>JAFJYI010000013.1:1206250-2412500 GCA_019022655.1 Acacia acuminata
TAAGTCGGATATTGTCCCAAATAGGTTGCTTTACATTGCCAAAGTCAACATTTTTCCACTTATCTGTCAAGATGCTAACTTTGATGCGTGCAAGATAGCCAACAAAACTAGTATATTTGCTTTTATTAGGACCGAAAGGTTCCAACTTTTCATCAAACTGAATCTCGAGCTCGACCCGAGAAATTGGACTTAGGGTTACATCCATCATTCGTGTGCCTCTTCTACCACGGCGTGCAAGGCGGTTACGAGGCTCATTGTGAGATGAAGAGGGTTCGTTCTGACTCACACCAGTCACACCAGTAACTGGCGTTCCTGGAACACGAATATAATCATTTTCACCGTTCATTTTCAAGACAGGAAGAGAGGAATGCCTGAGCAAATGAGAGAGTAACGAGGCTATCGTACGTGGGCGAGGAAGAGAGGTAATGCAACAGGAAGGGTTTCGCAACGAGAACAGAGGTTCTTCAGTGAGAGTAACAAAAGATTTCGCGCAAAGAAATGTTTTGTTGGCGCCTCATTTTTAAGACCGAACAAAAAATAAAGTCCGGTCTTAATATTAAAATCAAGACCGTTCATATTTAAGGCCGGTTTTAAAAAGTAATTAATTATTTGTTTAATTTTCTTCAATATCGAGGTATTGGCCGCCACAATTTAAGTCGGACTTAAAATATTTAATTTTACGAATGGACAAATTATAAGACGGTCTTAAAAGTTAACCTTTAAGACTGTCCTTATAAACGTGGGGTCTTAAAATTAATTAATTTTTTGTGACCGGCCTTATTGTATCTCCGGTCTTAAAAGGTTAACTTGTAAGACCGCCTATTACATATTTGCGGTGAAACCTTGAGATTTTTATATTTAAATTTTTCCTTATTATGTAGGACCACGAGAAAATATAAGTACTAATTTGTATGAGATTTCTCTATAAAGTAATTGAAATTTGAATTTTTTTAATAACATTTGTAAGACCTAGGTTGTTTTTATGTCCGGTCTAAATAATATATTTAAGAATGATGAAAATATGATCCGGTCCAAAAAGTTCTTTATATTTACGGAACTACCACCGGTCATTCCTTTAAGACTGGCGCGTCGAATCTCCGGTCTAAATGAGGCGGTCTTAAAGCCCTTTTTTGCACTAGTTTCAGCTCAAATTTTCGTGAAAACAATTCACTGCCACACTATTTTCATAAAACATTTACTACCGGCACACATCAATGAGCGAGATTATTTATTTAAAAAATTAACATTTTAAAGCTCTCTCTACCACTTCAACCTTTCGATACAACATCATATCTCAATCCTTTCATACATAAACCACCTAAGTGGCAACGCACTTGTTGGCAAATGTGGGAGAGTTTTTATCCCCCTATAAGAGACCTAGTGTCTGCACTGGCACATTAACAAGCCACCCATTGGAATTCCTACCCGGGAAAAAGGACCAATGTCCACAGAGCCCTGCTCCGAATGTCTGAGTGGGTGGCAACCAAACAAGGCAAAACATGCGCGCCTACAAGGCGAAACTACTCAGATTGGATGCATACACTGTTGGTGCGAGTATCAGCTTCTCAAAAACTAATCCCCTCACAAGAGCATTAAAAAATGGCCAACCATTCAAAATGTTCTAAAACATTTGATAAGATTCAGCAAACTAAGTACGTTTACAGCAGTTTTTGACCTCTTCTAATTCTGTACTGCCTTACACCACATAGTTTACACAAAATGTAAAAAAAAAAAAAAAATCAGCAATTCAATGTCTAACCAGTATAAAGAAATGTTAATTAAGCCAATTTAACACAATGTCAAAGTATTTAACAAATGTTCAAGCTACATCCAATCTTCCAAATACATTAAACAAAACTAGTCCAATATTATAAAATCCCTCGGACCTAGAAATTACAAATACAATGTAGAAATAGAAGAATAAAAGAGCCAAAACTCCCACAATTGAAACTCCAAGTTCATGTTTTTAGCCACTGCCACTCATTATGTTAAGAACAACCTTGACACGTCTAAACCACCAAAATTCCATGAGAGGATGAGAAGTGCATTCAGTTGATGAAGGAAAGAGATAAGGTCGAATGCTGCCCTTAATTGCAGAGGGTCACCGGCGGTGGTGAGTGGAAGAGACGACGGTGGAAGGTGGTGGTGGATGGTGAAGATAGGAGGGATCGAGGAACGATGGTTAAGCCCCCTGGATTTTCCGGCTTATAGTGCGCTATTTCAGTCTGAAACTATAGGTCGCCGGTGACTACTCCGTTTCTGGTATTGGGAGAAGAAGTCGACGTTGGTGAGTGACGGTGGTGGTCTTCCTCCTGCTCTCTCGTCGTTTAGATCGAGCTTCCCATGTCTGAGCTCTGCTTCTCGATTTCCCAAAGTCGCGGCTCTCTCTGGTTTTTTTTTCTGAAATGAAGCTCGTCGGCTAGTGGTGTTGAGGGAATAAGGCCGCCGGCGACAATGGTGGATGGAGCTAGAGAGAGAGAAGGTGAGAGCAATCGAGGTTCTCTTCCGCGGCGTTTCAGTGGTCGCGCTTCTGGGCTCTCAAACTGACCTAATTTCTGGTCAAAATGCCAGTTTTGACCAAGGACTAACGTGCAAATATAAAATTTCGTGGAGGGACTAAACCATAAATGTTAAACATTTGTGCAGTAAACTGTAACTTTTACAATTTGAACCCAAATTTCAATTTTTAAATTTGACCCAATTTCTTAAAGCACCTACAATAAAAAAAACAAAAACAAAAAACAATTATTCCAACATCAATTATTCTCAAAAAAACCAATGATGAAAAGTAATTATAATTTTTTGACAATTTTATCACTTTTAGTATATTTACTCTTAATTTAATATATTTACTCTTAATCTTAATTTATCACAAAAAAAAATTTAAGCTTAATAATTATGACAAAATCGTCAATTAAAATTTGAAAATATATAATAAAAATATGAATTTTTCAAAGTGACAAACTATACAAAATAGATGGTCCAAACACTAGCACAAAACAACCACACAAAGAGAACTACACACAGAGAGGGTCAATCATCAAGTAATCTCATAATCAACTTCCCTGCGAAAACCTTGGTTTTGCTATAAGCCAACCAAACACTCTTTGACAAAAAAAACCATGGTTTTCCTAAAAACTATTTTTTCAAAAACATTTTCAGAAGTTATTCTCCAAATTCTATTTTTTGAAATCAATTTTTTTTTTTCAGTTTTTTTCATAAGCTATTCTTTAAAAGTTAATCCAAACACAAATTTTCTAGGTGTGTTTGGATTAATTTTTGAAGAATAGCTTCTAGAGAAAAAGTGATTTGAGATAATAGATTTTGGAGAATAGCTTCGATTTTTTCCCCCTAAAATAGCTTTTGGAAAACCATGGTTCTGCGGAACATTGAGTGTTTGGGTAATTTGTAATATCCCGAATTTCAAGACCTCGAGATTTGAGAATTAGCTTGTGACAAGATTTTCATGTAAATTATTGGATGAAGCTAATTAATATTATATTATTGAGATATATGACATTTTCATTAAATCTAAGGCAATAGATATTTGTTTCTATCTAATTGGCTAATATGGGATTATCAATATGAGGTGGCATGTGAAGGCAACAAAAAATACAAAAACATGTACACATGTCCTCATATTAGTTTAAGATTTGCTAGAAGGGGACAATTGGGCACCTTCATCAACTAAAGAATTAAAAGGTGGACACCTAAGTGGACACATGAAAAGGTAGGTAATTATGTAAGGGACATGTAAGCACCATATGGCAATATAATAATTAAAGAAGAAAAGTGGATGACACATATGCACAATTAATTAATTAAAAGACACCTAAGCTATCAAGGTGTCAACATAAAATTTAAAGAGAAAAGGATAAGGGACACATCCATATTTTATTGCTAATTTATGTCACCTAATCATCTTAAGTTCTTAACTATTAAGCAAAACATTATAACCACACACAAAAAATAAGGCATGTGATTAAATGACATTTTTGGTTAAAAAAGGACGCAAGTGGCGTGACCCATGAGAGGAAAAGGGAAAAAATAATAATCAGATTTTCATAAGGAAAATAAGAAGAATCTAGAGCAATTCCAAGACGCAACCAAAAGGGCAAAATAGTAAAAATATAAGGAAATGTTTTTGGTGCCTCAGACTCTATAAATAAGACCTCACTCTCCTCATTTTTGGCAAGCAAGAGGCACCACCAACACTAAAGAAAAGAGAGATATGAGAGTGTTGTGAGAATCACAAGCAAGGAGAATTCCAAGAGAAGAAAAGGTAAGGAAGTTATAGAAATTATCTTATTTCTTTCAAATTGATACAATTATGTTTGAGACTTCAATTAGCGATCTTGTATGATATGATATTATAGAAGTTCTAGCTACAATCACAAAGGACATCAAGGAGAAGTGGCAAAGAAATTAGAACGTTGAGCAAATAAGTTCTCTTCTCCAACTTCTTGAAATTTTGCAAAAGTTTAAGGAAATTTTGGTCAATAGCTAGAACTTGGTGATATGATTTTATTTTGATGGTCTAAAAGCGTTTAAAATGGAATTTTGTATAAGAAAGAGTACGAGATACAATTTAGAAAGCATAAAATATGAATATATGCAAATAGGGAAGCTGAAAAACCAACAGGGCTATTTTTGGAAACTGGGAATGATTTACGTATTTTTGGACTTTGCAAGTATTTCTAGTCAAAAATATATATGTCAAAGGTCATGTAGATTTTTGGAACACCCTAATCGTACTTTTCTACAATTAATTATGAATTTTTGAAGTTGAGTCAAATTTCAGAAATTTCCAACACTTTGTGCGAAAATATAGGAAAATTTACCAAAGAAGGAATACTCATTAACAAAGGAAATTAATGAGTTTCAAAAGTGGAAAGATCCTTTATGCAAGTGTATAATTATATAACTTAAAGGAATGAGTTATATTGATAGTGACATCGCTATATTATTTATTTTAGGTCTATCACTCTTATTTAGTAGCCGAGAGTTTATTATCTTACTAATTAGCTACTCATAGGTAAATAACATTTATCTCATATACTTTGTATGACTTTATATGTATGTTTTACTATGATTGTGTATAAATTCGATGTTTTTATGCTTATTTTACAGTTAGGATTGGATGTCACTCCTCGCAGCCTTAAACTCCTGGTAAGGGATTTTTGCCAAGCGCTTTGGTATTAGAACCCGCTGTGTGCGACCCCGGCATGGTTATGTGTGTTATTGAGCAGTATATGTTATGTGTGACTTCGTTCTGGTTTGGGCTTTATGCTTCACTATGTGCAACCTACTGAATTCTTATGGTTTGTGTTTGTGGTTTTGTTATATACTCTGTATATACTTTGAATATGAGATTAAAAGTTACTCTGGGATCGAATTATGAATCTCAGGCTATTATAAGAGTACAGGTAATGCATCTAAGATGGAGCAGTAGGCAAGAGGTAAGAAGGTGGACCATGACTGAGGATTTTGGTGGAAATTGCTGGAGATGAATTTTATTTTTTTTTTTATTCCCCAGATTTCTGTATAATACTTTTGATTATCTTGGTATTACACGGGATGACTGTATATTAACCATTCGGGGGAAACTTAACCTCTTTGGATACTTGTTTTCTTTACCAGTATTATATTGTCTAAATTATTACATGCTCTGCTATCTAATCACTCTGATACATGAATATAATTGATAATAAGGAAAAGGTCACACTACCTGCCAGCTGTAAAGGTGAGATCGGTAGAGGTGTAACAAATTTATATTAAACCATGGTTTTGATAGTTAAAAGCTATTTGGAGTTTTGATGTGGTGTCTCGACAACCTCACTTTTAAAACCATGGTTTAAGCCAAAATCATGGTTTCAAAATTAGGGTGTATTTGGATTAGTTTTTGGAATATAGTTTTTAGAGAAAAAGTTAGAAGAGAAAAAAAAGATTTTAAAGAATAAATTTTGCAGAATAACTTTACAGAATAAATTTTGCAGAATAACTTCTAAAAGATAAAAAAATAGTTTTTGGAAAATCATGGGTTAGAGGTTGAAAACCATAGTTTGTTTGGGGAAAAGTGCTTCTATCTTTATATGTTTGGGTAATTTTTTTTTTTTTTTTTTTTTTTTTTTTTTTTTTTTTTTTTTACAAACTATGGTTTTAACTCTAAAAACGCCTTTTTATTTTTAGTTGTAGAAAATCAAAAATATCTTTGACAAAAAAAATAATAAAATAAAACATATTTATTGCGTTCAAATAATTTTAATAGAAATCCTAGTTAATACAAATTGATTATTTAAAAATTATAATAAACAATGAGAAAAATGTTGGAAAAATTCCTTTAACGCCTTAAAGGATTAAAAAAAATGTCCAAAAATTTTTAGAGAAAATTCTGATATAAAAAAAATGTTAAAGAGTTGTTAAAACTTATATATAAAGATGTTAATCCTCTACAAAAAAAAGGTTCTCAATGTAACTTTTTAAATATCAAAATTTTCTTTTAGAATATTCTTAACATTTTTTAGTTCCCGAAACTTTAAAGAAATTTTTCCAAAAATATTTAGCATAGGAGGACTGGAGGAGTATACTTTTCAGAATTCATTACGAACTTTTAATTTAAAATATGTGTTTTAAAATAATGAAAAACAGGTGGGAAGTTGGTTACTGTGAAGCAGATGAATGTTGGAAGTTGTGTGGGGTTGCATTGTGTCTGTCCAGTTATGGTGATATCGATGTTACATGGCTTTGCCGTATCCTGCCCCCGTCTACATTTACAGAAACATCTCTGATCTTTTGATATTTTTGTACCCTCGTACTCCTCGAGTTTATTACTTCTTTATTCATTGATACTTTCCCCCCACACACATTCCCTCAACCCTAGGTTTCGTCAGAACAATTATATAATTATTAATTTGCCAACTTGTTCGTGTCCTTTTTCATCCTTCCACGCGACAGTTTGTTTTTGAGATTTTTATATCATTTACAGCTCACACACCAAAAGGTTAAAGAACCCCTTGGGCAGGGTATGATATTTAATACACACACAAATAGTAATTATTTGATATGCGTAGTTGTGTGATATTCTTGGATGAAAAACTAAATTTATGTCGCTTCAAATTTTGAGGTTCAATTTTTCAAGAAGGATAAAAATTGTCAGTGCGTCATTAATGCTTGTACTATGTTTTGTGCTAGTCCCCCCCCCCCCCCCCCCAAAAAAACTGCTACTGCATTTATGAACAAATATTTCAATTTGAAGTGGTTACCAATAGGAAGAGGATTCTCTCATAATCCTCTTTCTTATTTTCTCTCATTAGCATCATCTGGACCATTGATTGGGAAGGTGAGAGAAAAGTTAAAGTGGTATTGTGATTGATTGGATGGATATGATTTAGAGATGATGAGGGATAATGAGAAAGTGATAATGAGAAACCCAACCTTTACCAATATGTGTGGGTGTAGCTGGAGAAACACGCTATTCATATTTAGTCCGTTTTCCAATTTATGAGTTTTTTTTTTTTTTTAATAAATACAATACTCATCTACTGTTTTCATCAAAGTTGATTAAAGAATGTATAAGTGATAGTATGTAATTTTTTAAAAAAATATATAGACGGCATGTAAATTCTTTCATCACCTATTTTATGCGTTTTTATTGGACCCTTTAATTTAGGGAAAATTAAGTACAGGTCTCAAGGACCAGAAATAATTATAATTAGGTCCTTTAAAATCACCAAATTACACAGAAGTTCCTAGAGACTTTTTTGATATTATTTATATTAACAAGCAATGTCATATTTACAACAGAAAGTGTCATATTTACAACAATATTTAAACACCTGACCGTTTACTATAGAAAAAGTCATATTTACAATAAAAAGTGTCATATTTACAACAACATTTAAACACCTGAATTTTGTTTCAAACTCAAGTCTCTAAACATACGGAGATCATTTACAACGAGAAAAAGCTATATTTATAACAAAAAGTATTATATTTACAACAAAGTTTAAAATCGACCATTTACAGACGGAAAAAGCCATATTTATAATAAGAAATGCCATATTTACAAAAAAATTTAAAAATCTAGATTTTGTTTCCAAACAAATAATATCAAAAAAATCCCTAAAGACTTCTATGTAATTTGGTGATTTTAAAGGACCTAATTGTAATTATTTTTGGTCCTTGGGACCTACACGTAATTTTCCCTTTAATTTACAAGGGGATTCAAATTGGACTTTATGAGATGGATGAAAAAATAGATAGAATTAGAAACAAACTCAATCAGTGATAAGAGAGTAGGGAAGCAGAATTTGAATTCAAATACAACACATTGCTCATATACATGTAATCAACTCAACATCTACTTTCAAATTAAGCAAAATTTACTTGCTATGAAATAGTATAATGGGAAAAGACAAACTTCTGGCTCTGCTCCTCTTGTGGTCTCACATCCTTTTCTAATATATTTATTTAATTAAACATAGACAATCTGCAACAGATAGAAAGCACCCAAGTTAGACTTTTACAAGAAGCATGCCACAAATAAATATACCGTGTGCGTGTGCGTGTATACACATGTACATATATTCACACCTATTCCCTCCCTTTATTAATGAGTTCCACAATATATAATTCGATACATATAAGATTAGATGTTTACATATATACATTGATTGTGCTATAGATGAGTAGTTTCAAGTGAAGTTTCAATATGATCCGACATAAACAGGACTTATATCATGGTTCAGAACTGTGGGTTTGCCCAGAAGCCCCAAATTGTCACATACAAGACCAGATATTGCCTTTGCTGGTGAGCTTTGTAAGTCATCATATACACTCACCGAAAAGAAATTCACCTGCAAGCTGTGTACATAATTTTGAGGTACTTTAAAAAGATAAACCTAGGAAAGGACCTATTCTTCAAAAGAGGCGAACAACTCGATGTAGAGATATATACTGATGATGTTGATCGGGGTTCGCTTTATAAGATAGAAGATCTACATCTGGGTATTGTACCTTCATATAGGGAAACCTAGTAACTTGGAGGAGCAAGAAATAGAATGTGGTATTTAGGCGGTAGAAGCCGAGTTTAGGGCCGTAGCGTATGGAATCTACGAGGGGTTGTGGTTGCAAATGCTTCTCAAGGACTACGGATTGGTGTGGAATTGCCTATATATATATGTGCGTGTTCATTTATCAGTACTTGAGCTAACTCCACTAAAATGTTGAAAATTTAAGATCTTGAGTATTCTTATAAAACCAAGCCACATTTTAATATACAAAAATATCAAGAGAAATTGAAAAATTCTCGCATTTGCATGAATGAACTTTACAATATGATTAGTTATACCGACCCCAATCTGAGAGGTATCTTAACTATCATCGTCATGTGGGGGATCAGACGTGCTGCCATTATTGGCTGACTCAGATGAATAATGAGCTAGAAATTGTTGTTCTGCAACGTTTTTCACCTAAACAAAAAATCTCCCATCTTGAGATATTCCTCCCATCATCTGAAACAATCAATGTTAACTGGAGTAACTAGTTCAACCAGTAAACCTCAGCCCTTGATCCAATCCAAAATTCTTTAAAAATCAGACAACCAATCAAATAAGCCAAAAGCTGGTGGAAGTTTTTTTTTTTCCCTCCATATATTAATAATATTATATATCAATATATACACACACATATATATACAACAAAAACAGTAAAGCCTTATCCCGTTAGGTGAGTTGGCTATATGGATCACACGACGCCATTATACTCTGTCGAAAACTAGATCTTTAGGCCCTCAATAGCCAACGTAAAATTTTATCGAATCTTTTATGATATTGGATCAACGCGCACCTATATATATAAAATATATATATATGCTAGTAGAAGTTGCGCTATTCACAGGAGCCTTGAATAGTGCAGCTTGCAACTAGCTAGCTTGGGCTATCAAACTCTAGTTATACACATAGAAGTTAAAGCATATTAATTTATGGATCACTAGTTAGACTACGAATCAATTATGGTCTGATAATTACGATTATTATTATCATATTACGATTAATGTATACAAAAATTAGTAGAAATTATACTATTCATAAGGACCCTTGATCAATGAAGCATCCAATTAGCTCTAAAGGCTCTATGCAACGATCAAGACCCAGACTCTAGTAATATATAGACTGTAAATCATACTCCCTCGGGTCCTAAATATAGGAGCTAGATATTGCTTACTAGTTTTGATCCTAAATATAAGACCTCAATCCACTTCGTCTTCCATATTTATAATTGTTCCCCCAAAGTAATCCCTATTGATTGCACATAATAAGGAGGTTTCTATTAATGGGTAGTTAAAAACTTACAACGCACATGATTAGAAAGGGTATAATAAAGGAAACCAATACACATATGTTATGAATAACTAACTTAACTATTTTTCTTAATATATGCAAATTAGTTATTTAGCTTTTAAATTAAGAACTCAAGGTAGTATTTGATTGCGAATCGACTATGGTCTGATCGATGAAACTTGAGTTAGAGCCGTTCAACACTAGTTCACATTGAAAATACTTCAAAACACATATCACCTGTTTCAATCTCTGATTTTCTTCCATCAGCTGGACTCTCTGTGCAGACAAAAGAAGCTTTATGAGAGAAGTGACGGAAGTGTATAGTGTCCTATACATCTCTATAAATAAGATGGCCTGGTAGATCAGATCAGTTCTTCAATGACAGCAATTTACTACATATCATTTCTCTCATTTTCCTCTCCATCTTGCTCACACTGTTTATTAATATTTAAGGAGCTAGATAATTAAGATATATATTTCATCTATAATTGTTTAGTTCTTGAATCTTAAAGATTCACATTCATAGAGAAGTTTTAGACTTACTGTTGTTTGGTCCTTGTCCATGTATTCATGTAATCTTAAGATTTAAGAACAAAACAATATCATAAATCCTTTCAAGAATTAAATAGCATATTCTTAAGATTAATTAACAAAGTCATTGAGACATATAAATATCTTTTAAAGGCCAAAAACTACTAAATATTTTCTCAATTACATGCATATCAAATTCTTAGTCTCACCCCTTGTTAACATCCTTCAAGCTTTATGGTCCTATAATTTAGCAATGCTATTCATTTTGGCTTAACCTAATCTTGCTTGCATGCAGGTCAACATTTGAGGATATTTCAGTGATGCAAAGAGATTTTTTCCCCTTGCGCGACATTGCACTAAATATAATTATATCTCCTATACATTATATATGGTCTTTTTCTTTTTTCTTTTTTTAGCGAAAAATTATGGTCAACTTCTTTTCAAACTTCAAGTAATAACAATAATATGAGCCCCCAACAATTAGGTTAGGAAAAGTACTTGACCTTTCTCTTGAGCGCGCATTTATCTCTCTCATGAACATTTCATCCTGTTAAACACCAAGCACCATTTACATTTGTGTCTGGGGATGCAAGCGTTACTCCAAACAAGAAATTTCACGGATTCTAAATGACACGGCTCAAAAACAAGATTGGGGTTCTCACTTATTATATCAAAGGGGGAAAAAAACACTTCAAATCGCTTTCTTACTCTTCAAAACTCATTAAAAGTAGTCCACAAGAGTTCTCTACTTCACCTTTATTGATGTTACTTCATATGTCATGTATTTTCAAACTCCTCCATAATAGACAAGACAAGCTTCTTAAGGTTCCTGTGGACAAAATAATCTGAATGTCTTTATTCATATGCTTAATAGGGTATTTATATACAAGAGAGAAGACAATAGAGTAATGACTCATTATGATGATTGATTCCCTAATCACTCATAATTCCTATAATCCCTAATTATATGCGATACTAATAAATTATAATATATTGACACTGATTTATTTCCTAACACTCCCCCTCAAGTTGGAGCATAGATGTTAATCATGCTCAACTTGTTACAAGAAAACATAATATAAATAAATCCAAACAAAATAATTTTCTTCTTCATGAGATCTTGAGTCCACCAACAAGTTCGGCCAGATCCAAGAATAGTTCAACCAAATGTCACACTGAGGACATTCAAAAGAAACGATCCAAACACTTTCACCAAGAGTTCGAATAATAGAGCACTAAACCAAAGTAGAGGCTGCAGCAAACGGTCTCACAAGCGACTAAACAATAGTCCAAACGTCTCAACAGAGACAAACACCAAAGAAACACTTCACCAGAGGCAAAGAATAAACGGGTCACACAAGGACCACCAAACTCCTCACCAGAGGACGCAAAGCACGACATTCAAGACAAAATAGCACTTCACGAACGTGCTGGAAAACGTAACAAATGAAGAACCCAGCCACTAGAGACAAGTGAAAGTGCCCAAAACAAAATGCCGATGTGCTGAAATAGTAGAAACCCAGTCTCACAACGCAACCTTCGAAGTAAAGATCTGGCCTATACATACCGGGAATGAAGGCTCGACATCAGAAATGAAGCACGACCAGAAAATGGTCATAATAACCAAACGACAACCATACAACGAGGTACACACTTTCTCTCTCCCCCTATGAAGAGTGACGACATGGTTCACTGTTCATGAAACAACAAACAGAACAGTACAAAAAAAAAAACAGAGCACTACCAAAGGATAACCAAAAAATGGACGGAAACTGAAATGGCACGAACACACACGCCAAAGTCAGGAGGCTGGCCACTGTCCGTACAATGACAAAGTGGCCACGGAAAACTCAAATTGGCCAAGAACTAACCAAGCTCGATACCATGTGGACAAAATAATCTGAATGTCTTTATTCATATGCTTAATAGGGTATTTATACACAAGAGAGAAGACAATAGAGTAATGACTCATTATGATGATTGATTCCCTAATCACTCATAATTCCTATAATCCCTAATTATATGCGATACTAATTAATTATAATTTATTGACACTGATTTATTTCCTAACAGTTCCAAGACCAACATGTCCTTTGAAGCAGGATAAGTGATATAACAATGTTAAGGGACCAATATTTTTCATTTTGGAAGTATAAAAAAACTATATACAATCCTTCATCGTACTTACAAATGTTAAGGATATAAAGATTTCAGGTTAAATTACATGAAACTTCCCTGAATTTTGAACTGTGTGCGAATAACTCAATATTTAAAGCTTAATAATAAATCACCCTAATCTTCCAAGTTTGTGCAGATAACACCAACTATCAATTATGCACCCCTTAAACTTTATCTGTGTATATATAACCCCCCACAAACTGAGTGACATGCATATATCCCCCTTAAACTTTAAACTATTGCAAACAAGTAATGAACAAAACTAATATACTATTGGGAAGTTGTATATATGGTGGAGGTTATTTGTATATGACATAAAAATTAAGGGGAGTTGTATATATGTGTATAATTTAGCCATGATTTTATAATTTCTTAGTCAATTTTTTAATTTTAAAATTCTGTAGTAAGGGATAAAGTGCAAACCTTTGCTTTGACAACACGGCTTGAACCATTTTTTACTTGTTCCTCCAGCTTCTGTAATTCATTTGTGTTCAATCCTTCAAGATCGTCTCCCTTTCAACTGCCTTTCAATTATAAAGGTATAGTCATTCCCTCAGTAAAGCAATATAAGTATATGCACGTAGGAGGCACAAAATAAAAGCTTCACAGTGAGTGAATGTACACACACACACATATATATAACATATTTCTATACCGCAATTCCTGAATCTTATTAGTTTCTTCCTTGCGCAGCATGCTGAAGGTTTCCTTCTCATACTATGCATAAATTTCCCAAGAGATTTCAATTAGTTCATTATTATTGAATTTCAGCCTAAGCATAATGAAAATAATGGAGCAAAAGGATTGAGAAAAATAAAATTAGACAAAGTCGGTTATTAAAAAAAAAAATATGGATAATGATCTTACCAAAATAGATGAATGATACAAACTTCCAATTTCTGTGTGCTGATCATATCTTTCAATAACCTGCTGCACACTACATAGAAGGAAAAACACAGAGGATTCAAATCTATCTGTTTCCTTCAAATCCGAACAAATATCATGTCTATGAAATCTTACACCCACTAGTATTGCCCATCCCTCCCCTCCCTCCCGTCCCATCCCCTCGCCTCGAACCAAACACACCCTAAGGGAAGCACAATATATGATATATTATTTTATCCCGCCACTTGAATCATTATTTATTTATAAACTTTTGGTATAAACACAAACACTTCAAACACAAGCATCTTCAATCTCTGAAGTACTACTAGGCATTTTTACACAACTTGGTGTGACTAAAATCAAACGAATAGCAAACATAAAAGTTGATACCTTAATTTTCTTTGTTTTCTTTGAAAGAAGACAATTACAACCACACCCACCACCCATATCTACAGTCATTCTCATTCCCATAGGTTCAAACTCATAACTTCTCTATTATAGAAGGTGTAGAATGTAGAGGGGCCATATTGTACCAACAAACGTTTGGTCCTAGTGGAAGGGTTTTGATTGCTTAAGCATGAGTTCTCAAATTTGAGTCTATGTAAATGTAAAAAATGTCTTTGGGTGTTATGGTATTCAGATGAAAGTGAGAGAAAGAGAGGATTTGAGAGAGAAGAAGAGAAAAGAGGAATTCTGAATAATTCCTTTGCATTCACACTGTGATTCAAATCTGGAAAGAACTGAGATACAATAAGAGCAGTGGGGTATTTATAAGGATATACCCTCACTTAAGTAACCCTCTAGCACCTAAGATGTCCTTCTAGCGCCTAATCACCTAACAGTCAATTAGGATCAACTAACTAACATTTAAATCCCCATTTACATTTATTCTTATTCCACAACATTGGGAGGTGCTACTCACAATTTGGCCCAACAATGTCTAACTCTAACTCCGTCAAATAGCGATATTAAAAAGAGGTGTGTCCTTATGACACATGGCCAATGGCAGTTTGGATAACAGTTTTTGGGATCTTAAACCTGAAAAAACAAAGTAGAAAAACAAGAAAGGAAAAAACAAGTAACAATTTTATTGAAGTTAGATCCTGAAAGGGATAATTCCACATCTTTATAATTCCAATTTTCAAATGGACGAATGGTGGACCAATATTGAACAAAATGCATACACATATATTCTGATTACATTCATAAAGAATCCATCTTTGATTGTGATAC
Source organism: Acacia acuminata (assembly GCA_019022655.1). Classification (NCBI taxonomy): domain Eukaryota; kingdom Viridiplantae; phylum Streptophyta; class Magnoliopsida; order Fabales; family Fabaceae; genus Acacia; species Acacia acuminata. Next base: position 1,221,418 of record JAFJYI010000013.1, read on the forward strand.
CAAAATGACTTTATCACAACTCAATACCTTGATTATATAGTTCCATTAATTTCATGTTAACTTGTACAAGTACATAAACAAATCCTGAAGGGATTTATTTATAAAAGTTCTCGCCTTTCAGCTTGAAACTCTTGACCGATATGAGACTTATATAACAATTATCCCATCCAACTTCATGTTAAAAAGATTAATCATCTTAAAAGTCTTATCTTTGTATGTTAATCTATAAAGGAATGAGTAACTCCTTAAACCAGTCACAGAGGGAAATGATGTATATATCTTGCATTAATCGCGTCTTTATGATAAAATGATGGAAATAATCTTGTATTTTTTTTAAGTCTCAATGAAAAGTGAGAAAAAAAGGGGAAAAAAAGACCAATCACCACCCTATATAGAGATTATTAAACAATATGTGTTCTATAGAGAAAGATCCATAAAGAAGCCGGATTGAATATAATGTGGAGAGATGGCATTTCCCATGGGAATACAACAAATATATTGACTTATGCTTTGATTAAAACATCTCCTCACAAATACACAAATTCACTTAAATTTTTGCGGCAAATTCGTTTCTAAATATTTATGTGTTTGTTCTTCATGTCAATGAGATAATCATAGAGTTTGTATATTGAACAGTACAAGGAAATCAGTCAGGCTTCATTCAACAGAGGCAATCATGCAAATATATAAATTTCAACTTCACACATATATGCAAGGATCCTCTAGAGGATTAAGAGAGAGATTAGAAATGGAAATGCTAATCTCGCAAAGCAAAGAAAGAGGTAAGAATTAAGATATCAATGCGTTGTGTGCCAAAAGGAAAAAAAGAGAGTTCAAAACATTCTTTTGCATAGCTGACAAAAGCCTCTAAATAAACATCCAGAAAGAGCTTTTTCTCTTTTGAAAACTAAACATGTTCTGAAGATATTGCCGTAAGCACCATTTTTCTCTCTCAAGCAAGCTAAATAAACTAATTCCTTCCTTTCCAAAGTAGCCATAAGGTCTTATTCAGAATAAGACATTCGCCGTGTCTAGTGGCTTATGTACGTGCATTACTCTATATTATGGCAATGAAGAAAAAAATAGGCATTTTTGACATAAAATGAACTATAACTTGACATTATCAAAACAATAATGATTTCGGACAAAAAAATAAATAATAATGATAAGTTCTTAAATCCATTTTTCTTTGTTATGATGCAACCAAAAAAAAAAAAAAAAAAAAAAGATATACATTTATACAGGGGTATACATTTAAGAAAGTCAGCCTTGGTGATCATCATTCTTTTCTCAAAAGAGAGAGCTATCAAAACCAAGAGGATCGAAGACAATGTTTTATAGGAACAGTGAAATTATCTAAGCTAGCGCGTTCGTTCATCCTCCTGTTTCTCTAGGTCAAGGAGTTCAAAATAAAATTAAAATAATAGGCAGAAGTACATAATTAGGAATCTTGCAGATACGAATGAAAAGTAAACAAATAATTACCTAGCAAAAGCACACAACTATCAACAATAAGGTGCAGATAGATCGAAAATCTATATGAGAATATATATAAATAAAAGATGAAAAGGAAAATAATTAAAAGAAGAGAGAAAAATCAGAGACCTTGAGCTAGCATATTCGAAGAGCTTGCCAGTAGAAGAAAAGACTATAAGAGCAATCTCAGCATCACAGAGAGTAGAGTTCCTGAGACTTCTTGAAAAGCCCTCTTCTTCTCTTTGAAAATGTCACTTGCCTCGCAGGTATGTTATCAATCTTCTTTATTTCTATCTTCTGCCTTGTCATTTCCTTTAATAAGCAAAATTATACCCAATAATTAGGGGCGAAAATAAGGAGAAAAGCTCATTAATAATTAATAAATATTGTAGATTCAGAGTCATTCTCTCCCTAATCGAAGTACGAAAATCAATCTCAGATCCATTAGTAAACAATTCAGTTAATTGTCATTGGGTCGGCAGAAAGAAGAACAAGAATTAAGGAGATACCTTGAAGAACAAGGGGGCTTACAAACAGAACAAGCTGAAGATTAACTGAAGAATCTTAATGTAAAAAGCCAGAGAGTTAAGTATTAAACGAAGCAGAAAAGTAAAATAAAAAAGAGGGGAGAACTGGAGAAGGGAGAAAAAGAAAGAGAGGAGGAATGTTACAGTAAAAGAAAAAGAGGAAATAATACTTTGTTCTGAAGTACTATTATTATCTAAAAGAGGAAATGCAAGATTGGAAGAAAGAAAGATGATGCTCACCAAGAACCTGGATAGCCAATCATGTGATCAGCGAACAAACACATAGAGGGGAGAGAGAGTGTGTGTACAGAGAGAGAGAATGCATGTGGTAGGATTGGTTTGGGGGGTGTGTTGGTTTGGTTTGGACATATTTTTTTTTTTTGATTACTGGTTTGGAAATATTAGTGTGTGAGAGATGTGTTCAGTTTCTTTGATTGTCCAAGACCAGTAGGGGTGCTTCTCCTGTGAGGGGCCAGCGTCTTGGAGATCTGGATAGTTCAAATCTTTAGATGAGACTTGGATTGTCCATTTCTTTAAATAACATTTTAATTTTTACTACCTTTTCAAGATCTCTAAAATATTTTTTCAAGATCTTAAAGAATTTTTCAAGATTTGAAGTATTTTTTAATATCAAGAGTCTTTCAAGACTCAAAAATATTTTTTGAAGATTTGAAAAAATATTTAAGAGTGCCAATTTGGTATTAAAAAGATTATTTAGGGTAATGACGTCTTTTTTCAGTACTTGTAAGTATCTTTTAATACCAGTTAGTACCCTGAAACATTTTTGCAAGATCCTAAAATAATTTTTTAAAATCATAAAGTATTTTTCATTAGCAGTTAGTACCCTGAAGTATTTTTTTTCAGTACCAATCAGTACCCTAAAATATTTTTTAAGATTATAAAAAAATATTTCAGGGTACCAACTAATATTAAAATGATACTTTAGGGTATTGACTGCTACTTAAAAATACTTTCATGATCTTAAAAAATTACTTTAAGATCTTGAAAAAATATTTCAGTAGATCTTGATGGGTACTAAAAAAGATACCTCAAGATACCGATTGGTACTAAAACAAATCTTAAAAAATTTTAAAAAATGTTATAAAAAAGAAGAAGAAGAAAATGGACGGTCCGAATCTCTAGAGGAGATCTACACTGTCTAGATCTCTAAGGCGCTCGCCCTCCAAGGGACGAGCGCCCCCAGCTCGTTCAAAGGACGAGCAGAGAAACTAAATCCGTGAGAGAGGGATGTGGGTAGAGCCAGGAAATCGGACCGAGCCCGTCGAGCCAGCTCTTTTAAGCCTTGGCCTTTCAAGGGCCGAGCTTGTAAATTGGAGCTTCTAAATGAAGTTGGCCTTGTAGGGCCAACCCCGTAAGGCCGAGGGCCTAAAAGGGCTGGCCCGTTAGGCCCTTTAAATATATATATTTTTTAATTTCATTAACTTGACTTGACCATTTAATTTACTAATTTATATGTATTTTCTATTTATTATACAGTTATTTATCCATTTAATTACAAATACATAATAATTATACTTTAATTTTATGATTTGGTTTAATATTTGTTGCAAGTAAAGATTATGGATGTATTCATGATGTGAGAAAAAATATTCTTGATATTTTTACCAATGAAAGAAAGCCTACTACTCGAAGTGAAGCACAAATAAATGTCTTTGAAATTGATTCTAGTAATGAGAAGATTAAAATGATGGTAATCATACTCATGTTACTTAGTGATAAGCTTGTTATGCTTTGTGTGAGTTACTTGTGGACAATAGTTTACTCTTGATCATGAATTAGTGACTGTGTTTGTTTATTGCATTAAGTGTCTTTGTATAAACATTAATGTTGATAACATTTATTTAATAAATTAGAACTTTAATCGTTATAATTTACTAGCTAGAACTTTAATTGTTGTAATTTACTAGTTATATTTCTTTGAGAAAAAAAAAACAGAGGAAAAATAGTTCAAATTTGAAATAGTAACTTTCGAGCCCTGTAGCGTCAGCCTTGGCCCTGGTGTTCTCAAGCCAGGCTTTGAAAAATAAATTTTTTTTTACCCCGGGCCTTATAGGGCCGGTCCGGCCCTTCAAGGGTCAACCCTATTTTCCACTCTACATGTGTAAAACCCGGCTTGAGGAAAATGACACTTTGAGGCACCCAAAAAAAAAAAAAAAAAAAGACATCTAAATTTTATGACTTCAAGACTTAGAAGGTCAACGATACTAGGCAATGTTATCAAAAACTAGTGTAAAAATGTAAGTTTTTACTAGATTGTTACGTGCTAAAACTCAAGTAAAAAGCTGTTCCAAGTAAAAATGTGTAGAAATGTACGTTTTTAGAGATTCCACTATTTTTACTTTTTTAAAAAAATCTTATATAGGAGCATGAGAAGAGGATATTGAGGGTATGGAGTTTTTGCAAAATGATGTGTTTGATTTGAATGAATTGTTATAATTTAAGAATTGTTAAACTTTATTCTTTTGATGATTTGGAACTTGTTTTTATGAGTTGTTAAACTCTTTTTGTATATTTGGACTTATATTTTATATAGTTACGCGACTTGTATCTTTTAAATATAATTTATGTTTTTGAAATTTTGAATAGTGATTTTTTTTTTTTTTTTTTTTTTTTTTTTTTACATAACACACACACACACACCCACATAAATAATTTTTTATTCTGACTTTAAGAAGTAGAAACTTTACGTTTTCGTGTTGTTTTTACGATTCACGTTTCTACCATCCCTTTCTGTGTCTACATAGAAACTCAATTTTGATAATATTGATACTAGGTACCTTAGTCATTAAGTTGAGATTTAAAGAATTCAGTTAACATAAAAGATAAAAATAGATACAGAACACAAGTTTAAATATAAAAAAATCTTTTGTTAGAAGAGGAGAAAATCCTATATGTTATAAAAAAGAATTTCCAATTATACTGTGTTATCCACTTAGAAATCTATAAAGTGAGCTACAAAGCTACAAAATTAATATATTTATACAAGTGGAAAAATGCTGAAAGCGTAGTTGATGCATGCACGGCTGACTCTACAGTTCTTAAAAAATTATATTAATTGTTCTGCAATATAAATTTATCTTAATATTTCTTAAGTGTTTATTTTATAATTATTATGGAAATTTTTTGTGATTTTAAGTATTAATTTAATTTAACATTTGAAATCAGCTTGTTAGTTTAATATTATATGCAAATGTAATGAATAATTGTTACACATATACTGTATAATTTTAAAATAATTATTTTTCCTTAATATTATTTTTTAGAGACATATATTTAAAATGATGCTAATTATATTTTGTAAATAAATAAATTTTTTTAGTTTTATTTTGAAAAAATGGGGTTATGGCCAAACATGACCCGATTATCCAAGCTTCGGGTTGGGCATACGAAATCTTGGCATCACACGAGAAGTGACACTGCGAAAATGGAAATTAACGAAGCTGAAATTTCGCTTACTTCGTACCGCACATATCTACTGCCCTTCCCAAGGGAGCCAATAAAAATGTTTCTATCACATAAAAGATAGAAATATGTGCAAAATTTTCAGCTTATATATTGTGCAATGATCTAGTTAGAAATCAAAAAATTGAGTTGGAAAATTAATGTATACAAGTTAAAAATATTGAAACCTCAAATAAAATCATTTGTAATTAATTTTTTTTCACTATTCACATCTTCAAGTTTAAAGACTTGTTTGGATTAACGGTGTTTAAGGCTTTCTAATGACATCCCAACCAAACCCTAAAAGTTTGGGGATTTGGCTTTGGTGCTTTGCACCATTTCGTCCACTGCCTCCGCTGCAGCGCCTTGCACACACTGATTCCTCTTCTTCTTTTTTTTAATGTTTTTTAAAAGCACTACCAGATAATAAAATGATAATTCAGAATGCTGGGTGGTACTGAAAAAATTCTTCATAATCTTGAAAAAATTATTTTAGGATCTTCAAAAAAATATTTTAGGGTACACAATCGATACTTAAAGGATACTTTAGAATCTTTTGTGTACTTAAAAAATTATTTTAGGATCTTAAAAAATTAATTCAGTACTGACTACTACTAAAAATTTGCTTTAGGATATTTTTTTAAGATCTTAAAATAATTTTTTTAAGTACTAGTCAGTATCATGAAGTATCCTTTAAGTATCAGTCTGTACCTGAAATATTTGTTGAAGATCATAAAATAATTTTTCAAGACTATAAAGGATTTTTTCAGTACCACTCGGTATCCTGAATTATCTTTTTACTATCTGGTAGTGCTTTTTTTTTTTAAAAAAAAAAGAAGGAATCAGTTGTGCAAGGCGCTGTAGCGGAGGCAGCGGACGAAATAGTGCAAAGCACAAAAGCCACATCCAAAGTTTGGAAGCTAATACCTCATTTGGCTGATAATAAGTGGGACATTGAAAGTGAAAGTCACAATGGGATCTAAAGTTCTCAAGGGAGCCCACTTTTGGAATTGGCATATGGAAGTTGGCTTCCTTGCCCCTAGTATGGAACTATCATATAATGACTCTTTTTCCCTTTCGTTTGTTTTAGGGTGATGGATTTCCAAATGCTGAGGATTTTTACACCGATTAAAATGAGTTTCAATGGGTTCTTTGTAGTTGTAAAGATGTTAAAAAGGATTACGAATGTGTGGTTAATTAAATCAATGTAATATCATATAAGCTCAAGAGGCAAATGCACTCAGGGAAGTAAAATGTTTAAGCAATTAAATTCCAGTATCAATCATGGACACATTTGAGATACACTTGCAGCAGCGGAACTAGAGGGCTAGGGTTGGGAAATCAGTCACATTCACTTTTCTCCTTTGTCATCAGGCAAAAAAGTAGGGAAGGTGAGATCATAGAATGATGGAGGGGTGTAGAAAAAGCTCCTCAAAATGTATCATATAGTTCCCCTCGAATTCAAAATGAAATTATACACGTTTTCTCTCAAAAGGTAAAGAACATAATACATGAAGAATTTTTCAATGCCAAGTTGTCTTTATTATTGATGAAGCTAATTATGTATCTAAAAAAGACTATATGACTATTGTTCTGAGATAAATTGATAAAGATGGTTTTATACGGGAAATGTTTTTTTAGTCTTGTATATGTGGAAGATACAAGTGCTAAGACTTCAAAATAAGGAATATTCAATACTCTTTATTACCAAAATCTTGATGTTCAAAATATTTGAGGACAAGGCTATGATGGATATAGCAATATGTGAGGTGAATGGAATTTATTGCAGACTTTAATTTGCGTTGAGTGCCTATATGCTTATTATGTCCATTGCTTAGCTCATCGCCTTCAACTTTTCTTGGTTACTGCATCTCATGAGGTAAAATATATTCATCAATTTTTTGAAACATTGGACTTCATAATTAATATTGCTACTTTTTCTTGTAAGTGTAATGATAAGTTAAAGGTCGCCCAAACAAATGAAATTACAAGAATGATTGCTATTGATAAACTCGAATAAGGAGTTGGTCTTAATTAGATTGGTACTTTGCATCGAGTTGGAGCTACTCGTTAGAGTTCTCATGACAATTCTACATTGGTACAAAAAGGGTTTTTAAGACCGGATGAAAAAGGCCCCCTAAGACCTGATCAGGGACCGGTCTTGATACAAGAGGTCTTAAAAGTCTGTCACTTTTAAGACCGAAGCCAACCAGTTTTAAAAATACTTTTTAAACCGAACATTTAAAATATGAGGTCTTAAAAGTCCTTTTCTATCACCCAAAAAAAATAAAAATAAAAAAAGATTTTTAAGACTAATTGTGAAAACACATCCGCTCATAAAAGCCCAATTTTATAGCAAAAAAAAAAAAAGGACTTTTAAGACCGGATGTGTTTTCACATCCAGTTTTAAAAGTTCCTTTTTATCACCAAAAAAAAAAAAAAAAAATGATTTTTAAGATTGTATGTAAAAACAACTTGTTTTAAAAGTTCCATTAACGGCCGGTCTTAAAAGTTCCATTCCATCACACACACACAACAGTACGGTCAGCTTGACGAACAGCACATTTCGAGCATCTCTGGCTGCAACATTAGACATTCGAATAGGCCAATCAACAAACCAAATACTGTAATGTTAAAGCTGATACAAGATTACAGCAAAACGGGGACTTAGAGATAAATTAAAGAAGGAAGGAAATACCATTTGGCAGGTTCGACAAGGGGCTTGTACTTTCCATAACTTCGTTTCCAGTCGATCTGTTCTTTACAGCAAGGGCAAACCCCAGTGATTTCAGAGACAGGCCTGAACCTTCCTCCTCCCTCCTGTACATGCGGGTGAGAACTCAATCTGACACCATCAACAACACACAGATCTACACAAAGGACTGCAGGCGATAGGGATATAATAATAAGAATCTCATCTCATGTAATATTATGTACAGAACTATATAATAGTAATACCAGGAGGTAGGATTTCATATTTCAACTTTCAAGGCTCTTGATTGTAAATAGTAATAAGAATCTCATACATACACACACACACTGAAATTCTTTTTATAAGCAACAACTATTCTGATTGAGTAGAACTTATTGTTAATTTTTTTAAAAAAATGTGTCAAAAATGAAATATCTTTTTTAAATATGTCCCTATTTATAAAAAGAATATAGAAGAAAATGAGTAAAAATATGAGATAATGAGTAGAAAATATAAAAGAGAATTAATATGATTGAATAAAAAAATATTAATTCATTAATATAAAATATATATTTAATAAAAAACGGCTTAAATTTTGAGACACGCAAAATTTGCTCAGAAGAGATAAAATTGTTTTTCTAATAAACACGGAAGAGCCTTTGACCAAAAAAACAAAAGGAAGAGTTGGTGAATTGGGGAAAGTTTGGTCTGTCCATTTATGGTGATGTCGAAGTTACTTAGCTTTCCGTACAGAAAACCCCATATTCTGATATTTTTCTACCCTCGTACTTCTCAGAGTTTATTAATTTCTCACTTCTATCTCCCTAATGCCTAATACTTTTACACAAAGCCCTAGATTCATTGGGAAAACAAAATTAATAAGGAATACTTTTTTTTAAAACAGTTAATAAGGAATACTAAATATTGCAAGATTGCCGTTTCCTTTATAAACAAAATTAATTAGGAACACTTAAATCCTCTTAATATTTAGAGTTAATGTGCATTTAACCAGGGACGGAGCTTGGGATAGAACTTTGGGGGGCCAAATATATACTCATTAACTAATTAAAACTCGAAGAAAAAAAGTTAACTCAATACTCATTATTTACAGCATATACTTGACTTCTCATCCTCAATCATAGTGCATCTATAGGATAACTACCAAGAACAAGAAGAAAACTCGCAAATTCGAGAAATAAAAATTATGACCAATTTTGTTCTGATTAACTCAACACTCACATTTTAAGTCAGACAATTTGAACATCCTGGATTTTAGAGACCTTAAACATAATCGCTACAAAACAAAGAAGCACTAGAAATGTGATTAACATGGTTGTCATCTTGATTGCTTATTCCTCAAGCAATAATTTACGGTATGCTTTTTGGTTCTAGCATGAAGCAAGAGCTTTAACCTTTTAATTTCGTGATTGTGAATCTCTGATTCAACCATAAACTTCATGTAATTGAACACCACAACATTGGAAGGTAAGATCTTGATGTTTAGAATGAAAAATCAATTAACTTCATCCACGGGTGTAGTGTAGAATGAGTAAAAGCATAGTAAAGAATACACTATAAAGGTAAATTTAATTAATAAACTAAAAATTTCAGGCAATTAGAATGGAATATAGAAAAAAAAATGACAAGATTAACATAAATTACACAAGACCCCATATGAAACAAAGATTGAATTATAAGCCCCCACAAAATTAGGGGGGCCAAAATCAAATTTTACATTATATTAATCTTTTTTAAAAAATCCTAAACAAATTTTTTTTTTTTTTTTTGTTGGGGGGGGGGGGGGCATGGCCCCTTGTATCAATGAAGATCCGTCTATGCATTTAACATCATCAAGCATTTTGTTATGTGCATATAGTATTTTAAAGTATTTTATGATGCATATAGAAAGAAGGAAAGTATTTTATGGTACATCAAGAACTGATGATATTTTTCAATTACCTAAAGTAATTGTTATGCAATTTTACACTTAAGTAATTTAGGATGTTTGATATACATCAAAAAATTTATGTTAATGAATACACTAAAATATAACTTGAGGTGTTGGATGCACACAAAAAATATACTTCATAAGAACTTGAAAAAATATTTGAAGTATTTGCTTGTTTGGAATATGGATTAAAGCCATCAAAAGCAGATTTTCAATTGAAATTTACGGTATATGAAGTATAGGAGATAAATATATGAGTGAAATTTTGTCTCAATTTACATGCATAAACACTTTTATTAATCCTAAAAGTGATCTCAAAGAAGCAAGTGTACTATAAAATATTTTAAGATACTAGATACATATGAAAAAATACTTTTGCTTTGTTCACTTCTTGAAACTTGGGTTAAGTGATCTATAAAAAGCCAATTTAGTGCTTGTTTAAAATTGCGACTGGAGTCTTTAAGAATAGCTTTTCAATCCTGATTTATAGTTATGAGGTAAAAATATAAAAAGAATTTTATCTCAATTGACATAAATAAGCACATTTAGTACCCCAAAAGTGATCCGCTTTTAGTCACACAATAAAATGCTTGTTTTCATCATTTCTTTAGCAACAAATATATATTTGTTAATGAACTTAATTTTAATTGACGATCAAAATCTTGTGATTAAAAAAATCATATTATAATAAATTGCCTTAAATTGAACCAACAATATTTTATCTAATCTAATACTATAACTGTAGCATGTGAAATGCCCGAGACTATTTGATTTGTTGTATGCATACTTTTATGAACCAGATCACAGATTGGAAGAGAGGGAAACTACATTGAATTAAAATACAACACCATTGGATACATATATTGATTGGTTAATATATGTAATTAATACATACTTACAGATTAAGCAAAAATTAAATTGTCATAAAATTAATCATGGGAAAAAAACTCCCACAACGGGTTGAATTTCACCTGTAAGAATAATAATCTCGTATCTGGCTCCTCTCTATAGGGCCTCACATCATTTTTTTATTTAAACAAAGACAATCTGCAACACAGACAATAAACTCAGGACAACCTTTAAGAATATGCCACATGCAGATTCATATCTTATCCCTTTACCCACACATCTTTTCTTTTCCTATCCGCTTCCATCTTTTACTCCCTTCATAATCATTAAATCAATATCTAATAGTCCACATTTAATATTTCCTTCTCTCTCCTCATTTCATAAGAGGAAAATAAATATTAATAATATTAAATATGGTCCATTAGATCTTAATTCAACGGTCATGAAAGAGGTAAAAGATGGAACCGAACTAGAAAAGAAAATGAGAGAAACCAAGGCATACAAATAAATTCAGTCCCACATTCCATATATATATATATATATATATAGGGGTTATCGTTTGTTATGTCACTTAACGTAAAGTTATATCAAGTCACCCCAAAACTACGTCGTTTTAGGGTTAGAGGAATTAATAAACTCTCAAAACGACTTAGTTTTGGGGTTAGGAGGATTAATAAAGGATCTTTTGGTAAAATTTATATAATAAATAGAAAAATAAAAATGCAAAAACACTCCTTATTAATTCTCTTAACTCCCAAAACAGTTTTAGTTTTAGAGTGAGCGAGCGTAATTTTATATCAAAGTGACATGAATGATAAACCTATATATATATATATATATATATATATATAAGGATGCATATGCTAAAACTAAATACACTTTGGAAAGATAAAATGTACAGCTTATGATTCAGTTCAACTAATTCTAATCAGATGGGCGCATGCACTTGCCCATTTGCGTTTGGATGGGAAAAAAGTTTAGGGGGGAAAAATGAGATGGGAAATCATAGAGAAGAGAAAACTAAAGACAAAATGTTATCACCACTTCTATTTGAATGGTCGAGAGAAAATATGGAAGAAAGAAAATGAGCAAATATATAAAACTAAATACCCTTAATCTTGTGTCCAAATATATCAGTTTAAAATCAAATTAAACATCACAATTAAAAAAATCATATTAATATTAATATCATATATAATTTAAAATCAAACTATTTGGTATAGATATATTTTTATGTTATTATACTTTAAGAAATTTAGAGAAAAATGTTATTTTTCAAGATTAAAATGAAAAGTTGACGAGTCTTTGAAATTAAATATAATTAAAATTTATTATCATGTGGCTTCAATTCTCCTCCAAAATGTCGAAGATCTAAGTGCTTAAATTTACGTTTTGTTTTGAGATCTTCAGTATTATATTTCTATAGCACCAAGCCATAATTTATTCCCAAGCCTACTAATATACCAGAAATAATACCATGGACAGTTAAATTAGTTATACCCACCCCAATCTGAGAGAATTGTCTGAGCTATCACCATCAAGTGGAGGATCAAATATGCTGCCAATATTGGCTGACTCAGATGACTGACCTTGTTCTTGCGCAACATTCCTCATCACCTAAACACACAAATTTTCCATATTTCAAGACTCTTTCTTTGAAACAAGTGATCTGCGAACACTTTCAAAAGCAGTGAAGTGGACATTCCTCTCATTTAAAACACTTTCAAAAGCTTCCAAATACTAATCAGTCAAATAAGGTCAACAACAGTTTAAGAAAATGATTTTGTTCATGCGAGAAAAACACCAAAATACCCCTATATCTGTAAATCCCAATTTAGTATGAGATTAAATTTTATAATAAAATTACCTAAATACCCTTAATTTAAAATCTAAAAAAGTAAAATTTCAACAACGGTACAACAAATAACTACTTTAACTGATCAAATGACATCAACAACTAATTTCATTAGCTAAGGGCAATTAGGTCATTTCATAAAATTCCAGAATAGCTTCTAGATATTAAATTATAATTAAACCATTTTGAGGGACCATTTTAGTTTTTTTTTTAAAATATTTCGGTGGTCCTTATATGTCTTTCACCCTTTTTATACAACATACTGATGTGTGTGTTTAATTTAATCAAACTAATTCAATCATGACCAATTCAACTGAGGTTCATCCATCAACAGGGCAATAAAATATAAATTAGCGTCTTAACTAGTTCAGTGCTCAATGTAATTTTATAAACATTGGAAACGACGGACATTTAAAGGTTTACAATGAAAATACTTCAAAATGCTGATCACCTGTTTGTAATCGCTGGTTCTCTTCCATCAATTGGGTTCTCTGCATGCATAGAACAAGTTAGCATTTCAAGATAAGTGCGGGTACGTAAAAGCTAGATATTATATAGTTTTAATACTGATGGATTAAATAATGAAGATATATATACACAATTCAATCCATAAAGGTCTTAGGCTTGCTATTCTTTAGTCCGTAATGCATATTTTAATGAATTCTTTTATGTCTGTTCAATCAAACATTCAATAACAGAATCATGTAGCTACAAGGTTTGAAGACAAAACACATACCACTCAGATCCTATTTATAAATCCATTTTGATAAAAAATATTGATCCTTGTCATAAGTCCAGTTTCAGAGAAATAAATGCGATTTTTACAATTTTGCACCTATTAGTTGCAACAAACAAAACAAAGTTATTCATGTTGACTCTTTGGAACCATTTATAAATGAGGGCAAATTTTCATTTATAAATGAAGGCAACATTAGAGATTTAGCTCATAATTAATGAATTAACTAACTCTCATAGGTATATGAAACTTAGTTAATTTTGACTTATAAATAGAACCAGAGTGATATTCTTGAATCAAGAAATTGATAAATTGTTTATTTTTAAGATTAAGGGACCAAACAGTGAGAAATATCTTTCACATGCCAAAAGCAACGACATTGCCTCTTCTATTAGAGATTTTACTGTCCAATTCTGTTTTGTTACTAACTACACTCAGTTTGGAAGTCAGTCTTGGGTTCAAATTGAGAACATCTACTATATATCCTTGATTCAAGAATTAAATAGCAAAATCACTCAAATTCTCCATGTATGAATGGATTAATCAAGTAGGATAGGAAAGGCAAGGAAATTAGTACGATGACAACTTTCTTTCAAAGCTTCAAGATATAACTAAACAAAAATATATGATATTTCAACAACTGGGTTTGGAAATTGCTTGACCTTTCTCTTGAGCTCATGGATCCCTTTAAACATTAGTTCATCCTACAAATCAGAAAAAGAACCATCTATGCAGATTAGTAACAATAATTTCTTTATAGCACCAAAGTAGCTCCAAGAATAAAATCAAACATTAAAACTTTGCTATTAATTAGAGTGTGTTTGGACGGAGTAGTTTAAGGATGAAAATTTGTTTGCATGTGTTTGAGTGACACCTTTGGAAAATCCCTTATTTATATTAGCAGAAAATAGATTTCTAAATTATTCTATCAACATATTCTAATGGTCCCAACATTTTGTTTTAAGTATCATGTGTTATAACAATGTAGAGAGTTGAGGGACTTGTCTTTATGTTTTCAAAAGTTTGAAAGACTCTGAAAAATGATCCAACGTTCATGATAATTCTTTCTTTTGTCTTTCCTTTTCCTCTTTTTCTTGCCTCAACTAGGACAAGATACACACAAATAAGTCTGCAATATCTATAGAAGTGGACAAGACAATTCAAACCTTTGCTTTGGAAACACGTGTTAAACCTTTTTCTAATTGCTCTTCAAGCTTCTGTAATTCATTTGCGTTCAATCCTTCAAGCTCTTCTCCATTCAACTGCCTTTCAAATATAAGGTATATCCATCCCTCAGTAATACAACATTGTGGGTCTATGCAAATAGAAGGCACAAAATAAAACCTTCACTCTGTGTGTGCGTGTGTATGCATGTAAAAGCACATAAATATATGCATACCTCAGTTCCCTAACCTTATTGACTTCTTCCTTGCTGAGCATGCTTAAGGTGTCCCTGTCATACTATGCATAATATTTATGATTCATTACTATTGAATTTATGGCGAATCAAACTGAAAATTGTAGCGAAGCAGCTTAGTCTTAATAACTACTTAATAATCGGAGTTAAGCTTATTTTAACTCTAGTTATACAAAATAATGGCTAAACCATTAGTTCCAGATGATTCAACAGTGATTTGAGAAGTTCTTCCTACAGTTGAACCCTTAAGAACTTGGAGCTGGGGCACTTTTTTGTAATAAACGATTAAACAAGCATTTTCATCTCACTAATGGCTAAGTCAACTGCATAAGCAGCTTAATTAATTTCCAAATTTATAATCAATATTGCTACCCATAAGAAGTAGGAAATATTCAGGACTTATTGTGGGCAAGTTTGTTTAATATTAAAAAAGGTGATTTTAGTTAAGTTTAACACACCTGCGTTGTTGGGAGAACATTAAGCTAATCATCAAGGTTTTATTGAGAAAAAAGTCATATTTAGCGTAAATTCTCCCATGATTAACTTAACCAAAATTACTTTTTCTTAAAAAAAAATCCTAATATAATCCCTATATTAAAAGAATGATCATACCTCTATAGAAGGATGGTCTAATGTTTCAGTTTCTGACAGCGGACCACGCCTTTCAATAACCTGCTGCACGCTATATGAAGACAAAAAATTGGGTTATTCAAATTTTGCTTCCTTCAATTTTGCACTAGAACATGATATCATGAAATCTTACACTTTCTTTAATATTAGTACTTGATGAAGTTCATATATATAACAATAGTATTATAATTATATTACGCATCCACCCTCTAGAATCATTCGTTTTTACAGCTCTCCTAGTGAAACACCTTAGTTACTAATTCTATGAAGGGATCACTAGTGAGCTGAAAAAAAAAAAGAATCGATCTGAAGCTCTCCCGATCATTTCAAGCTTCCACCCGATGTGGGACAAAGAAAAGTAACATTAGTACAAATACTCTCTTTCTCTAAATTTTCTAAGCATCTCTACTTTTTAAAAAAAAAAAAAAAAAAATTGACCCTCAAGTGAGTCTATCATCTCTACATAATTCTCTTCCCAAAACTGTTTGTGATGGCATTAAAACCCTGGTGGAGTGCAACTCTTTCTAATTCTTTCTTCTCTAAACTAAAATCATAGTTGTTTAATCGGATACCACTTGTTAGGAGCTTAACCTTGAAAGCATAAAGGGGAAAAACACACAACCAATACATTAGACGACGTGTGCTTGTCAAATTGACCTAGAATCATGATATCAAAAGGAACAATTCCACATGTATTCTAACAAAAAAAGTAAATCACTCCACCTCTAAATTTAAACAGAATAATTGTAAAACTCTCATCACACAACAAAACTATCAAAAACCCTGATTACATTCATATAATCCTATATTTGATTGAGTTACCAAAATGACTTGTTTTCAATCACTCAACAACTTTATTAGGGTGTGTTTAGGATCACGTTTGAAGGCCCAAATATGCATTCGAACTGGTAAAAGACACTTTTTGGTTTTCTGTGATGTTTGGATCAGCTTTTTTTTTTTTTTTTTTTCAATTGGACTTTTGAAGAAAAAATTGCTTTGAGCCATACACCAAAATTTCACACTTTTTCCTTTTCCATCATGGAGAGAGACGTTTCTATCATAGAGAGAGAGAGAATAAATTAATCACCCAAACAAATTTGAGTTTATCAAACTAGCTTTTTCAAAAGCCAGCCCAAACATAAATCACATTTTTTTTTTTTTTTGGCCAGCCCAAACATAAATCACATTACACAGTCTAACTTTTACTCTATCTTATGTTTGAAAAAGTCAAGTTGAAAAGAAGTCACTTTTGCCACCGGTAATTCAAACAAACCCTACATCTTTAACTCTTAGCTAATATGAGACTTACGTTAGCTACCAGGTCATTATCAAGGTGGAAGCCATATCATTCACGAGACGAGGTCTAAACATCCCATAGAACCATTGCGAGGTAAAAGGTTCAAATTTTCAAGCCCCAACCGGAATTGCGGGTGAAGGCTTCTTTAAATGGGTTTGGTGGCAAGAAGAATTATTATTAGATGAAGGTGACATGTGGAAGACCTTAGTAGGCTTGAAGTTTGCAAGAGGCGTGATTGAAGGCTCTTGTGATATGAATTCAGAGTTCTAGCTAGTTCATCATTGTGGAAAATCCGACTCAAGATCATGATTAAGAATTAGAGAGCCCAATAATAATAGGGAGGTTAATGTGCTTAAAAGATGCTGATTTGAATGTATTTCAATGCATTGAAGGCTCAAGACACTTGTATGAAGTTAGAAGAGGCAAACAGAGCCTTAGTCTTACTTATTCAAGCCCAAAGGGATGCTTAAAGAACCCAAGGAGAGACGAAGGCATGGATGGTAACTTGCAATACTTGTCATCCAAAACCAATTTCCTACCTTAGTTTCCTATTTTCTACCTATCTTAATTAGTGTGTGGTTTATTAGCTTTTGGAAAATAGCTTTTACGATTTACGAGGTAAATACGTGGAAGAGTTTTGTTTCGGCTTGCAGAAAAAGGCTTCTAAAACCGTACCCAAACACATTATTTAGTTTCATATTACTTAGATTGGTATCCTATATTTTATAGTTGCCTATTTTATGTTAGTTGTTTTTTTTAAGATAACTACATCCTTGTTTTTGTTATTAGTTATAGCTTGAAGATTAAGACTTTTCTATTTTTTAAATAAAAGCTATTTGAATTGGTCGGATTCAAACAAATTGAGCTCAATTGGGGTTAGTTCTACCAAAATCGTTTTCTACATTCACATGAACCTAATACCTCATGTTTAAACAATCAAAACCCATTCTACTAGAACAAATGTATGTTAGTCAACATGTAATGATATTTCTTGATTGCTAGTTACGTTTGGCGTTTTTCACTATATATACACTAGGTATAAAAATATCTAGATGTACAATTTAATTACTGTTTAGTATGTTCTTTTAATTATTTGCTTAAATATATGCTAAGTTTTTTTGTCGATGTAGAAATCTGAGCTTCTTCAAAAAGTTGATGTAACTTACTTTAAAGCACATTTCATGACTTCAAATTGTTGTTACAATTATATTATATGCTGCAAGTAATAAAGAATGGAAAAAGAAGGAAATATTATAATTTATTTACAATATGATTGCAAAACCTTTTGTTTCTACAAAAATTTAATTTTGGGTAATAATTGTGTGAATTAGGTAATTGTGCAGACGGGGAGTACTTTCCTGAATTAGAAGAATCCTTTTATTCATAAACTACTACTAGTGACAATGGACGGCTTTGGATGATACTTCCTTCATTTGAAAAACAAGAGAACATAATAAATTTGATTCAAATTGAGAGGTGATATTGCTTTGTAGGCAACAAGTTCAACCTAGGCAAAGATTTAGATAGACCAATACTTAGGACTAAATACTAGTGAGGAGTGAAGACTGCCAAAAAAAATCAGGAGCATACATGATCTTTCCTCACTCATATTGTTCAAGAAATTAGCAACAAAGAAGCAAGAAAGGCCAATGATCGGGGATGAACACCAAAATAATATAATATCAATGCCTCAGAAAAATATAAAAATGAAGATGTCACAAATGGTGATCACTTCTTTGATAAATAAATCTTGGATTAGTGTAAGAACACAACACACACAAGCATAGCTTGCAAAGCAAAAAAGAAAAAAAAAAAATCAAATTCTTTTTCAATATTCTACAAAATGGGGTATACACTGTATTTAAATAGACAACACATCAAATCCTAGTAGAACCCCTTTCATAAATGAGAAGGATCATCATAGAATCCCTTTCATTAATGAGAAGATTCCCATTTCACTAATACTTTCTTCTAAACTTTGTTAAAGATATCAGGCAATGAACAAATTGACAACCAAATACACATTTCATATTTAATTAGCAAGTTTTAGTGTTTTTGTGTGCATGAATGTGGATGTCAAATGCTTGTAACACACTTACAGAGATTAGCACACATGCTGTGATGTTAACATGCTCAGATTTTGAGTTGTGAAAATAATCTCACAACTAGCAAAGGAAAGAAAGGAGGGAAAAGGAAACGGATGCGTTGAATGCAAAAAAAAAAAAAAAAAAAAAAAAAAAAAGACGATTTCTTGTTCCAGAGTTAGATATATCACTCTATGCACCATATCTTTTTCTGTGTTGGGATCTATCCTCTGAAGTTGGCTTTTGGTGCTTGCATTGTATGAGTTTAATGGTGGAGTGCTGGTCTAATTTAAGGGGAGGGAAAAAAAAAAGAATAGAAGAATGATCAGAACAACTCACGGTATGAAACTCCAGAGAGGCAAAATTTAGAAGATCCAAGTCCTCTTTTTCTTAAGCAAGCTAAATGAAGATAATCCATAATTAAATGGTTCAAAGGTGTCATTTTATAAAATAAAACATTCATTTAGCTTGTATAGTAACGTATATATTATATATTTGCATTACTCTATAATATAGTAAAAAAGATACAAGAGCGTATTAGACATGAAATAAAATGTAACATGACATCATATTGGTATAGTATTTGCCATTATATATCAAAATAAAAATAAATAATTAGTTTTGAAATCCATTTTCTTGCGTCCAGATGGGGAAGAAAAAGACATACATTCTTAGGAAGTGCACCGTTTTAGAAAAACAACAAGCCAAGTACAATAATTAAGCAAGACAGCCAAGTTTTTGTTGTTCTTATTTTCTGGAAAGATAGAGTTATCAAATCCAGGAGGATCGAAAACAGTGTTTCACAGAAACCTTGAGATTCTGCAGCTAGCTAGCACGTTTGCTGCAAAAATCCACATACTTTCTCGATTAAAATTAAAATAATTCCACCAGTATGCTATAAAAAAATAATAGCACAAAAGTACATATACATGATTACGAATCTTTGCAGATACGAATGCAAATCAAGCAAATAATTACCTAGGACAAGCATTCCACTATATATTTCAACAAGGTACAGCTAGATAGATCAAAAATCTTTTATAAGAAAACATAATAAAAAGATGAAAAGGGAAATAATTAATTAAAAGAAGAGAGATAAGATAGACCTTGAGCTAGCATAATCAAAGAGCTTGCCAGTAGAAGAAAAGACTATGAGAGCAATCTCAGCGTCACAGAGCGTAGAGAGCTCCCGAGCTTTCTTGAAAAGCCCTCTTCTCCTCTTTGAAAACGTCACTTGCCTCGCAGTTATGTTATCTATCTTTTTTATTTCTATCTTCTGCCTTGTCATTTCCTTATTAAGCAAAAATTACACCCAAAAATTTAGGGATCAGAAATGGGAAAAAAATATAATAATAAACATTGCAGAGAGTAAAAAATTACAGACGTAATTTACCCTTTAGTAGAGAAAATCCAAATAACAATCAATAGAAAAATTAGTTTCCGACATGAAAAAAAATAGGAAAGACGTGGATTCATGTTCTTTCCCAAAAATAGAAGTAGAAAATAAACCACAGATCTAGTTAATTAAAGTAATAAAGAAAATTGTTCTTGGGTCGTCATAAATGAATGGGAAAAAATCAAGGAGAAACCTTGAAGAACCAAGATTTCTTCCACTCAGAACAAGCTAACGAATCTTATACTGTCAAACCCCAGAAGAAGAAGTAGAATATATGAAGACAGGGAAGAATAAAGAAAGAGAAAGAGAAAGCAAAACAAGGAAACAAATTTGGTAGTTATGATTTCTATCTAAAAGAGGAAAAATGTAAGGGAAAGGACAATGCTTACCAAAGAATCTGGAATCAACCCTAGCTAGCTGGAAAGAAAGCTTAGCCAAGACTATTAGTAGTGTGGTGAACCCCTCCTCCTTGACAATTATTATCCATAGAATAGAAAGAAAGATAGAGAGAGCGGGGGGGGGAAGAGAGAGGGAGGGGACAGAGCAAGTGGAAAAGGTTAACGGGAAAAAAGACTCGCATAAGAAGGTTAATTAGTTAAAATCGAGTGGGGTTCCTTGTCTCGTTTCTTTCCTTTTGTGGACTTAATAGTGACATGGTGGCAGGCACTGGGCCCCACACAGCACCATCCGATGAATTTGCTTGGAGAGCGTAATAGATATGAAAGATCGCTCCCAAAACGATGGGCGCGGAACCTCCTCTAACTTTTCAGAGTTCACATTAGCTGCTTAGGTCTTATGCGTTTATTACATGTTTATACCTTAATTAGAAGTATGAGCATATTGTTTTTTAATATATTGTATTTATTTAGATTAAATTATCTGCAGTTTTTGCAATGATTTTTACACCTAGTGTCTCAAATTAATTAGTTTTAATCCGTATTCAAAAATATTTGTCTCTAAAACCAAGTATCATGGAAATTAATTAATTTGAGATCGAAAAAAAAAAAAAAAAAAAAAAAAAAAAAATCCAGAAAGCAGCAGATAATTTAAATCTAAATAAATACAATATAAAAAAAATATAGCTCATACCTCTAATTGAGTTATAAGCATGTAATGAAGCACATAAGGTCTAAGCACCTAACGTAGATTCAACTTGTTTTCATCCTCTTCCCTCTTCTTCCTTTCCTAAATTTGGATTAACATTTGATCCAGATTTAGTTTTATGGAAAATATTTTTGTAATTTTTTTATTGTAATTTTAAATTAATCAAATCAAAATTTTAGCAATTTGTATTTAATTATTAGGAAAGTGTTAGAAAAATACCAGTTAAACTTCAAAATTATTTTGACAACAACAATCACAATACTAGAAAAGATTAAAATTCCAACAGAATTTTAAATCCGTTGCAAATTTAAAAAAATTGTGACGGATTTTTAAATCCGTTGCAAAAAAGGTCGATTTTGCGACGGAAAAATACATCCGTCATAAAATGGCGTCTCAGGTTTGTGACAGAACCTATTGGCCCCGGATTGCCGCCCAAATCCGGAAGGGGATTTGCAATGGAAGGGATTCCGTAGCAATAAGGCGGCCTTATTGGCCGCCAACTTGCAATTAAGCCCGAAATCAGGCTTAAGTTGCTTCTCCTCCCCCATTTTTCTAGTTTTGTCTCCTTCCGTCGTGCTCTCTCTCTTAGTCCCTCCGTCCAGCCCTAGCCTTCGGACCGCCGTGCAACCTCCTTCCAGCCTCCTCTCCCTTTGGTTCCATCCTCCTCCTCCTCCTTTTTCTGGTTTCCTCTCCTCTCACCTCCAGCCTCCTCTTCATTGGCATCATCTGGTAAGTCTCTAGCCCTTTTGTTTTTTTAGTTTTTTTGCATTAGATGTAGTTTTTTGCCCCCATAAAGAACTCCAATAAGCTTGAGAAGATGTTGTTATTAATATCTACAATAAGAACTCATTGAACAATTTTAGTTAATATTTATTTTATAACCTTGGTGATTAGTTTGTTGGGATCTTATAATAATTGTTATGATATTGTATTAGTTGGTAATGATGCATAAATCTATAAATAGGATGGTGTTGAAATGAGGATAGTGAAGTGTTGGAAAGTGATGTTTAGGATAAGAGAATTAATTAATTATGAGGACTATGTGAGTTTAGGGAACAAAGAAATTTGTATGTATTATAAAAATTAGTGTAATTAGCTAGTTGAGTTAGTCTCTTATTAAAATGATTGTTAATTTTTTTTTAAAAAAATCTCATTTAAATTTTTTATTTGAAACATGGATAATTTAAAAAAACAAATTATAATTATGTTTAGATTAAAAGATAATTATAAATACAAAAGATAAAGTTGATTTTGTATATTATATGAACTTGATTAAGTCTTATGTATTATTGTCTTAAATAATCACATGGATTTGCCCATATATATTAAAAAACCTCCAATTCATACTATGCCATCTTATAACATTGCACTTGCCTTTAATATGACCCTCATAAACTCCACAAATACTTATATGTCCCATAAATTATTACATCAAATTGTAGCAAGTGATAATGTTGAAATGCCAATGGTTTGCTCATTCCCTAATTCAATGTGTAGTTTCATATTTTTCGTTTGGCCCCTCTACATGTATGCCCCCATCTTCTGGTATACTATCTTCATTCTCTGGTTGCTTGTTGGGATCTATTCTTAGTTCAATGCATGTGTTTGTCTCTCACTTTTTTGATTAAGTGGTAGTTCATTAGCAAAGTGGTCAGTTGTATTGGCCACTTATATTTGTGACATGTCGTTTTGTGGATTAGGGTATATCCCCATTGCATATTTGTGACATGCCGTTTTGTGGGTTGGGGAAGTATGGAAGGTGATTGTGATAGGAGTTGGATGTACAATTTCTTGGAGGGTTTGGAAGAGTTCATCCAATTTACTTTGGCGCAATCAACTAATTCAAGTACCTAGATTAGTTGTCCATATGACTAATGTAGGTGTTTAAAATTTCAAGATCAGGGCACGGTTAGAATCCATTTGTGAAAAAAGGGATTCATGAAGGATTATGAATGTTGGGAATGTCATGGCGAAGTTCGACAGACATCGAGTGGTTTTACGGGAACAATAGTCATCGAGACAACCTTAATCAATATGAATAGTTGGTGATGGATGCCACGGGACTGTCGATTGGCCAATATTTTGATCATGTTACTCGTGTTGAACCATCATACATGGAAGAGCAGACCGGTACACATAATCAACCATCTTACATGGGAGAGGATCCTAATTCGGAAGCCGATAGGTTCTATAAAATGCTTCAAGATGTGCAACATCCGTTATGGGAAGGTTGCGAACATATTGAAAATAGTGAACATTCATCTCTATCGGCTACCCTAACAACACTAAGCTTGAAGACTGATCACTATATGAGTGAGAGGAATTACAATGAAATGATGCGGTCATGAGTAAGGTTGTTCCGAAAGACAATAATTTGTCAAATGATTTTTACCAAGCAAAAAAAAAAAAAAAGGTGAAAGAGTTTGGGCTTAGATGTGAAAAAATCTATTGTTGCCCCAGAGGATGCATGTTGTATTACAAGGATGATGCTGAGTTGACCAATTGTAAATTCTGTGAACATGACATATACAAAGTTGTGAGGAATGGAAGGAAAACGACCCTTCAAGCGCTAAGCAATATGTGGTACTTTCCTCTTGTGCCCAGACTTTAGAGATTGTATTATCAGAACAAATAGTTGCTCATATGAGATGGCACCGTGAGCATAGTAGGGATGAAAAATTTGTGACACATCCATCTGATGCCGAAGCTTGGCTTAAATTTGATGAGGCGAATCCTTTGTTTGCATCGGATCCCCGTAATGTCCATCTTGGTTTATGTTTTGGATGGGTTCATTCCTTTCAACAAGATGGGCAGGAATTATTCATGTTGGCTTGTAATTGTGGCTCTGTACAACCTCCCACCTTCCATGTGCATGAGAAGAGAGTTTTTATTCATTAATATGGATGATAAATGATTTCCCTGCATATGGGATGTTGAGTGGCTAGCAAACGTCGAGGAAGCTTGCATGTCCAGTATGTCTTGAACAGAATGTGGGTTTTAGCTTGTAATACAGTCGCAAGGTCTGTTGGTTTGACAGGCACCGACGATTCATGTCCTTGGATCATCCACTTAAGAGAAATAAAAAGGACTTCAGGCGGAATGTGGTTGAACAGGAAAATCAACCTTCTCGTTTAAGTGGGCAAGAACTATAGGATAGGTGAAGCACATTCAAAGCGTTGAATAGGATTTCAAATTAAATTGGCTCTTTGATAAGAGAACGATCGAGTTGTTTGCACTATATTACATTTTAATTCGTGGTAAATTGTGATTTGACCCTGAGGCAACTAAGGTTTTCGTCAAATCAATGGCGCCGTTGCCGGGGAGTTAATTTTGACTCCTTTGGTTTACTAAGTGTCAATTGGTTAGATTGACCGGGGTTTGCTCTTGTGAGCCTATTAGGTTTTCTTTCATTTTTTATTTGTTTTCAAAATTTGTTTTCTTGCAACAAAATTTTTTAGAAAAACAACCAAATATCTTGATTTTCTTTGTTTTTGCATTTGCATTTGCATCCTAGCATCTTTACTTGTCCATACACATCATACATACTCACAACACTTCTACTCCTTCAACTTCACACATTGTTTTTTTTTTGAATTTGTGTGCAAGACAGTTTTGGTACTCCATTGTTTCATTACTTGCTTGACAGCTTTATATGTCCGACCTATTTGAGGGGGAATCTGATCACTCTTTTAATCTTGATTTTTTCATTGACTTAAGTGATTGTGTTTCATAAGGTACAACTATGGAAGGTGAAAACAATAATCAACCAGTGAGGAGAACTATAAGGGATGTAACAAGATCAGATGTCACTAATGATCCATTTAACTTTGCATGCCCTAACCTTGAGGCTAATTTTGAGCTTAAGGGTCCTTTGCTTAATGCATTACCTCGTTTCCATGGGCTTGAAAAGGAAGACCCTCACAACCATCTCAATGCCTTGAACGTGGCTTGCTCAAATATGAAGCCTGTTGGTGCTTGCCTAAAAGATGTGCAATTAAAGGTGTTCTATTTTACCTTGGAGGGGAAGGCTAAAGATTGGTACAAGATGCTATCTAGGCATGTTGATGATGCTCTACATTCATGGGCTAATTTGAAGAAAGTCTTTATGGAAAAATACTTACCTGATGCAAGGATTGGGGAGCTTAAAAAGGAGATTTACTCTATCAAAGAAGACCCTTTAGAGTCCTTCTATGAATATTGGTGTCGCTTTCAGGAGCTTTTAGCTAAGTGTCCACACTATCAAATTGTTGATGAACAGTTGATTAAATATTTTCATGATGGTCTTCTGTCTAATGAGAAAGGCATTATAGATCTTTTTTGGAGGTTCTTTGGAAGATTGCACAGCTGAAGAAGGATGGGCTCAAATTCAAACGAGGGCTCGAAATACTCAACAATATAATGTGAGAGAGATAAGAGGAGTTTGTGATATCGGTTCCAATGAAAGAATGGTCTCACTTGAGTCTAAGATGAATACAGTCACTTCACAACTTTCTCTAATCACATCGAACTTCATAATATGAGTATTCAACGAGGACCTCCTTCCCTACTTCACAAGCTCTTGTTGGACCTAGTTGTGATGGTTGTGGTTCAATGATGCACATTACAAGTTTATGTCCTAATCACCATGAGAAGTGAATGCCATGTATCGGGAAGGTCTAATCAACAACAACAAAGGTGGGATTCTACACTACTAGAAAAATTGGAAATAGCGACGGATTTAGCGACGGAAAATTTTCCGTCGCAAAAAATTGAGAATTTGCGACGGAAATAAAAATCCGTCGCAAATTTCAGAGTAAAAAACAATTTTTTTTTTTTTTTTTTTGAAAATTAGCGACGGATTAAGGGTCCGTCGCAACCCCCAGCTGGGGTTAGCGACGGAATTAATGTCCGTCGCTAACCCCAACCGGGGTGCGACGGACCATTGTCCGTCGCTACCCCGGCTTCGGGTTAGCGACGGACATTAATTCTAATGTGTACCTCGGATTTGAAATTTGCGACGGATATTTGAAATCCGTCGCAATTGTGACGAGGATTTTTGCGACGGACTAAATCCGTCGCAAATTCATTTAGCGACGGAAAATCCCTTTTAGCGACGGATTTTTTCCGTCGCTAAAAGATTTTTTTGGGATTCTAACACAACCACCTACAATGAAGGTAGAAGACCTAATTCTAATTTTGGTTGGAGAAATCAAGAAGGTTCATCATATCAAGTCCAACCATATGGGTCAAACCGTGGGCAAATGGTGCCTATTCAAGAGTCTAAGTGTGATGAGAACACTCAATTGTTGAAGAGTGTGGTTTCTCAACTTACTAGTATGAACAACCGGATGATGGAAGATAAAGCTATGAACGAGAGTCAATTCTCTTCTATTTCCCATACCCTACAAAAGCTGCAAAGTGATGTGGCAAGTGATAGCAATCAAATGGCTTATTTGTGCAAGAAGTTGGAAGAATTGGAGTTGAAGAATAATAATGTGCAATCTCACTTGACTCAACTCTCTAATTCTGTGAGTGATGTGCATGCTAAGGCAAGTGGTTCTATTCCTTCAAATACTGTCATCAATCCGAAATCACTTAATGCTATTGAGTTAAGGAGTGGTAAGAAGGTGGTTCCTTGAAGAGGTTGACAATGATGTGGATGAAGAAATAGAGATTGAAAGTCCACCATTAAGCCCAATGAAGCTACCTGAATTTGAAAGCTTCAAAGAGAAGGCTATCCTTAAGAAGAAGATTGACAAAGTAGTTGAGCAACCTCAAGTGGAACAACAACCACTTCTGAGAGAGGTTGGCTCCAAGGAAAGAAGCACTTTTGAGGAAGGTGAGTCAAGCGAGCAAGGCAGCTTATCCAATACCAATGGTAAGGAGGTAAAAATTTCTCAACTCCCTTTTCCTAAAGCTTACTTTCAAGGCAAGAAAATATATGAGGAACAAAATGAGAAAGAAATGTATGATTTGTTTAGCAAGCTACATATCAATGTTCCTTTCTTCCAATTGGTTAAGTCTATGCCTAGTTATTGCAAATTCTTGAAAGAGCTTTGTACTAACAAGAGGAAGTTTTGGCCTAATGAGAGAGAGCAAATTAGCCCTAATGTGTTCGCCCTTTTCAAACCCCAACTCCCTGTTAAGTGCAAGGATCCTGGCTCATTCACTATACTTTGTACCATTAGTAATGTGAATGTTTAGCTCAAGCCTTGTTAGATTTAGGTGCAGCCATTAATGTCATGCCTAGTGCCATTTTTAAATCCCTTGGTGTCAAAGAGGTTAAGAGGACTAGTGTAGTTCTCCAACTAGCTGATAGGAGCATTAAGCACCCACTAAGCATCATTGAGGATTTGCTTGTTAAAGTCAAAGACTTAGTTTTCCCTGCTGACTTCTATGTGTTGGACATGTCTCATGAGTCTAGTGAATGCACCCTTATCTTAGGGAGACCCTTTATGAGAACAACTAGTACCTTTATAGACATGAGAGATGGGTCAATCACTATGGAAGTAGGTAACAATAAGCTGAGTTTTAACATGTATGAAGCCATGAAGCATCCTTCTGAAGATTACTCTTTATTAGGTGTGAATTCAATTGACTTTGCTTTTGATGATTTGGTTGATGAATATGAGCTTAATTTTCACACTGATGATTGTAATCTTAAATGTGGTATTTCATTGGATTCATGTGATGATAAATTAATTTGAGATACGAAACACTACTGAAAAGTATTTTAGAGTTCTATATGATATATTTTTTATTTTTTATACTGAAATTTTAGGAAAGGGGTTGGGTTCACTCATGATCCAAGGGCAGGGCGAAATCTCCCTTCCTCCTAGGTGATACCAATGTTGGGTAGGGCGAGCCGCCTATTACCCTTAAGCGTTAACCTAGGCACCTAGAAGCTAAGATGCCTCCCCCAACGCCTTGATCAACTCTAGGATCGAACCCCCTTCCTTTGGGTGAGAGTGTCCGACCCCTTTGCTAGTTGAGCCCAAAGACGAGGGGTCCATATGATATTTTTATTAAACAAAAAAAGTGTTTTCCTTGCTTTGTTTAGACAAAAAAATAATAATAAATGCTCCCATCGGTCCTAATTGTAGGACCAATTTTTGCACTACAAACTTGGTCTTATAATTAGGACATGAGATAGCAAATAGTTTAGGGGTGAAGGGTGAGAGCACATGAGAAAAGAAAAGAAGAGAAGCTAGATCCATTCACTATCTCTCATTATCTTTTCTCATATTACATTATTGTTCCTACTTTATATCATATTAATCTATTTATCTCTCTTACTTTTCCCCTTATACATAGGAGCATATTTGGGAAAGAATTATTTTAGAAATACTTATTATTTTTAACTAATTTTAACAGGTTTTTAAACCACATAATTATGTGATTGAGTTCTTATAAATGGGACTAAAGGAAATAGTGTCTATATAATACTATGAAGGCATTTTTATTTTATTTTTAACACAAATAAAAATTTTAAATTGATAATTAAGAAATTTTATTCATGTCATAAGATTTGTGAAATTCATTTATTTTTCATATATTTATGAAAAAATGATGAATTAAATAATATTCTTGAAATAGTTAAAATAATCTATTTTAATTATTTTTTACTTCTCTTATCTTATTTGTAAGACACTTCATATATGTTTCATTTGAACTAAGAATAACCTTAAATATTATTAATGCATTTTAAAATTTAATAACTTTCCATCCATACAAACTAGAAAGTTCAAGAATAATATATTAAGGGTAAAATTTTTTTCAAGAAAAAAGGAAAAAAATATAAATTATGATAAAAATATAATTTTTTTCTACTCTACTTTACATACTCTTATAAAAAGTATTTATTTTTGCAATAAATGGAAAAGTAGAAGATAGTTGAAAGTGATAAGGTGTCTTATAAGTCTTTGAATGCTTTACAATAGAAAAAGTTCTCATAAGGTACATGCTTTATGAAAAATATCAGACAAATATTACAAGATTGGTAACCAGAGTAGAAAAAATATAAGAGTTATGTAACTCGGTTGGCATGCCAACTCTATATAAAACCATGTAAGTGTTCGAAGATGGAAATACCGAACTTGAACTATCAGCTCAAACTCTCTTCTCTCTCTCTCTTGTATTCATAAATATGAGCAATTAAAGTTCAAGTGGAGCAATTAAAGTTCAAGTTTCAACATTATAACTCTCGAATAATTTTTGAAGCTTTAATTCAGCCAAGTATGAAAAATTTATATTTATATTATAATTCATATTTTTTCCTTTTTTCTTGAAAAATTTTCTTGGTTTATCTTTTTTATAAAATCTTTTCTTGGGATATTTTTTAAGTTTATATATTCCTTTTCTTTTATTCTTTCTTATTATTATTTTTTCTTTACATCCCCATTTATGTGGTTTTTTTTTTTTTTATTTTATCTCATTACATTTTAACATTCTTCCATTTACTTTATAATATTTCATATTTGTGCATGCTTCTTTATATTTTTCAGATGAGAAATGTCTTAAATATCCTTCTTGTCTTCCCATTGTATCTAAATTTACAAATATATCTTGTCTTGATCCTAAATGTTTATTATAAGCTTCTATTATGTTTTCTGATATAAGCTTTGATAATTTACGATAAAATAATTCCATATAATTTTTTTTTCTGTTCATAATTCTGAAATTTTGCTTCATAATAATATCTTTTTATATTCACATATATATTGTTCTATATAATATGGATTTAATGAACATATTTCTATGTCATGTAAACATGTTATTGCTTCTTGCTGATTTGTATTTTATATACTTGCTTTTGCTTTTCCTATAAATTCATTTCTTAATATTTGTTCATATTATGCTAATATTAAAGCATAAAATTCTCTTTTACCTTGATATTCTTCAACTACACTTCTTGATAATTCTCTAAATTCAGGTGTAAAACTTGCTTCTATTAACATACTTATTATTTCAATATCTACATCTTTATTTATTAAAGTCATTAATTGTGATTTACTCATTTCTTCCATTATTGTTTCTCTATCCTTGTTACAATCTAAATCCAACCAAATCCCTGAAGTGGGTATCGGTTTGTATTATATTGTTCTATAGGACATGGTATAAATTCAATTTCATTATTATTTTTTTCTACGTCTTCTATATGTTGATTTGAAGGTTCTTTTTATCGATGATTTATGTCTTAAAGTATCTATATTTGCTTCTTTTTCCCTATTTACTTCCACTTTTGTCTAGTAGGAGATGTATAATGACACGTTGAATCTTCATTTATTACAGATTACGATTCTCCTTGATCTGTTGTCGATCTTTGCATATTTATTGTTAATTTTTCTGGTTCTTCTATAATTATAGCATCTTTAAATTTTTTTTGTATATTCTCAATTTCTTCTTAGGAAAATCTCATATAAAGACGATTGAATTATTCAAATTCTAATTTGGATCACTGAACTTAACAAATTATAGATAAGGTTATGCGTCACAATTAAGGATTTAAAATTTGAGTCAAATTACCTCCATATCCCTTAATTATTAAAATGGCAGAATTATATATAACTAAACTTACAAAATTATATATCCCTTAACAAATTTGCATCACAATTCAAATATATTTGAAGGTCTACATTATAAGTAGGTCTCTATATCTCCATATCACTTAAGCTAAGAAATTATATATCATATTATGATAATTAGGAATTTAAAATTTGAATTTAATTATTTTCATATCCCTTAGTTATTAAAACAAAAAATTGAAAACATAACCCTAAAGATCTGTGGTCTGAGATGTTTCTGCATACGGGTGGCTTCCTGGTTTCAGCGAAACTGGATTCGTTTATCTACCATGGTGAAAAGGTAATCAAGAAGAATATGGAAATTGGGGAATTTAACAAATAATTGGTCTATTGTAGGTTGAACTAGTATTATTTGATTAACTGATATAGGTACTTTCCGCTGAAAGGTTTTAGGGAGATTGATTTGTTAGGGAGAAAATCGACTATTGAATGAAAATTTCTTTTGGCTCACTTGAATTCTTTCAAATTCAACGAAAGGGTTTTCCAATAGATATGTGGTCTGAGAGGTTAAAATTCTTGATCATGTATGTACACTAAATGCCTTTTCACGTTCACTTTCTACTTTTGAAAAAGCCTTCTTCAATGACGTGAATATTCCATCGGATGAAGAGGGTAATCATTCATAGCAAAATTAAATTCTAGAAGGGCTTGAGAGGGAATTAAATCCCACGTAACCGTCCACAAATCGAGGAGAGGTTATTGTTGTTTTCGTGTTTTTGATTTTGCTATTTTAATAATTAAGGGATATGAAGGTAATTTAACCTAAATTTTAAATTCCTAATTGTGACACATAACCTTATTTATAATTTGTTAAATTCAAGAACCCAAATTAGAATTTAGATAATTTAACTATCTTTTTATGGGATTTTCCTTTCTTCTTCTTCTTTTCCCATAAATTTTTCAACTTAATCTTCTATTCTTCCGTTTCATTCATCATATTCAAAACACTTTTTTCTTTCTCTTTCATTTTTCAAATATTTCTAATAAAACATTTGATTTATCTTTGATATTCTATTTCTTTTGTTTTTGTATGTCTACCTTATAATTATTTTCAAAAACTGGTCTTTGTTTTTCCTTATCACATTTTTCTATTTCGGCAAATATTGTCCATAAATTATTGTCTATAATTTCTTGACCTTTTTAAATTTCTTCTGTTACCATTCTAATTTGTTCTATATTAACATTTACAAATTGTGATCTAATTTTAGTTCTTGTATTTTCTAATTCTTCTCATTCTTGTAATGCTTTCATCATATTTATTTGTGGATTATTATATATTGGCTCTGGTTTATAATCATAAACTCCTCATGCTTTTTTTTTTTTTTTTTTAATATCTTTCTTAATTTCTTTTAATTCAATTGTATTATTTTTAACTTCCTTTTTTATTTCATACAACCTTTATCCTATTCTCTAAGCTACGTCTTGTAATCTTTCGTTTTTATTTCTTATATCTTCCTTATTTATGATATTTTTTTGTTTCTTCAGGTAATAATTCTATTATTTCTTCCAAAGAAAATACTTGAAAAAAAATCTACTATATTTGGATTTATATAACTTCCTAATTGTTTCATTAAATACATATTATTCCAATTTAATTGATTCCACATATGTTCTCCTTCTCCTCCTGATATATATGGTGGGAAAAAAAAAACATGCTTCTATTTCTCTTTCATGCTGTACATATGAAAGTTACATATGAACTTTCAAGCAATTTATTATATTCAATCCAATAAATTCTAGATTTTTTAGTTACATTCATTTTTACACAACTATCGCTTATGCAAATATTAAGAAAACAATAAGATTTCTTTTCCTGTGTAGCAGATCAGATTTAACTGAGGATACTCAGAAAATCTTACAATAGTCAATAAACAAACTAAACAAACAATAAAATAAAAAGAGTTTAAAACAATAATAAACACCAAGGATCAAATTTCAGTTTCATATTACCATTAATCCTCATGCTCTGATAATATGTGTGTGACTGTGTGTACATATGTACATAGATAGATTACATATGTATGTAGTTATCAAACACAGACACACACACGCACCCACACACACATGTGCGCACGCCACTACACTCACACGTGCGCGTGTGTATTAATCTTGTTAGCTTCTTCCTTGCGGAGCGTGCTGAAGGTTTCCTTCTCATGCTATGCATAAATTTTCCAAGAGATTTCAATTAGTTCATTATTATTGAATTTCAGCCTAAGCATAACGAAAATAATGGAGCAAAAGGATTGAGAAAAATATAATTAGACAAAGTCGGTGGTTAAAAAATTATGCATAATGATCTTTCCAAAATGGATTAATGATATAATCTTCCAATTCCTGTGTAATGATCATCTCTTTCAATAACCTGCTGCTGCACACTACATATATATAGAAGGAAAATCACAGATGATTCAAATCTATCTGTTTCCTTCAAATCCGAACAAATGTCATTTTTATGAAATCTTACGCCCACTAGTATTGGACCATAAAAGAATCACAATATATGATATTTTATCCAGCCCCTTGAATCATTCTTTATTAATAAACTTTTGGTATAAACACAAACACTTCAAACACAAGTCTCTACAATCTTTGAAGTACTGCTAGGCATTTTTACACAATTTTGTGTGACTAAAATCAAATGAATAGCAAACATAAAAGTTGATACCTGAATTTTTATTTTTTTTTTTGAAAGAAGACAATTACAACCACAGCCACCAGACCACCACCCCTATCTACAGTCATTCTCATTCCCATAGGTTCAAACCCATAACTTCTCTATTATAGAAGGTGAAGAATGTAAAGGGGCCATATTGTACTGATAAACATTGGTTCTAGTGGAAGGGTTTTGACTGCTTAAGCATGAGGTCTCAAATTTGAATCTGTGTAAACGTGAAAGTGAGAGAAAGAGAGGATTAGAGAGAGAAAACGGAAGTTTAGAGAGAGAAGAAGAGTGAACAGGAATTATGTATAATTCCTATGCATCCAAAATGTGATTCAAATCTGGATAGCACCGAGATAAAAAGAGAGAAGTGGGGTATTTATGAGGATATACCCTCACTTAAGTAACCCTCTAGCACCTAAGATGTCCTTCTAGTGCCTAATCATCTAACTCTGAAATTAGGATCAACTAACTAACTAACATTTAAATCCCCATTTACATTTATTCATATTCCATAACACTAGGAGTGCTACTCACAATTTGGCCTAATAATGCCTAACTCTAACCCAGTCAAAGAGACATATTAAAAAAAGATGTGCCATTATGACATATGGCCAATGGCGGCTTAGATACCAGTTGTTGGGATCTTAACCCTGAAAAAACAAAGTAGAAAAACAAGAAAGGAAAAAACAACTAACAATTTTATTGAAGTTTGATCCTGAAATAGACCCACCCCCACTATTCCAAAAGGGATAATTCCACATCTTTATAATTATAATTTTCAAATGGAAGAATGACGGACCAGTATTGAACAATTTTGAACAAAATACATACACAAATATTCCGATTACATTCACATAGAATTCATCTTTGATCGTGATACCAAAATGACTTTATTACAACTCAATACCTTGATTATATAATTCCATTAATTTCATGTCAACTTGTAAAAGTAGATACTATAACAATTATCCCATCCAACTTCATGTTAAAGATTAATCATCTTAAAAGTCTTATCTTTGCAAATTAATCTATAAAGGGAACGAGTAACTCTTAAACGAGTCACGGAGGGAAATGATGAAAATATCTTGCATTATTCGCGTCTTTATGATAAAATGATGGAAACATTCTTGTATATTTTTTAAGTCTCTATGAAAAGTGAAAAAAAAAAAGACCCAATCACCACCCTAATGGAGATTATTAATCTATATGTGGTCTATAGAGAAAGATCCATAAAGAAACCGGATTGGAGATAATGTGGAGAGATTGCATTTCCCATGGGAATACAACAAATATATTGACTTATGCTTTGATTAAAACATCTCCTGACAAATACACAAATTAATTTTTGCGGCAAATTCTTTTCTAAATATTTATGTTTCTTTGTTCTTCATGTCAATGAGATAATCATAGAGTTTGTATATTGAAAAGTACAAGGAAATCAGTCAGGCCTCGTTCAACTGAGGCAAGCATGCAAATATATAAATTTCAACTTCACACATATATGCAAGGATCCTCTAGAGGATTAAGAAAGAGATTAGAAATGGAAATGCTTATCTCGCAAAGCAAAGAAAGAGGCAAGAATTAAGATATCAATGCGTTGCCATTACCAAAAAAAAAAAAAAAAAAAAAAAAAAAAAAAAAAAAAAAAAAAAAAAAAAGAGTTCAAAACATTTTTTTGCATAGCTGACAAAGCCTTTAAATAAACATCCAGAAAGAGCTTTTTCTCTTCTGAAAACTAAACATGTTTCTGAAATCAGATATTGCCCTAAGCACCATTTTTTTTCCCTCTCAAGCAAGCTAAATAAACTAATTCCTTCGTTTTCCAAAGTAGCCATAAGGTCTCATTCAAAATAAGACATTCGCCGTGTCTATTGGCTTATGTACGTGCATTACTCTATAATATGGCAATGAAGAAATAAATAGGCATTTTGGACATGGAATGAACTATATCATGATATTATCAGAACAATCATGCTTTCGGGCAGGAAAAAAAAAAAAAAAACAATAATGATAAGTTCTTAAAGCCATTTTTCTTTGTTATGATGCCAAAAAAAAAAAAAAAAAACACATTTATATAGGGGTACACATTTAAGAATATATCATAAGCTGGGAAGTTGAGAAGTTTCAAAAAACCTACAAAGCCAAGTACAACGAGAAAGTCAGCCTAGGTGGTCTCAAAAGAGAGAGCTATCAAAGCTAGCGCGTTCGTTCATCCTCCTGTTTCTCTAGATCAAGGAGTTCAAAATAAAATTAAAATAATATGCAGAAGTACATAATTAGGAATCTTACAGATACGAATGAAAATTAACCAAATAATTACCTGGCAAAAGCACACAACTATACAACAATAAGGTGCAGATAGATCTTCGAGCAAAAAAAAGGTTCAGATGGATCGAAAATCTATATGAGAATATATATAAATAAAAGATGAAAAGGGAAATAATTAAAAGAAGAGAGAAAGATCAGAGACCTTGAGCTAGCATATTCGAAGAGCTTGCCAGTAGAAGAAAAGACTATAAGAGCAATCTCAGCATTACAGAGAGTAGAGAGTTCCAGAGACTTCTTGAAAAGCCCTCTTCTTCTCTTTGAAAATGTCACTTGCCTCGCCGGTATGTTATCAATCTTCTTTATTTCTATCTTCTTCCTTGTCATTTCCTTTAATAAGCAAAAATATACCCAAAAATTAGGGGCGAAAATAAGGAGAAAAAACTGTTAGATTTTTGTGTAATCCCATGGGTTATGAATAAGAAGTCGTGTCGGTTCACTACCCGGTCGCGTCTGTTCACCGACGGGACTCCATCCGATTGTTTCATCGTCTATAAATAGTGCCATAAGTCACATCGTGCGAAAGCAGACTCGTTGGATTCGCTTGGACTTCAGATTGAGAGAGTCATCTTTCTGAAGACGAATAATCCGCTCTATCCTGGGAGACAATTGCTCATCATCCTTGGGCATCCATATAGAGGGAGCAAAATTGTCTTAAGGACACAACGAAAGTTGGGCCCGGATTTCTTCAAAGTTCATTACCATATTCGCCGGTCTTGTGAGTTTTTCTTGGTTTTCTTCTTGTACAGTATTATCATATGTTTATAGATTATGCATATTAATTACACAGATTCTTATCTTAGTGATATTTTTATTTTGAAAGTATTTTCTCCAACAATCTTAAGACAACTTTTGTTTGTTTGAATCTATGTTCTAAAATCGGCAGAGCCAATTTATATGTTGTTAGATATTTTTTGTCTTGTTAGAGAACATGTTCATCTCGTGTGATTTGCTTTATGCTTCTCAGCAATCGGTCGACATGATTGTAAAAGGTTTTCATTGATGAAATATTTTGTTTCTCGGTTTTTTCAATTGTGGCTTCCAGAGTTCATAAATATGAATTTTTTGCTTTTGCCTTTTAAATATTTTAATGAACTTTAATTTGTTGGGACATATATGTTTGGGTAACATGGTTTCAATAATCGTTTTGGTTCAGTTTTGTTTTTGAATTGTATATATAAATCTGGAGATTTTATATGCCTATGTTTTCTGTTTCCATATGTTTTACATAAAGTATGCTATTTGAATGTCTCAAGTATTTATCCGCAAAACTTTGACTCATAAACCATGAAAAAAAAAAAAGCGTAGGATACTCTCCTCCATGAAAAACCAAAAACTGACGAAGTTAATTATTAAGTTTGGGTCAACTGGAAAATAAGTAGCCTATGAAAATAGTTAAATTATTTAGAGGATAAGAAAAAGAAGGTTACAGACCAGCCTCTTCATATAGAAAAGGAACCCAAAACAATAAAGAAAGGTTGAAGGAATCTAGTTGTCCGAAAGTAAACATTGTGCCTTGTAGTTTTTGAGATCGGGTCATGATAAAACGGTGTTTTTAGGCCACAAAATTGGTTTCATTGCGTAGATCTCGAAAAAAGGAAGAAATAGACACCAAGAACGTTAAAAACCGACGTCGGAAACGCGAGTTATGAAGGGTTGAAGAGTCGGGTCCGTCAGGTTCCAAACGGGTCAAACGACCCGGCTGGAGGTTGAAGATGATACCCCAGTATGACGCAACGTATTTTTATATACTCTTGGAGTCACTTCCTTTCATTGAAAGGGCGCCTAGCTCAACTGGCAGAAGGCCAGCCTTCAGGGTGCGTGCGCTCATACGTCCCGAGTTCGAATCCCTTGGGTGCCATTTTATGAAGCGTTTTCACTGTTTATTTAAAAAAAAAAAAAAATTTGTGAAGGAACGCGCCTAGAGGGATCGAACTGGCGACGTGCTGCTTTGCTAAAGGCGCCTTAACCACCGAGCTACAGGCATCCATTTGATTGACAATGGGCCGAAAAATATATTTAAAGTGTATTTAGTGTGGGGGTCCATTTATTGCGCCAGACTGTTTTCTGTTTGGGCTAACCAAAACTGGTTTGGGCTGCACGTTTTTTAGGCTGCATTTTTTCTATGGGCTGAAAAAAAAAAATTAAAAATAAAATATTGTTGGGCCAAATTTATTTATTTATTTTTTTTAAGGGTAGTAAATAAATCTCCAACTATCTCTCCTTATTTTAATAATGAGGATTAGATGAATATTAAACTAATAAAATGAAAATAAGGTATGTCCTATACCTTGGTTCCATTGGGATATTTTCTTGATTTTATTAATTAATATTTTGGATTATATTAATTATTGTATGGAGATGAAATTTTGATATAATTATTGAGTTTATACGTGTTATTTTATTATTTGGTTTCTAGTTACGTAAATAAAATATATTTAACAGTTATATGATGAGCTTTATTAAAAATCCTAAAATTTTAGGATGAGAGGAGAATATATTCTCGTTTAAAGTTTTATTATCAATGGAGATATCAATTTGTTTAATAATTTATAATCTCCTATAATCTCTCCTAAAAATCTTGTGAATCCTTTTAAATTAATATGGCTGAATAAAAATAAGGATTTGTTGTATTTAATGGAACAATAGTTGGAAGTTGAAATAATATTTTGTTTTAATAAGTCTAGTGATATTTTTAAATATCTTAGCCACTATTTAATTTATCAAGAAGGATTTGTTAGCATGATTAATGAATAAACATTATGAAATTGCCATGTGCTATGATTAAATCAAACAAAAGGGTTTGTTGTTTGCTGTTGAAAGCAAATTTTGTGAATTATTAAATTTTTTGTGTGACAAGCATATGACAATGATATGAAAATTTAATCATTTATCTAGTGTAGAGATAAATGTGCTCTAATTTCTCATAGTATTATTATTTCTCTTGGTATAAGCATGAATGGTTTTATGTATTGGTAGAAATGCATTTATAGCCTTGATTTTATAATTATGGATAATTTTGTGGCTATGATTTTATGCTTTTTTGAATACTGTGAACAACAATTATATGAATGTTCAATATTTAAGTTTTGGAATCAAGTGTGGTGGATTTATGAATCACCAAAGTAGCCATATCTTTATGAATTATTTTAATTCCAAATATTATGATAATGTTTGATTACCCATAACCTTGATGCTATAATGTTATGTTTATATTGTGGGTGAATTAAAGTTTGTTATTATAATGTGTTTATAGATCAACCAAAAGATTGATTATTTGTCTTTATAATTATTGAAACTAAATGTTGCTAGTTTTAATTTGACACCCAAATATGATAAATATTTCTAGTTGGGATATGCATCACTACTAAATTATGAGAAATCTTTATAGCATCATTGTGATTGAATGTTGTATATTGTAAGAAATATTGATTACGTCTAGTTTACCACAGAATTTGTGGGGGTGAAGCCATTTTAATGGCTAACTCTCTAATTAATAGAGTGCCCCACAAAAGGATACAAAAGCATACCATACAAAATATGGAAAGGAAAGAAAGCTTCCTTGAAATATTTGAAAGTGTGGGGGTGCTTGGCTAAGGTTGCGATTTCTAAACCCAAAAGGTTGAGAGTCAAACCTAAGACAATGGACTATATGTTTATTGGCTATGCACTTGACAATAGTGCATATCGTTTTGGTCCGATGTATCGTTATCCTAGTTAATACGGTTATTGAGTTAAGAGACACTACGTTTTTTGAGAATGTATTTCCGTACAACAAGGGAAGTAAAGCAAGTGGTAATAATGATAACGGTACTGTGCTACCGTAGGATACTACGACAAGTGATAATCCTGTAGAGGATGAACCTAGATGTAGTACAATTGCAACTATTAAAGTTCTAATCTATCAAATAAATATTATCAACATTAATATCTAAACAATATAAATCATTCAACAAATAAATGCATTCATTAATTCGTAATAAAAAACAAACCATTGTCCATAATTGCCTCACATAAAACGTAAGAAGCATTAAACTAAGCAACATTAAATAACTCACATAAAATATAACAAAGATACCACTATCATTGTCAATTGTCACCTTCTTCATCACTATCATCAATTTCATAGATATTTGATTGTGCTTCACTTTGAGCAAAAGGCTATCCTTCACTCTCTGACTATTTTTTTTTTAAATGAAAATGCTACAGTAACAGGGCCTAACGGGCCGGCCCGATTAACCCCGAGGCCCTACGGGGCCTGCCTGGCATGGCCAATTTCAAATTTCATGCATATTTTTTCAAGCTCGAGCCTACAGGCGGGGTTTAAACGAGCCCCGGCCCTATTTCCCGGCTCTAGTTTGAAGGGAGGAAGGGGAGGGGAGAGAAAATTTTTACTTTATTTTGACCAAATTGCTATGAAATTTTTTTAATATACTAGTTACACTCTGAACAATTTTTTTTTTTTCACTCATTAATGGTAATTTGGTAAAATTATCTTTTCCCCTTAAATCAAACACACGGTAGAAGTTTGGAAACTAATACCTCATTGAGCGGACAACAAGTGGGACATTGAAAATGAAAGTCACAATGGGACCTAAAATTCTCAAAGGAGCCAACTTTTGGAATTGGCATATGGAAGTTGGCTTCCTTGCCCCAAATATGGAACAATCATATAATGACTCTTTTGTCCTTTCGTTGGTTTTAGGGTGATGGATTTTCAAAGGGTTAAGGTGCATTTTTGTCAACAAACTATTACAAAAAAAGCATCTAGCACAAATATTAATTAAGCGTACCTTAAATACCAATAAACAATTAAAAATGAGCAGATTTGCCAACAAACTTTTACACAGTGCGGTCAAGACAACGCTAGTTGGAGAGAGTTAATCAAGTTATCTAAGCTGCAGATTGGCCAACGAACTTTTACTCCAGGAGCACCCAACACAAAATTTTTAATTTCACTAAATTAAATAATTTTTTTTCTCAATTGTCATTATTCAAAACTACTAGTATACATATCTATGAAAAAAAAATTACTCATTTGATAAAATAAACAAAAATTTTAATTACAAATATAATTATATGATTTAAATAAAAATCAAGGTGTTTTATAATTCCTTATATATTATATATGTTAAACAAAAAAAAAATATATGATTTATTTTTATTTTAGAAGAAATTTATTTGAGTTAAAAAATTCATTTAATGTTAATAAAATTTAAAAAATCTATTATATTTGAAAAGAAATGAAATGAGTTTAATTTTTTTTTTTTAAATAAAAATAGCTTAACGGATATCAATATTGACACTTAATAATATAATTCCGCAACTTGATGATATTTTTGTTGATTAAATTATCTATTGATTATATCAATATGAATATGAGACTTGTTGAAAAAAATTGTCATTAATTAAGTATCTTGGAATATCATGCAAATTATTTATGGGACTTTTTTTAATTAAAAAGTCTCATTTTCATATTATTAACTCACATAAATTTCTTTCTAAAATAAAAATAAATCATTTTTTTGTTTAACATATATAATATAGAAAAAATTATAAAACACCTTGAGTTTTATTTAAATCATATAATTATATTTTTAATTAAAATTTTTGTTTATTTTAGGAAATGAGTAATTTTTGTCAATAGATATCTATACTAGTAGTTTTGAATAATGACAATTGAGAAAAAAATTATTTAATTTAGTGAAATTAAGAATTTTGTGTTGGGTGCTCCTGGAGTAAAAGTTCGTTGGCCAATCTGCACCTTAGATAACGGTCAGTTAACTTTTTCTAACGGCGTTGTCTTGTGCGCTTTGTGTAAAAGTTCCTTGGCAAATCTACTCATTTTTAATTGTTTGTTGGTATTTAAGGTACGCTTAATTAATATTTGTGCTGGATGCTCTTTCTGTAATAGTTTATTGGCAAAAATGCACCTTAACCCATTTTCAAATGCTAGTGATTTTTACACCGATTAAAATGAGTTTCAATGGGTTCTTTGTAGTTGTAAAGATGTTATAAAGGATTACAAAGTGTGGTTCACTAAATCAATCTAATATCATAGGTTTAATGTTTCTAGCTTTGCTGCAGAAATATTTTTTTTTTCTGACATACTCATATTTTTTTTTTTCTGAAAGTGAAACCCGCTGTAGAAGTCAAAGAGTCTGTTCTTTTGTCGTGGTTCGAGGCTAAAACCGCTACAAATGTTCCACATTTGTCACGGTTAGGCCTAATAACCACTATAAAATGCAAATAGTCTTCGAATTTTGTGGCGGTTAGTTTTAAAACTGCTACACACTTTAAAGCTATATAAACCCCTCAGCGTTGAAATCATTTTGTGAACATTTTGCAGCATGTAGTGAAATATTGGTTGCAATATAGCTGCCTCTCTTCGATGAAAAAAAGGCAATTGACTTTTGTTAGTTCTCGATTTTTATGTTTTAATGATAATAAGACTTGTAAAAATAAAAAGATTCTAACTCAGTGAAATGCATATTTCTAGAAGCTTACTCGAGCATAATCTTGTTCGAGTAAGGAAGTGATTGCTTGAGCAAGGATATGACTTGCTCGAGCATAGTACTCGAGCAAGGTATTCTTGTTGCTTGAGCATATATCTTTCAATAATTAATACTCTTCTCTTTCAAATTGTTACTCGAGCAAGGATTTACCTTACTCGAGCATGTTGCCCGAGCACAGAAGGAATATTACTCGAGCATGGTTCCTTACTCAAGCATGGAAATGCTTTGCTCGAGCACTATACTCGAACAAGGTCCTAAGGTTACTCGAGCATGAATATTACTATTAAACTAATCTTTTTGTTTCAAGATTATACTTGAGCATGCTAAGAGTCTTACTTGAGCATGCTGCTGGAGTAGATAGTATTGATTTTACTTCCTGAGTTCTTTTAGAAGTTACTTGAGCACGTTGAAAGGTGTACTCGAGCACAAGCATTCTTGTACTCAAGTTTATGCATTCTAACATGTTGTCCTTTGCTTTTCACATACTTTGCTCAAGCATGTTGGACTTCTTACTAAAGCATGGTGCTTGAGCAAGTCTAAATGCTTACTCGAGTAAGCTTGTTGATTAAACTTTCTCTGTGTAAATATTTGAATATTACTCAAGCACTCTTTTGTTATACTCGAGCAAGGTTATTACAATAGGAACATGGTACAAAAAGGTTAGATCTTCACTCATTTTGTTAAGAGAGGTTATCCCTTATTTGCTTCTATAATATCTAAGGAGCCTCGAAACTTAGGGACATGGATTATTAATGAGATGGTACAATTTCGCTCTCATCTGACTGATCGCTCTACTATTCCTTTCCTTAACCTGGTTTCTCATATCTTGGCTTTGAACGATATATGATATGGTATCTCAGATAGGAAACCAATATGGCCTCACAAGTTTAGATAATAGCATTTAATCAGAATGAGGATTTCATTTACTGAGGCTTTCAAGAAGCCTAAGAGACAGTCTATGAAGAAGAACATGCCTTCATCATCCAGATTCGATGAGGCTCAGTCATCACAGGCCTGATCACCTTCTGCTTCAGCTCCAGGCCCTTCATTCCTTAGTGTCTATCTCAATGAGGCTATTCAGGTTGCTCTTGCTCCTCTGGTTCAGTCCAACATAGCCTTTTAGGCCTCAGTTGACCACAAGTTGGAGACCTTGGTTCAAACCAATGTTTCCCTAATCAAGACTCTGGAGGCACGCTTGACTCATCTGGTTGCTGAGATGAATGAGAAGTTTCAAACTTTGTTTGATTAGCAGACTGAGCAAACCAGAAGATGTTTCAGTTTGAGGTTGCCCTCAATATTGTTGGTATTGAAGATGAAATATCATCTAGAGGGGGGTGAATAGGTGATCTCAAAAAATTTTCACAAGTTACACACGTCCGCAGATAAAATAAAAACAGATAAGAGAAATGGACACAGAGCGATTTATACTGGTTCGATCTAATACTTCGACCTACATCCAGTCCCCAAGCACTCCTTGGGATTTCCACTAAAACTTCAAGAACAAGTACAATTACACACTCTGTAACTTAGGATGATCCCTCGGACTCACTCCTACTTACAAGTTGTAATCGTACACCCACACTTAAGGTTCCACAACCTTAAGATTTAACAGATAATCAAATAGTGTTTAAACTCCTCACGAGTAGATAAGTGATAAGCACTGAAGTACAAGTTAT
Organism: Acacia acuminata; assembly: GCA_019022655.1. Lineage (NCBI taxonomy): Eukaryota > Viridiplantae > Streptophyta > Magnoliopsida > Fabales > Fabaceae > Acacia > Acacia acuminata. The sequence continues at coordinate 1,265,632 of JAFJYI010000013.1, forward strand.
CCGAAGATATTAATGTAACAAATGAAACATCAAATTGCAATAAGTTCTAATTGAATGCACAACGTTTGGTTAGTTGGTGAATTCAATGCTTCGTCTATTTATAGATGTTGTCATTAATGATTGTTGGAGAAGCTTGAATGTAGCCATTGAGTCTTCTTCAAAAATGTCCGTTAAAGTTGAAGCGTTTGTATAATTGTCGTCAACGATTTTTGGTCTTAGTAACATTCTTCATTCCTTTTGTTTTGACCGTTGAGATATAGCATTTAATGCGCCAACAAAATAACATAGAATGCTTTTCCTTGATCAGAAAAGTGGTTGCCTGAGAAATCACTGGTTTTGGGAACAACATTTAATGCTTCTGTTAGAGTTTCTGCTTTTTACCTAAACAGTGGTTAATGGCCTGAAACATACTCAAAAGGATGATTAGTAATTGATCAGAGTAGGCTTAAGTAATGTAATAGAAAAATTAAAGATAAGTTATTGAATTCGAATTTAAGGCTTCTCGTTTTTCTCAACAGAGGGTGATCCTACTCGAGCATGAATATTGGTGCACTCGGGCAATCAATGAAAAATGAACTTAGAAGTAAAGAGGATCAACCTCTGCTCGAGCAATGTCGAGCTACTGCTCAAGCACTTAAATTTACTTGCTCGGGCATGCTTCAAACTAAGGCTTAAGGAGACTTCAATCAACACTGATGCTCGAGCATTGTAGATATTGTGCTCGGGCAGCGCAGAGACAGAGAGCAATATGAGTTCAAACTCATGCTTGCTCGAGAAACCTTTTACTCTTGCTCGAGCATGATATTATCCTGCTCGAGCACAAGGCAAGTGATGATCAGGTAACTTACGATACTGCTCGAGCAAGCTACTTACCTTTACTCTAGCATGCTGCTCGAGCAAACTTACACTCTGCTCGGGCATAGGGCATATGAAGCGAAGGATCAAGAGATTTAGCGTGGTTGCTCGAGCATGCTTTTACCCTTGCTCGGGCATCCTACTCGAGCATACCTTTCACTCTGCTCGAGCATGGTCTTTATCTTGCATTTAATCCTTAGTTCCGCTATCAGCCTGATGATGCTCGGGCATGTCAATCACCTTGCTCGTGCATCCATGGTTCAACTTGCGCGAATAGCCTTTCTGAAACACTTAAGTAATTTATGAGATAGAGTATGCTCGGGCATGAAATAACCCTTGCTCGAGCATCTAACAACTTATGCAAAAATTAATTAATTCAATACCTTATGAATTGTAATCATCAAAACACCGAGAGCTAACAGGTATCAATCCCACTAACCCTTATTTGGCTTTATATATACCATCGAGTTCCACTCCATCGTCTAAGCTTGCTCCTGTTTCCCAGCCCATGCCTGTTGCCACCATTCCCTTTGTACCTCATTCTCAACCACCTTATGTACCATCCACTTCTGTTGATCCTATACTTAATCCTCACCAGACCTCCTCCTCCACTACTACACCACTTCCTCCCCAGCCTTCAACTCCTCTAACTCCACCATCTGATATCACCTTTTCCTCCTTATGCCTGATGACAAATGGGAAGAATGAGACTTGGATGGAAAAATGATATTTACTGCTTTCTTTAATGTTCACTTTCTTATGTATTGAATTATGTGACTCTATCTGTACTAACACATCTTACTTGAAGTATTATGCAATATCGTTCAATCTTGTGCTTACTCTCTTTATTTTATTATGTCTCATTGTATTCGATATTCCTTCTTACTGATCTCAAACTTCTTCTAAATGATTTCACAATTTAACAAGTGTTGTCATCATTAAGAAAGGGGAGAATGTTAATTCTCGGTTTTTATGTTTTGATGAAGAAAAATGTTTTAATTTAGTTAAATGTGTATCTGTAGAAGCTTACTTGAGCACACATAACTTACTCTAGCATAAACTTGCTCGAGCAAGTGAGTGTTTGCTTGAGCATGGATATGACTTGCTCAAGCACGACGCTCGAGCAAGGTATTCATTTTGCTCGAGCATATATCTTTCAATGATTAATACTCTTTTCTTTCAGGTTGTTACCCGAGCAAGGATTTACCTTACTTGAGCATGTTGCCCAAGCACAAAAGGAATATTACTCGAGCATGAATATGCTCTGCTCGAGCATTGTACGCGAGTAAGGTCTTAAGGTTACTCAAGCATGAATATTACTGTGAAACTAATCTCTTTGTTTAAGGATTGTATTCAAGCATGCTACTCAAGTAGAGAGTATTGATTTTACTTCCTGAGTTCTTTTAGAAGTTACTCGAGCACGTAGAAAGGTGTACTCAAGCATAAGCAGTCTAACATGTTGTTCTTTGCTTTACACAGAGATTGCTCGAGCATGTTGGACTTCTTACTCGAGCATAGTACTTGAGCAAGTCTAAATCCTTACTCAAGTAAGCGTATTCATTAAACTTTCTCTATCCAAATATTTGAATATTGCTCAAGCACTCTTTTGTTATACTCGAGCAAGGTTATCATAGAAGCTTCATTCATTTTGTCTTCTTTGCCTTTGTAAATTCAAAATATCTGATTAACATATGATTTCATCTGAACATTACTCATTATTATTCTCAATGCTATTAAACATCTTTGCTAGTGAGTTTGATATTGTTAACGAAAGAATTTCGTGCAAATCGTCAAAAAGCAATGAACATGTCAAAGCGTTGTAGAAAACAGAGTACTCACATAGAATGGAATTCAATGTAGGTCCAATGATCATTGTTTCAGACACCCATTTTGGAGAAAGCAATAGTGACACTTCCTTAGTCAACTAATGACCAAAGGCATGTCGTATGAAGATTGCCAATAGCGATATAAAAGTGACATATCCTTAAATCTTCAACGACAATGCTTTGTGTCTAACAAAAAGCTTATGTGTCTAACAGAACAATTGAAGTCTCTTAACGGATAGCTTGAAGCTTTACCAACTGTTATTAATGGTGTTCGACTATAAATACAAAGAGCATTCAATTTGGAGTCAACAACCAAGGACGATATCATTTATTGCTCAAGCTTTTGCTTATCAATACTTTGTGATATCTTTTGATATTCAATTCTTCAGTGATCATATATCTACTATGTGAGAGAGTTATCTTTATCGATTGATTGTTGTAAAATCTCAAGGTAGTGGTACCTTGAGGTGGTTGTTCGATTACAGTTATAGGGGGAGTGAATCTAGTGAGATTACTTTGTGCTTATGGTAATCCATTTGTGAAAGATAGTGGAATCTCATAAGAGCTCTGGGATTGGACATAGGCCACATTGTTAAGGCTGAACTAGTATAAATCTGTGTACACACTTTGGTGATATCTCTATAAACTTTCCTTCCTAATTTATTTATCGGTTAAGATTGTTTTAATTTTTATAAATAACCTAATTCACTCCCTCTTGGGTGATTCACTGTAACTAAAAGCTTTTTTCATCAGAGATTGACTTGCAAACCAATATTTCGCTTCATGCTGCACAATCTTCATTAATAACAAAAGTTTGTAGCGGTTATTGTAGAAACCGCTACACTAACTATTGTAGAATGCAAAGAGTCTTCTATATTTATAGCGGTTTATACCAATAACCGCCACAGAATGCAAATAGCTAGTAAATGTGTAATGGTTACTGATAAGTCATATTCCTGCCATATATTTTCTATGTGTCGTGACCGTTTTGCATGGCAATTCTGAGCTTTAATGTGCTTTATTAGATGAAATATGTTAGAATTCATGTACATGTGGAAATAAGGGATAGATGAAGAGAGTTGTTACATTCTAGCTATTATCCTGCACTTAGGCAGAAGAAAAGAATGCATTTTAATGCATTTTGAAATTGGATGATGGTGCTAACATGATGCTACAACATGGTGCATGCTGCTCTGAACTAGCATCACAATGCTATAGCATCATCACTAATGACCTGTTATATACTATGTAATGCTGATATTTTATCGAGAATATTTTAGGAAATAAATACAGGTAATTGAGCCGAACATTTAGATGGTGGTTGACTTGGCAGAGAAATAAATAGAAAACACGGAGAATCGAAAGGAAGATCCACATAATCCGAGGAATTAAAGAAAGAATCAATCAACCAACCAAATCTAGGGAGTTGGGCCTAACAGAATTGGAAAGCCCAGCTCACTGGATGTACGATGTGAATGATTTGAATATGAAGAGAAAAGACGACTAGACCTAAAGGAGAGTCGAGAATCAACAATGAAAAGTTAGCACGACGTGACTTAAGTCAAAGGATTAGGAGTCATTGAGAGAACTACAAAAAGGCTAATTCGTAATAGAAGTTAGACGGAGCTTAAGAAGACTTAGAGGCGTTGCGTGACAGACGTACCTTACACCATCAAACACTCCTGCGACCTTCTCTGCTTTAACTTTTCTTTATTATTTTTTATGGATTAGTTTTCTGTAATTTCAAACGTGTTTCCCTCGTCAGCCATGAACTAAATTCCGTTGGCTGAGCAAGGATGGATTCTTAAGTTGTAGTATGAACCCATATTTTTAGTTTTTAATTTAATAAATTCATTTTGCTTATTTGTGATTTGAATGTCTTGTCTGTTAGTTGGCTACTAATAGGCGAGATAGTGGCCTTAGCTTACTGGAAAGGAGTTAAGTTTAGACCTTTATTAAGCAATGTGTGCTAAGCGAGCTTGTGCAAGGCTCAATCTAAATTGTAAGCTACACGAATAAGTTTACCTCACATAGCCAATACACCTAGGTTAAACTGATGTTCGAAGCCTGAAAATCATCATAGGAATATGGGAGAAGTAGAGTAAGGAATGTACATACAGGATTGCAGAAGCTTTTGTATAAATAAGTGGTGGGTTAATTGAATAACATTATGATAGGTAGTTTGTTGTAGTATTGCAGAAGCTGTACAACAAAATGTTGTAGCAATGTGTTAGAAGCAATTTGGGCGATTAATGTTACTTAAGATGAAGTCTGAGCTCTACTTGTTTAAACTCTGACTTTTTCAACCGTAGTCTCGATCATTTATTTTATTATGTTATTAGTAGCAATAGTTAAATCAACCATCAAAATTGTTACCATTATGGAACTTTCATTCCATTAGTAACTACATAATTGGTGTTACAGTCTCAGTAAAATGATACTCTACTCACTACTTTATTACTTGTTCGACTAGTTCACTTGCCACAAGGGGATTTTGACCAACAAGTTTTTGGCGTCGTTGTCGAGGACTAAAAATATCTTTTATGCTAGTAAGTTTTAGTTTGAACAATTGTGTTTAATCCACTTTTCTTACTCTCTGCATTCTTGATTTTTAGGTACTTTTTGTTAGTATATGTGTAGTTCATCCTTTACTGATCTTGACCCATTTGATCCGAAAATTGAATGAACATATAACTAAAGGCGCAGAAGGCAGAGACAAAGGAGTCATCCTAGTGACTCAGCTCACACAATAGAGGCACAAGGAAATCTAGATAAAGATCGAGAGGAACAACTCCTAATCTAAGGGAACATAAATCACATTCCACCCCACCACCACCAAATGGCAACAACGATGATATGAATAGAGCTATTATAGAATTTAGAATTCCTAACTTGAATGGACTCAACTCTGCAATAGGTCTTCCAGACATCACTGCAGTACAATTCGAGTTGAAACCTTATTATGTTTCAGATGGTTCAAATAGCATGACAATTCAACGGGCTACCATCAGAAGACCCTCATCTCTATCTTAGAATCTTCATGGAAGTTTGTGATGCTTTTAAGCTTCTAGGAGTGCCATTTGACGCTTTTAGAATCAAATTGTTTCCATTCTCCCTCAAAGATAAAGCTATAGCGCGGTTGAACACTCTACCAACTCATTCAGTCACATTTTGGAATGACTTGGGCGAGTCCACCTGTGAAGCTTGGGAATGGTTCAAGGATATGTTATGGAAGTGCCCACAGCACATGGGATTGGACCATGTCATAAAACAACTTATTAAAGATATCGAGCAATGTCAGGACAAACAAAGAAAGGGCGAGAAGCCACTGAAGAAGCACAAGAAACAAAGTAGTGCATTCCTATGCTGCAATAGAGTACCGGTCCGTTAATGCTACAACATGCCCACAGTATACTATGCTAGAAGCACACACTCCCGAGAAACCAAACGATTCTATAGCAAAGCCATTGCAGCATGCTATAAATCCAGGTCCATCAGGGATTGAAGTAGTAACCTCCTTTTTAGCATAGGTTGCAGAAGCAAAGCTAGAAGTACTTCAAGAAATATCTAGATGTTCTTAAACAGATACACATCAACATTCCTCTGTTGAAGCTCTTGAACAGATGCCTAGCTATGTGAAGTTCATGAAAGACATCCTGTCTAAAAAGAGAAAACTGGGCAAGTTTGAAACATTAGCAATGACTGAAGAAAGCAATTCTATATTGCTGAACAAGCTACCTCTGAAACTGAAGGACCTTGGAAGTTTCATGATCCCATGCACTATCGGCCAAAACTATTGTGGTAAGGAACTCTGTGATTTGGGAGAAAGTATCAACCTGCTGCTTATGTCTGTATTCTAGAAACTAGTAATGGGAGAAGCAAGACCTACTATGGTGACTCTGCAGTTGGCTGACAGATCCATCATTTACCTAAAAGTTAAAATGAAGATATATTGCTAAAGGTGGATAAATTTATCTTCCTTATCGACTTCATTATTATGGACTTTGAAGATGATCGTGAAGTGCCAATCATTTTAGGAAGACCATTCATGGCTACTAGCCGAACATTGATTGATGTTGAAAAAGGAGAGCTCACTATAAGAGTCAATGGTGAGCACATAACCTTCAAGGTCTTAAGAGCAATATAGTATCCCAATGATGTGGAAGAATGCTCAACCCTTACAATTATGAATGATGCTAACATAGGCCAACACTGGAAGAATGAAGGACGTCAAATGCTAATATTGAGGCCACCGAATGAATTGAAGTTCATAATCTGTTGGGATGAAAATGAGGATAGCGAGAAGGCTATCACCCCTCTTCATTACCTAGACTAAATGACATGGAAAAGTCAGGCTGAAGACTTAAACCAAGAGTTATTGGGAGGCAGCCTAAAGTTTCCTTACTAACTTTTACTTCTCATGTTATTTTGTCCTTGGCAGATTAAATGAGAGATAACACTGGACGAGTGTGTGGAAGATAAAAAATCAAAGTGACCAAAGAGGACGCATGAGGAGTGCGGTAGAGAGAAGGGTGATGCTAGAAGATTTCGAGGCAGCTTTGCTACAACAACACACATAGTTGATCCATTTGAGTTAATGGCCCTGATAAGTTACTTCTAAAATGGGGCACTTTGACCATTGTCACCGATGCATACACGAAGTGGTGGGCTACAGGATCCACCCAAGAATTCAATTTTTCCTTCCATTCCACTTTCCAACACAAATCATTCACTCTCTCCAACCATCCATCAGCCCCTGACACCGCCACCATAATGACTCTGCTCCACATACTATGTCTCCACTCCTACTAACAACAAAACTATCGATCATCACGACTTCAACTCAATACTCATAAAGAAACTGCCTCACCTTTATCTCGCTTGATCTCGTCTCTTCACGTTTCGTTAAACCTAATCTACTTTTCCCATTTCCCCTATAAAGGCTGAACCCCCTTCCAATTTGCTCACACCGCTAAACTCCAAAGCCTAGAAATTCCTATCGCAATTCTATCTAGCGTTTGCCCGTACAAGTGTTCGACCTAATTCAAAAATGGTCGACACAAAAAGAGTTTGCCACAAGACCTCTTTGGATACCAAGGCCTTCCCTCCAATATTTACTACCAGGGAGGCCGAATCTCATTTTAAAGCCCTCCAAACTAACAAATCCTTAGTCCCAGAATGGGGTTTTGATGTCGAAACACTTGAGTAAGGTTCTTGCCTTGATTATGTGTTGAAGGTCATTCGTGACCCTACTAAGAAATATTTTCCTCAGTCATACCGAATTCATTACCCTTTTAGTTCAGGAATTCTATGCCAACTATGCTGGAGGATCGCCATACTTTATCACCATCCGTAGAGAATCGGTTCTTACGGCACCGAAGGATATTTGCACAATCTATGACCTGGAAATGAACTAACGATGAATATGCACCTTACTACAAAAATTTGATAACCCAGAGTTACATGATTAGGTTCTCACTAGGCTCTGTATCCTTGGCTTTGAATGGCACACTTCAAAGGAAGGATCTTCCTCCTTCCCTGAATGCCGACTCTAGCTTGAGGCCAAGTTTGGTTCCACTTCCTCTGCTATCACCTCTTCCCAATAATGCACACGCAGATGATCTTTCGGGATAAGACATTCTTGCTCTACTGCATCTTGGAAGGCAAGACTATTTATGTAGATGCATTGATCTACCGCAAGCTCTTTGCCGCCATGAAGACGACCACTAGCAACCTCTGGTTTCCTGCGCTCATAACCAAACTCTTCAATGAGACAAGAGTACTTCTTGACACCATTAATGGGCTAGCGTACCACACCCTAGTCCCTCGATGGGCCCTTCTCTATTCCCTCAGCAGCCCCTATTCCAAGGGTTTGACTAGTAAGTTGCTGCCCTACATTGACAAGTCTGCACCCTGCTTCTTCAGCAACAAATGGTCTAACAATATATCACGACTATGACCACAAATTGGCCGCCAACCTTAGGGCTAATGTCCTCAAATATACCCATATGCCATCATTCCCTAAGGACATCTTTGAGATGAATGGGTGATGAGCACTAATTATGCCATGTTTTTCCTGTATTTGATGACTGAATTGTATGGTGAATCTGAGCTTAACTACATTCAGTCTAAGAAAAAAGGCATTAATTCATTATATAGGGAACTTAAGCATAAAATCCACTCACATCTAAACATGTGCTAAGAAAGAACAATTTTTGAAGTTTTATGAGAAAGTTGCATAACATAACCGATGCCATACTATAGCATCAGGACAGCTTTACCGAAGTGCAACACAATGCATCCCTGAAGCTATAGCAGAGTAAATGACGTAGTGCTATACGACATATATCTTGATCTCCTATCAAGGTTGTTTAAGGAAATATAGTGTAGGTCGAAAATAACGATTAGATTGTTGACGTATTGAAATAGAAGATGCGGAGGATCGAAACTAAAGATTTGAAGAATCCTGGAGTATCAGCAGAATCAATCTACCGAGATTGGAAAGAAAGATATGATCGGACTTCAACAGATTAGGAAAGGCCCAGATCGTTGAACGTATGCTGCAAGTAAGACCACACTATTTAAGGGAAATAACAGCCAACCCTAAAAGGGGTCGAAAGTCGTCGAGAGTCAAAGACCAATCCTATACATCCAAACTCGAAAGAAGAGTGAGAGAAGTTGCAAAGCACGAGGACTCTAAGAGAACCCAGCATCCTTCCTTGTAGTGAAACGGAGTGAAGAAGACATGGAGTTGTAACGTGACAGGCTTCTTCCACGTCGTCAGAACCTCCATCAAGCTTTCTGTTTCTTTATTTTAATTTCAATCAATCTTTAATCATGGGCTATTCTATAGTACTCCATTTTTTGATTCCCTCGTCAGTCATGAATTAACTTCCTGAGGCTGAACGAGGATGATTTTCTAAGTATAGAATGAACCCAGTTGCTAGTTCTTAATTAAATATATTAAGTTGCTTATCAGTGATTTAATTTCTTGTCTATTAGTGAGAGTTAAGGGCTAGAACAGTGGCCTTGGCTTACTGAAAGGGAGTCGGGGTTAGACATCTGAGAAGCAGTGATTGCATGTAGACTTCAGGAATGGGTCTACCACTCATGACCATACACCTTGACTTGTATTGATAATCCAACTAGAAAATCGTTATAGATATATGGGAGAAGTACAGACTAGGATTGTATGTATCGGACGCGAGAGCTTTGGTAGATTAGCGTGGTGTGGTTAACTGAATAACTTTGCATAGGGTGTTCATGTTGTAGCATTTGTGAGAGCTGTACAGTATGAATGCTATAGCATTGCGTATGGGCAGCTGGGGGAATGATCTGCTTAGAAAGGATTCTAAGTTCAGTCTATCTTCTTACTGATATCTTCTTATGACTACGATCATTTAATTATTTTCCTATTTATTAGTATAGCTATCAAAACTCTCAAAGCAATCAAATTTATTTCCTTTTCAAACACAACTAATTCTGCAATTCAATGTCATCATTCGGTATCCCAGTCTCTATGGGATGATACGATACTCTTTATTACTTGTTCGACTGGTTCACTTGCCATTAAGGAAATTGACCAACAATGGGCCAAAGGACGGGTCACCTAACCATGATGTATCTGGCTCTTGCAAACAGCGGAGGGGAAAAAATCCCGATGGCTCATAACCATTAATATATATATATATATATATATATATCCTTTTTTGTATCCATTGGTCTTTTTTGTTTTCCTATTCTCTCACTTTGTGTACTTCATTTGATATGTTTGTGCCTGCACACACCATGCAATTGTACTTGATTTGTCTTTTGTTGGTGCTCCCTCTCAGATAAGGAAGTCATATATCTTCCCTTTTACACCGAGGACATTGCAAAAGTTAAGTGTGGGGGAGGTATAATCCTCTTGTGTATGCTGGTATGTGGTGATGTATGCATGATGTATGACTTCCCCAATCCATCAATCAACTTTTTGCAAGCCTTGGGCCAATTTTAAACTTTTACGAACTGTTTAAATTGAGCAGAAACCACTTAGTGTTAGAGTAACTATCTGCAAGAACATGTAGCTTAGAGTTATCTTAAGGAATATGAGTTGTGTAAACTTGGGAAATTGACGGCACTAGCTTGAGCAATGTATAAGGTAGAGCAATAGTTAGGGAGAATATAGAACTAAGCCACACGAAAGGGTTTATGAATCTTAATTTTTAAATACAATGAGTATGTTCTCTATATCTAGCACTTTCTTTGACTTGTCCTAGTTCTTAAGTTAAGGCAATTTCACATTTGAGTAGATTGGCACGTGATTAAGACATTCTTTTTTTGAACATTGAATCTCACGCAAAAACCACTATTATCATACTTCCATTACCACCCCCTTTGAGCCTTCACATATTGCCATAGCAAACCAGATAGATAATATAGTCAAATTGACTTGACAATGCTGTAGCATACTGCCCTCAAATGAAATGATATGACATGGTGATGCTCTTTGTTTAAAAAAAAAAGATAAGAAGAATCTGGATGTAAAGGAATTGAGGACACAAGCAGCAATATAGAAGAAATGCTAAGCACAAATTGTAAGAACCGGTTGAACCTAAGAGGGGGGTGAATTGGGTGAAGAATAAAAACTTAGGAACTTTGAAAATCTTTTTGCAACTCAGTAAAACCAATTTGTATGACAGTAAAGAGTTTTAAAGTAATAGACAGTCATTCAAACATACATGCTAGAAATATAAGAGATAAGGGAAGAGATTATGCAAATTGAGATTTATCTTGGTTCGGTCCAATCCTTGACCTACGTCCAGTCCTCAAGCTCTACTTGAGATTTTCAATCCACTATCTTCTTTCAACTTGATTACATTCTGTACTTGGAGTAATCCTCTCACTAGGATTTACTCCTCTTACAACCGTAATTAGTGCTAACCGCTTGATTACACACTCTGTACTCGAAGTAATCATCTCACTAGGATCTACTCCCCTTACAAGCTGTAATCAACACAAAGTGTTTCCTATTCAAGATCACCCAATCTTGAGTAACTCTCAGAAGGATAGAATGATTACAATAAATCTTCTCTCTTAGAAGTGAATGAATAAATACTGAAGAGCAATACAAATCACTTCACTTTCTAAGCTGTCTAAACATGAAAAACAGAGAGTAAATGATGTGAAAAACAGAGTATTAGCATGTTGAAGATGTAAGCTTGTATCTCTATGTTTTTCTGCTTGAATCTGTCTTCTTTTATAGGAAGAAATCAATATATGACCGTTGTAATCTTCAATGTAACCGTTTCCTTCATTAGACAAGGTTCTGGATCAGCTTTAGTCTTCTTCTCTCTCTAAACTGCTCTTAATCCAACTGGGCAGAAGTTTAGAGTTGACTCTCTACAAATTTGTTCATTGGAGTAGCAGCTGCTAGATGTAGAAATTATTTTTTAATTCTTTGTAAGCGTGTGCAGATGGATTACCCAAAAGTATGCAACTTTCTGGGTTTGCATTTAATGTGCTGACATCACTTTTGCTTTTACTTTAAACCTTCAAAACCCATTCTCTAATTCATTTGAAACTCACTAAAAAAGTGGTTAAACATATCTAGGAACATTAGAGAATAATCATAGAAAGTATTAAGATCAAACCAAAAGGTTTCGTAAATTCGCGAGAATTTGAAATTTCTGAAGACGCTATGAAAGTTTGTTCTTCAAACCTCGAGTTTTGGACTGTAGCAAGTGAAAGGGATTCAAGTCCAAAACTTCAAACCTGGAGGTTTCTTTTCCAAAACTGGAGGTTTTCAAAATAGCAAAAGCGTCAGCCTATCTGTTTGATAGAAACCTCGAGGTTTTGTCGGAAACCTCGAGGTTTCACTTTGAATGTGAAACCTTGCAAAATCACGCCAAGAGCAAACTGGAGGTTTTCTTGAAACTGGAGGTTTTCTTGAAACCTAGAGGTTTTCAAAATTAGTGAAAAGTCGTTTGCTCTCTGGATTCAAGAAACCTCGAGGTTTTCACCAAAACTCGAGGTTTTGCTTAAATATTGAAATTTCGAGTTTTAGGCCAAAACGAAACACGGAGGTTTAAGGGAAAACTGGAGGTTTTGAAAACTTGGAAAAACATAGAACCTCTCTGCCTAGACAAACCTCGAGGTTTTGGTTCCAAACCTAGAGGTTTGAAGATACTTAGAAGTTTGTTGCTCTCTGTCTGATGAAAACTCGAGGTTTCCATTGAAAACTCGAGGTTTTGACTTTGTTCAGCTTTCTTGAAATAATTATCAACTTTCAAAGACCATATCTCCCTGGTCTGAACTCCCTTTTTGTCCATTCAACTCTTGTTGGAAAGCTCTGTGAGTCTACTTTCATATGCCACTGATTTCAGCTCAATTGGATTTGTAGTTTGTGAGCTACACTCAAAAAATTGAAGCTTGGTTTGCTGTGTGGCGTGGATATTTCTGTCAACTTCCACAATTCATAGCTCCTTGATCTAAACTCCTTTGGGCTTAAATTTTATATTAAAATGATGCATTGGAAGTTTAGTTTCATATGCCACTGATTTCACTTCAATCCGATTACTGGTTTAAGAGATATCATCAAATTACCAGATGTCGCCTGTGCTGAACGTGAAACAGTGTGGAGCTGAAGAACCGATGATATTTGGAAACTCAAGGTTTTGACGAAACCTCGAGGTTTGCTAGTCTAGAGACCCAGAGATGCTGAAGACACTTGAAAACTCAAGTTTTGATGGCTGCCTTGAGTTTTCTCAGTCCAGTTCTTCTAAACTCGAGGTTTGAGTTCCAAACTCGAGTTTTGTGTTGAGAACTCGAGTTTTCTCATCCTGAAGCTGATTTTTGCTGACGTTAACTCTGAATTGAGCAATTCCAACTTCCATATGATCTTGGAGACTTCTAGCATCAATATAAGAACTTGAATAATTGTATCTTCATTCCATTCAGCAAGTTCTTCTGATAACATCTTTCTCTAGTCTCTTCTCTTCTTTTTGGTTATCCTCCAAAATCTATTGATAGCATCTTGCTTTCTTGACAACCTCTGCAGATACTTCTTTCTTTCATCTCTTATCTCCTTCTTGATCATTCTCCTTAATTTAACTTGGACTAATCTACATTAAACATAGTAGTTAGTCAATGTAGTAGATAACTATATTACTCAATATATTACTCAATCTTTTTGCTTTCAATAATGGCATCCATATAAGACATCATCAAAACTAATCATAACCAACACAAATTTTATGTTTTACTAGGAGTCTATCTGACACCTTGCTATAGCAATTTCATTTTATTCACATCCTCTATTGATCTAGCCATCGCAATATTACAACCTACGAAGTCTTTCTAATGCAACTAAACTCAGTATAAGGTAGAAACTATACAAATTTGACGAGCCTATAGACTGTCTGGACTAGCAAAGATGAGTAAAACAACTCTCCAAATGTGAGAGAATGACAAACACTCTACCTGAGAGCTTCTGGATGCTCCTCTGCTAGACCAAAGCCTTGTATAACGTTAGGTCAGTGTTGGGTAGTGGGATTGTTTACACAGAAAGTTGAACTTGAGATAACAACAGGATACATGATTCTTAGAGCAGGAGCAAAGCTGTGTAGTTTTTCCTTTACCTTTTTATCTCTATTTTTGTCCAGGAGTACAAAAAGCTAAGTGTGGGGGACTTTGATAAGTCATATTCTAGTCATATATTTCTTATGTGTCGTGATTGTTTTGCATGGTAATTTTGAGCTTTAATGTGCTTTATTTGATTAAATATGTTAGAATTCATGCACATGTGGAAATAAGGGATAGATGAAGTGAGTTATTGCATTCTATCCCGCACTTAGACAGAAGAAAAGGGTGTATTTTAATGCATTTTGAAATCGCATGATGGTGCTGACATGATGTTATAGCATGGTGGATGCTGCTCTGAACTAGCATCACAATGCTATCCCAATGCTATAGCATCATAAGTAATGACATGTTATATACTGTGTTATGCTGATATTTTCTTGAGAATATTTCAGGAAATAAATACAGGTAATTGAGCCGAACGTTTAGACGGTGGTTAACTTGACGGAGACGAAGATAGAGAACGCAGAGAATTGAAAGGAAGATCCACAAAATTAAAGAAAGAATCAAACAACTAAATCTAGAGAGTTGGGCCAAACAAAATTGGAAAGCCCAGCTCACTGAACGTACGGTGCGAAGGACCTGACTATAAAGAGAAAAGATGAGTAGACCTAAATCAATAGAGGAAAAATAGCAATGTGACTCAAGTCAAAGGATCAGGATTCATTGAGAAAGTTGCGTGAAGACTAATTTGTAATAAAAGTTAGATGGAGTTTAAGAAGATGTAGAGGCATTACGTGACATATGTCCCCGCGATATTGAACACTCCGAGACCTTTTTTTTTTTTTTTTTTTTTTTTTTTTTTTTAACTTTTCTTTATTATTTTCCATGGATCAATTTTTTGTAGTTTCAACTGTGTTTCCCTCGTCGGCCATAAACTAAATTCGTTGGCTACGAAGATGGATTCTTAAGTTGTAGTATGAACACAGATTGTTAGTTTTAAATTTAATAAATTCTTTCTGCTTAATTGTGATTTGAATGTCTTATCTGTTAGTTAGCCGCTAATAGGTGAGAGTAGTAGCCTTAGCTTACTGGAAAAGAGTTAAGCTTAGACCTTTGTTAAGCATGTGTGCTAGGCTAGCTTGTACAGGGCTCGATCTAAATTGTAAACTATAGGAATGAGTTTACTTCACATAGCCAATACACCTAGGTTAAACTGATGTTCTAAGCCTAAAAATTGCCATAGGAATATGGGAGAAGTAGAGTTAGGAACGTACATATAGGATTGCGGAAGCTTCTATATAAATAAGTGGTGGGTTAACTGAATAACATTGTGATAGATAGTTTGCTATAGCATTCCGGAAGCCGTGCAGCAAAATGTTGTAGCAATGCGTTTGGAGCAATCTAGGGGATTAATGTGACTTAAGTTAAAGTCTGAGCTCTTCCTATTTTAACTCTGACTTTTTCAACCGCGATCTTGATCATTTATTATTTTTTTTGTTTTTAGTAGCAATAGTTAAATCAACTATCATATTGTTACCATTAGGCAACTTTCATTTGATTACTAGCTGCATAATTGGTGTTACAGTCTTTGTGGGATGATACTCTATTCACTACTCTATTACTTGTTTGATTGGTTCACTTGCCACAAGTTGATTTTGACTAAGAGTTACCTATAATAACCACTACATATCTGAAGTCTACATATAGCTTGAATCCATGAAAATTTTATTCTGTGAAGAATTAGTAGCAAGAAACTAGACTTTGATTGTAAAAACAACTGCCTCTTGAAAAGCTGTAGATAGGTTGTGCTTGGTATTGTGTTACCTAGCACCACATTTTCATTTTATCAAGAGTGGCAACTGCTTTTAAACCAACGTGCAGTTTCTTGCTAATGTTCTTCAAACTCACAGTAACATTTGTAAGGGTTATAGATTAAACCACCATAGAATGTAAATAGCCTAAAATTGTAGCATTTTTTGGCATAAACCACTACAGAATACAAACAGTCTCCACTTGTAGCGATGTCGGTGACCGCCATAAAGTTTCACAGTGAATGAAGAATGTTGTAGCTACTAGTGTAGTGAATTCGAGAAAAACCACTACAAAATGTTAATGTTTAAAAGCAATAGTACGCGGATTTCATTCTCACCATTTCCTATTTCCTTCTCACGTATTGTCTTACAATGTTTAACTATAGTTTTTAATGAGTAATGGCTTCGGTGAGGGGTAAGGGAAAGGAAGTGGTACAAGGAAAAGCGCCTCGGCTAAGGGGTACTAGTACTAGAGGGAATCACAAGGGTAAAAATATCTTGATGCCATCATGTGAGGGGACCCGGCCTCGACGGATGTTCCCATGGGTAGAGAAGACGGCCCCACATGGTGAGGAAACAACCCTACAAACTCATGATAAGGATGAGATGGTTGAGAAGGAGGCGAGATAAGTGTGGAGGAATTTCAACAAGGTGGGATGTTGGAATTTAACATATCGATACACGAGGTAGGACAGTTCTTGGATGAGCACATCACTCGGGAGCATGGGAATCCACAATATTTATCTTCCCGAGCAACTAGATTTGAGGTGGATGTTGAAGGTATAGTTAAATATTGTTTTAATAAATGTAATATTTAAATTCCATACATTTTATTAATAGTGTGTGTAATTTTAACGAAAAATGTTGTGAATTGTACGAGATGAGTAGGGAACATTGACGTGGCCAATTTGAATGTGATCAATGGTATACTTGTCGTTGTTCCGTGGAATGAGCACACGGACCGGCTAATCGAGAATAGTGGTCACTTGTTCAACCATTTGTGTCCAACTTTGGCGGGAATTGGTTTTGGTTTCCAACCACTTTCGAGATTGGAAGAATGTTCCATTGATCGGGGAAAAAAGTGTTTTTAGATGTTGTTATGGTAATTAATTGCATTTAATTATAATATATATATTAATATTTATAATTTAGGCCTTTTGAATTAATTAATTAAGAATTTAATTGTGATACAGACGAAGTTTAAAGTCTGGGACAATAGTAGGATGTACGTGATCATTAAGATTGGGGACGGCTGGAAGAACAAGAGGAGTCTTCGCTACCACCATGAGGATAAGGATGGGATGACACCTCTAAGTCGGTGATGGCAAGCCCCTAGACGGCGTCCACCATTAGACTAGGTCTGTTTTTGTTTAGTATAAGAGGAGTCCAAAAGGCCAAGTACACTTTTACTTAATTATATAATTCTTAATAATTAGAAATTTTATAATTATTATTGAAACATATTTTAATTTTTTGTGTCTTATACGGGCTCTTTCTCGGAGGAACACGAGGATATGGGGGCAAAGCAGAGGATCCACCACACGGCCGGATCCAAAACTTTTGTTGTTACTTACGGTGAGCTGGTATTTTTTAATGTTAAACTAATTTTAGCTTTAATGCATCAATTGTTTTATTTCGATTACAATTAAGTTCATTTTTTTTATTTCTTTTAGGAGAGGAAGGCTCAGGAGGAGAACCGGTAGACGGACTATAGGGAGTTATACACATACACCTACAAACACCGGGATGGGATGCCTACCTACCAGCAAGCAAAAGAAGCCATTGTAAGTGATTTACATAAAGAAGATATAAATGATGTAATTAATTTATAGTTATGCAATTATTTCATTAATTTCTTATATCGTGTGTATGCTAACGACAAATTATACTGGCTTAGACAGACTTGTGCCGATCCCGAGACCCAAGAGTCATAAGGGTCTATGTATCCTACTGCCCTTTTAAAAGATGGTATCTTCCATGTTGAGCACTCTGGACATGTCAGGGCTATGGTGATAGGCCCTATGCTTAGCATGGTCTACGGCAAGAGTGCAGCCTTTGAGGCCGGAACCTCTCTAGTAGGGACCGTCGGTGTTAGATCAAGGGTGACGGAGCATATGGTTGAGTAGAGGACTTGAAATTTGGTTGAGGAGAAGACTCGGGTGATGGCTTAACATGATTCAGGACCAATTCAGAAGTTGGTACGCTCATTATAGGCTTAGCTTTTATTTCGTGTCCATGGTGCACAACGACTGTTTCCTAATAAACCATTCCCTGGACCCTGACTCCTCTTATGTTCAACGTCGATCTAGTCCCTCAACCTCTACCTCTACCTCCTCATACCGATGACGATAGTAGTATTACATCTGGTCAGCGCGTTCATCCTTCCCCCACCGAGAAAGGACCAGATGATCAGGCTTTGTAGAGTTAGTTAGGTTTTAGTTCTTTTTAAAGATATGAATTGTCTTTTAAATTGGCTTGTTATATTTTATTTCTTTAACATATTTTTCATGTTATTATTTCTCAATTATCTTCAAATTTTATGACATTAAAGCGAGAGGGGAAAATAAATTGTGAACGCTTTGTAGTGGTTACACTTATTAAACTGCTACACAATTTTGACAATTTGAAATTCAAATTGTTGATAGTGCCAAATTTGTAGTGGTTCAAAACAGTAACCGCTAAAAAATTTGATAGTTTGAATTTTGAATTTACCACCTATAACGGTAACATTTTTGTAGTGGTTAAGGTACTGGTTACAACCAATACAAATGTATTTTGAAATTTCAAAAGGTGTTCGTTGTTGCAGGGGTTGTGTCGTTTTAACTGCTACAAAATGATTACTTGTGTAGTCGTTGATGTAATGTTATATAACCATTACAAATGTTGGGACAACGTTGTAGCGGTCATAGTAGCGGTTTTTTTACTGCTACAAATTTTCCAATGGTGCATTTAAACTTCCCTAAAAGTCATTATGAGAACTAAACATTCTCTCTTCACCTATCTTTTCTCCTATTATTCTTTAAACTTTGTTAAACTGATTAGTACTATTTATGCCATGTTTTCCCTATATTGTATGACTGTCTTGTATGGTGAATATGAGCTTAATTGCATTTAATCTGAGCAAAAATGTGTTAATTCATCATATAGAGAAATGAAGGATGAGTCGCATAAATTATAGCAAATTGTATAAGCATCCTATACATATGCATAAGAAAATAACAAGTTTGAGGTTTTATGTGAAAAGCACATGGCATGGCCGATACAATGCTATAGCATCGGGACAACCATAACAAATTGCAATACAATGCAATCCTGATGCAGTAGTGTAAGTGATGCAATGTTATGCGTCATATGTTCTGATCTGTCTTTGAGGCTGTTCCAGGAAAATAAGTGCAGGTTAACAAATAGATGTTAGTCTACGGTTAGATTGCTGATGTATCGGAATAGAAGATGTGAAGGATCAAAGTTGAGATTTGGAGAATCCCGCAGTATTAGCAGAATCAGTCAACTGAAATTAGAAAGTTGGACCAGCTGGACCTGACAGATTTGGAAAGGCTCAGCTCACTGAACGTACACCGCGAGTAAACCTGACTATAAAAGGAAACGACGGCCAACCCTAATGGTCATCGAGTTGTTGGAGAGTCAAATAAATTCTTATTCGGCTAGGCTCAAAAGAAGAGAGAGAGAGAGAGAGAAGTTACCAGGGATAAGAGCTCTAGAAGAACCTAGCCACCTTCCTTGTAGTGAGACAAAGAAGAGAAGACTTGGAGACGTCTAGTAGCAAACGCCTCTCACGCCGTTGATTCCTCCGACAAACTTTCCCTTTTGTTTTGTTGATTTTTAGTTTATCTTTTTCTATGGGCTATTCTGCTGTAATTTGTTTTGTGGTTCCCTCGTCAGTCATGAACTACAATTCCTATGGCTGAGGGAGGATGAATTCTTGAGTGTGGAATAAACCCAATTTGTTAGTTCTTAATTTTAATACATTTAGTTTGTTTATCAATATTTTAATCTCTTGTCGGTTAGCAGAAGCTAAGCGGTAGATTAGTGGCCTCAGCTTACTGGAAGGTGTTAACTCTTAGAAATTGACAACATTCCAGCACATTTTCTCTCTCTTTTTATCTATTTTTGGTTCAAAATGTGCATAGAAATGGAGCTATAAAGGAAAATGTGCATATCAAAGTATAAGGCAAAAATCAAAGAAATTCTTGTTATATCCTATAGAGTTTGTGATTCAATTGAGAATTGATAATTCCTTCCTCTTTTGTAGGAAGGTGGAGATAAGTTTTGAAGTCTATAAGAACCAAGAAACAAGAGAAGAATGAAAGGATGTGAAGCAGTGCAAAATTAGAAGAACTGTATAACCGCGCATGCAAGTTGACAAGCGGCCGACAAGTAGCTCTTTGTGTCAGCGGTCGCGCCGATAACCGGCCGTGGCTGATCGTGAAAAAGTGCGAAAGTACAGTTGCGCATTTTTCATTTGCGAAACAGAAAAACCCTATTTAACCTAAAGGGAAAGGCCGAAAAATGCAGACTCTTGACCTAAGGAAACAAGTGGGCACACAAGGGAAGAGCTTGGGAGAGAGATTTGGACAATCTTGGAGGCTTGGGTGCTCAACCTAAGAGAGATTTTGGAGTTTTCACCTTGGTTCTTCCTCTTTTCTTCTCTCTTCTTCCTAGTTTCTTTATGTATTCAGTTCCTTTACTTAGAATCTCTTTGTATTTGAATATGAGTAGCTAAACCTTTCATTCTAGGGTTCTTTTGACCCTTTGTATGGATTAATACTTGGAGTTTCCTCGCTTTTGGTAGATAAATATACACATGTGTTGATTTCAACCTTGGCTTAATGCTTCTAAGTGATTGGCCTCCATTTAGATGATTTATTCACATAGGTTTTGACTCGAGAGAGCTAATCTAGGTGTAGAACTTGATTGAAATCATGCTTGTCTTGAAGTTTACTTGATAAATGGATGGTTTGTTGGTAAAATAGAGATATATTTACTATCCTTGCATTGTCACATTAGGGTTGTTGCTTAAAGATTGATTCTCATTAATTGTAGCAAGAGATTGTGCATTTTAATGAGAAGAGAAACTTGATTTTGACTTGAGAGAGCGTTTCAAGTATTTGTGAACCTTAGACTAACACATGTATGTATTGAAATGCTACTAGAGAGGTAATTAACCAAGTTTTATGAAATGCAAAAGGGGAAGAAGAATCCTAGGCTCCATTATTCTTGAAGTCAAAAGTCAGTTGCCTTTATCAATTTTTAGTCTTAGAAAAAAGTCTTTAAACATTCTCATTCCAACTCAAAACGTTGTTTTTAGCTCAACTTGATGAAATTCACTAAGCCTCTTGCTTGACCAATTTGTTAAACAAATCCTCGTGGGAACGATACTTTACTTTTCACTTTATTACTTGCGAAACTCGTACACTTGCGAGGCGAACGAAGGAGTCGAGGTTAGACATCTGATAGGTAGTGTTTGCTAAGCAGGCTGGTGCAAAGCTTGACCTATCATTGTAGGCTTCACGAATGGATCTATAGCTCATAACCATAACACCTTGATTTAGAATGAAAAACACAAGTTTTTTATGGGTCATCAGAGGTTTCTTGATGGAAAACACAAGTTTAAGTTGCAATACAATCATTTCAATAGGCAACAGGAAAAAGAAGACCTCGAAGACTTTATCAGTGCGGTATCTTATACTAGCTTCAAGATGTTGAAATTGAGTTTTAAAAAAAATGACGATGCAGCAAGAGTGGAAAGAAAACTGCCAGGGCTTTTGCTTCTGCCCCTCAGTAATGGCGAAAGATAAGCATATTAGTTACTCTTCTGTATTAGAAAGAAATTTGCGTTGACACAGTCTTGATGTCAGGCACAATGGAAAAAAATGTTTGTGTCAATGTGCTATACATGATGCTTAACGAACTAGACAAGTTAAAAGATCATATTCAAGAAAGGAAATATTTACGAGCCATGGGAGTTCATGAAGATGCATGGCCGGATGAGAACGACAAATTTCAACGAGACAAAATTTACCCTCACAAAACAGAATAAGGAAATCTTCCTCGTAACGTTAAAGAAAATAAAAGTTTTTAATGGGTATTCAAGAAATATTTCATGATGCATTGACTTGCAAACTCAAAGTTGATAGGCGAAGAGTCATGGCTCACATGTTCTTATGCAACAGCTTACTTCGTTGGCAATAAAAAATATGCTTCCTCCTGATGTGTTCATCATTTTGTTGAAGCTGTGTTCTTTCTTTCAGAAGTTTTGTTTAAAGGTTTTGATCATTAAGGAGCTCGATTAGTTGCAACAGAAAATCATTCTTGTGTCATGTCATTTAGATATGATTTTTCCTTCGTCCTTTTTCATGGAGATGGTTTACCTAACAGTACACCTTGTTCATGAAACAAAGCTAGCTAGCCCGAGTGTAATACCGATGGATTTATCCGATTGAGAGGTTCTCATTTTACATATGCCTCGGCATTACTTTTTAAATTTGCAAGTTACACATTTAACCATTTATGGACATTTTTACTTCTTTACTTTATAGGTTTCTAGGGAAATTAAAATCTTATGTAAGGAATAAGGCATGGCCAGAAGGTTCTATAGCTGAAGGGTATAGAGGGGATGATGTCTTTTATTTCTGTTCAAGGTACTTTGATGAATTTTAGACGTCTTTCAGCCGACCCCCTCATGTAGACGATTGTCCTGAACCTAAACCTGAGCCATCATCAAGAGAGATGTTGATCCCTCGTGTTAGTAAACTAATTGGAGGAAGTTAGAGATTTCAACTGATGACAATTCAGAAGTTGTAAGCACATAGACACGTCTTGATTAATTGCACTAAAGTTGAACCCTTCCTTCAGTAAGCATTGTACACTCATATGTTTTCCTATATATTTCTTTACAATTTATACTTACATTTCGTGATCTCTATCTCATGATCAATTCTAGGGAATTCAGAAGTCATGTAAAGCATCAACTCAGGATCCGTACACAGACATCCTCTAAAATTAATAGAAAGGTCCTTAGAGAATTCCCAGAATGATTTGCAAGGTGAATACTGAATGATCACAACCCGCACTCACCAGATTTCAGAGTTCTTGCACTAGGCCTTCTTGACCATGCAATGAGGCATATAATGTCAATGGTTTCAAGTCTTTTACAGTTTTACGAGATTAAGGATTGCTAACCTAAAATGTTGGTGTTTATGGCACCTTTGGGACAATAATTTATACAAGCAGCAATGACAAAGCAACATGCGGTTCAACGACGTGCCATTTATGAAAAGCTTCTTGATATTATCGAAATAAATTACCAAGGCCATTTTTGTGTGATGCTTTTCAAGTGTTTGTGAGAAAATACGACAACTTCTCAATGACTTAAAATTGACGACTTAGGCATCACATCAGTTAATTTCTCCCGACCAATTCATATCGGTCAGTCTGAAAATGATGAGCCATATATTCTTAACTCAGAGGCACAACAAGTTTATTCTGTCAAGGACGAGAGGCACAAGGATTGGAATATGGTGGTTCAATTAAAGCCTTGGGACCTTTATGACATGGGCGATGGTGATAACATCGCTTACTGAGAGTGAGCCGTTTAGGCCCACCAATTTCAAAGACTTTTTCCCACAAGGCGATGAGAGTTTACCTATTGTTCGTTGAGTTTTTTAAGTTATGTTTAATTATCAATAAATTTAAGTTTAATTTTTGTTGAAAGTATTAAACTCACAACTAACATTTTCTCCCTATCTTTTTTGTAGTGATGGAGATGAATAATGATTACAAAAAAATGTTTATCTTATAGTAATCCGTCTATATTTTTTCTAATATATATATATATATATATATATTCAAAAGTACTTGTTGTAGTGATTATAAGACCGCTACAATTTTTTTTTAAAAAAAATTTGCTACTAAACTTAAGACTGCTACCAATTCCACCACATCAACCGCTACAAGTTTGATGCAGAAATTCTTATAAATACCACCACCACACCTCATTTCACACACTCCTTCAATTCTTCCTTACTCGCTTCTCTCTCGTTTTATTTTTCCAATCAATGCTTTAGGAGAGTTGTCAAATGAGGTAAATATTTTTTCATATCTTTGATTTTTAATTTCTTAGTATTCTTTGATAATAATAATTTTTATTTTCCAGAACGACTTTCCCTCAACATTCCTCTATGATAATCAACATTCATTTCATAAACAAATATCATCTAGTGAACAACATAATTATTTTACATCGTCTACTTTTTCTCAGTATTATACTTGCATAATATCCATACTTAAATATCATCTAACTGTAGTATTTCTTAGATTATTAAAAATTATCATATAAGTAACAACACTAAAATGACAAAGTAATAAATAAAAAAGCACTACATTTACTAACTTTTTTTAAAAAAAAAATTAATTTTATTTGTATCGATTACTTAACCACTACAGAATTCGTTAGAACTCTTTGGCGCGACTTGTAGCGATTCATGAAAAACCACTACAATATAAATTTTCAAACTTTTTGGCATCAATCCTACAATTTCATTCCATTTTTTTTTTGTAGGGGTTAAGAAACTATTACAATTATTTGCCACGAATGTTTAAAAATATTTTTCCGCTACTCAATAATTTCCCGCCAAATTGTTAAAATTCTTGGACGTATTTAGTGGCGGCTAGGTAACCGCTACAAAAAAAAATTTCCAATTTCATCTTGTAGCGGTTTATACACTACTACAACATGTACTTACAATACGGCGTCCCGATGTCATCTGGTAGTGGTTAGTCTATGAGCACTACAGTTTTAGTAGCGGTGAGTATATTTCAGTAACGGTTTAAAGTAACCGCTACAAAATAGCTTGTCACGGTGCATTTTGGTACAGTTTGTCTGACCACGCTACTCAAGTCGTTAGTAAAGGTCAAAACCGCTACAAAAAAGCAATTTTGATTGCTACAAAACGTCATTTTTGTAGTGTTTAGAGAATCAAAATGGATGTTTATGTTTCCAATGATAAATCTAAGCTAGAGTATGTTAGAAAAGAGTGTAGCTAATGAAAACTTGACAATATAAATGAGTTTGGAAATATTTAGTTCTTAAGGGTAGAAGGAGTTAGGGTTAACTACAGTCTAACTCTTTGGTATTCTTGCATATTATGTGCTTAATTGTAAGATTTTAGAAGTTGTAAATATACTTTTTTCACTATGAAAGCTTAATGATTCGTTATTTAGAGAATTTGTTAATGAGGTTGCAAATCAATTGGAATTGATTGATTTGTTGATGATGAATTGTGATACACTTTTATATACATATAGTAGGGCTAAGTTAATTAGATGATAAGTAAATTGATTGATTATTGTTAATTAGATGAGCTAAGTTTATATTGTCTGTAGGTGTTACACCCTTACTGGCCTCGCCCCTTGGGTGGCGGGTTAGAGGGATCCTTTTTACTTAATAAATTTCCTTTGTTAATTATTCCTTCTGACATACTTCAGAGTGTGTACAGTAGAGCATATGATCAGTTTGGACAACTTACAATATACTGGTAAAGGTACAAACAAAAACATAAAGTAGTCCCATAGGGTTAAGGGTACAATCGTCCAAAATAAATACTGAACAGTAAGTATAAATCATATAGTTATTCCAAAAATAGATATATAAAACATGATAAGGCATCCCCTATTTCTTTAGTCTTCCACACCATGCCCTTACCTCCTTCAAGTTTACCAACCGCTACCGCCTTACACCTGTATCTTCAAAACGTTCGGAGTTCAAAGTTGAACCCCAGAGTAACTATTAAACTCATACACAATATGTATGCAATGCATATTATGCAAATCACAAACAGGAAAATAAATATGGCATGTACCACAAACCCGCAAGATCACCTGTTCAAGACAAGCCCTCAGAACCAATAGCATTGAGAGGCCTCAGTAGCCGGGGCTGCAGACCCTAACTACCTACCTCAGGGCCTCAGCAATAACCTAAGGACACGCAGTCCAATAGGTACTGCCTACCCCATATACCTTGGGCCTCAGTAGTAACCTAAGGACATACAGTCCCATAGGCACTACCTACCCTACATGTCTCGGGTCTCGTAGCACCCTAAGGACACACCGTCCCATAGGTACCACCTACCCAGCATACTTCGGGTCTCAGTAACAACCATAGGACACACCGTCCTATAGGTACTGCCTACCCTACATCCTTAATCTTGATAAAACACACATGCAAGAGTAACATAGAGTATGTAAGTTAACAGTTACTACCTGGTGTTTCCTCGGAATTGGTAAATTTTTCCCTAACGCTCGAAAAATTTCTTACACACGTCTCAACCCTAAATATATCAAAAATATCATGCCTTTAATCTCACAAACAGATTCCACTTCCAATACCTTAAATTTCGCCCATATCCAGAATTTTTCAAAAATAATGTTCCAATTCAAACATTTTTAACTAATTCAAAAAAAATTTGATTGACGTGATTTTAGTGGCCACGGAACCCTTATTATGTCTGGTTTACAACAAAAATAGTTTCCAAAGTCATTTAGATTTATATCCTTTTCTTATACTCAAACTCTTGCTACTGGTCAAAGAAAAATGTTCAGGCTTTAGGATCATAGTCAACAATAAATATCTCCCAGTAGGAAAATCGAAAAGTCACAAAATTTTATACCAAAATGAATGTCAGGACGTTTATTTTCACCCTGCAAAATTTCAAAGCAAACAGACTTCATTTACTATTTTAAATCCTCCGATTAAACATCGCTGCCCTTAAAACACTTTGTCATCATCAAAAAGGGGAGAATGTTAGTTCTCTACAGGTTTTGATGATAACTGCCATTTGTAAACACAAGATATGGTTTTGTCTTTGGTAAGTTGAAAAACTTACTGTCAAGACAAAACTCGAGTATTGGTCTCAACACTACAAAAAAACGTAATGTTTGACGCGGTGTGCTTGTAGCGGTCAATAAAAACTGCTACAAATTAACAAATTAGTAGCGGTTTAAACCCAAACCGCCACAAATTAGTAACGGAAGCATTGCCGCCAAAATGCTGACCATTTTGCTTCGCTTTTTGTCACGGTTCACAAAACCCAACTGCTACAAATATGGCACCAGCCTTGGCGCGTTATGGCGCGAAGTCCGTCGCGGTTGTTTCGTAGCGGTTATGTCAAAATAACTGCTACCAAATCATGAAACGACACACCTTTGTCACGGTTAGAAGAAAGCGACACGTTGTTCGCGTCAAAACTTCAAATTTGGTAGCGGTTCTCACAATAACCGCTACAAAGTTTATTCTATAAATAACCAATCCATCCGTACAACAATTATAATGTTCAAAAATATTCTAAATCGGCTTTGTCTTTTTGAAAGAACATTCTTGGCTTTGTTCTCAAAAAATGAAAGGCAGGCATATATCTCGCAAAGACCGATCTCGGGAGATGAGTGGTGCAGATATTTGTCTGTCTTCTCATCGTTCAAGCCGAGAAGGTTCCTTGATGACAATCATTCGATATTCTATTGACCGAAGACTTCTACTCCTCTAAATATGTCTAACATGTCATGGAGATTGGATCCATTATAGCCACCGTTGTTTCTGTTAAAATATCTCTGATCAAAATGAGTCAGTGAGTTTTTCTTGGAACATCGGTGGCTATAATGAATCCGAATCTTCAGCAAACTTATTATTCCTAAATTTTATTATTCCTAAATTAATTAAGATCAACTCTTTTAGGGAAATTTCAATAAACCTCGTTATTCGATTTAAAGAACACAATTGAGAATATTTTTTTTGGAATAAGGAAAAATTCCAATCTAATTAGTTTATCCCTAAACTAATTAGTTTGGATTTTTTTTTAAAAAAATTTTATTAAATTAGTAGCGGTTACACAAATCACCGCTAGAGATTAATTATTTTGTAGCGGTCTACCTCAAGAACCGCTACAGAATTTGAATGGTCGTTCATTTTGTAGCGGTTACACATAACCGCGACAAATGTGAAAGAATTGTCGTGGTCAAGGTAGCGGTCTTTATTGAACCGCTACAAAACTATTAATTTTGTAATGGTTACTTTGTTTAACCGCTACGAAACGCGGCGATTTTTATATTCACTTTTGAAATTCACGCGCTACTGTTCACCTTTTCATCTTTGTACTTTTACTTTTCACATCATGGTTTCTCGGGACAAGGGAAAAGAGAAAGTAGTTGAACCGCCGAAAAGGCCTATTAGGGGTAGTAGTAGTAGAGGAGGCCGTAGAAGAGGGCATGGGCCTTTAAATGTCTCCGTTCAGCCCCCTCAGATAAATGTCTCCCTTCAGCCCCCTCAGATAAATGTCCCCCTTCAGCCCCCTCGGATAAATGTCTACCCACCGCCCTCGGGTTGGGAATGAGTTTGATGGGCTCTTTGAAAATGAGCCAATCCCAAACCCTGAGACCCTACAAGAGACCGTAGGTGGACAACGAGGCGCAAGTCTGTCGCTTGAGGACATCCTCAATGGTGATGATGACGAGATCGAGATTCCCATAGCGGAGGCGGAGCGGTTTCTCGACGAGGACAACGAGCGGGAACAAGTGTACCCCCGACCGTCATCTTCTCGTTCCACCGGATTTACGGTGGATATCGAAGGTAAGTATAAGTAGTTTATTGGCAAAAAATAAAATTTAAATTTCGACGTGTGAAAATTTATGTAAGTACAATACAACAATTTTTTTATAATTGTCCGACGAATATGGGAACATCGGTAGCGAGGATTTGGATGTTCACACCCCGATCGGGAGAACGGCTCTTGCGTGATAGTCCCCCGGAACACGGACACGAGACGGCCAATCGGCGGTGGTGGTCACTGTTGAACCGATACTGTCACAATTTGGCGGGAATTGGGTATGGTTCCCGATCTTTTCGAATTGGAAAAAGATCCCGAAGGAGACCAAAGACAAGGCGTTTGAGGACGTTGTGCGGGTAAATTGTGGTTAATTTAGTTATCTGTTTCTTAATTAATTATTACTTAATTACTAATTATTTTATGATATAGAATAAGTTTAAACTGCGAGCCAACGCAAAGAGGTATGTAAAGTTGAAAATGGGAGAAGCGTGGAGAGTCGGAGGGGTCGTCTCTACACCCAGCAGAATGGAGATTCGACTATGCCTCTGCGGTATCGATGGAGAACGTCCCTACGGGCGTGGACCCAAATCAGGGCGGCTTTTGTCTAATATAGGAGGAGTGCAGAGGCACAGGTATGTTTTTTAATTAATCATAGTTCTATTTTTTTTCTATGAGGGTATTGTATAATTACTCATTTATTTTGCAGGCTCTATCCCGAGGAACACCAGATCCGGGGGCGGCTCAAAGGATCAATCACACAGTGGATCCAAGACATTTCTTTGTGACCTACGGTGAGATGGTATATTAAAAGTTAAATTAATTTTATGTTTAATTGATTATTGTTTTGTTTTGGAAATAACAAAGTTTATACTCTTTTAACTCTTTCAGCAAGAGAAGGCTCGACATGAGGGTGGTCAGACGGACTATGGGCGGATGTGGAAACACACACATAGACACCGTGATGGGACGCCGATCTACGAGGCGAGAGAGGAGATAATAGTAAGTTACAAAAAACTAATTAAATAGTTAATGTTGTATATTAAAATTTAATTAAATTGATTGATTAATGTTTTATGAAATATATGCGTCAGAGCCGGATTGAGCAGAGCCAGCAAGAGATACATCAGTCGCAGACCCCGGAGTCACAGGGTTGTTGTAGCGGTTTGTAAACCGCGACTAGTTTATGGCGCGATTTTTCAATTCAAATTTGTAGTGGTTCATTAACCGCGACAAAATTGATCTGAAAAAATGTCACGGTTGATGTCGTGGTTGTTAACCGCTACAAATGTTCCCCCGTTTCATTTAAGATCTCAAGTTATGGGATGAAAGTAATTAAATATTGTCTCTACATTAATATACTTTCTTTGCTTTATTTACTACTGAGATGGATAAATCATGGATCAAGATGCCGCATTGAGTTCTCCAAGATATTTAGCGGGATTAAATAAGTTCTTAGATTTCGCCTTCTCTCACGCTAGCGTTAATGGCAAGATCGTGTGTCCTTGTTGTAGATGCAAGTTTAAGAAGTGGCAAACACGAGAAGGTGCTATGGAACATCTTCTTATTAAGCCTTTCCCGAAGCATATACATTCTCGGGGTGTTCATGGTGAGGAACGTGGTATGAGATATGGGGATCATCTTCCTCAAACCTCACAAGTAGGAAATCAGCTGCTACCTCAAGATGATCCGGTTAATGATGCTGTTCGCGATGCTTTTGGTGTTCAAGACGACAACTTCACAGCAGAAGTGCAAGGTCCTGATCCAGTTTTCTACAGGAATGAAGCAGCTCGGGAATTTTTCAGCCTCGTGGATGAGATCGATCGTCCTTTGTATCAAGGTTGTCAGAAATACTCAAAATTATCCTTTCTGATCAAATTGTACCATATCAAGTGCATGTGTGGGATCACTAATAAGGCGATGTCGATGTTCTTTGGAATTACTACGAGATGCTTTCCCGACGCGGACATTCCCACAACCTTCTACTAGGCCAAGAAGATAATCAACGCATTAGGATTGGACTACGAAAAAATCGATGCCCGCCCCAACGATCGCATGCTTTATGGGGGGAGAACGCTCGGAGGGAGACTTGTAAGAAGTGTCACACTTTGAGGTTCGTGGGGGGCATTCGGAAGGGAAAAAAGTAGAAGAAGAAACCCACAAAGATTCTAAGGTACTTTCCTTTAAAACCTCGCTTACAAAGATTGTTTATGTCGTCTAAGACAGCTGAGCATATGAGGTGGCATGAAGCCGACAAGAACGAAGATGGTAAACTCGACATCCATGAGATGGTGAAGCGTGGAAAGCGTTCGACTCGACTTTCCCGATTTCGCGGTGACCCTAGAAATGTTCGTCTTGCTTTGGCGTCGATGGTTTCAATCCGTTTGGGAATCTTAGCACAAGTTATAGTATATGGCCGTTGTTTTGATACCTTACAACTTGCCCCTTGGATGTGTATGAAACAAAGCTCCTTCATTATGTCAATGATCATTCCAGGCAAAAAGGCACCAGGAAATGACATCGATGTGTATCTACAACCGCCGATCAATGAGTTAGTGGAGTTGTGGAATGTAGGCGTGGAGACGTATGACGCGCACGAGAAGACACTCATTCAACTTGCGTGCGGCGTTGATGTGGACTATCGTGACTTCCCGGACCGGGAACATTATCCGGGTGGAATGTGCATACCCTTGCGTGTCCGGCTTGCAATTTTGACTCGACTCGGTGCACCTTCCCCACGATCGTAAGTGGTGCTTCATGGGTCATCGGAGGTTTCTCGATCGTACGCACAGGTTTAGATTGCAATGCAATCATTTCAATGGGCAACAGGAGAAAAGAGGACCTCCTCGCATATTATCCGGTGCAGAGATCATAGAGCAGATTGTGGATGTTGATTTTGAGTATGGGAAAAAAGATGATCTAGCAAAGGCAGGGACAAAGACGGTCAGGGCTTCTGGTTCCGTGACCCAACAATGGCGGAAGATAATCGTATCCTTCTCTCTTCCGTATTGGAAAGATAATTTGCTCCGACACAGTCTGGATGTCATGCACATTGAAAAGAATGTGTGTGACAATGTGTTGCACACGATTATGAACGAACTGGCAAGTCAAAAGATCATCTTCAAGCGAGGAAAGACTTACGTGGAGATGGGGTTCGTGCGACGCGTGGCCGGATGAGCATGGCAGATTTCAACCGACAAAATTCACCCCGACAAAACTGAATAAGGAAATCTCCTCGCCACTTTGAAGAAAATAAAAGTTCGATGGGTATTCAAGCAACATTTCACGATGTGTGGACGTACGGGCTCGAAAGGTTCGGGTGAAGAGTCATGACTCACATGTGCTTATGCAGCGATTACTTCCGCCGGCCATAAAAAGACACGCTCTCGATGTGTCGATCGTTTTGGTCGAGCTTTGTACTTTATTTTGGAAGTTGTGTTTCAAGGTGTTGATCGTGGAGGAGCTCGACCACCTTGCAACAGAAATCATTCTTATTTGTGCCATTTGGAGATGATCTTTCCTCCTTCATTTTCACGGTCATGGTTCACTCCGACAAGACACCTTGTTCACGAAACAAAGCTTTCGGCCCAGCTTCACTACCGATGAATGTATGCTATTGAGAGGTACTCTTTTTAAAATTAATTACTTCAGCATTATATTACTTCCTAGTCGCATGTTTAACCATTGATGTATCGACATCTTTCCTCATTACTTTATAGGTTTCTTGGGAAACTAAAATCTTACGTGAGGAATAAGGCGTGCTGAAGGTTCAATAGCGAAGGTTATCTTGGGGATGAGGTCTTGTATTTTTGTTCCGTGTACTTTGATGACATTGAGACGTCATTCAACCGACCGCCTCGGTGGACGATTGTCCCGAGCCCGAGCTCGAGTCATCGGCTTCAAAGTTGTTATTCCCTCGTGTTGGTAAACCGGTTGGCGGATGTGAGAACTTCAAACTCACGGCACTTGAGAATTTTCAAGCACATAGACATGTCTTGATCAATTGCACTCAAGTTGAACCGTACCTTGAAAGAAGGATTGCATACAGATATATATATATATATATGTTATCCTATATGTTTCCTAACATTTTATAGGCACATTTCTTGCTCGTCATCGCATGTTTAATTGCGGAGAGAATTCGGGAGTCATGTGAAGCGTCAGCTAAGGATCCGTATACGACATCCTCCGAAATTGATAGAAAGGTTCACGAGAGAATTCCGGGGTTGGTTGAGGAGGAGAATAATGAATGACCACAACCCTCACTCACAAGCATTCAGAGCTCTCACAATTGGCCCGCTTGACCACGCCCAAAGATTTACGGCATACAATGTCAATGGCTTCAAGTTTTGCACGGTTTCACGAGATCAAGGATTGCTGACCCAAAACTCGGGTGTATATGGCATGTTTGGGATGAGGAGTTATGCGATCAGAAGTGACGGGAACATGCAGTTCGGTGACGTCCCGTATTATGGAAAACTGGTTGATGTGGTCAGGATAACTTACCAAGGCCTTTTCTCTGTGACGCTATTCAAGTGTTTGTGGGCGAATACGACAACGTCCCGGGGACTCACGACTGACGACTTAGGCATCACATCAGTGAATTTCTCCCGGCTTATTCACATTGGTCAGTTTGAAGATGACGAGCCGTATATTCTTGCCTTAGAGGCCCATCAGGTTTATTATGTCGTCGATGAGAGGCACAGGGATTGGAATATGGTGGTTTATTTAAAGCCTCGGGACCTTTACGACATGGGCGATGGTGAGAACATCGCATACGATTGTGACCCGCTCCAGCCTGCCAGTTTCGAAAACTTTTTCCCAGACAGCGATGGCACTTTACCTATAGTTCAAGACGTTTTTTTAATATACGTTAAAAGTATGAAATTTAAAAATAGCATTTCACAAAATTTTTATATATTCTTATTCCATATCCAACTCACACGTAACTTTTCATAAAAACTTTCTTTGTAGGGATCTTTGACAAAGATTGAGAAGAAAAATTATCACTACTCTTCATTTTCCTTTTGTTTTTTAAAAAAAAAACCCAAAAAAAAAATTGTAGCGGTTAATAACCGCCACTAATAACAAAAAAACCGTTGCAAAATGAAACCGCTACTAAAATAAACCGCTACCAAAAATCGACACCTTAACCGCTACAAATTGATGCTACCGAGATCAAAATAAATACCCCACCAAACCACATTCAATATGCTTCAGTTCTCCTTTCTACACGCGTTTTCTCCTCGTTTTCTCTCATATTTTTGCGTTTTCTCAACGAGAGGTGTTTGAATGAGGTAAGTGTCACTCGGCTTGATAAAATCTAGTGATTATCGAAATATTTGTTTTTTGTTCTATCCCGGTTGATATTAATTTCTCTTATTTTACGGGTGGATTTTGTCGATTTTTAACTTTTTTCCTACTTTCACATACTTATTCTCCGATCTACTTTCCCACTTTTTTTTCTATAATTTGTTTTATATTAATGAACTCATAAATATTTCTTATTATATTCATATATTCTTTTTTTTTTTACATATCTATAGTAATCTTATACAATCGAATATCATATTTTAATATCATTTATTTTTAATAAAAATATAAATGATTAATAAGAATGGTTAAAAATATTATTTTTTTCAATTTCATTCATTTGTAGCGGTTACATAAACGCTACAAATAACAAAATACCGAGGCGCCAAAACAAGTTTTTAAGGAAATAACGTCAATTGTTATAGCGGTTCTTTAACCGCTACAAATATAAAAATAAAAATAGCGGCAAAACGTTTTTTAAAAAATAATGACCGGAATTATTTGTAGCGGTTTCTAACCGCTACAAATATTTTGGCGGTAAAATTTTTTCCGAGATATTTTGGAATATTTAGTAACGGATATATAAGCTGCGACAAAATTTATTCATTTTGTCGCGGTTTTTGTACCGCGACTATTGTGCAAATAAGCTTTCGGTTTGGCCTTATATAGTGGCTCAACTAAAACCGCTACGTTATAGTAGCGGTTTATGTGGTTGTAGTAGCGGTTTTTTAACGCTACAAATAGGTTTGTTTCATCGATTTTGTAGCGGTTTTGTAACCGTGACAAATGTTGTTTGTCGCGGCAAAAACCGCTACAAATGCGTGATTTTAAATTGCTAATGACCCATTTTTTTGTAGTGCAATACTCGAGTATTGACTTGACAAAGAGTTGCTCAAATCAATTACACAAAGCAATACTCAAGTATTGGACACAATACTCGAGTATTGGACTTACTGAAGAGCACTTCAAGTTTTTCACCCGAGCCAAACTCGAGTATTGATATGAATACTCGAGTATGAAACACACAGAGACAATTTCAACATTGACTTAAAATCTCAATACTCAAGTATTGGTCATACAGGGAGTCATCAAGCCTCTCATCTTTTGAAAACTCGAGTATTGGTTTTGCATATTCGAGTATTGGATTTTCACAAAGCTTTCATACTTGACACTCTCTTATGAAAACTCAAGTATTCATTTGAAAACTCAAGTATTGACTTGACATCAATTTATCAAAGTTTTCAAACATCTTGAATACTCGAGTATTGGTTTAGACACTCAAGTATTGAATTGTGACGAAAGACTACAAGTCTTATGCATATATTGAATACTCAAGTATTCATTTCAATACTCAAGTATTGACTTGGGAAAGACTTCACAAAGTTTTTCAAAATGAATGCATACTCGAGTATTGAGTTAAAAACTCGAGTATTGGGGCATACAGAAAGCTTTGCCCTTTGTCAATGACTTGAACACTCAAGTATTGGAATCAATACTCAAGTATTGAGGTTTTGAACTCAAACTTATTTTCATATCAAAAGTTTAAAACTCGAGTTTGGATTTGGATACTCAAGTATTGACCCTATTTCAATGTTAAGGTCCAAAGTCAAATCTCGATGACTCTTCTTCGGAAGAAGAATACTCAAGTATCAAAATGAATACTCAAGTATTGACTTAAGTGCACGATGACAAACTCGAGTATTGATACACATACTCGAGTATTGAACGCTAAGTTTGAAAATCAAATCGACGATTTTACTATACCTTCTTGTTTGATCTTAATACTTCCTATGATTATTCTCTAATCTTCCTAGACATGTTTAATCACTTTATTTTGAGTTTCGAATGCATTAGAGAATATACATTGAAGGTTTAAAGCAAAAGCAAAAGTGATGTCAGCACATTAAATGTAAACCCATAAAGTTGCATTCTTTTGGGTAATCTATCTGCACACGCCTACAAGGGATTAAAGAATGATTTCTACATCTAGTAGCTGCTATTCCAACGGACTAATTTGCAGAGAGTCAATTCTGATATTCTACCCAGCTGGATTAAGTGCAGATTAGAGAAAGAAGACGACCTTACCTTGCCCAGAACTTTGGTTAATCAAGGCAACGGTAATAATGAAGATTACAACGGTCAATTAATGCTCTCTTAGTATAAATAGAGATGCATTTAAGTCTTCTTAACCAACTACAACAACTGAAAATGAAATACATTCAAGTCTACCATTTATTCTTTCAGTTTTCAATTGTATTGTATCTTTTGATACTTTGTACTTGGTGATTATTCTTATCTACTCTTAGGGAGAGTTTCTACTTGAAAAACATTTATTGTTAAGAATCACAAGTCAGGGGACTTGGTGATTTGGGAGTTCATTGATTACAACTTGTAAGGGGGAGTGAGTTCTAGAGAGAGAACTACTCCTTGAGTACGAGTGTGTAATCTTTGTGATAGTGGAAAATCCCGAGAGAGTGCGGGAATTTGGATGTAGGTCAAGTTGTTAGGACCGAACCAAGTATAAATCTCGTGTCCACTGTTCTTCCCTTTACTCGACCATCTCTCGTTTTTTTTTTGTCTAAAAACATAGCACATTACAAAATTTCTTAAAATACCCAATTCACCCCCTCTTGGGTATATAGCTCCACTTTCAATGATGACTTGATTTGACTTCTTGCTTTATCTCCAAGTAACTTCTATTTCCTCCTCTTTTTCTTCAAAAAACACAGGGAACCCTCACCCATTCAAGAAATGTCATGTGCATATTTATTTTAGCACATTTTTGCTCAACTAATTGTCTCATACCTTAGGGCATAGCTAAATAGCATTTTTACCACTCGATTAACATCGTATAAGTGTTTTGTGCCCTTCTGCAATGACACTTTAATCCCTATGTCTCTTGAACTCTTAGTCAAAATACTCATGCAAAAGGGAGTGCAATACGTCTTAAAATATGTCAAGAAGACACTTAAAAATCCCCCAAATCAAATGACCAAAGTACCCTTGCAAAATATCCTCTTTACTTGGCTTATTTTCCAAGTTTTGTTGAATTTTCTCTCTCCTCCTTGTTTTGCACGAATTTGAAGATTATTGAAGAAGCTTTTGAGTCATCATTTCATATTAATTGCATGCACATGTGTCCCTTATAGCAATTGACCACAATGCCCTCAAAATATCTCCTTTCACATAGCTTCTTGCACAAGCTTTTTGACTTTTGCACCTGTAATTATGAAGGGACATGTGTCATGCTTTACTGGTTCGACACAAAAGTAGCTTTTTCTCTTGTGATAATGACGGGGCACGTATCATGATTTTATTAGACCAACACAAAAGTATGTCATCATTAGTCATCATCACCTTACTTTATTAAAGTTACTTTATCGGTGTTAACTTAGGATCCTGCTCGGGTTTTACTTAGGATTGGGACACAAATGCCGAGACTCGACAAACAATGCCACATACTGGTATTTCCTCAAAAACGCAGGGCATACATGACTGCCCTGAAAATGTCGTATTCTTACTTATACTAGCATATTTTCACTCAATTAATTGTCCTATACCTTATGACATAGTTTGGTGGCATATTTTTCAACCAAATTTATTCCATATAGGTCTTATGTGCCCCTTTTCCATTGGCACTTTAATTCCTCAGCTTATACATGCCATGTCCACTTATCCGTATAGCTGAGTTACTTAGTTCCTGAGAGGCTTCCTATCTCTCAACATTCTTGGGACTCTTCCCACCCTGGGCTTAGTCGTCCGCCTACTTTAGGCTTATTCTCAATTCTCAAGGTCCAAAATTTATGA
The DNA here is from genome assembly GCA_019022655.1 of Acacia acuminata. Classification (NCBI taxonomy): domain Eukaryota; kingdom Viridiplantae; phylum Streptophyta; class Magnoliopsida; order Fabales; family Fabaceae; genus Acacia; species Acacia acuminata. The sequence goes on from JAFJYI010000013.1 coordinate 1,303,417, forward strand.
TATCATAGTAGGTACCAATTGGAGCATGGTGGTTGGCTTATGTATAGGGCCCACTTCTATACTTTCCTTTTGTCGGAATTAGGGGTAGGTTCATGAGACATGACACTTTCTTAATTTAATTGTTACACTTTACATATATTTGCTTTTGTACTATAAGATTAAAAGGTTTATATGACTTGGTAGCAACTATCATTTTGGCATTCCAGAGGTTGGTTCCAAACCCCACCCTTAAAATGCAGCCACCTTTATTTGAAACAAAGTCTCAGAAGGTAAAAGCTTAGCTGGGATGGCTGCTAACCGGAGAATATATTTGCAAATAAAGTGGTCAAGGGGAATTTGAACCCATGACCCCTGGAACACCAAAAAAGAGTAGTGATCATCAAATCATTCAAATTTTATAATTACATTTGTTAACTGAATATGCTTAGTTACATATTTGTTATTTTAGAGCGACAGTTGTCATCACGTGTCATTTGCAAGTCAATGTAAAGGCCATGTGGTGCATGTAGCTATTAGAGTTCTGTTATTCCTTCTCTACTCTTCAGCATTGTTTTTCACATCTGAGACTCTATATAATGTAACCGATCACCTAATTTCAATAGGTTGGTTTTTCTACGAATTATATCTCTAGATATTAGCATGGTATCAAAGCTTTTTTCAACAAACACCTTGAACTCTTTGAACTTTCTTAATGCATTAGATTTTTTGTGTAACAGATATACCCATTAATATCTACCATAGGCATCCACAAATGCTATATAATAGACAAAGCCATTAGACACAAAGGGGGCTGGAACCTATAAATCCATACACACTAATTCAAGTGGCTTATTATACACAGTTCGGGAAGATGTAAAAGGAGGTCTATGAATTTTCCCCATTTGAAAGGCAGTATATATATCATCTATGTGTGTTTTATTCACAGCAAGATTAAGAGACTCAAGTACATGCTTAACGGTTGCTTCATGTGGCTCTCTTATTAGTAAAATGAGTGTAGTATTCTCATTAAAGGACTTAGGTGAGCTTTCGTTCTTCTTAGGGATTGAGTTTCATCGATCACCTAGAGGAATTCATCTAACACAGAAAAAATATATTCATAGTCTGCTTGCAAAAACAAAAATGCTTGAAGCTCATTCATATGCTTCTCCAATGGCAGTCAATGTTCAACTCCTTGCAATGACAGTTTGCCTTTTCCAGAGCCATAGCTGTACAGAAGTATGGTTGGGTCCCTTCAGTATCTTTGTTACATAAGATCAGACATAGCCTTCACAATGAACAAACTAAGTCAGTTTCTCCAAGCCCTAACTGTTAAGCAATGGGAATATGTAAAAAGGCTTCTTCGGTACTTAAGAAACCTATAATATTGTAGCTGCTCATGGTTATTTTGGCCGATTGATCTTCCAACTAGTACACATGGTTTGTTAATTAAACCAATTCAATAGTTTAACATACAAGCTTATACTGATTCTGATTGGGGAGGCATTACAGCTAAGAAAAACAACAAAATTGAGGAAGTTGAAGTGCTTCCTGAGAACAAGACATCAACCAATGGCTATTGCATTTTTTTTCTTGGTGTTAATCTAATTTTGTGGCTGTCTAGGAAACAACAAGTAGTCTTAAGGTTTGCCACTGAAGCAGAATATCACAGTGTGGCTGATTCTATTACTGACCTAATGTGGGTTTTGTCCCTCTTAAAAGAAATGTACATTGATGTGGTTAAAACACCTTGTATTTGGTGTGATAATACCGGAATAATGGCGTTAGCTTCTAACCCAATTCTTCATTCAAAAACAAAACATGTTGAGCTCAACATTCACTTTATCAGAGAAAAGGTAGCTACTAGTGTTGTGACAATAGGACATGTTCCTTCAGCATATCACGTTGCAAACATACTCACCAAACCCCAAGTTTATAGCATGTTTGATTACTCTAGATATAAATTGAACATCATAGCTCAAGATGAAGTATGCAATGGTAAGACAAGATGAGCTAAATTTCAGCAGGAAGAATGTTAACTGAATATGCTTAGTTATGTATCTGTTATTTTAGTGTGACAGCTGTCATCGCGAGTCATGTGCAAGTCAATGTAAACACCATGTGGTGCACATAGCTGTTAGAGTTCTGTTATTCCTTCGCTACTCTTTAGCATTATTATTCATATCTAAAACTCTATATAATGTAACTTGATCACCTAAGTTCAGTAGATTGATTCTTCTCTGAATTATATCTCTAGATATTAGTAGCATTGACCGACCAATGTACAAGGCTACCACTAGGTGGGATGCATTATAAATACATAATGCAAATATAAATATATGTAATAAGGCCGCTCATGTCATTGTTTATGGCTTTCTTGCTCCAACTCTACATAGGATATTTGAATAGTTGATGATATTTTTGAAGACTTAAGGTTTGTTTGGCATAGCAATGGGTACCTAAAAAAGTATAGTGCATACTGAAATAAGCCCATCTGGATGGTTTGGGTTATTTTGGACCATTTGGCATGGCTTTTCCACTTGATAAGCTTATGTTGGAGAAGTGGCTTCTGATTGAAGCCACATTTTCCAGCTTCAAGCTTTTTCATAACCGTTGCACAGTGTCCATAGGTGCACAAATTTGCACATGTCCACAAGCACACAGTCTTCCTCTTCCACATTCATCTTTTTTCCCTTTACTGCCATAGGTTAAATTGATTCCACAATGCACTCCTCAGGCGTCTTCAATTCGTGACCTACCTCCTCTTATCTTCTGACCGTCTTCAATTCGCAAGCTACCTCCTCTCCTCTGCAATTCAATTAAAAGTCGTATCTCCTGTGCCTCTTCAAAAAATTTCACGAGCTACCTCCTATGTGCCCTTCAATTCATACGACCTCCTCCACTTTTGTGCCATTCAATCAATTGACATACGACCACCTTTTCCAGTCTGTGTGCAATTGATTTCCAGTCTTAAATTAATTCCCAATTCACTCGAGCTACTTCCTACCATATCCATACAACCTCCTCTTATCTTCTACACTAGGTCTTAGTGGGCATTGAATGGGAAATTAATTCCTACACCTACATTGCACAGTTCGTTTTGTGCTATGTACGAGTCTCACCTCCAGATTTGTTCTTCATATCTTGTCTCTGAGCATCAACAAATCATAACGAGGCTATTTTTCAACTACGTTTGTGTTACCTTTGAAGCTTGTCGAGGCTCCTTGTCTGACTGTAAAACTCGCCAGATCTTCGGATCCATTTGCCTCTCTGGTAATTTCTTCTTCCTATCTTTTTTTGTTACCTGGAAAAGCATGTTTCTTTATTTCCATATGATGCTTTGTTGCTTCTACAATTTGTTTCCCTTGCACCCTTTTCTCATATTCTATGCTCTGTTTTTCCCCTTCTCGATTCATGGCGTTTATGTGAAATTATTTGAAGACATGCATAATGTTAGATATGATTAGTCTTGATCATGTCAAATATAGATGGCAAATATTGAGAGGAGAAATTTTGCATAATATACTTATTTCCGACATTGACTAATTTCTATATTTAATATAGACTCAAAGATTAGAATATATGAAATTCAATTATGGAGAAAAATCAAGAAGAAAACCAATAAAGGATTTATTGTGTTGGATTAATTAAGAGGAAGAAGGAGGAAGAAATTTGATTTAAACTAAAAATTGGTAATTTGGCTCAAATTTTAGAAATGATAGTTTGGTACCACGAAATTCAAAATTGGCAGTTTGGTACCACAAATTTTCAAAATGCCAATTTCGTCCTACACTTGAGTGTTGTTTTTTGAGCACTCGATTGTGGCACTACACTCGAGTGAACAGTGAGAAAAACGTGACCTTTGTTCGCCTCTATTTTGTAACTCACATGTACAAGGTTTGATTTTTCGATAATATCTCCCAAAACACATATCCGATTGAGGTGAAACCAATTTCACATGCAACTAGACTTCTAATGCATCACATAGATACCAAAATAAAGCTCTAAGGAATTCGGATGAAAGAGAAATAAATTTTGGAATTTGATTATGGAATTCTAGCCACATATCAGACATGTGTTTAATGATTTGGATGTATCTCACAAACTATACGTCCAAATGAAGTGAAATCAGTTTCATATAAAACTACACTCCCAATGCGTCACAAAAAACCAATAGCAAGCTTAAAGGAGTTTGGACTAAGGAGATATGGCTTTTAAAATTTGACACTGGAAATTATGGTGCCATTTTAGAATAGGTTTGGTTAACTAGATATAACTACCATAATAACCGTTCAATTGAAATGAAACCAATTCGATATGAAACTAGACTCAAAATTAGTTTCACAAAATCTAGAAGCAATCTGAAAGATTTTGAGACAAAGGAGATATGGATCTCAAAAGTTAACATACAGTATTATGATGGTCAGACTCTATTTTCTGAACAGTCGACAATCATATGCTCATATCTCTTAGAATACAATGATTTTAGAGCTCATTCATTTTTCATTGGAAAGAGGACTTCAATATCTTTCTAGGGATAGGTCATTTGCTAAATTTGGAGTTATATCTGAAGAGATATGGCTTCTGAAATTGGACCCCTATTTTGAAATGATGATATCATGAGAAGCATGAAAATCACTGTGTCTAGGAAAATTGATTCTCATAATGAACGTCCAGATTGACACCATAATCACTTAAACTACTTCTTAATGTTATTCATATCATTTGTGTATAAGTTTCAGGTGATTAACATTTGAATTAACATCAATAACAACAATAATAAAAATCGTCCGAAACAAGTATACCATGAGTTTGAAGTTGAAGCATTTGTTGAAGCAAAGAAAACAATGGTCATTAATAAAGCGAAATGGCAGACAAGAATAGAGAAATTCAATGAAGCATTTGATGAAATGAGAAAGACAAAGCAATGGCTATTTTCTTAACGGAGTGAAACTCACAAAGGTAATATTAAAACGTTCTAGTGGACAAACGTGAAAGCCACAACAACAATTTAACAAAAGCATGTGGTAGACAACAAAGCATGAAACACAAAGGATACTCAACAAGAGACATCATAGAAAGCTTCACTCACAATGGTCATATTCTATAAAATGAAAATGGTGCAAAACAACGGAACATGTAAGGAAGACATGAAAATGTTGCTCAACAGCAAAGCATGAAAGGAAGATGACATAATAGCCAAATGATGGACCGAATGCTCACAACATGAATTTTCACAATGTCCAAATGTTCCAACGGTAGTACATGGTCAATGCTCCAACGGTAATACTCAACAGCTATTTCTCTCTTGAACGACAACGAACAATCCTCCAACGGTCATATATGCTTACAATGACTTGATACTAATTTCCTATAAATAAAGACAGAGCGATGAAAGTGAAATACAACAAGAGCTTACATCTTTGCAATGCTAATTCTTTAATGTTTATTTCATTTTCTATTTATTTTCTCAATGACCATATAATTTATTATAGAGAGTGAGGTTATTTATATTGTACTTAATGTTCATCCTATCACTTGTGAGAGAGAAGATTGTTTGTAATATTTCATCATAAAGTTTGCATCCTTACAATGTATAAGGGGAATATCTTAATGAGGGATTTGTATATGGCTTCACAAGTGCCTGGCTAAACGTGTGGGATTGTAGTGGTTCTCAAGTACCCAGTTAGAACTTGAGGAAGATAGTGGATTGAAATCTCAGGAGGCGCTTAGGGACTAGATGTAAGTCATTGCGGATTGGACTGAACCAAGATATATCACAGTTTTCATATTCGCTTCCCTAAGCACTTATATTTCTGGCATATATTATTTGAATAACTGACTGTTGATTTATGAATAATTATTTTCATACTTATTACTTTCATTAAGATACAAAAAGATTTACAAAGTTTCTAATTTTTTATCTTACACCCAATTCACCCTTCTTAGGTGATAGCTAATTCTAACATTTGGTATCAGAGTAGGGCTCTTTTTTTTAAGGACTTAACCATCTCAAGAGTTATCAATGGATGATTTTGGGTATTACTTGACTTCATAAGGTTTTGACTATGCGATTCCACCTTTTTTAAAAGATATTGATTTTTGGTTTTGGAAAGCTAGAATGACTAGTTTTATTAAAGCATTTTATTTTGACTGTGGGATATTTTCACAGATGCTTTTAATCTCAAACCAAGGAAGGAGTGGACTGAAAAAGAAAAGAAAATATTTTTGTTGAATATTGAAGCAATGAAAATTTTATATAGTGCATTGACCAAAAGTGATTTTGAGAAAATTTTATACCCACAATTGATGAACAATTGGAAGTTGAGAATGAAGGAGAAATCTTAGAGCACTTCCATGATCTAGTTAGCACTAAAGAACAAGAGGAAGATGATTCCTAGGAAGAGTTCATCATCAATTATTATGATGAATCATTATCTGGAGCTCAAGATGCTATTGTGGTAAACAATTCCAATTCTCCTTGTGTGTTTAAAAAAAATTGAAAAAGTTGCATAAAACTATTTTTCATCCAGTTATGAATTCTGTTATAAAAAAACAAAAATGTTTTTAATTATGCTGGAAAATCATATGAGAAGAAAGAATTTACAAATATGAGTCGTTTGATATTGTTTCCACTCGACCACTACATTTCTTGCAAAAATGTTCACAATAAGCATCATTCTATTATTTGCAATTATTGTAGAAAAACTGGCCATATTTCTTACGCTTGCTATAATAGGAGAAATTATATAAGAAATAAATATGTTTGGTTTTCGAAAGGACGATTAAGGTCCAATATTAATAACCAAGGACCCAAGTATAAGTGGGTACCAAAATGTCCATCTAATGCTTTACGTGTGCAAGATGGTTTGAAAATAAATGGACATAAGGTTACATAAAAGATGAACAAGAAGCCAAGAGTTTTTCATGCACCAATGAAGAGGATTACAACATTTATATCAAACAGGATAACTCTCAGAGCACCCATTGCTGAAACTACAAAGTCTAATCACCAAGAGAAGCAATGGAAAATGACTTATCGGATCCGTACACGGCGGATTAAAATATTCTACGAATCCCATCCGGAGGATCGCTCAGCGCATCGTCTAAATCAAGGTTTAAGAACCGAAAATTACCTATAGTGAACTCGTCTGCGTCTCGTTCTCTTTGAACTGGTGGGCTATCTTCTCGATCAGCAGAAGTTGACTCCACGAATCGGCTTCCTCTACTGGTATCCACACGAATAAACACCGAACACGGACGTGGCAGCGTGCTAGCGCCTTGAACTATGCGTCTCTCTCTATTTTGCTCTAGGGTTTCTCACGGCTCTCTAATACGCTCGACACGAAGTCCCATAACTTTTTCTAAAACTGATCAGCGTATTATATTCAAAATTAATCCTCATTAATTTAGAAATTCGAATTTCAAATCTGGATTAAAATATATTAATTAAATCTATCTAATAGATCTAATCTAATATATTTATTTAATCTGAATTAAAAGACAGATCTGAAATTTGAAGTTTGAATCTGGATTAAAAAATACATTAATTAAATCTATCTAATAGATCTAATGTAATATATTTATTTAATCGGAATCAAAAGCCTTTATAAATTAAATCGGAGAAATGATATCTATCTATTTAATTAAATGCGAGATACTATATCTCAATTTAAATTAAATAGATATATGATATCTTTATTCGAAAATTAAATGAGATACAATATCTCTATTTGTTTTAGATATTTAATTTATCGATAAATTAAATACAAAACAAATATTATATAATAATATTATAATATCCATTAAATAATATTATTATATCATTTTCGAAATTAATATATATATATATATATATATCCTGGATTAGCTCAGCATTCATTAAATCTCATATGTATCTAAGATTCAATGAAACTGTACACTTTTTTTTTTGATACAAGGTGATAGGGAAGGGGGGGATCGAACCCAGGACCGGGAGGGGGCAAATGAATCCCAATACCACCGCACTACTAGTAGTCGGTAACTGGACACTTTTATCGTGTTGGGTGTGCGACCCTACAGGCCCATATGCGATTGGTAGTGGGCCAATACTGTACCAGCCCACAAGTCGCAAGCGGCCTCTAGCAAGATATTGTGACTACCTAATTCACATGGGGATTGATGACACGATACAACCTATCGTACAACCATGTCACGTCCTTTTTGTCACGTGATAATTTAGTCAAGGATGAGGCATGGAAAATGTCAACTTCCTTTTCTTGACCATTACTTTCTTGATTCTTGAGTAGTCTAATAATTGAAATGGAAACTCCTTTCCATCATAGTATGGCCATACATTTCTTAGACTCACTCATTGAAGGGCCCCGTATTATCTTCTACAAATGTGAGGGACAAATTTCATCTTGACCATTCACATTTCTCCACATGAAAACCACTGATCCCGATCCCAGCCTTTATCATCACCCGGTCAAAGGTGACTTTTGACTAGGTCAAAGACAAGTGACTCATCATGTAGGAATCCATGATGATCTCAGTCATGTGGCGTCATGACGCGGTTATACATGAGATAAGCTTATGACTAGATCCATGCAGCTTTTCATAGTGGGTCGGTCCAAAGCACCTTGTACTCTTACAAGTGCCCATGACTTTGATTCGTATCTCCATACCTCATCAAAGTCATACTGGTCTTATCTCATCTTCGCTCCTGCGTAAATGACCGACCAGGGACATTTAGGATAATCTATAAAAGAATATCCAGGGATACAGTTATCAATGTAAACATGCGAATGAAATGATAACTAAATGGAGAACAATGACTTGCCCTAGGGCATAATTTCCATCAGACTCCCACTTGCATTAGGTGCAATCATTAATTACTCTAATTCCCATTGCCCTAACATGACGCTCATGTTTTGCTTGTGCAAGCGGTTTAGTAAGAGGATCAGATACATTGTATTCTCCTGGTACTTTGCATACTTTTATATCACCTCTATCGATGATTTCTCCGATAAGATGATATTGCTTCAGTATGTGCTTGGTCCTTTGATGTGACCTAGGCTCCTTGGTCTGCACAATAGCACCACTATTATCACAGAACAAGTCTATTGGATTTGAGATGGTAGAAATCAACCCAAGTTCATAAATGAACTTTCTAATCCAAAAGGCCTCCTCAGCTGCATCCTATGCTGCTATATACTTAGCTTCTATATTGTAAAATCAGCTACAGTGCTCTGCTTAAAGCACTATCCGTACCACCATTCAACCAGGACACATATCCTGATTGCGATCTTAGATCATCTTGATCAGTTTGGAAACTCGCATCTGTGTAACTAGTTACACAGAGATTATCCTCCAAGCCACCATATACCAAGGATAAGTCCTTAGTCCTTCTTAAGTACTTAAGGATATTCTTGACAGCAGTCTAGTAACCCTTACCGGGATCTTGTTGATATCTGTTGATCATACTCAAGGAAAATGACACATCCGGTCGAGTACATAACATAGCATACATGATAGATCCAATGGCCGAGGTATATGGAATCTTACTCATGCGGTCTCTATGATCTTGTGTACTAGGACACAGATCCTTACTGAGATGGCTGCCATGAGACATGGGCATGTTACCCCTTTTAGAATCCTGCATACCGAACCTATGCAGTATCTTGTCTATGTATGTGCTCTGACTTAGGCCTATCAACCTCTTGGATCTATCTCTATAGATCCTAATCCCAAGGATGTAAGTGGCTTTGCCTAAATCTTTCATTGAGAAAGACTTTCCTAACCAAGACTTGACATTCTACATGGTAGGAATGTGATTCCGAATGAGTAGGATGTGATCAACGTAGAGCACTAGAAATACAACTGTGCTCCCACTGACCTTCTTGTAAACACAAGGTGTATCGATGTTTTGAATGAATTCAAACTCTTTGACTACTTCATCAAAACAACAATTCCTACTCTGATATGTGTGCTTCAATCCATAAATGGATCTTTGAAGCTCGCATACTTTACCAGAGTCCTCTGGACGTACAAAACCCTCAGGCTGTGTCATGTACACATCCTCAAGTAACTTTCTGTTAAGGAAGGCTGTTTTGACGTCCATCTTTCATATCTCATAGTCATAATATGATGCAATGGCAAGAAGGATTCTGATTGATTTGGCCATTGCAACTGGGGAAAAGGTTTCATCATAGTCCACACCATGAGTTTGTGTGAATCCTTTTGCAACCAGTCGTGCCTTAAAGACATTTACTTTTCCATCCATGTCAGTTTTCCCTTTGAAAACCACTTGCACCCAATGGTTTTTAAACCTTGAAGCGGATCGACTAAGGTCCATACCTTATTATCATACATGGATTGCATTTCAGACTTCATTTTGCATCAAGCCATCTTTCGGAGTTTGGTCCCACCACGGCCCCTCGATAGGCAGTTGGCTCACTCTGTTCAATGAGCGAAACATCACGACTTCCAGTAATCAAAAATCATATCTCTGATGCTGTAGCCGTGATCTATCAGACCTTCGTGGGCCTTGTGTTACTTGTGCAGGCTCAACAACTTCTTGTTGTGAGTCTTCTTTGCTTTCCATCTGTGGTTCTATATTGTCCTGTGATTCTCAAACTTCTTCGAGGTTCACCTTACTCCCACTGGTTCTTTTAGAGATAAACCCTTTTTCCAAAAGGATACCATTCCGAATAACAAACACTTTGTTATCGGTGGTATTGTAGACATAGTATCCTATAATTTCCTTAGGATACCCCACAAAAGGGCATTTTGAGGATTTGGATGATTATTCATCAGAGGCTTGTTGTTTAACATAAACCTCACATCCCCAAATCTTAAGAAATGACAAAATGGGTTTCTTCCCAGTCCATATCTCATATGGTGTCTTTTCAATGCCTTTGACGGAACACGATTTAGTGTGAACGCAACTGTTTCTAGGACATGGCCCCAAAAAGAAGATGGAAGATCTTTTTGACTTATCATAGATTGAACCATATCTTATAGAGTTCGATTCCTCTGCTCAGATACACCATTTCATTGAGGTGTTCCTGGAGGAGTAAGTTGTGAGACGATCCCACAACTCCTAAGATGGTCAATGAACTCTTGACTCAAATATTCACCACCCCGATCAGATCGAAGTGCTTTAATTGTTTTGCCAATTTGATTTTGCACTTCATTTTGGAATATTTTGAACATTTCAAAAGATTCAATTTTATATTTGATTAGGTAGATATACCCATATCTACTAAAATCGTCTATAAAAGTAATGAAGTACAAATAACCTCCTCTGGCATATGTATTCATTGGTCTACACACATCAATATGTATGAGGCCTAATAAAACGGTGGCCCTCTCACTATGCCCAGTAAAAGGTGCCTTTGTCATCTTTCCCAATAAACAAGAGTCACTTGTATCAAATGACTGAAAATCAAATGAATTGAGAAATCCATCTTAATGGAGTTTCGAAATGCGATTCTCATTTATATGGCCTAGACGACAATGCCATAGGTGGGTCGGATTCAAATCATTTGACTTGATCTTTTTAGTAGTTATGTCATAGATTCGTTCATTATTAGGATGTTCTTAATTAAGCACACAATGACCAAAATGTAAATCACCATGAGCATAAAATTGTCATTATGGAAAATTTGAACATTTAGGATTCCTAAATAAGAACGTAAAATAATGTTACTACTCAAAATAGGAACATAAAAGCAATTGTTCAAAAATAAACAAGAGCCCACTGGGCAGAACTATTTCATAAGTGCCTATAGCTAAATCAGCAAGAATCGTTGCTCGATTTGTAGCTCGTAGGTCAACTTTGCCCTTCTTCAATTTTCTCTGTCCTTGAGACCCTGCACATTTGTACAAATGTGAGATCCACATGTAGTATCTAATACCCATGTAAAGGAAGTAGAAAAGTGAATATCTATGACATAGATACCTGAAGCGATAGCCCCGCTATCCTTCTTGTCCCTTTCCATATCTTCTTGATAGAGCTTGCAGTTCCTCTTCCAATGACCGATTTCATTGCGAAAAGCGAGACCCCATCCTTTGAAGGTTTTGCCTTCTTGGCTTTTGTTTCATACCCCTTCCTCTCTCGAAAGACAAAACAAGGTCTTTGGCCTCTTCTCAAGGCATTGCTCAGCAATTTTGAGCATCCTATGCAGTTCAGAAATTGAATCCTCCATGTTGTTCATGTTGTAATCCATGACAAAGTGTTTGTAACTTCCTGGGAGTGAGCTCAAGATCACATCTGTAGCTAACTCTTGGGAGATGGGGAATCCAAGCCTTTCAAGGTGATCAATGTAGCCTTTCATTTTCAACAAATGAGGACTAATTGATTCACCTTCAGCCATCTTGCAAGAAAATAAGGCCTTTGTGGTCTCATACCTCTCTTGCATTGCCTGTTGCTAGAACATTTCCATAGGATGATCAATGATCTCAGAGACCTCCATATGTTCCAAATCTCCATCGAGGTCTGGAACCCTAGTGGGAGGCATCAGGCATCAGGCATCCTGTATCCATAGAGTCATCTTGATGCTTCACATAAGCATCAGTCTGAGCTCTTGGATCATCAGGTGCAGGCTCGTCAAGAATGGGTTGATCGATGAGATACTCCTTTCTTTCATGTTTAGGATCAACGCTTAAGTTCCCAAACATGTCAAGAAATCTTGTCTAATCGATTTCGTCCTTCTCAAGGACCGATCACATTAATGGTGTTGCGGTGTTACTATTCAACATGATTTTACAATTAAAGATATGCAAAGTCAGTTAATAATCTCCTACTAAATTAACAACCCTCATTATAATTAGTGGGCTAAGACCCATATTTGGCTTAATCTTAAGTCCACTTTGGCAGGACGCTTAAAATCAAGTTATTTAGGTAGGCAACTACTTTGCCAATTACATCACATGTAACTCTTAGATCTTTATGGGGTTCGATCATCATATGACCTAGCATGTTTAATCCCATCCAATGCCTTGAGATCCAAAACCGTTTTGATGATCTCAATTAAGTCAAGACAATAATGAATATAGAGTATCACCATTACTCTCTCTTGTCTCACCAAGATTACTCAAATGCATCCACTTTGGTGGAACATACAAATGGGTGATCTAGGTTTTGACAAGTATTCATTAATTGACAACATTGTGACTTAAGATTTTAGTTAGAGGGTATTATTGGACATGATCTTATTAATCATATTAATTCTACCTATATGAATGCAATCATTATTGTATCTCATATAGTGTCTAAATTAATCATGCATTGATCACATCAAAAACATAATTAAAACTTGTGACACAACATGGCTCATCTAACCTAGAAACCTCTCAAGCCAATGAGGGGACTTCTCTAAATAATAAAAGAAAATACATAAGGAGAAATCTCGTTTAACATTCGAGGGGAGTGAGATGAGAAGAGAATGTACATCAAGATTATTTAGGAAGATGCATGGCTCGCATGCCATATTTAAATTTACAACAATTGTAAAATCTAGAGCCATGTTGTTCACCATACCCAAACAACACTTTGAAAGGTAAATTAGAACATATTTTAATTCATGATTAAAATTCTCTAATTTCTATTATATTATGTAATACATATAATATAATAAATTCTCCAATTTAAATTATATTATATGATTATATAATATATCATGATTTCAATTCTCGCGCGCAATCAGCGGTCCCTACAAAAAGGCGTCATCCGAACATGATTTCGCGTAGATGAAGAAGGTCATCCTCAGCGCGTCGATTTGAATGTCCGAACATGGTCAAGTCTAACATGACCATAGTCGAATCTGGATAGCTCAGAAAAACAATGTTGAAAGATGAACCCTAACATCCCCGCGAATCTGACCCATATGCGAACGCAACAGGTCGTCTGAGAATCGCTGACGTTCAATCATTATCAAATGTGTCTGACGATTCTGATCCCAGCGTCATCAGCGCGATCGAGTTTCCAAACTTTTCAGAAACACGACCTAGGCATGAGTGGATCGACGATTCAGCGTGATCGTCCACCGTTCTGAACAACTCAGAACTGGCCGCCATCTCCGACTGATTACTTGTAGAAACCCTAATGCGAACTATCGTTTAAAAACACAGAAAATTCAGTTAATACATACTTATATCACATACAATAGCATGTAGAGAAACCCAATTTAAATGATCGGTTGAGTTGGCTCTAATACCACTGTTGGGATCCGTACACGCAGCGGATTAAAATATTCTACGAATCCCATCCGGAGGATCGCTTAACGCATCGTCTCAATCAAGGTTTGAGAACCTAAAATTACCTATAGTGAACTCGTCCGTGTCTCATTCTCTTTGAACTGGTGGGCTACCTTCTCGATCAGCAGAAGTCGACTCCATGAATCGGCTTCCTCTACTGGTATCCACACGAATAAACACCGAACACGGACGTGGCAGCGTGATAGCGCCTCGAACTGTGCGTCTCTCCCTATTTTGCTCTAGGATTTCTCGCAGCTCTGTAATACGCTCATAATAGAGTACCATACAACTATCTTAAGGAAAACAAGAAAATCAAAATCTCTCAAATATAAAATAGATTACTATTGAAGTCTATTGAGAGAGCTTTATAGACACCCATAGGAAAACATATGGAGAATCAGTTGGTAAGCAAAGTCAATCCTCCAAGTACTTAAGAAAAGATAAACAATGGTAAAACCTCTTTTGCTATTATCTGTAATAATTATTGAGGTTTTATATTTTGAAGTCTTAGGAATAAGCATTGCAAACTATTTTGAAATTGAGTTTTCACATCTCTTAAAAATCCATTTAATAAATTTATTTATAAAGGGATTGCAATGTTTAATAATTTAATTCTTTATGAATCATGATGATTTGAAAAGAAAGTATTCTTTTATGCATAAATTCATAATTAATTCAGTGTGCTCAATTGTTCTGAATTGGTTATATTCATAAGAGCATGTGAATTTTGTCCAAGCTAGCAATGATTGGATCCAAGGTTGGATACCAAGAAAGAAAAACATTTATATAGTTTTGTATGATGAGAAAAATCTTCTCAAGAGTGCAACATAGAGAAATAATTCAATTCTTGAGGAAGCTAAACAAGCTATGCTTGTTGTTGATGTTGAATGTCGAAAAAGGAGACCTCTAAATCAATCCGTCTTAACCAGGCAAGCTTCTACAAAGACAAGAGGAATTACAAAGTGATATTTAATTCTTACCCTATTTAACACTTCAATGAAATTTATATTTGGGTAATACATACTTGTCCATTATTACATTCCATTCACAATCAATCATTTATATTTTTCAAAATATTTTTACATTGCTAAATGGATGACCGTAAATGAATTTGTGCATAACTTTCTGAGCCTTATTTTTTAGATACACAATTCTAAAACTTGGGATTTCAATTCACCTTGTTTTATGAAAATGCATACACATTTTTTGAAAATTATTCATGCTTTGATTGCATTCAAATGGAATTTCAAAATTAGAAGTGAAATCTTTATGTACTAAAAGTAAAAAATGCCTTAGATATGTCCAGTAGAATTTTCCTCATAATTCATATATTGATCTTTGGTATCCAATGTGTCATTTAGTGTTTTAACTCCTAATTCTTTATTCTCTATCGAGTTAGATCTCATGTCTAACAAGTTGACCCTTTATATGAGTTTTAAGCCTATCCCCAAGAAAAGAATTGAATTCGTGAAAGCATTGTGCCTAAAGTATAAATCCTTATTGGCTGAGTTATTTCAAGCATTATGAATGTTGATTAGTGCATTCAATGTTAATGCATTAAACATTAGTAGAATAATTTATTAGCATAGTATTCTAGAACTCTAATCATTTAGACTAATGAGTATTGTTAGTTCTCTATATGTTTTGATGATAACTGACATTTGTAAACTTAAGATGAAATTTGTCTTTGGTAAGTTGAAAAACTTACTGTCAAAAACAAACTCGAGTTTTGGTTTGAAAACTCGAGTTTGTACTTGACAGAGAGTAGCTCAATTTTTATGAACTAAGCCAAACTCCAGTTTGCGTAGGCAAACTCGAGTTTGTGAGATACAAAGAGCACTCCAGGTTTTTCACATTAAAATAAACTCAAGTTTAGTTTTGTAAACTCAAGTTTGTACCAAACAGAGACTCCTCAATATTTTCGAAAGTAAGCAAAACTCCAGTTTGCATAGACAAACTCAAGTTTTGATCATACGAGAGCTTCCAATATTTTTGAGGATAAGAAAACTCCAGTTTTGATATGTAAACTCCAGTTTGTACTAAGCTAATAGTTTTGTTTAGTGTTTGTAAACTTGACCAAACTCGAGTTAATATTTTCCAAACTCGAGTTTGTGCTTGGCCGAGAGTCTTAATGCTTTTCATCCTGAGCAAACTTCAGTTTGTTATGACAAACTCTAGTTTGCACTTGGCCAAGAACTTTCTAAGTTTTCCATAATGTTGAGAAAACTCAAGTTTGTGTTTGTAAACTCGAGTTTATGGTTAACGAGAAAATTCTCTAGTTTTACTCACCTTAAGGAAACTCCAGTTTGTTTTAGAAACTTCAGTTTTCTCTTGGCAGAGAGTTTTCAAAGGTTTTCAATTTTTTAGAAAACTCAAGTTTAGTTTTGTTAACTCGAGTTTGTGCCAAGCATAGAGCTTTGCTCATTTCAATAATTTGAAAACTCCAGTTTTGAGCTTTTGGACTTAAACATCTTTTCACTATAAAAAGTCCAAAACTCGAGTTAGTCACTAATGAATCGAGTTTTGCTCATATTCATATATGAGCTTCAAAGAGGAAATCGCAACGTTTCTTTATGGATGAAGTAAACTCGAGTTTCATGTGGAAACTCCAGTTTAGGCTTTTTAAAGAAAGTTACAAACTCCGGTTTAGATGAACAAACTCGAGTTTGGGTCGCTGTGTTTGAAATTCAAATTGCACGAATTTGTGAAATCTTCATGTTTGATCTTAATACTTCTTGTCATCACTCATTTCTATTCCTAACTATGTTTAATGAGTTTGTTAGTGAGTTTCAGACAGTTTAGAGAATATTAAATGAAGAAATAGCTTAAAGCAAAAAGTGATGTCAGCACATTTATTATAATATCCAAAAAGCTTGCACCCTTTTGGACAATCATTCCACACACATTGCAAAGGGATTAATGTTTCCTTTCCCTATCCAGTAGCTGCTCTTCCAATGGATTAATTTCAAGGGAAGTCAACCCTAATCTTCTGAGTAGCTGGATTAACTGAAAAGTAGAGAGAGAAGAAGACCAAAGTATTTCTAACAGCTACAGCAATGTGTCCAACGGCTACATTGATCAATCCAATGGTCATTTAATGCTCTCTTCATATATAAGGAGTTGCATTCAAGTCTTCTCAACAACCAATCTGCAAAAAACAAAAAAGTATCTTTTGATACATTTGCACTTCAGTGATTATTATTATCCACTCTTAGATAGAGTATCATTTATTGTAAGAATCTCAAGTAGTGGGCTTGGAGATTGGGTTATTTGATTACAACTTGTAAGGGAGGGTAAGTTCTAGTGAGAGAATTACTCTGAGAGTTACAGAGTGTGTAATCATTTGAGTT
Organism: Acacia acuminata; assembly: GCA_019022655.1. Lineage (NCBI taxonomy): Eukaryota > Viridiplantae > Streptophyta > Magnoliopsida > Fabales > Fabaceae > Acacia > Acacia acuminata. The sequence continues at coordinate 1,320,984 of JAFJYI010000013.1, forward strand.
GGTGAAATCCTAGAGTGTCTGGGGACTGGATATAAATATGTTGTGTCTTGCTTCTTCTTCCCTTATTCTGTTATGCTCTATTCTAGTGTTCAAATAATAGAGCACTTTGAAGAGAATTTTTAAAATCCCCAATTCACCCCCTTTTGGTAATTTGCTCCACTTTCAAGTATGTGTTTCATCATCCATAAATCCTTGTACTCATCTTAATACTCGAATACATTAACAATGGTCTTCATTCACTTTTCAAGTAATTAAGGCCTTGTATTCAAATTCTTGCTTTGAATATTCGTATATTTTGTTGGAAATTATGCCCTAGGAGCAAGTAATTGTACTTTAGACATTTATGTTATTTAAAGTATTCTTTTTTAGTTATCATTTCATTTGCATATTTATATTGATAACTGTATCCCTGGATATATCTTATAGATTATCCTAAATGTCCCTGGTCGGTCACCTACGCGGGAGCGAAGATGAGATAAGGCCAGTATGACTTTGATGAGGTAAAGAGATACGAATCAAAGTCATGGGCACTTGTAAGAGTACAAGGTCTTTGGACAGGACCCACTATGAGAAAGCTGCATAGATTTAGTCATAAGCTTATCTCATGTATAACCGTGTCACGACGCCCTATGACTTGAGATCATCATGGATTCCTACATGATGAGTCACTGTCTTTGACCTAGTCAAAAGTCACCTTTGACCGGGTGATGATAAAGGCTTGGATCGGGATCAGTGGTTTTCATGCAAAGGAATGTGAGTGGTCAAGATGGAATTTGTCCCTCACATTTGTAGAGAGATAATACTGAGCCCCTCGATAAGTGAATCTGAGAAATGTATAGACACACTACGATGGAAAGGAGTTTTCATTTCAATTATTAGACTACTCGAGAATCAAGAAAGTAATGGTCAAGAATAGGAAGTTGACATTATCCATGCCTCATCCTTGACCAAATTATCACGTGACAAAAGGGACGTGACATGGTTGTACGATAGGTTGTATCGTATCATCGATCCCCATATGAATTGGGTAGTCGCAATGTCCTGCTAGAGGCCGCTTGCAATTTGTGGGCTGGTACAGTATTGGCTCACTGCCAATCTCATATGGGCCTGCAGTGTCGCGCACAAGAATAGCCCAACACAAGCAAAAGTGTCAAGATTCATTGAATCTTAGATATCTCTAAGATTTAATGAATACTAAATTTAATCAAGGATGAATATGTATATATATATATTAAATTCGAAAATAATATAATAATATTATTTAATGCAGATTATAATATTATTATATATTATTTGTTTTGTATTTAATTTATTTGAAAAATTAAATATCTAAAACAAATAGAGATATTGTACCTCACATTTAATTTTCGAATAAAGATATCATATATCTGTGAATGGAGCTATATACCCAAGAGGGGGTGAATTGGGTATTTTAAAAACTTTTTCGAAAGTGCTGTTTTGACCAAGTAAAAAAGATGATAGAGGAGGAAGGGAAGGAAAGCTTGCACAAGAGAAATTATCCTGGTTCGGTCTTATCCTTGACCTACATCCAGTCCCCAAGCCACACTTGGGATTTTTCAATCCACTATACTCACAACCGATTACAAACTCCGTACTCAAGAGTAGTTCTCTCTATAACTCACTCCCCCTTACAAGTTGCAATCAATACACCCAACCACCAAGTCCCCGACTTGTGGTTATCTCAATCAATAAATGATTTACAGATAGAACTCTCTCACGTGAGCGAGATAAAATGAACACTGAAGTACAAGTATCGATTGATACAATACAAGTGAAAGTGAACACAATAAATGACACTTAGTAAATTTTCGCTCTCAGTAGGTGTATCAGCTTGAGAAGAAGTTAATGAACTCTATTTATAGGTAGAGAACATTAAATGACCGTTGAATGATGAATCCAACCGTTGTAGGTGATTAGCATTAAGTCTGGTCATCTTCTCTCTCTTAACTCCAACTAATCCAGGTGCTAATATGATCTGAGGTGGAACTCTGAGGATTTGCCCGTTGGAGAAGAGTTTACTTGATGAAGGAAGCATTCTTGACCGTTGAGAATGCGTGCTCAGGTGGATTATCCAAAAGAAGGTTGATTTGCAGAGGTGCATTAAATGCTCTGTACACTTTTTGCTTTATGGCTTTGACCTTCAATAATCTTCATCTGATCTTAATGAAATTCACTCAACAAACTTGTTAAACATAATTGGGTTCATAAGTGAATGATTCATGAAAGCAATTAGAACAAACAAGAGTGATATGCAAATTCGTATAATTCAAAAATTGGTTTCAGCGTTGGTTACTCGAGTAAGTTCATCGTTACTCGAGTAAGTAACTGTGTGAAGAAGTCTTTTTACCGCAAAGTATCCAAAAGGATACTCGAGTAAGCAACTTCCGAAGCAAACCTTAGAGACTTGAACTTTTGAAACCAAAGTCTTTACTCGAGTAAGTTAGTGGTGTACTCGAGTAAGCAACTATTTGTTTGAAAATTTTAAGTGTAAAATGCTTCTATACTGGAGTAAACAAATTCATACTGGAGTAAGCACGAACATGAGTCAAGTTGAAAATCAGTTTAAGAGCTCTTTACTCGAGTATGTAAACCCTTACTCGAGTATGCATGAGTTAGAAAACTTGGGAGCTCTCTGTAAGACCCTTTACTCGAGTATGCAAGTTTCTACTCGAGTATACACTCAAGTTCAAAAGTTCATTTGCTCTCGGTAAGTCCAATACTTGAGTATAGAGATCTATACTCCGGTATTGATTTAACTTTAAAAGATTGGTCGCTCTCTCTGGATGGCCTTTACTCGAGTATGTAAACCTTTACTCGAGTAAGTCACAATTTGAAAAGCGCATTTGTTCTCTCGGATGACCTTTACTCGACTATATCATCCCTTTACTCGAGTAAGTACCTTTTGTCAAAAACTTGATTGCTCTCGAGACGTCTTTACTCGAGTATGGCTATCCATACTCCAAGTATGTATTGACGTGTAAAAACCAATTGAGCAATCCTTTAACGGAGTCCCGTACTCGAGTAAGCATTCCTTTACTCGAGTAAACAACATTTGATAAATGGTTTTACACAGATTTTGCAAAAACTTCAACACATGTTTACAATTGTTGTTAATCATCAAAACACATTAAGAACTAACAATATCTATTTAATTTAAATTGAGATATAGTATCTCAAATTTAATTAAATAGATAGATTTCATTTCTCGGATTTAATTTATAGAGATAAATTAAATCGAGAATTTTTTAATTCGGATTAAATAAATATATTAGATTAGATCTATTAGATAGATTTAATTAATATATTTTTAATCCATATTCAAAATTTGAATTTCAAACTTAATGAGGATTAATTTTGAATATAATACGCCTATCGGGTTTAGAAAAACCTATGGGACTTTTGTCGAGCGTATTAGAAAGCCGCGAGAAACCCTAAAGTGAAAATAGAGAAACGCACAGTTCGAAGGCGCTAGCACGCTGCCGCGTCCGTGTTTGGAGATTATTCGTGTGGATACCGGTAGAGGAAGGCGATTCGTAGAGTCGACTTCTGCTGATCGAGAAGGTAGCCAACCAGTTCAAAAAGAACGAGACGCACACCAGTTCGCCGTAGGTACGATTCGAATTCTCTTAACCTTGATTTAAACACTGTTAAGCGATCCCCAGAAGGGATTCATAAATTTTTAATTCCGCTGCGTGTACGGATCCCAACATATTTCAAGACTCAGTTTAAAGAGGCAAGATTATCTCACGGTCAATAGCAAAGTAATTGCACTCATGTATTTCTAGTGTGGTAAGCTGTTGGTCGATTTCCTTGATGGCAAGTGAATCAATCGAACAAGTAATAAAGAGTAAGTAGAGTATCATCCCACAGAGAATGGATACCAAATGAGGACACCGAATTGCAGAACAGTTGTGCTTAAGAAGAGAATAAGTTTGATTTGGTTGGGAGGTGTATGACTATACTAATAAACAAGAAAATAAACAGAGTGTCGTAGTCGTGAGAAGATATTAGTAGGAAAATAGGCTGAGTTCGGAATCATTCTTAAGCATATCAATCCCCCAGTTGCTTTGCACAATGCTATAGCATCTATACTGCACAACTTCCGCAATGCTACAACATAGCTACTAGTAACAATGCTATTCAGTTAACCCACCACTATAATCTATTGAAGCTTCCGTCTCCGATACATATAATACTAACTTTACTCCTTCCATATGCCTATGGCAATTTTCTAGTTAGATCTGCATTACAAAACAAGATGTTATGGTTATGAGCGGTAGACCCATTCCTGAAGCCTACAATAATAGGTCAAGCCTTGCACCAGCCTGTCTAGCAATCACTGTTTCTTATAGGTCTAACCTCGACTCCTTGCCAGTAAGCCGAGGCCACAAATCTCGCCCTTAGCTTCCACTAATTGACAAGGTAATTAAATCACTGATAAACAAACTGAATTTATTGAATTAAGAACTAGCAACTGGGTTCATTCCAAACTTAAGAAATCATCCTCGCTCAGCCATAGGAAATTTAGTTCATGACTGACGAGGGAAACACAAAATAGATAACAACAAAATGACCCATGATCAATGAAAGAAAAACAGAAAGCTTGAGGAAGTTCCGACGACGTGGAAGAAGCCCTGTCACGTCACCACTCCACGTCTTCTTCTCTCCGCCTTACTGCAAGGAAGGATGTTGGGTTTTCTCGGAGTTTCTCGTGTCTTGTGAATTCTCTCTCTCTTCTCGAGTCCGGCTGTACAAATAGGAATAGACTCTCAGCGACTGACCCCCTTTAGGGTTGGCTTGCTGTTTTCTTATATAATCAGACTTTCTTGCGACGTAAGTTCCAGCGAGCTGGGCCTTTCCTAATTTGTCGAGATCCATCATATCTCTCTTTCCAATCTTAGTATATTGATTCTGTTGATCCTGCAGGATTCTTCATATCTTTCAGTTTTGATCCTCTGCATCTTCTATTCCGTTACGTCAGCAATCTACCTATCATTCTCGACCTTCACTATTATTCCTAAAATCATCTGGATAAAAGATCAAAAAATATGCCGCATAGCATTGCGTCTTTTACTTTGCTATAGCTTCAATGATGCCTTGTATTGCACTTCGATATGTTGTCAGAATGCTATAGCATAGTATCAGCTTTGCTATACATTCTTCTCATAAAACCTTGTAACTTGTTCTTTTCTTAGCACATGTTTAGGATATGAATGGTTTTTATCCTTTAGTTCCCTACATTCATGAATTGATGCCTTTTTCCTTAGATTGATTGCAGTTAAGCTTATATTTACCATACAATTCAGTCATAAAATATAGGGAAAACATGGCATAAATTGTGCTTATCATAAGCATGTTTCAATAATGCTTTACCCTTATGACTTTTGCTTTTGGGAAAATTCTTCAACATCTTAACTTCAATATTCAACATGTTCTCCAAAACCGAAACATTCTGAAGACGAAATATCACCTCAAAGAGGGGGAATTGGGTGATTTCAAAAAATTTTGAGATCAAGGCTGAGAAATAAAATGATAAAGCAAATGATAGAGGAATAATGAACACAAAAGATTTATATTGATTCAGTCCAAACTCTTGACCTACGTCCAGTCTCAAAACTCTCGAGTTTTTACTATCACATAGTCACACAATTCATTTTTCAAGTAATCCTCTCTCTCTCTAGGATTTACTCCCCTTATAAGCTATAATCAATACAACCACACTCAATATCCCTCTACCTTGAGATTTTTACAGAAATAATTATTAGATAATAACTCTCTTACAAAGTAGATAAAGAATAACTGAAGTACAAAATATCCGAAGTATTATAGAGTATTGAATGAAATAGTAATTGGCAATAAATTCGATTGAGCATAAAATGTTTTAGTAGGTGCTCTATATTGAATGCTTCTCCTCATAATTGGTGGTTGCAATTAATGACTGTTGAGAAGCTTCAAAAAATATTCGAGTATTGAATATAGCCATTAGACTTTTGAAGTTTGTTCGTTACTCATAACTTCGATTCTGCAGAATAATCGTTGTGATTGTGCCGCTTTGACATTCCTTTTGTTTTGCCCGTTATGTTGCAGCAATTAATACGAAATGGGAACATCATAAAAGTCTTTCTCGATTGATCGGAGAATAGTTTCCTCGTTGGTGTCTCGTTTTCTGCAACTATATTTGATGCTTCTGACATAGCCAATGCTTTTTGGGATTTTGAAGTTAATTGTCCACATAATCATCTAAAACTCATTAAAATAATAGATAAACAAGATTAAGGGAGGTAATGAGTGATGATATGAAGTTAATAAATCATAACCAAAGATTTAAGCATTTACGAACACGATGATTTACTGAGGCACAAGAGATAACTCGAGTAATCATTAATTGACTCGAGTTTGCATTTTCATTAACTCGAGTTTCATTGATTTTCTTCTTGAAAGATAGTTTGTTTGAAGAATGAATTTGAATAGAGAATATGTTTTGGCAAAGAGTAAACGTCTTAAATAACTGACTTGAGTTGTGAACTTTTAGTTTGAAAAATGAAGACCGAGTTATGATGCAGAAAGAGTTTTGATCAAAGCTTACTCGAGTCTTTAAAAGTAAACTCTAGTGAGTGACTTGAGTGCACAATCCATAACACGAGTTTGAAATATTTTTCTTTTGAAAGAGAGAACTAGTTATGTAGGCAAAGTCATATACTCGAATCTTAAAATGGTAACTCTAACGAGTGACTCGAGTCGCAATATCATAACTTGAGTTCTTGTATTGTTAAAGAGTATTGGTTGAAAGATAAGTTAAGAGAGAAAACACCAAAACTAGAGTTGCATTTTGTCAACTCAAGTTGCTGACTCAAGTTATGCAAAATTCACTTCAAGTGTGCCACTGACTAAAGTAAAAATCAGAAGAGTTTGAGTAGTACCATAGTAACTCAGTTTGACACATGTAACTCGAGTTGTTACCTTTTGATAGTTACGACGCTAAAAGCTTCTCACAACTCGAGTTATCAAAGTTGAAAACAATTTTGTTAGTGTTTTTAAAAGCCTTACCCGAGTTCTTAAGCGAACTCGAGTGTGTCTTTGATAAAACACATAAACCATTTTCTAATTCAAGGTTTGATTACAACAAAAGGTTATTCACTCAAGTACAATTAAACACATACTTGACTGACTTGAATCATTAGGTCTAATTCTTTTACAAGTGTCAGTTATCATCAAAACATATTGAATTGAGAACTAACAATATAGTCTTTAACATGTTGACTTCCATCATGTTTAGAGAGAGCAATGATTTTAAACATGTTTCTAAAATGAGTTTTCATACACTTAAAATCTCAATCTCGTAATGCATTATCATGGTTTAAAAAACATTCGAGATTTGAAACAATTTGCATATTTTACTATCATTCTTGAAAAATCAGATCTCATTCATGATCTATTATTTGATAAATGATTATCATTATGAATAGACTTTCTATTCTCTTTGATCAAATTTACAAGCATTCTTATCAATGACATCTTTACTACATAATTGTATTTACAAATTGTCATTGAGAAATAACATTATTGGTATCATTTATTTGTTACCCTTTATGATTCATTGGATTGAATTTATTTAATTGGGTAAAATTTATATTTTGGTCATTGATTGGCTTATTATACTTTTTGCTCAAATATCGTACGACTTAATTGCATAACAGTATAAGTGCCAGTTTGGAAACCCCTTTTGAAAAATAGCTTTTGGGCTTTATGAGGTAAGTTGTGAGAGGAGTTTTTCTCGGCTTGCGCACAAAATATCTTTTCAAAAGGGGTTATCAAATGGGTACTAAGAGTTGTTATTTCTAATTTTGTGTGGACCCAAGAAATATTGAGACTAAAGAACATATATATATATATATATATATATATACTTTTGCAGGATTTGAGCAAAATATTCTATTGTCGAGTACAAAAAAACATAGGCAAACAGAATAGGCCTCATTGGTAGTGTTTGTAATTCTATGGTATCACTCAAGTCATATTTTGAGTAGCATCCCAACACTAGCAAGTAACTAGAAAGAGCAAGAGAGAAAGGGTGGAAATTAAGACTTCGAGGCTAGTTGAGACATAATATCCTATTAGAGCTAGTCCCCTGGTGTCCCTTCTTTGATCAATCTATCTTAGACTATCTGAGATAGGAGCTTCAACAATCTCACACTGAATTGGCCACAAACAATATTGAAGTTCATCACTTCTATGAATGACAAAATTAGATAACTCTATGAATTGATTAACCAAAACTTGAAGGCCTTATTTGAACAGCAAGAGGCTTAGACCAAGATGATACAAGAGCATACTAACTTGATAAGAAGCTATGAGCAGAGACTAATTTATTATGAGATCTTATTCAAATATTATTTGGGATTTCTGCTCCTGAGATGCCTTCAGAGCAGTTGGCTACAGAGACTCATCCTTCTAAAGTTCCTGTACATCCATCTTCAGAGATCCTCGGTACTGACCATATCATCAGATAGTAACTAGCCAATGATGCATCGGTGAACTATAGAGGATTATGACTTAAGTAATTACAATATTACTTGAGTGAGGTATTGTACTTTGAATTACCTAAAATAATATGCATATACCATAATCATGCTAGGCTAACTTGATTTCATTCATTCCATTTTATTTTATGAAGCTTAGCCCGAGAAAACTCATTTATATAATGGTCCTTATGTTTTAAATACTTTTATCATCATAGAAAGCTTAAGTGATTTCTTTATACCAATTTCAAAGTTTGCTAAAGTAAACTAGAAAGTTCTTAATTATGAGGTACCATGTTATGTCCATTGGAGGGTTTTCAGACCTCATTAACATTTGGTATCATGAAGGGGGAGCTTTACATTCACGTGTGTTTTATATCGTAAAAGCTCGTCTCTTTTATATGAAGAAAAATCTTTTAAGCATACTCATTTGCATTCACTATCTTTTATTAGTTTTGACAATGAGTTAATCTTATATTTTCCTTTTAATTTGAAAATATCATACAAAAAGGAATACTTTGATATTTAATTTCACTAAGTTACAATTGTGGCAAGAGAATTCATTCTGTGCAAGTACTTTCCTTAATGCACTACAAGAAGAAACTATTAAATTGAGGAAAGATGCTTTGACGCTCGATCAAGACAAATATACTGGAGGAATCCTTCAAATTAACCATACATACAAAGGAAGACGAAGGCCTCTTGGAGTTAGGTAAAAGATGCTTTATGAAGAGTTCTATGAAGAAAAGGTAGAGGATTGAAGCTGAGACTTTAAGGATAGATAAGGAACATTCCTTGGTCTATTTAACTATAGATAACTGAGAAAGGAGCCTTACAATTTTCACATATAGCCTACCACGGCTTCATCTCATATCACGGTGAGTCAACCGAATTTCATACAACAAGAATGAAAGCAAATGGACTTCACAGTTCATTCATCAATTTTCCAAATCTACATGAGCATTTCTGAGTCCTATCTCTTTATATTCTGTAAATATTTAGCACATCTTTAGTACCTATTTGATTTAATCATGAAATTTTTCTTTTGCAAATCTCTCCAAATTGTCTCAAACTTGTTTTCATAAAAACATTCCAAATTGTACTACATTAAAAATGAAAATACTTTCAAATAGGGGAGAGAAAATTATTTTATTGGCACATTCATTTTTTATTAAGGGAGAGTCAGTCATTTCTACTTTGTTTTCGCATTTGCCTCTCCACAAGCGTTTCTTCCTTTTACTTCACACTTTTTGCTGATGACAAATACGAGAAAAAATGACAAGAAAAATATGCGGCACCTAATTTGCTCTCATACTCATACATATTTTCATAAAGTATTTGTCATCATCAAAAAGTGGGAGAATGTTAGATATGATTATTGTTTATGATGGAAAATATTGAGAGCAAAAAGTTTGCATAATATATTTATCTCCTACATTGAATAATTCCAATATTTAATGTAGACTCAAAGATTAGAAGATATGAAGTTCAATTATGGAGAATGATCAAGAAGAATATCAATAAAGATGTTATTGAGTTGCATTGATTAAAAGGAAGAAGAAGGAAGAAATTGGCTTAAAATTGAAAAATGGAAGTTTGGCTCGAATTTCATAAATGATAGTTTGGTCCACGAATTTCAAAAATGATAGTTTCGTACCATGAATTTTCAAAATACCAATTTAGTCCTACATTCGGGTGTTGTTTTTTTAGCACTCAAGTGTGGCACTGGACACTCAAGTTAACAGTAGTGAATAGTGAGAAAAACGTGATCTTTGTTCACCTCTGTTTTGCGACTCACACGTACAAGGTTCGATTTTTCAATGATATCTCCCAAAACACATATCCGATTGAGGTGAAACCAGTTTAATATGAAACTATTCTAATGCGTCATATAGACACCAAAATCAAGCTCAAAGAAGTCTGGATGAAAGAGAAATAAATTTTGGAAGTTGACAATGGAATTCTGGCCACATATCAGACATAGGTTCAATGATTTGGATGTATCTCACAAACTACATGTCCAAATGGAGTAAAACCAATTTCATATAAAACTAGACCCTCAATGCGTAACACAAAAGCAAATATCAAGCTCAAAGGGTTTGGACTAGGGAGATATGACTTTCGAAAGTTGACACTAGAAATTCTGGTGCCATTTGAGAATAGGTTTGGTTATCTGGATATATCTCCCATAATAAACATCCAATTGAAGTGAAACAAGTTCGATATGAAACTAGACTCAACATTAGTTTCACAAAATCTACAAGCAAGCTAAAAGAGTTTGAGACAAAGGAGATATGGATCTCAAAATTTTACATACAGTATTCTGATGGTCAGACACTATTTCTTGAATAGCCGACAATCATCTACTCATATCTATCAGAGTACGATGAGTTTGAACTCATTCTTTTTTCATTGGAAAGAGGACTTCAAGAGCTTTCTGGGGATAGGTCATTTTCCAAATTTGGAGTTATATCCGAAGAGATATGGCTTCAGGAATTTCACCCCTTTTTTGAAATGATGATATCACGCGAAGCATGAAAATCACCGTGTCTGGAAAAATTGATTCTCATGATGAACATCCAGATGAACACCATAATCACTTAAACTACTTCTTAATGTTGTTAATACCATTTTTGTAGAAGTTTTAGGTGATTAACATTTGAATTAACATCAATACCGACAGTAACAAAAATTTGTCATAAAGAAGTATACATTGAGTTCGAAGTTGAAGTGTTTGTTGAAGCAAAGAAATCAACAGTCATTTAATAAAGCTAAATGGCATATAAGAATAAAGTAATTCAATGAAGCATTTGATGGAATTAGAAAGACAAAGCAATGGCTATTTTCCTAACAAACTGAAACTCACAATGGTAATATTCAAACGTTCCAGCGGACAAACGTGAAAGCCACAATGATGATTTAGCATAAGCAAGTGGCAAACATCGAAGTATGAAACAAGAAGGACACTCAACAAGAGACAACATAGAAAGCTTCACTCACAACAGTCATATTTTATAACATGAAAATGGTGCAAAACAGCAAAGCATGTAAGGAAGACGTGAAAATGGTGCTCAACAATGAAGCATAAAATGAAGACAATAGAATAGCCAAATGATGGACCAAATCCTCACAATGTGAATTTTCACAATGGCCAAATGTTTCAATGGTCATAAATGCTCTCCAACAATAAAACACAATCAATGCTCCAACAGTAATCCTCAACGGCTATTTCTCTCTCCAATGACAACAGACAAACCTCCAACGGTCATATAAGCTCACAACGGCTTAATACTAATTGCCTATAAATAGAGGCAAAGCGTTGGAAGTGAAATACAACAAGAGCTTACATTTTCACAATGCCAATTCTCTAACTTCTCAATGATCATATAATTTACTATAGAGAGTGAGGTTATTTGTATTGTACTTCAGTCTTCATCCTATCACTTTTGAGAGAAAAGATTTCTTGTAATCTTTCATCATAAAGGTTGTATCCTTACGGTGTGTAAGAGCGAGTATCCCAATGAGAGATTTGTAAACGGCTTCACAAGTTCTCAACTAAACTTGTGGAATTGCAGTGGTTCTCAAGTACCTAGTTAGAACTTGCGGAAGATAATGGATTGAATTCTCATGAGGCACCTGGAGACTGGATGTAGGACATTACGGTTTGAATCAAACCAAGATAAATCACAATTTGCATATTTTCTTCCCTAAGCTCTTATATTTCCAGCATATAGTATTTGAATAACTGACTCTCGATTTATGAATAATTATTTTCATACTTAGTACTTTCATTAAGATGTGAAAATATTTACAAAGTTCGTAAGTTTTTATCTTACACCCAATTCACCCCACTCTTGGGTGACATCGGGTTTTAACACATATGTTTGCCATGCTTTCTGGTTTTATGTTATGAGTCCCACATCAGGGAGCCAAGCTCTTAGAGTAAGGTTTATAAGTCCATTGGGTTCTCCCTCCTCATAGGCTAGCTTTTGAGGATTGGCCTCTCCCTTTGGGCTTATGTTCATTACATTGGTGCTTTCATTGAGAGTCGATGTCTCGGAGAGGGCTACCCACGGAGGGTTCTGACCGGCTGGAGGCCAAGTGAAGTCTTTGTGGAGTGGAGCCGCCGAGGACGTCGGCTCTTGAGGGGTGACTATGTTATGAGTCCCACATCGGGGAGCCAAGCTCTTAGAGTAAGGTTTATAAGTCCATTGGGTTCTCCCTCCTCATAAGCTAGCTTTTGGGGATTGCGCTCTCCCTTTGGGCTTGTGTTCATTACATTGTGGCACACCTGATGGGACTCATAATATTTTCAATGTAATGAACACAAGCCCAAAGGGAGAGCCCAATCCCCAAAAGCTAGCCTATGAGGAGGAAGAACTCAATGAACTTATAAACCTTACTCTAAGAGCTTGGCTCCCCGATGTGGGACTCATAACATTTTAGCATTTTACAGTTTAGATTAATCAATAAATGTTCTTTTCTGTCATGTATTAGGATACACACTGCAATTCCATCTTATGATCTGTCTTTTGCCACTATGAAAGTGACTGATAATATAATTAACATACTGAGGCTCTTTATTTGGATTCGTCCCTTTTAAATGGTGAGGATGTGGTCGTACATAAAAATAAAAATAAATAAATAAACACGATTTAAGATTGGTTTCCTGTAACCAATCACATTTGTGTATTTATCACGTGTCTGTAATATTTCCTTTGGTTTTTAAATCCTTGCTCTCTGGTTTTTCCCCTCTCCTTGTTGTATTCATATTTCATGTAATATTTCCGTTGGTTTCTGGGCATGTAATATTTCTGTTGGTTTCTGGGCATGTAATACGAGTTGTTTGAACGCAATGGGATTCATTTTCAAAACGTTCTGTTTGGTGCTACCTTGCATAAATAAGTGTCTTACCTACATATAAACTGATTGAAAGCCTATTGCTTAATGCCTCTAGATACTAAACAATTATTCTAGGTGGTTAAGCCTTAGTTAGAGGCATTTAAATGTTCATTTAGTCTATGTTTCATATCTGGAAAATTTCCAGAATATAACATTAAGTGGTTTAGCATACGAGGAAGGTGCAAAATGATGGAGAATTAGTCCTTTTTGTTTCATTTTCATGAAGTCATCAATTTCATATACATTTGATAGAAGCTAGTATATGCCTTACCAAACTTAACTTTGTTATAGTACAGCTCCTATATCTTTGTATTCTTACTTAAGATCCCTTGTAAATTGCTGCCCATTTATGCTTCCCTTTCCGATTCCATATCTGACAACCCATAGGGCGCATCTTCATCTGCAAATTAATTGTTATTTTGAAAGCAGCCTGTGTCATGATGCTTTCGTACTGATTTTTTTTTTCCTGATTCATTAATTTGTGATAAACTGTGAGAATGAAATTAATTTGCCCAACCCATAGGGTGCATCTTCATCTGCTTTCTATTTGCTGATTCATAATCAAAATTGCTCAAGAAAGTCCTACGTCATCCAACTCTCACTATTTTGTGTGGGCTCTTGCCATTTGTTACGTAGGCCTTTGAGGCCGGAATGAATGTTGTGGTGTATTTCTTTGATGGAAATGGTCATTACCTGTCTGTAGCATTAATAAGTTAGTCAGCTCAAAGTACAAACCAATTCTTTTTCTACCAATGTTTTTAAATGCTAATATACGTTTGTGTTGACTTGCCTATTATTGACATAGAAATATGAACACCAGTAAAGCGTTTTGGGATTTAAGTTCCACTAAGATTTTCATTGAACAATACATTGAGAAAATGGACAAAAAAGAACGGCTAGGCTCAGCATTTATGAAAGAAGGTTGGAAGACCATTTTGTCCGGATTTAATGAAACAGCAAAAATATCATATGACAAGAAACAATTGAAAAATAGGTTAGATAGCTTGAAGAGAAAATGGAGGGCTTGGGACAAGTATTTTCAAAAGAGACTGGTATAACCATCGACTAAGAAGGAATATGGTTGTTGCAAACAATGAGTGGTGGGGAGAGGAAAATTAAGGTGCCAAACTTGTAAGCTTTTAATATGTATTGTTATTATTACTACTATAATTTTAGATACAACTTTGATTTTGGTTGAATTTTGCATGTAGGAGAATGGCGTGTATGCAAAGTATAGATACAACAGCATGAAGTTCGCCAAAGAATTACAAATATTATTTAAGGATGTTATGGTGTCGGGAGAGAAAATGTTCTCACCATCTTCATTACAACGGATGTCAATGGGTGATGAATGATGTCTACCGACCGACAATGGACCTAGAAGAATGCTTAGGTGATAGTGAGGAAGAGCTTTAAGGTGCTAATACTAGAGGTAGTGAGCAGGTGCCAACAAATTTAGAAGGTATAAACTTGACATCCAACACCCAACCTAGTGCACCTAGTGGTTCAGCAAATATTAGGAAGAGAAAGAGAGGTGAAGGGACTAAAGTATCAAAAAAAGAAAAAAAAATGCTAGCCTCAAAACTAATTGCTAATGATGTTAGTGTGATAGCTAATGCATCTAAGGATAGAGAAAATACCCTTCAAAAGATGACCAACAATAATGATCAAATGAGTGACGTTGTATCTGAATTATTGACCATTCCACATATTGCCAATGACAATGACTTTTGCCTGCAATGTTGTAACATGATGATGCACCAAACGCCTCAAAACATTTTTGTTGGCCTTAAAGGAGATAAACGTGCCTTGATGAATTGGTTGTGCCACCAAACCTACAATATGCCAACACTAGCAAAGTGGCGAAGCACTGAACCACATATTATGATACTTATTCAATGACTATACATAATCTAATATAGCGATATTCCTAAATTGATGTGGATTTTTTTCAAGCTAAACAAGAAAATATGAGTGATGAAGATAATAGTGATCTACTTGATGTGGCATCCTTATCAAATATTCATATATTATCTTCAACACAAATGAATCGTGTTCATGATAGAATCAAAAACTAACTTTTGAGGATAGGTTTAATTAAGCACTTCAGCATGTTTAAATTCTTTTAATGGTAATTTTACTATTTTTTTTAGTAAATTTAAATTTAATTTTAATTTTGTATCTTCGGTTAACACACACACACACACATGGTGTTCAATAAGATTCACACACTTTTCAGTCATTTTTTATCTCAATTGACTTTTCAAAAGCTTTGCCAAACAAAAGCCTATCTGTAAAAAAATTATTTTTGTCACCACTATCTCAAACACAAATTACATCTACAATCGACTTTTTTTGGAAAAAGCTCATCTGCAAAAAAGTCATTTCCGCCATCGCTATCCCAAACACACACACAAATTGATCATTAGCATGAAATACATCAAAGTTCTAGAGTTTAGGGTATGTAGATTAAGCTCTAGACCCCATTTATGCGAGGCATTAAAAAAACACAAAAAAACAAAAACAAAAACAAAAACCTACAGGAGTTGAGGAATTAAGAAAAATGAATTAGCTGATTCTTCTTCTCAACAACTTCTTTTTCTAAGGGTTATTTAGTTGTAAATCAGGTTGAGGAAATTTCTATACTCGATACGTGGTTGAGGCGGGCGGAGGCACACTAGTTTCTATGTGGGCAAGTGAACCCATAAAAAATTTAAAATATATATATATATATAGTATAGGACTTTCATTGCAACTTATCTGGTTAGAGTAGTTGGTTATAACTTTTGACATCCATCTAAAGGTCCTGGGTTCGAACGTCCTGATCCCTTCTTATTTTTTTTTTTCAATCTCCAAATCTCTCACCCACTCCAAGTCCCCCCGTCGTCCGTGTCCGTCCCAACCCAAATCGATCACCCACTCCAAATCATTCCTTCCTTCAAATCCCACTCCAAATCCCTCCGTCCCAAATCGATCCCTCATCCAAATCTCTCACCCACTCCTAATCGATCCCTCCTCCAAATCGATCCGTCCCAAATCGATCCATCTCTCACCCACGGCGCTCTTGGCTCCCCCCTCTGTCGTCGGCGTCGCTGTCCCTTGGTGTAATACGCTCGCAAATCTGTAGTAGAGGAAGCTCTGGCATTAGCTCACTCAGGCGCTCGAAGGCTTCGTCACACTTTCTATTTTCCAGGTCTGTTCCCAATGCTGTTACTTTCTCGGTTCGAACGTCATGAAGTAAATACTGCCTACAAATTGTTGTAACCTATAAAAAGAAAAGGAAGTATAGAAATAAGCACAACTTTCCAAATAGGTTGAGTTTTGATGAATAATTTTTTATTTCTCTCTTGGTAGCTTGCTGTTTGAAACCTGTGTAATTTTCATGAACATGAATTTATCGAGTTTTCAATTTTTAAACTGGCTATTTTGAGTGGCGATGGTAGTGAATTATTTAGATGTTTATGTTTCGAAAATGGAAGAGGATGCACTATTATTTCTAGGTGTCAGAGGAGCTCCCAGTGCCTATGTGTTGGCAGTCTATTAGTTTCAAGGATTTAAGCAGGTTTGGTTATGTCTCCGAACCCATTAGCTGTATTGCTTCACCAAAATAATTGCAGAAGACAAAAAATGAATCCCAGCATTAATTGAGCTGTATTTCTTATGTTTTCTTATGTCTCCGAACCCATTAGCTGTTTTCTGATTTAATTGTATGATTTAGTACTCCTCCGGTTATAAATGTAGTACAAACTAGGTTCTAAATTGCATTACAAACTGGTCCTACATTTAGAATTGTAGTTAGTATGAGATAAAACAATTGCTTTAAGATGCATTTATGATTTGATTCAAGATGGTGAATCCCACATTTGGAAAGTCACATTTAAAGTGCTATTGGTTTCTCTGTTGATTGCATGAAACAAACTTGATACCTTTGAGAATTTTGTTTGTTGGGTCAAAGCTTGAATTGTTTGATCCTCAATAGCATATATGTGGATAGACCTTGGGTGTGAATTTATATTTAGAGCTTGGACTCCTAAAACCTAGGGCATAGGAGTAGTACCTATAGAATACTGATGAAGCTTATTCGACCTATACCAATCTCAACAGTGCGATTTGCCTGTTTGCAACTTTGAATTTCTTCCTTAAAAGTGAAAGACCTATTGATCTAATGAATTGACTAGAGTAGCAAGTTGGGTTTGTAGAAAATGTGTCTTGCAACATGTTCCCTAATCTTTTCAAACTTTTTTTCTTCCAGAAAATGTTAACGATACAATCTTATTTCAAACGTCTAAAACCCACAAATATAGAACCCGAATCTCAAAGTGAGCAACTTTCAAACAGTATTTCAATTCCAATAGTCCAAGAATCCTCCCAACCACCACTAGCATCTCAATTTCAATTACCACCTCAAGCAAAAGTTAATATAGAAAATCTTGAAGCGGATACGGGCAAAAGACCTTCAATTTATTCAATGACATCAAATGCTATAGAAAGAGAGGATATTCGGAGAGCTTATTTGCTCAAGGGGCCAACTCAACCAATTCTTAAACCATTCCCTCAAACGGATGTGTATGGAAAAATGCGTAGATTCAATCCTAAGTGGTATGAAGAATTTGGTTCCTGGTTGGAGTATAGTGTATCAAAAGATACATGTTTTTGCTTGTATTGTTATCTATTTGATATGGAGGTTGGAGTAGTGGTTCGACGCATAAGAAGGATAGAAGCATTTGTCGGTGTGGGGTTCAAAAGTTGGCATAAGAAGGATAGAATCAAAGGTCATGTTGGAGATCATAGGAGTGTTCATAATAGATGTTATCAAGCAATAAATGGTCAAGATTTGATGAAGCAAAAGCAACATATTGATGTTGCCTTATCAAATATTTCTGACCAACAAAAAATTGATTATCGTATTCGGTTGAAAACTTCTTTAGATTGTGTTAGATTCCTACTACGCAATGGTGAGCCTTTTCGGGGACATGATGAATCTACAAGTTCAAATCATCAAGGTTTATTCCTTGAAATTCTAAAGTTTTATTCTAAACCAAATAAAGAGATGAGTGATGTGGTCTTGGAAAAAGCCCCCAATAATAACAAATTGACTTCACCATTGATTCAGAAAGATATTTCCCAAGCTTGTGCTGATTTGACTGTTAAAGCAATAATTAGTGATCTCGATGATGATTACTTTTCCTTGCTAGTTGATGAAGCTCGTGATGTTGCAATTAAAGAACAAATGGCGGTTGTACTTCGGTATGTTAACAAAAAAGGGTCCATTGTTGAACGTTTTATTGGCATAATTCATGTTTCAGATATGATTGCACAATCACTAAAAGCAGCGATTGATGACCTATTTTCTAAACTGGGTTTAAGTTTGTCTAAATGTCTTGGGCAAGGCTATGATTGTGCTAGTAATATGCGGGGTGAATTCAAAGGGCTTAAGAGTTTGATTTTGGCAGACAACACATCCACATTCTACATTCATTGTTTTGCTCATCAGTTACAATTGGCACTTGTGAAGGTTGCAAAACATCACAAGAAGATTCAAGAATTTTTTGACATGCTTCAAAAGATTACTACCGTTGTGGGGGGTTCATGCAAGCAGAAGGAAATTATTCAAATGAATCAGTATGAGCTAATAGTTGAAAGAATTGCTAGTGGTGAAATACCAACTGGAAAAGGTTTAAATCAAGAGACAACCTTAAAGCGACCTGGAGACACTCGTTGGGGTTCCCATTTTGGTACGGTTACAAGTGTTATCTCATTATTTTCTCCAATAAATTTCCTTGATGAAAGTTATTGAAGACGAGCCGAAAAATGATCTTTGTAAGAACCGATCGCAGTTGCATTTTGTATGCCATGGAGGATTTTGAATTTGCATTCTTGTTGCATCTTATGAAATTGATCTTGGGGATTTCTTATGAGTTGTCACAAGCACTACAAAGAAAAGATCAAGACCTTTTAAATGCAATTGGTTTAGTGAAGGTAGTCAAGTCTCGTTTACAAGAGGTGAGGGATAATGGTTTTGATAAATTGCTTCAAGAAATAAACATTTTTGCCAATAAATATGATATTGACATTTCAAAAATGAATTATGTTTATTGTCCTAAAGGGAGATCGAGACGGAGATTGGAATCATTCACATTCCTCCACTACTTTAAGGTGGAGTTATTTAATACGATGATAGATACTCGAGGTTCAAGAGTTGAATGATCGATTTGATAACGTCAATATCAAGTTGCTTGAGTGTTTGAGTTGTCTTGATCCTCGTGATTCATTTGCTAATTTTAACAATGAAAAGTTGATTGAGTTTGCTAGATTCTATCCTTCAGAGTTTGATGAACTTGCAGATATTCCTTTTCTGTCTTCAAGTCTCGATAATTATTGTTGATGTGAGGGCTGATTCTGATTTTGTCAATTTGCAAACAATTTCTGACCTTGCTTTGAAGATGGTTGAGAAGAGAAAGGATATTGTTTATCCACTAGTCTATTTGTTGATAAAGTTGGCACTCGTTCTACCGGTAGCAACTGCTAGTGTTGAGCGGGTTTTTTCTGCAATGACTTTTGTTAATAATAAGTTGCGCAATCGGATAAGTGATGATTGGTTTAACTCATGCATGTTAACTTTTGTTGAATGTGATATATTTGATACGATTGATGATGAGGATATAATGAAATATTTTCAAGGAATGAAGAATCAAAGAATGATTTTGTAATCCTTCTGATGTAAAGGTTAGTTGACTCTTGATTATTATTTTTCTATGTTAATGTATTTGTGTTCTCATTGTTTTCCTTCCTCCTTTATGTAGGTGTTTGGTGTTGAACCTATTGAAAGTGCCGTGCTCTCTAGTGGATAGCCTTTTTTGAGGCATGCTGAAGTTGGAGTGCCGGTTTGTAACTATCCTTCTCTTATTCCTTTTCTCTATGGTGAAAGCATGATAATAAGTCTTATTTGTATTGAATATTGGCATGACACATCTTCCTTTTTCTTTTTCTTTTGCAGATTGATTTGCTTCAAGAAATAACTTTATCCTCTCGAATCTTTTTGGAGGTTGATTAGCACTTTCAAGGCTAAGCGAGATGAAGGTGATGTAAATGAATATCTGAAGGTAATACCCCACCTTGTGATTTTCGTTTATGATGAATTGAAGACGAAGCCATCATTTTGGTTTGCTTGCCCACCTTCTAGTTATTATAATTCTTCATTCTTTGATTTCTTATAGGTTGCAACATGTTCTTTAATCTTGTCAAACTTTTTTCCTCCCAGAAAATGTCAATAATACAATCTTAATGCATTTAAAACTTTCCTTTAAAAAAAATTCCAGGGGCGCTGCCCCCGAACCCCTACACTAATTGTGCACCCATTAACTCTAAATCCTGGCTCCGCCACTGGGTCGAGCATAATGTGATGGCATTTAAAGTATACTCAAATTTTCCTTATGATTTGTCTTAATGGCTTAATTTTTGTTGCAAATCCTAAAATATAGACTAGCGCTTACATTTACGAGAGATGTTAATTCCCTTATATTTCTTGTTAATAGCCTATTTTTTATTGTAAATCTCCTTATTCATTTGTTTATGTAGACCTGAACACTTTATTGAACCAGTTTGGAACGAGTGTATTCCAAAAAAAAAAAAAAAAAGGCCCAGTGGATGGCCGAAACGCTTGGTGGGAAGAAAATCTCAGTGGATAGGTGTTTGGATTCCCATCTGATCAACCAAGCTAATCAAAAAAAGTCGCAGCAGAGGACAGTGGCGGAGCCAGAAACTGAAATGTGGGGCGAAAATTATAGAGAGGAACCCAGATTTTTTTGGAATCACATTTTGACCTTATAAAACTTTAGATATTTTCATTTTAGTCCCTGAATGAAAGCTTTAATGAGGACCAAAGTGAAAATCTTAAAACTTTATGAGGCTAAAATACAATATTCTAAAAATTTGGGTTCTTTCCCGTAATTTTAGGGGGTGGGGGCCACCCCTAGCCCCCCTAAATCCTCCCCTGGCAGAGGAGAAGCCAGAAATTGAGCTTTTAGGCACAGTGCATTGAGGAGAGAGATGGGTTGTTGCTACTTCTACTACGGTGAGGGCGTGATGGGTCAAAGAGATGGCAGTGGCGGAACCGGAGGGAGCTCGATTGTGAAGGATAGAAGCTTCTGGAAAATTGACTAATATAATATAAATTATTAAATTTCAAACCAATGTATATAAAAATAAATAGGTGACAGATCGATTTTAATCGGGGAATTTGGGAGGTAGTGAGCATCCGTTGCGAAAGTGCGATGTGAAAGTCAATTAATAATTTTAAGTATTTTTTTCATCCTTAAAAATCCTAAATAATCATCAATAATTTTTTTAATATTAATTTAATTTTTCTTACATAAATTTAAATTTTTATCTTCGATTATCATAATATATACAATTAATATATGTGTGTGTGTGTGTGTGTGTGTTCAACAAGATTTATACTCTTTTTAGTCATTTTCCTTTTCAACCGACTTTTCAACCGCTAATCCAAATATGTCGGTTTAAACACAGTCAATTCTACCACCGTCAATTCAAAAACAAATCATATTTATAATCTGACTTTTTTTCTTATCTTACTTTTATAAAAACCAGATAAAAATAGATTAATTCTCCCAAGACTAACTCAAACTGGCTCAATATATTTAAACTATATAATCACATTTAGGCTGGGATGGCTTGGCGGCCCCCATTCTTTTTTGTGTGTGCTTTCGTCCACTTCTTATTTTTTTGGTCAAAACGTACTTATATTAATCCTCAAAACAAAAAATATATCAGAACATAACAATTACAACTGAAATAAAATAGACCAGAACAATTACAACTAAAATAAATAAACCAGAACAAGAACAACAGGAACACAAACAATATAAACCAAATGAAAGAGACACTAATAACCAAAATCACTGAAGGGGTAGGAATAGAAGTAGCCTCAGAGACTGCACCGGATTCGTGGACATCCAAGGTTAGAAGTGACAAGAAAGAAGATGTTGGTTGCAAAACCCACCCTACAGGGCATACCTTCTTATAAGGATAAGCTGCAAATAAATCAGCTACACAATTACCCTGATATGAGGCAAGAATCAGGAAAAAACCCAACCTTAAAAGAAAATAAATGAAGTCCTTAAGAATACTTCTTCTCCTCCTCCAATCAAGTAAATTTGGCAAACACCTACCGAACGAACAAAGGCTAACACTAGTGATTTGGATTTGCCACCATCAAACAATCCTAACAATGGCCCTCTGAGAATTAAAACATATAGCAACAAATACCATCAACACAACCTTATCCCCAAGAACGCAAAACTAAACCACAACAAAAAAACACCACCACTAAAAACCAGAAACACAAATAACATAGTAAAGGACCTTCCCCTTGCCGAAAACCGCCGGGTCGCCTGGAATTTCCAGGACGCTAGGAACCGCCAGGCCGCCTGAAAATGCCGGGGAGTAAGAGGCCGTTACCACCACTCTCACAGCAAGGAAAAGGACTCCCACCACCTCAAGAAAGATCTGGAGAGGGAGAGGAAAAACTCGCCCCAAAGGCAAGAGAGGGCCACCGTCACACACCGAGATCAGGCGGAGAACATAAAAGGGCCGGCGTCGAAGAAGATGGAGGCTCGCCACCGAGCGACTTGCGGTCGATCGAAGAAACACAGCTCCAAAATACTCCAATGTGACCTTCATCTAGTTCTCCGAGCACCAATCTACAAGACTAGCGCGGTCGTAGCATAGGTTGGGGCTCATCGTCGCCGGCGAGAAAGAAACCCTAAGGTTTGAGATGAGCGAGCACGGCACACACGAGAGGGAGAGAGCGAACGAGTCGAGTGCACTTTGCCTCCATCCCCTTCTTATAGGAACTCAATAATGGCTGACATTTTTTTAATTAACAATAAATGAAGGTACTAATATCTTTTCCACATAGAATTTAATTTTATTCTGTTCTATATCATGTAGCAGTGAAGTTTCAAAAAAAAAAAAAAAAAAATATTGGCTATCAAATAGTTTGCTACTAAAGTGAAATTTTTCTATCTATCTATATATATATATATATATATAGGGATTATCATTTTTCATGTCACTTGACATAAACTTATGTCAAGTCACCCCAAAACTACGTCGTTTTGGTGTTGGAGGAATTAATGAACTCTCAAAACTACGTAGTTTTGGGGTTAATGGAATTAATAAAGGATCTTTTAGTAAAATTCATATAATAAATACAAAAACACCCTTCTTTAATTCCCTTAACTCCCAAAACGACATAATTTTGGGGTGACTTGATATAATCTTATGTCAAGTGACATGATAAACGTTAAACCTATATATATAAACACACACTATATATCTGATGTTTATTTATCATAAGAACTAATAATTAATTTATATATATATAAACATACACACTATATATCTGATGTTTTTTATAAGCGGCAAATATTCTAATTATCAAGAACTAATAATTAATTTAGTTGAAAACGATAATTGTTTCAAAAATAAAATATCTTTTTAAATATGTCTATTCATAAAAAGAATATGGGGAAGAGAGTAAATAATAAGTAGAAAAACTAATAAATAGTAAATGATAAAATTAAAAAGAATTAATTGTTTATTAATATAAAAAGGGTAAAGGAGCAATTTTACACATGTAATTTTGCTCAAAGGAGCGCTCAAGACCACGTAAAATTTTCGGACCAAAAATACACATGTAATTTTATTTTGGAGCGCTAAAGACCACACTGTAGTTGAGTTAGTTGTTAACTTGGATGGAACGCCGACGTGGCGATTTGTTTTCGTTGCCGACGTTGAATAAAAATTGAAAAAAAAAATTTAAAAAATTCAAAAAATTAGGAAAAAAATTCAAAAAATTGGAAAAAATTTAAAAAAAAATTAGAAATAAATTCAAAAATTAGAAAAAAAAATTAAAATACCCCGCTTGTGAGCCCCACAATTATTATGTAGATAAGTATTTTTTTGAAAAAAATGTATAATTAAATAGCTTTAAAGTTAAGAAAATTGTTAAATTTTGTGATAGAATTAATAAAGTTTAAAATTTTGTGGTCGGTCCCCACCACAAGAACCGATTGACCACCCCGCCAACCGTAAAATTAACGGTTGGGTGGCCTTTAATGGGGTTCAGCGGGGTATTTTAATTTTTTCCTAATTTTTTGAATTTATTGCTATTTTTTTTATTTTTTTAATTTATTTCTTTTTTTTGAATTTATTTCATAATTTTTTGAATTTTTTTCCTAATTTTTTTAAAAAAATTCCTAATTTTTTGATTTTTTTAAATTTTTTTTTTCGAATTTTTATTCCACGTCATCGTCTACGTCGGCGTGTCAATCCAAATCGCCACGTCGGCGTTCCATCCAAGTTAACGGTCAACTAAGTAGTGGTCTTTGGGCGCTCCAAAATGAAATTACATGTGTATTTTTTGTCCGTAAAATTTTACGTGGTCGAGCGCTCCCTCGAGCCAAATTACATGTGTAAAATTGCTCCTTTACCCATATAAAAATGCATATTCAATAGAGAAAATTACATTTAAATACCATTTGAATTTGCAAAATCCTCACATGTTTGTTAAATTTGTTAAAGGGCTTAAAAGTACCAAGAACCATATTGGGATTTACAAATTCAGGTAAATTTACCCTTTTTCCCCTTAATTTTAAATAATTTTTAAAAAAAAAAAATGACCCTCACCGGAGAGCCACCGTGGCCGGCCCGCTAGAGCACCGACCGCCGGATGGCCTACAACCACCGCCGGCCGCTAAGCCACCCCAACCACCGGTGACTTGAAATCCGACAATAGTTTTTTTTTTTTTTTTTTTTTTTTGCAAGGGAAGGGGTGGGGTGGGGTTTTTCTTAAAAAAAAAAAATAAAAAGAAAAATTCTTTGAAAGTGGAGGAGGAGGGGTTGGAACCCCCATCCCCACCTTCATGAGGCCAAGTGGCTTAACCATTGGGTCACTTGGTTCCTTTGATATATATATATATATATTCTTCTTAACATTTTTCCATCAATAAACACTCTTGTAAATCTCATTCCTGAACTTGTAAATAACATTGAAGAATTGGTAATTATCATTGAAAGATTTGTTATAATTGCACTTTTTTTCATCACACACGTGGTAAACCGAAGAACGAACTTATAAATTCAATTATTGAACTTGTAAATGCCATTAAAGATTTAGTAATTGTCATTGAAAGATTTGTTATAATTACACTTTTTTTTGTTTCATCACACATGTGGCAAACCTGAAGAATGAACTTGTAAATCACATTACTGAACTTGTAAATGCCATTGAAAGATTTGTTATAATTGCACTTTTTTTTTCATCACACATGTGGTAAGCCTGAAGAATGAACTTGTAAATCTCATTACTAAATTTGTAAATGCCTTTGAAGAATTGGTAATTGCCATTGAAAGATTTGTTATAAGTGCACTTTTTTTATCACACACATGGTAAACTGAAGAACGAACTTGTAAATCTCATTCTTTGAACTTGTAAATGCTATTAAAGAATTGGTAATTGTCATTATTGAAAGATTTTTTATAATTCCACTTTTTTACAAGTTCGTTCTTCAAATTTACCACGTGTGTGATGAAACAAAAAAAAAAATTACAATTATAACAAATCTTTCAATGGCAATTACCAATTCTTCAATTGCATTTACAAATTCAATAATGGGATTTACAAGTTCGTTCTGCAAGTTTACCACGTGTGTAATGAAAAAAAAAATGCAATTATAACAAATAACTTGTAAACAGGATTTACAAGAGTGTTTGTTAATGGAAAAAATATTAAGAAGAATATATATATATTTGTTAATATATATTTGTTAATGAATATATATCAAAGGAAAAAAAAACTATCACCGGATTTCAAGCTGCCGGTGGCCGACACTCATCCTCCGATGGTTGCAGTCTGTCCAACGGTCGGTCCTCGGGTGGCCATTTCGGTAGCTTTCTGGCAAGGATTATTTTTCTTTTTTTAGTTTATTTAAAACTAAGGGTAAAAGAGTACATTCACTTGAATTTGTAAATCCCAATATGGTTCTTAGTACCTTCAAGTCCATTAACATATTTAACAAACATGTGAGAATTTTGTAAATTCAAATGGTATTAAAATATAATTTTCCTTATTCAATAAGGATAAGAAAAACAGGTAAAATTTTGAGATGCGAAAAATTTACTAAAAAGAGGTAAAAAAATTTTTTGCTTTTCTAATAAATAAGGAAGAGTTGGAGAATTGGGGGCAGTTTGGTCTGTCCATTTATGGAGATGTAGACGTTACTAGCTTTCCGTACAGAAACCCGCGTCTGCATTGCCGGACTCATCTTCTAAATATTTTGTACCCTCGTACTTCTCAAAATTTATTAATTACTTACTTCTATCTCCCTATTGCCTAATACTTTTACACATAACCCTAGATCATTGGGAAAACAAAATTAATAAGAAATACCTTTTTAAAAGAAAAACATCAAAAAAAAAAAGAAGAAAAACTGTTTTTTCAATATGATTTAAGGTATACAAGATAAATTTATGAAAAAAAGTTTTGTCTCAAGTTGTATGAACAAGTTTTTCTAATGCCAACCTAAACATACCCTAATCTTGCAAAATTGTTGTTTCCTTTATAAACAGAATTAATTAGGAACACTTAATTATACAAACAAGGGATATGTAATGAGAAATGGCGTGAATGATGAATAACTAAAAAAATTATATTTTTAGTGGATTTAAAATTTAATAAATAATTAATATTGTAATAAAAACGCTGATATTTTACTTAAATCCTCTTAATATTTAGAGTTATTGTGCATCTAACACTCAAGTGCTTTTTAATGTATATATAATACTTTAAAGTAATGCTTATGGAAGGAAGGAAAGTATTTTAAGGTGCATTAAGTAATCTGAAATATTTTTTTCATGGCGTCTGTGTTTATTCTCAGTTCGCGGCGCCACTATGATTCCGTGATTCCAAAGAAAATAAGACCCTAATTGGTTGGTTCCTAGTCAAAACGTAACCAGGGACCAATCTGAAAATATAGAAAAATTCATGTAGGGACTAAATTTAAATTTGGCAAACTATTGATGGGGCATAATTGTGATTTCCAAAATATCTAGGTTGTGTTCTGTAATTTTCTCCGGTCCCTTTTCTACATTGATTTGCACTTTTCCAAGATCATAGGGACCTTTTCTGTAACTTTCCCTAATCCTAAAAATATTAATTTTGACCCTCCATAATTTCAAAATTTCTTAAACACATATAATACAAGAGTAAACACGAGATAGTATCAAAAGTCAAAGAAATCACTTACATTAACAATTAACAAATTAAGACAATTTTATCCTAATTACACTTAATTCAATACATCTAACTCAAATTAGTGTTTAATCATGTAATAATGTCAGAAAATACATTAAGAATCTCAATTTAATTATAAAAAATTATAAAATATCACATACAATATATGGTTCAATCAATCACCCTTATTTTTTTATACAATTTTTCACTTAAATAGTTTAGGATGGTAGCCACACCTAAAAAAGTATTTTATGTTTATGAACACACCAAAAAACAATGAGGTGTTGGATGGACCAGAAAAAATATACTTCATAATACAATATATACTACAAAATATTTTATGATGATGGATACACAGGGGGGGACTTTGGTGCCCGTTCACTTCTCAAAACTAGGGGGTTTTTGTTGACTGATCTATAAAAAGCCAATTTAGTCACGGAATAAAATGCTTGCTTTTATCACTTTTTTAGCAATAAATATATATTTGTCAACATAATATATAATTAAGATCATGATCCTCCGAGAGTACTAAAAATTATTATACTGACAAGGCTAGGTATGTGAGCTCAGAAAGGATTTGGTGTCCTTAAGTGTTTTTTAGCATAAAATAAGAAAACTTGGACTGAACACCGGTCTAAAATTTCATTTCGAGGTCAACATCTCCCTGATTTCATTCAATATAGCATTTTTTTTTTTTTTTCAGTTTATTTGGGTTATCATATAGGATAGATTAATAGATCAAGGTTCCAATGACTTTATTGATGTCTCTGCTAGAAATCATTTGGTCTCTAGGCCTAACATAACACAGTTGCTAGGATGATACATCTAGCCTCATGTTTGGTATCACAATCACTTCGTAGTACCTTAATTTTCAATGTATATCCTGAGAAAAATTTAATCCCAAAATAAACCGCCTTAAATTTGGAAAAAAAAAAAAAAAAAAAAAAGCTCGAGACTAAAAAAAGCCCGAGACTATTTAATTTGTTGTATTCATACTTTTATGAACCAAATCGCAGATTGGACAAGGGGGAAACTAAATTGAATTCAAATACAACATCATGGGATACATATATTGATTGGTCAATGTATGTAATTAATTCCTACTTACTTACAGTTTAAACAGATTTAGATTGTGATGAAATTAATAATGGGAAAAAACTCTCACACCGGGTTGAATTTCACCTATAAGAATAATAATCTCACATATATCTGGTTCCGCTCTATAGGGCCTCACATCATTTTTTTTATTTAAACAAGGACAACCTGCAACAGAGACAATAAACTCATGGTAACCTTCAAGAATATGCCACATGCAGATCCATATCTGATCCATTTACCCCACACAAACACAGACTTGACTTCTTTTATTTTCTTTTCCTGTCTACTTTCATCGTTTACTCATTTCATTAATCATTAGATTAAGATCTAATGGCCCACATTTAATATTTCATTCCCATCAATCACCATTCTCTCCATTTCCTTCCCATCCTTCTCTCTCCTCCTTTTATAAGAGGGAAAAAATATTAATAGCATTAAATATGGACCATTAGATCTTATTCAATAAATATGAAAAAGATAAAGGATAGAAGCGGACTGAAAAAGAAAATGAGAGAAGCCACGTCCCACAAACGCACAAATAAATTCAGTCCCACATTCCATGTATATATGTAAGGATGCGTATGCTAAAACTAAATACACTTTGGAAAGATAAAATGTACAGCTTATGATTTAGTTCAACTGATTCTAATCAGATGGGCCATGCACTTGCCCATTTGCGTTTGGATGGGAAAAGAATGAGATGGAAATCATAGAGAAGAGAAAACTAGAGAAAATGTTAACACCACTTCTATTTGAATGGATGAGAGAACATGGAAGAAAGAAAATAAGCAAATATTTAAATGACTAAAACGGCCTTAATCTTGTGTCCAAATATACCATGTTTAAAATCAAAATAAACATCACAGTGAAAAAATCATACTAATATTAATATCATATATAATTTAAAATCAAATTATTTGGTAAAGATATATTTTCATGTTGTTATATTTTAAAACCAAAAAATTAGAGAAAAATGTTATTTTTCAAGATAAAAATGAAAAGTAAATAATTTTTTGAAATTAAACAATTTAAAATTTATTATCACGTGACTTCAATTCTCCTCCAAAATGTTGAAGATCTCAGTGTTAGAATTAACGTTTTGTTTTGGGATCTTCAGTATTATATTTCAATAACACCATGCCATAATTTAATCCCAAGCCTATTTATATACCAGAAATAATATCATGGACTGTTAAATTAGTTATACTCACCCCAATCTCAGAGAAGTGTCTGAACTATCATCCTCAAGTGGAGGATCAAATATGCTGCCAATATTGGCTGACTCAGATGACTGACCTTGTTCTTGTGCAACATTCCTCATCACCTAAAAAACACAAATTTTCCATCTTTCAAGACTCTTTTTGAAACAAATGATCTGAGAACACTTTCAAATGCAGTGAAGTGGACATTCCTCTCATTTAAAACACTTTCAAAAGCTTCCCAATACTAGTCAGTGAAATAAAGTCAATAACAGTTTAAAAACTGATTTTGTTCGTTCGAGAAAAACACAAAAATACCCCTAAACCTGTAAATCCCAATTTAGTATGAGATTAAATTTTATAGTGAAATTACATAAATACCCTTAATTTAAAATCTAAAAAGTGAAATTTCAACGACACTTCAACAAATACCTACTTTAACCGATCAAATGACATCAAGAACTAATTTCACTAGCTAAGGGCGATTAGGTCATTTCATAAAATTCCAGAACAGCCTCTAGCTATTACATTAGAATTAAGCCATTTTGAGGGACCATTTTAGTTTATTTTTTATTTTTGTGGTCCTTACATGTCTTTCTCCCTTTATATACAACATACTGATGTGTGTGTTTAATTTAATCAAACTAATTCAGTCACGACCCATTCAACCGAGGTTCATCCATCAACAGGGCCATAAACTATAAATCAGTGTCTTAACTAGTTTCAGTACTCAGTGTAATTTTATAAACATTTGGAAACGACAGACATTTAAAGGTTTACAATTAAAATACTTCAAAATGCTGATCACCTGTTCTAATCGCTGTTTCTCTTCCATCAATTGGGTTCTCTGCATGCATAAAACAAGTAAGCATTTCAAGAGAAGTGAGGGTACGTAAAAGCTAGATATGATATAGTTTTAATACTTATGGATTAAATACACAATTCAATCCATAAAAGTCTTTGACTTGCTATTCTTTAGTCCATAATGCATATTTTAATGGATTCTTTTATGTCTGTTCGATCAAATATTCAATAGCAGAAACATGTACCTGTAAGGTTCCAAGAGAAAACACATACCAGTCCGATCATAATTATAAAGTCCATTTTGATCCTTGTTGTAAGTCTAGTTTCACAGTAATAAATGCGATTTTTACAATTTTGGCCTTATTAATTGCAACAAACAAGCAAAATTTATTGATGTTGACTCTTGCAACCATTTATAAATGAGGGCAAAATTTCGTTTACAAATGAGGGAAAAATAGAAATTTAGCTCATAATTAATAAGTTAACTAACTCTTATGATAGTTAATTTGAACGAATATATAGGAGACCAGGGTGGTATTCTTAATTCAAGAAATTGATAGATTGTTTAATTTTAAGTGACCAAACATTTGAGAAATATCTTTCACAGCCCAAAGAGACGACATGGCCTATTCTATTAGAGATTTTACCGTCCAATTTTGTTTTGTTAGCAATTACACTCAGTTTGGTAGTACGTCTTGGGTTCAAATTGAGAACATCAACTATATATCCTTGATTCAAGAATTAAATAGCCAAATGACTCAAATTCTCCATGTATGAATGGAATAATTAAGGCCGACGGGAAAGGCAAGGAAATTAGTACGATGACAACTTTCTTTTAAAGCTTCAAGATATAACTAAACAAAAATATATGATATTTCAACAATTGGGTTTGGAATTTGCTTGACCTTTCTCTTGAGCTCATCGATCCCTTTAAACATTAGTTCATCCTGCAAATCACAAAAAGAACCATGCATGCAGATGAGTAACAATAATTTCTCTATACAACAAAGTAGCTCCAAGAATAAAATCAATCCTTAAAACTTTGCTATTAATTAGAGCGTGTTTGGACGGAGTAGTTCATGGGAGAATATTTGTTTGCACGTGTTTGAGTGACACCTTTGGAAAATCCCTTCTTTATATTACCCGAAAATAGATTTCTAAATTATTCTATCAATGTATGGAAGTAACTTTTTTTCAAATTAAAATTAAAATCTACCACAATAGGCAATGTTTCAATATATTCTTTCTCAAATTTTTGAGGGGGCACACTCTTGTAAGAAAAGATGCTCTTAAGTTCAAGTTGGTGAAATTGAACATATATTTGTTATTAGGACCACATTTGGGAGTCTCACAAGTGAAGTGTAGTTTATAAGTGGGGAGGAGTTGCCTCAGACCTCCGACAGGCCAACATACTTTGCATTCAACTTGGTCATCTTCACAAATTTTCAACGGCAAAAGATTTGGATCTCCATCAAGATAAGCTTCTAATGGTCCCAATATTTTGTTTTGAAGTATCATGTGTTATAACAATGTGGAGAGTAGAGGGACTTGTCTTTATGTTTTGAAAGTTTGAAAAACAAACTATCACCCTTCATGCTGATTCTTTCTTTTGTCTTTTTTTTTTTTTTTCCTCTTTCTTTTTTCCCTTTTTCTTTCCCCAACTAAGATAAGATAATACAAATAAGTATGCAATATATATAGAAGTGGACAAGACAATTCAAACCTTTGCTTTGGAAACACGTTTTAAACCTTTTTCTAATTGCTCTTCAAGCTTCTGTAATTCATTTGTGTTCAATCCTTCAAGCTCTTCTCCATTCAACCGCCTTTCAAATATAAGGTATATCCATCCCTCAGTAATACAACATTGTGGGTCTATGCATATAGAAGGCACAAAATAAAACCTTCACTCTGTGTGCGCGTGTGTATACATGTAAAAGCACATAAATATATACATACCTCAGTTCCCTAACCTTATTGGCTTCTTCCTTGCTGAGCATGCTTAAGGTGTCCCTGTCATACTATGCATAACATTTATGATTCATTACTATTGAATTTATGGCGAATCAAACTGAAAATTGTAGCGAAGCAGCTTAGTCTTAATAGCTACTCAATAATCGGAGATAAGCTTATTTTAACTCTAGTTATACAAAATCATGGCTCAACCATTAGTTCCAGATGATTCAACAGTGATTTGAGAAGTTCTTCCCACAATTGAACCCTTAAGAAGTTGGAGCTGGGGCACTTTTTTGCAATATGGGGAATATAAGAAAACGATTAAACAAGCATTTTCATTTCACTAATAGCTAAGTCAACCGCATAAGCAGCTAAATTGATTTCCAAATTTACAATCAATATTGCTACCCATAAGAAGTAGGAATTCAGGACTTATTATGGGCAAGTTTGTTTAAATTTTTTTTTTTAAACAGGTGATTTTAGTTAAGTTTAACACGCTTGAGTTGTTCGGAGAACATTAAACTAATCATGGAGGTTTATTGGGAAAAAATGTTTAGCCTAAATTCTCTCATGATTAACTAAACCATAGTCACTTTTTTGTTCAAAATCTTAACATAATCACTATATTAAGAATGATCATACCTCCATAGAAGGATGGTCTAATCTTTCAGTTTCTGAGAGCGTACCACGCCTTTCAATAACCTCCTGCACGCTATATGAAGACAAAAAATTGGGTTATTCAAATTTTGCTTCCTTCAAATTTGCACTAGAACATGATATCATGAAATCTTACACTTTCTGTAATATTTGTACTTGATGAAGTTCATATATATGAATAGTATAATAATTAGATTACACATCCACCCTCTAGAATCATTCGATTTTACTCTTCAATAATACTCACCAGATTCTTGAAGCCATATTAGGTGCTCATAATCCGGCTCAAGCCAGGACAGACCTATATAGGTTTAAAGCCTCCTAGTTAAACACCTTAGTTACTAATTCTATGAAGAGATCACTAGTGAACCAAAAAAAAAAGGGAGAGAGAGATCTATTTCAAGCTCTCCCTGATCATCTTAAGCTTCCACCCGATGCGAGACAATGAAAAGTAACATTAGTACAAATTCTCTCCTTCTCCAAATTGTCTAAGCATCTCTACTTTTTTTTTTTTTTTTTAAACAAATTGACCCTCTAGTGAGTCTATCATCTCTACATAATTCTCTTCCTGAAACTGTTTGTGATGGCATTAAAACCCCCTGGCGTAGTGCAACTCTTTCTAATTCTTTCTTCTCTAGACTAAAATCATTGTAGTTTACTCGGATACCACTTGTTAGGAGCTTAACCTTGAAAGCATAAAGGGAAATAATTGCATCACAACAAAACTATCAAAAAAACCTGATTACAAATTTAAACAGAATAATTGTAAAACCCTTATCACACATCAAAACTATCAAAAACCCTGATTACATTCATAGAATCCTATATTTTATTGGGATACCAAAATGACTTGTCTTCAACCAGTCAATAAATTTATTAGGGTGTGTTTGGGATCACATTTGGAGGCCCAAACGTGCATCCCAACAGCCAAAAGACACTTTTTGGTTTTCTTAGATGTTTGAATCAGCTTTTTTCATTTGAACTTTTGAAGAAAAAGCTGTTTTAAGCCATAAGCCAAAATTTCATGCTTTTGCCTTTTCCATCAAAGAGAGAGAATTTTCTATCATAGAGAAAGAAGAAATTAATCATCCAAACAAATTTCAGTTTATCAAACTAACTTTTTCAAATGGCCATCTAAACATAAATCTTTTTTTTTTTTTTTTTTTTTTTTTTTTGCCAGCTCAAACATAAATCACATTACACAATTTAACTTTTACCATATCTTTAGGTTTGAAAAAGTCTTATTGAAAAGAAACCACCTATGTTACCGCTAATTCAAACATAACCAAAGGTATTGGCTAGTAAAAAAAATTCTCACCTGCATCTTGAACTCTTAGCTAATGAGGCTTAACATTAAAGAAGCACAAATTCATATGATTCTCCCGGGAGTCGAAGTTGTCATCCAAAGTGCCGTCAAAGTTGGCAATCAAGTCATACTTACCTCCCAGCCCCCAGCTCGTTATCAAGGTGGCAGCCACGTCATTCAAGAGAAGAGGTCTAAACATTCCATAGAACCATTGCGAGGTAAAAGGCCCAAATTTTCAAGCCCCAATTGGAATTGTGGGTGAAGGCTTCTTTAAATGGGTTTGGTGGCATGAATAATTATTATTAAATGAAGGTGACATGTGGAAGATCTTAGTGGGCTTGAAGTTTGCAAGAGGCGTGATTGAAGGCTCATCTTGTGATATGAATTCAGAGTTATAGCTAGTTCATCATTGTGGAAAATCCGACTCAAGATCATGATTCAGAATTAGAGAGCCCAATAATAAGAGGGAGGTTTATTAGCTTTAAAGATGCTGATTGAATGTATGTCAATGCACTGAAGGCTCAAGACACTTGTATGAACTTAGAAGAGGCAAATAGAGCCTTAGTCTTACTTATTCAAGCTCAAAGGGATGCTTAAAGAACCCAAGGAGAGAGGAAGGCATGGATAGTAACTTGCAATACTTGTCCTCCAAATTGAATCAATTTCCTACCTTCGTTTCCTATTTTCTAGCTATCTTAATTAGTTTCATACTTCTTAAATTGGTTTCCTATATTATATAGTTGCCTATTTTGTGTTGGTTGTTTTTTTGAAGACAAATACATCCTTGTTTTTGTTATTAGTTATTGCTTGCAGATTAGGACAAATGCCTCATATGAATCTAATACCTCATTTTCAAGCAATCAAAGCCTATTTCACTAGGAAAAATGCCTGTTAGTCAACATGTAGTGATAATTCTTGATTGCTAGTTAAGTTCAGCCTTTTTCACTATATATACACTAGATATAAAAATATCTGGATG
Source organism: Acacia acuminata (assembly GCA_019022655.1). Lineage (NCBI taxonomy): Eukaryota > Viridiplantae > Streptophyta > Magnoliopsida > Fabales > Fabaceae > Acacia > Acacia acuminata. The sequence continues at coordinate 1,356,739 of JAFJYI010000013.1, forward strand.
TACAATTTAATTAACTGTTTAATATGTCCTTTTAATTATTTGCTTAAATATAGGCTAACTTTTTTGGTCGATGTATAAATCTGAGCTTATTCAAAAAGTTCACTTGACTTACTTTAAAGCACATTTCATGACTTCAAATTGCTGTTACAATTATTTTATATGCTGCAAGTAATATAGAATGGAAAAGGAAGGAAATTTTAATTTATTTACAATTACAATATGATTGCAAAACCTTCTGCAGCTACAGAAATTTAACTTTGGGTAATAACTGTGTGAATTAGGTAATTGTGCAGACGGGGAGTGCTTTCCTCAATTAAAAGAATGCTTTTATTCATGAACTACTACTAGTGACATGCGATGGCTTTGGGTGATACTTCTTTATTTGAGAAACAAGAGAACATAGTAAATTTGACTCAATTTGAGAGGTGAGATTGCTTTGTAGGCAACAAGTTTAACCTAAGCAAGGATTTAGATAGACCAATACTTAGGACTAAACTTATTTATCTTCATAAACCTAGAAATACTAGTGAAGAGTGAAGACTGCCAAGAAAAAAAAAAATTTAATGAGCATACATGATCTTTCCTCTCTCATATTGTTCAAGAAATTAGCAACAAATAAGCAAGAAAGGCAAATGATCAATCAAAATTTGGGGGATGAAGACCAACATAACATAATATCAATGCCTCGGAAAAATATAACTACAAACATGTCACAGATGGTGATCACTTCTTAGATAAATAAATCATGTATTAGGGGAAGAACACAACACACACAAGCAAAGCTCGCAAAGCAAAAAAAGAACAAAAACTCACTCTTCTTCAATATTCTACAACAGACATCAAATCCTAGGAGAACCCCTTTCATAAATGAGAAGGATCATCATAGAATCCCTTTCATTAATGAGAAGATTCTCATTTCCCTAATACTTTCTTCTAAACTTTGTTAAAAATATCAGGTAAACAACAAATTGACAACCAAATACACATTTCATATTCAATTAGCAAGTTTTAGCGTTTTTGTGTGCATGTATGTGGATGTCAAATGCTTGTAACACACTAATAGAGATTAGCACACGTGATGTGATGTTAACATGCTCAGATTTTGAGTTGTGACAATAATCTCACAACTAGCAAAGGAAAGAGAAAAGAGAAAAAGAAAACCGATGCATTGAATGCATTAAAAAGAGAAAAAAAAAAACAATTTCTTGTTCCAGAGTTAGATATATTACTCTAAGCACCAATCCTTTTTTGTGTTGGAATCTATCCTCTGAAGTTTGCTTTTGGTGAAGTTGTATTGTATAAGTTTAATGATGGAGAGCTGGTCTAATTTAAGGGGTTGGAAAAAAAAAAAAAAAAGAATAGAAGAATGATCAGAACAACTCACAGTCTGAAAATCCAGAGAGGAAAAATTTAGATGATCGAAGTCTTCTTTTTCTTAAGCAAGCTAAATGAAGATAATCCATAATTAAATTGTCCAAAGGTGTCATTTTATAAAATAAAACATTCATTTAGCTTGTATAGTAACATATATATTATATACTTGCATTACTCTATAATATAGTAAAAAAGATACAAGAGCGTATTAGACAAGAAATTAACTGTAACATGACATCATATCGGTATAGTATTTGCCATTATATATCAAAATAAAAATAAATAATTAGTTTTGAAATCCATTTTCTTGCGTCCAGATGGGGAAGAAAAAGACATACATTATTAGGAAGTGTACCGTTTAAGAAAAACTACAAGCCAAGTACAATAATTAAGCAAGACAGCCAAGTTGTTGTTGTCATTATTTTCTGGAAAGATAGAGTTATCAAATCCAGGAGGATCGAAAACAGTGTTTCACAGAAACCTTGAGATTCTGAAGCTAGCTAGCATGATTGCTGCAAAAATCCACATATTTTCTCGATCAAAATTAAAATAATACCACAAGTATGCTATAAAAAAAAAAAAAAAAATAATAGCACAATAGTACATATACATGCTTACGAATCTTTGTAGATATGAATGAAAATTAAGCAAATAATTACCTGGGAAAAGCATTCAACTATATATTTCAACAAGGTACAGCTAGATAGATCGAAAATCTTCTATAAGAAAACATAATAAAAAGATGAAAAGGGAAATGATTAATTAAAAGAAGAGAGAAAAGGTAGACCTTGAGCTAGCATAATCAAAGAGCTTGCCAGTAGAAGAAAAGACTATGAGAGCAATCTCAGCGTCACAGAGAGTAGAGAGCTCCCGAGCTTTCTTGAAAAGCCCTCTTCTTCTCTTTGAAAACGTCACTTGCCTCGCTGTTATGTTATCTATCTTCTTTATTTCTATCTTCTGCCTTGTCATTTCCTTATTACGCAAAAATTACACCCTAACATTTAGGGATCAGAAATGGGAAAAAAAATATAATAATAAACATTGCAGAAAGAAAAAAATTATAGACGTAATTTACCCTTTAGTAGAGAAAATCCGTATAGCAATCAATAGAAAAATTAGTTTCCGACATGAAAAAAAAAAAAAAGGAAAGACGTGGACTCATGTTCTTTCCCAAAAATAGAAGTAGAAAATAAACCAAAGATGTAGTTAATTAAAGTAATAAAGAAAATTGTTCTTGGGTCGCCATAAATGAATGGGGGAAAAATCAAGGAGAAACCTTGAAGAACCAAGATTGCTTCCAATCAGAACAAGCTAACTAATGTTATACTGTCAAAAACCAGAAGAAATAGAATATATGAAGAAAGGGAAGAGTAAAGAAAGACAGAGAAAGAAGAGAAAGCAAAACAAGGAAACAAATTTGGTAGTTTACGCATTATGATTTCTATCTAAAAGAGGAAAAATGTAAGGGAAAGGACGATGCTTACCAAAGAATCTGGAATCAACCCTAGCTAGCTGGAAAGAAAGCTTAGCCAAGACTATTAGTAGTGTGATGAACCCCACCTTAACAATTATCCATAGAAAGAAAGATAGAGAGGAGGGAGGACAAAGCAAGTGTGCAAAGTGAAGGGGAAAAAAGCCTAGCATAAGAAGGTTAATTTCTTGAAATCGAGTGGGGTCCCTTGTTTCGTTTTCTTTCCTTTTGTGGACTTAATAGTGACATGGTGGCAGGCACTGGGCCCCACACAACACCATCCGATGAATTTGCTTAGAGAGAAAGGAATTGATATGAGCCATCGCTCCCCAAACGATGGCCGTGGAACCTCCTCTACCATTTCATCCTGTTCCCTCATCTTCCTTTCCTAACCACTGGATTAACATTTGATCCAGATTTAGTTTTACGGAAAATAATTTTTTAAATTTTTTTGTATTGTAGTATTAAATTAATCAGATCAAAATTTAGCAATTTGTATTTAATTATTAGAAAAATAAAAGAATTATACCATTTAAACTTCAAAATCACGTTAACAACAACAATAATTGATTAAAAATAATAATAAAAAGCAATTCGTTTTGTTAGAAAATTATTTATTTGGGATTTTGAAGTTTAAGTGGTATTTTTTTAATATTTTTTTAATTATTTATGTTTAAATAATTTAATATTTTAATAACAATTTTATAAAAGATCAAATCTAAATCATTCACAAGCATTAATCTAATAGTTAAAAGAAGAAGAAGAGCCCGGCAATAGTTGTCTTCACATTTAATGAGTTTTTTTTTTCATATTTGCTACTATATGGAGATAGAATATATATGATTAATCAAAAGAAAGAGTTTAAAAATACTCATTCATAAATGAAGGCAAAGTTGAAAACTTATTCTATAATTATTGAGTTAATTACATCTTCTTAATATATGTAATTTAGTTATAAAAAACTTATAAATAAAATCAAATAATATGTCTTAAAGTATTCACTACAAAAAAAAAAAACTTTGTATTAACCACGGAATTACCCACGAAAAAAATTCATGAGAAATTACCCACAGAATTCCGTAGGTAATTTCTGTGGCAAAAAATTTCACATGGAAATTACCCACAGAATTCCATGGGTAACGACATTACCCATGAAATTCCATGGAAATTACCCATGGAAAATTTCCGTCTCAAAAAAATATGTGGTAAAAAATAAGCCACGCTTTTTTTTTAGACGGAAATTTTCCATAGGTAATGGAAATTATCCATGGAATTTCGTGGGTAATTTTCGTGTGAAATTTTTTGCACAGAAATTTCCCATGGAATTTTTTCTATAGGTAATTCCATGTAAAGAGTTTTTTTTTTTTTTTTTTTTTTGTAGTGATTCATATTTGCTTCATCTTCCCTATTTTCTTTCATTTCTTGTCGAGTAGGTGAAGTATAATGACATGTTAGTTCTTCATTTATTCCAGTTATTGATTCTTGTTGATCTTTGCATATTTATTGTTAAGTTTTCTGGTTCTTTTATAATTATAGCATCTTTAAATTCTTTTTGTATATTCTCAATTTGTTCTTCTTCTTCTTTTTCCCATAAATTTTTCAATTTCATCTTATGATTCTTCTCTTTCAATAACATCCATCATATTTATAGCACTTTTTTCTTTCTCTTTCAATTTTTTAAATATTTCAAAAAAAAAAAAAATTTGATTTATCTTTCATATAACAATTTATCTCTGATATTCTATTTCTTTCTTTTTGTATATATGTCTACCTTATTATTATTTTCAAAAATTGGTTTTTGTTTTCCCTTATCAAATTTTTCTATTTCTGCATATATTGTCCATAAATTATTGTTTATAATTTCTTGACCTTTTTAAATTTCTTCTGCTGCTATTCTAGTTTGTTCTATATTAACATTTACAAATTGTGATCTATAGCTAATTTTAGTTCTTGTATTTTCGAATTCTTCCCATTTCCATGATGCTTTCATCATATTTATTTGTGGATTATTATATATTGGTTGTGGTTTATAATCATAAACTCCTCATGCCTGTTTTATTTCTTTTATACCTTTCTTAATTTCTTTTAATTTTACTGTATTATTTTTAACTTCCTTTTTTATTTCATACAACCTTTGTTGTTGGTTATGATTAGTTTTGATGATGTCTTATATAGAGTCATTATCCATAGTAAAAAGCTTGCATATTACATTTATCTTCTACTTTGATTAATCCTTATATATTAATGTAGATATGAAGTTTAAACAGTGAAGAATGATCAAGAGAGGAGATTAAAGAAAGAAGAACTTGTTAAATATTATCAGAATATCAATATTCAAGTCTCTGTGATCAAACAAAAGTTGGAACGGTTCAATTCGGAATTAAAATAAGCTTCCGAAGTCATTCTCAAGTATGACAATATAATTCTCGAGAATGGTACTGTTCATGTCAAAATTGCAAGTCATTCTCGAGCATGAAACATCAATTCTTGAGAAATTGGTCGTGTTTCAGCAACTCTGTTCGACTCTTTTTCACGTTTCACTCGGGCGAGCTCTAGTAATTCGATGATATCTCCCAAACCAGAGATCCGATTGAGGTGAAATCAGTGGCATATGAAACTAGACTCTCAATGCGTCATTTTGATATAAATTTTAGGTCTAAAAGAGTTTAGATGAAGGAGCTATGAATTTCACAAGTTGGCACATCAATTCACGCCACATAGTAGACCAAGCTTCAATATTTTGAGTGTATCTCACAAAAGACAAATCAAAATAAGCTGAAACTAGTGCCATTTGAAACTAGACTTACATATCTTTCCAAAAACATCAAGATCACGAAAAATGAAGATTAATTGAAGGAGATGTGATGTTTTTAAGTTGACGGTCAATTTAGGATGTTGCAAAAAAACACTGGTCAAGAACAAACTTCATTCATCGATGATAACGAACCAAATACAACAAGTTTGGAGCAGATTCTTCTTGAAATAAAAAAGAACACTTAAAGAGTTTTCTGAGCATGGGTGGTTTGACAAATTTGCTATCACAGATGCACTTCTGATATGCTTATGATTCTTGAGTATGTGTTTGGAATTCTTGAGAATGAGACTTCAACTCTCGAGAATGGTTCATGATTCTCCAGTATGTGTGTGATTATTCACTTTCAATATCCATCTCCCTTCAGAGCAATTCTCGAGAATGGATAAGTGATTCTTAAGAATGGGTAAGTGATTCTCAAGAATGCGTAAGTTAATTCTCGAGAATGCGCTGTAAAAATTAGATGATCTTATTATTTTCCCTTTGCTAATTCTCGAGAATAGCAACATGATTTTCGAGAATACACGGTCCAATAATTAAATGCTATTATTCACAAGTATTGAATCTTTGATCTGAGGACATGATTCTCGAGTATGAATGAACTGATTCTCGAGAATGATTAAACACTAATGATTCAATGCTCTCTAGACTTTGATAGTTCTTGAGAATGTCATGATCAATTCTCGAGAATATATATATCTACATTTGAAATCTCTATTCTCGTAAACTGCAAATCATTGATTATAGCTTGGGTACTTCATATTATTGATCTATACTTCTTCTAACCAAGTTTAATCAGTTTGCTAGTGTTTTTCAGATATGATTAACATGTTTTAATCATCAAATTTTCTTTAAGCAAATCTGTGTGAGATGCATTAAATGACGAAACAGAGACGAAGCACGAAAGTGGAAATTGGACTTCTGAGCAACTATAAAACATTCCGACCATTTCCAGTCAACACTCTATTTGAGTCTCAACAGACAAATAGCATAAAGGATGTCAACGAAAATCAACTGTGCCTAATGGAATTACGAAGAGATTCATCGGCTTTAAATGCTAAGACTTGAATATCCCAACGGTAATATTTCGCAACGGACCAATATTCAAATTAGTTCACAACGATTATTTCTCCAACGGACCGATATTCAAATATACAATGGTTACTATTCATATTCTACAACGAACGAATGCTTCAACGGATTAATATCAATTGTCTATATGTAGAGACACATTCAAAATGGAGATCACAGACACGAGCTTACATCTTCAAAATGGCAATACTCGATATTCACTTACTCTCTGTTCTCAATGCTTACATAGTTTACCGTAGGGAGTGAGATGATCGATATTATGTACTTCAGTGATTATTATTCATCTACTCTATGAGAGAGTCTAAACACTTATTTGATTATTTGTTTAGTGATTAAATCTCAAGGTTGTGGAACCTTTGATTGTGGGTGTACAGTTACAACTTGTAAGGGGGAGTGAGTCCTAGTGTGAAAGGATCATCCTGAGTACAAAGCGTGTGAGGGGGAGTATCTCGGTAAGAGATTGTAAAGGCTGAATAAGTGTCTGACCAAACTTGTGAGGTTGTAAAGGCTTTTCTCTTGTGCCCGATTAAACAAGGAGATAGTTGATTGAAAATCCCAGAGAGTTTCTGAGGACTGGACGTAGGTCAAGGATTGGGCCGAACCAGTATAAATCACAGTTTGCATATTCTATTCTCTTATCTCTTATATTTCCAATATATGTTTATCTGAATATCTAATTGTTGATTTAGAAGACGTGAAAAGATTTTCAAAGATTCAAGTTTTTAATCTTCACCCAATTCACCCCCTTCTTAGGTTCAGTTAGTTCTTCATTTGTCTTATTGTCTTAGCTACTTCTTGTGATCTTTCATTTTTATTTCTTATATCTTCCTTATCTATAATATTTTTTGTTCCTTCAGGTAATAGTTCTATTATTTCTTCCAAAGAAAATACTTGAAAAAAAATCTTCTATATTTGGATTTATAGTGTGTGTGTGTGATCAGATTTAACTGCAACTACAGAGGATACTCATAAAATCTTACAATAATGAATAAAAAGAACAAAACAAACAATAAAATAAAATGAGTTTAAAACAATAATAAGCATCAAGGATCAAATTTCGATTTTATATTACCATGAATCCCCTCATGGTCAGATAGATAGATAGATATATAAATAGTTAGTTAGTTAGGGAGTGAGTGAGAGTGGATCAAATTTCAATTTTACATTATCATTAATACTTTCTTGCTCAGATAGATAGTTAGTAAGTGAGTGAGAGATAGATAGATAGTTAATTAGTTAGTGAGTATGTCCGTGCGTGCACTAAGGCGGACGGGTTTGTGTGTGTGGGTGTGTGTTCGTGCGTGGGTGTGTGTGCCGACCGTGTGTGTGTGTACGTGTGTCTGCCTCAATTCCTTAATCTTATTAGCTTCTTCCTTGTGGATCATGCTTAAGGTTTCCTTCTCATGCTATGCATAAATTTCCCAAGAGATTTCAATTAGTTCATTATTATTGAATTTCACCCTAAGAATAATGAAAATAATGAGGAAAAGGATTGAGAAAAATATAATTAGACAAAGTCGGTTTTTTAAAAAATTATGCATAATGATCTTACCAAATGTTAGATGAATGATATAATCTTCAAATTCCCGTGTGCTGATAGTGTATTTCAATAACCTGCTGCACACTACATGGAAGGAAAAACACAAATGATTCAAATCTATCTTTCCTTCAAATCCGAAGAAATATCATGTTTTTGAGAGCTTACACCCACTAGTATTGGACCATAAGAGAAGCACAATATGATATATTATTTTATCCAGCCCCTTGAATCATTCTTTATTTATAAACTTTTGGTATAAACACAAACACTTCAAACACAAGTCTCTTCAATCTCTGAACTACTACTAGGCATTTTTACACTACTTTGTGTGACTAAAATCAAATGAGTAGCAAACATAAAAGTTGATACCTTAAATTGTTTTGTTTTTTCCTTGGAGAAGACAATTACAACCTCGCCTACCACCCATATCTACAGTCGTTCTCATTCCCATAGGTTCAAACCCATAACTTCTCTATTATAGAAGGTGAAGAATGTAAAGGGGCCATATTGTACCAACAAACGTTGGTTCTAGTAGACAAGTTTTAATTGCTTAAGTATGAGGTCTCAAATTTAAATCTGTGTAAATGCAAAAAATGTCTGAGTGTTATGGGATTCAGATGAAAGTGAGAAAGAGAGAATTAGATAGAGAAGAGGAATTATGTATAATTCCCATGCATTCACACTATGATTCAAATCTGGACAGAACCGAGATAAAATGAGAGAAGAGGGGTATTTGTAAGGATATAACCTCACTTAAGTAAACCTCTAGCACCAAAGATGTCCTTCTAGCGCCTAATCACCTAACTGTCAAATTAGGATCAACTAACCAATCAACAAACTAACTAACATTTAAATCCCCAATACATTTATTCATAGGGATAAGGGTCTTAAATGCCATGGAAGTTTTCAGTCAGGAGCACTGGTAAGACGGAAGTTTTTTTTGGACCAAAAATACCACAGAAGTTTTCGCTGAGGAGATATTTTGCCGAAGAAGTTTTCACTAAGGAGCAATTTTGCCCTTCTGTCCCCAAATATTAAATTTGACTATTAAATCAGTCAAAGACCACATATGTTATGCCTTGAAAAGGTCAAACTTGGATCCAGAGAAGGAGATCCTTAAGATGTTGAGCTCAAGGCGGTCAGAATTTGTGAAGCCGAACGGGTCAAAGGACCGAAAGGTCGATTTGTCACAAAACCCAAAGGAAGCATCACTTATGATCTAAGCAAACGATCAGTCTATACAAACGTAAATATTATCACTATTGATTTGTTTTATCGAACCAATTTTTGGAACAATTCATTTCTCATTTTGCGTTTCATTTGCGTTTTTGTGACAGACCTTTGATCCCTTCGACCGCCTTCGACCTCACAAATTCCGTCGCCCGATTTCAACATCTGAAGGATCTCCTTTCTCGACTCCAAGTTTGACCTTTTCAAGGCATGATATGTGTGGTCTTTGACTGATTTAATAGTTAAATTTAATATTTGGGGACAGAAGGGAAAAATTGCTACATTTTGTAAACTTCTGAGGCAAAATTGCTCCTTAGTGTACACTTCCAGAGCAAAATTGCTTCTCAGCGAAAACTTCCGGGGCAAAATTGTTACGTCGTGTGAACTTCCATGTCATTTTTGGGCCAAAAAAAACTTTCGTTTTACCAGTGCTCCAGAGTGAAAACTTCCATGACATTTAAGACCCTTATCCCTTTATTCATATTTCATAAACTGGGAGTGCTACGCACAATTTGGCCCAACAATACCTAACTCTAATCCAATCAAATAGACATATTAAAAAAAGATTTGCCATTATGACACATGGCCAATGGCGGCTTAGATACCATATGTTGGGATCTTAACCCTGAAAAAAACAAAGTAGAAAAACAAGAAAGGAAAAAACAACTAACAATTTATTGAAGTTTGATCCTGAAATAGACCCACCCCCACTATTCCAAAAGGAATAATTCCACATCTTTATAACTAATTTTCAAATGGAAGAATGGTGGACCAGTATTGAACAATTTTTAACAAAATTCATACACAAATATTCTGATTACATTCACATTGATTGTGATACCAAAATGACTTTATTACAACTCAATACCTTTATTATATAATTCCATTAATTCATGTTAACTTGTAAAAGTAGATATTATAACAATTATCCCATCCCATGTTAAAGATTAATCATCTTAAAAGCCTTATCTTTGCAAATTAATATATAAAGGGAATGAGTAACTCCTTAAACCAGTCACGGAGGGAAATGATGTAAATGTCTTGCATTAATCGCGTCTTTATGATAAAATGAAGGAAATATTCTTGTATTTTTTTAAAGTCTTGATGAGAAGTGGGGAAAAAAAAAGACCCAATCACCACCCTATATGGAGATTTATTAAACTATATCTGTTCTATAAAGAAAGATTCATAAAGAAGCCGGATTGGAGATAATGTGGAGAGATAGCATTTCCCACATGGGAATACAACAAATATATTGACTTATGCTTTGATTAAAACATCTCCTGACAAAGACACAAATTCACTTAAATTTTGCGGCAAATTCTTTTCGAAATAGTTATGTTTATTTTTTATTCATGTCAATGAGATAATCATAGAGTTTGCATATTGAACAGTACAAGGAAATCAGTCAGGCTTCATTTAACAGAGGCAAGCATGCAAATATATAAATTCCAACTTCACACATATATGCAAGGATCCTCTAGAGGATTAAGAGAAAGAATAGAAATGGAAATGCGAATCTCGCAAAGCAAAGAAAGAGGCAAGAATTAAGATATCAATGCGTTGTGTTACACTGCCATTACCAGGGAAAAAATAAAAAGAGAGAGAGAGAGAGAGAGAGTTCAAAACATTCTTTTGCATGGTTGACAAAGCCTCCAAATAAACATCCAGAAAGAGCTTTTTCTCTTCTGAAAACTACACATGTTCTGAAATCAGATATTGCCCGAAGCACCATTTTTTTTTTACTCTCAAGCAAGCTAAATAAACTAATTCCCTCGTTTTCCAAAGTAGCCATAAGGTCTCATTCAAAATAAGATATTCGCCGTGTCTAGAGGCTAATGTACGTGCATTACTCTAGAATATGGCAATGAAGAAATAAATAGGCATTTTGGACATTAAATTAACTATAACATGACATCATAAAAACAATAATGATTTCGGGCCAAAAAAAAAACACAAAAATGGTTAGTTCTTAAAGCAATTTTTCTTTGTTGTGAAAGACAACAAAAAGATATATATTTATATAGGGGTATACATTTAAGAATATATCATAAGCTAGGAAGTTGAGAAGTTTCAAAAACTCTACAAAGCTACGTACAACAAGTCAGCCTAGGTGATCATCATTATTTTCTCAAAAGAGAGGGCAGTCAAAACCAAGGTTCTGAAACCTGGACCGGTCATTGAACCGGTCGAGGTATTGGGTTAAGGGTCAGTGGATCAGACCAGATTCAAACCGGTCATTGCAGTGACAAGTCATATAAGATAAATAATAAAAAAAGAAAGAGGCAAAATAAATTGAGATAAATATTAAAGAATAGGAAGGGAGTGGTTCCATGTAAACCGACCCTCTCTCATATCACATCACATCCCATTCCACCTTTTCCTTCTTCATTTTTTTTCCTCCAAAGCATTTCACCTTTTCCTCAGCCACTCCCAACCACAAAATTTTAAATCCACCTTTATCTCCATATGTCACAGTAATCTTCCATGCATCAGGTTTCTCTTTCTTCTTCAAAAAATCTTCCCAGCTCCTTCCTCATTTGACGTTTCTGAATCCCGATGAATTTCTTTTTCTCTTTGAGAAATGAGAACCGACCTTTACTAGTAAATGAGTGAGAGAGAGCTTTGGAAAGACATAAACCATGACCTTCTCCTTCTTCGACGGCAACCATGATCAGATCTCTCTTTGTCACCATCTCTGAAATTGGTGCCATTCTCTCCTTCCTTGCCTCCATCGTCTACCTTCTTAGTTTCTTTGGTATTGGCTTTCTCCACCCCCTTTCTTCTCCTTTAGATCTCCAGATCTTGGTGACTTTTCATATTTCTCTCTTCCTCCTCCTTTCTCTTTTCTCGCCGTTGGAGTTTCAGTTTCAGGCGCCTAAAAAAAAAAGACTCTGGCTCGGTCAACTCGACCGGTTTAGGCAAAGTTGACCTAGTTAACCCCGGTTCAAATCGCGACCCCAGTTTCACCCCTAACTTGGACCGGTTTTCCGCCGGTTTCGTAACCGGCCGATCCGGTCCGGGTTTCAGAACCATAGTCAAAACCAAGAGGATCGAAGACAATGTTTTATAGGAACAATGAGATTATCTAAGCTAGCGCATTCGTAGTCATCCTCCTATTTCGCTTGATCAAGGAGTTGAAAATAAAATTAAAATAATAGGCAGAAGTACATAATTAGGAATCTTGTAGATACGAATGAAATTAAACAAATAATTACCTGGAAAAAGCACACAACTATATCAACAATAAGGTGCAGATAGATCAAAAATCTATATGAGAATATATATAAATAAAAGATGAAAAGGGAAATAATTAAAAGAAGAGAGAGATCGAGACCTTGAGCTAGCATATTCGAAGTGCTTGTCAAGTAGAAGAAAAGACTATAAGAGCAATCTCAAAGATTACAGAGTAGAGAGCTCCGAAGACTTCTTGAAAAGCCCTCTTCTTCTCTTTGAAAATGTCACTTCCTGTTGTTATGTTATCAATCTTCTTTATTTCTATCTTATGTCTTGTCATTTCCTTTAATAGGCAAAATTATATTAAAAAATTAGGGACGAAAATGAGGACAAAAACCTCAGTAACAATTAATAAATATTGTAGATTCGGACTCATTCTCTCCCCAATCGAAGTAGAAAATCAATCTCAGATCCATTAGATTGTGTATGCAGCGAAATATTGGTTTCAACGTAGATATGTCTCTCTCCAATTAAAAAAAAAAAGTCAATTGACTTTTTCATTGGAGATTGGCATGTACCTTGTGAGCCAATATTTCGCTTCAAGCTGCACTATCTTCATCAATAATGAAAGTTTGTTGCGGTTATTGTAGAAACTGTTACATATATTCTAATAGTAGCGGCTATTGTGGAAACCACTACACTAATCGTTGAATAATGCAAAGAGTCTTGTGCATGTAGCGGTTTATACCAATAACCGTTACAGAATGCAAATAGCTTGCAAACATGTAGTGGTTACCTACAACAACTACTACACATCTAAAGCCTATATATCGCCCAAATCCACAAAAAATTTATTCTGTGAAGAATTAGTAACAAAAAACCCGACTTTGGTTTAAAAACAACTGCCCTCTTGAAAAGTTGTAGATGGGTTGTGTTTGGTATCATGTTACCTAACACCACATGTGCATCTTATCAAGAATGCTTTCAAACCATCTTATTCTTCAAACTCACAATAACATTTCTAGCAGTTGTAGATTAAACCGCTACAGAATGTAAACAATCTGACATTTGTAGTGTTTTTGGCATAAACCACTACAGAATGCAAACAACATTTGTAGCGATGTTAGAAACCGCTACAAAGTTTCACGGCGAACAAGGAATATTGTGGCAATTAGTGTAGTAGTTTCAGGAAAAACCGCTACAAAATATCAATGTTTAAAAGCAACAATAAGCGCATTTCATTCTCACTATTGTCCATTTCTTTCTCACGCGTTGTTTTACATTGTTTAACTATAGTTTTTAATGAGTGATGACTTCAGGGAGAGGTAAAGGAAATGAAGTTATACAAGGAAGAGTGCCTTGACGAGGGGGCACTAGTACTAGAGGACTACACAGGGGTAGAAATATCCTCGTGCAATTACTGGAGGGGACCCAGCCTCAACAAATGTTGCCACGGGTAGAGGAGGCAGCCCCACATGGTGAGGAGGCAACCCTAACGCCTCGTGATGAGGATAAGGTAGTTAAGGAGGAGGTTGAGATAAGTGTGGAGGACTTTGACCAATGTAGGGCATTGAACTTTAACATTTGAGATGAAGCGGTTCTTGGATGAGGACATCATTAGAGAGCAGGGGAACCCGCGACATTCATCTTCCTGGGGGACTGGATTTGAGATGAAAGTTGAAGGTAAAGTTAAATATTGTTTTAATAAATTTAGTATTTAAATTATATACGGTTTATTAATAGTGTGTGTGATTGTAATAACAAATGTTTTGAATTGTTCAGATAAGCGAGGGAATATCAATAAGAGGAGGATGGACGTGGCTGGTTTAAATTTGATCAATGGTATATGTGTCGTAGTTCCATGAAATGAGCACACGGACCAGCCAATCTAGAACAGTGGTCAATGGTTCAACCGCTGGTTGTCCAACTTTGGCGAAAATTAGTTTTGGTTTCCCATCCACTTCCTAGATTGGAAAAATGTTTCATTGGATCAGAAGAAAAAAAATGTTTTTAGATGTTGTTACGGTAATTAATTGCATTTAATTATAATAGATATATTAATAGTTATAATTTAGGGCTTTTGAATTACTTAATTAAAAATTTAATTGTGATACAAATGAAGTTTAATGTCCAGGAAAACAAGTGGATGTACAGGCTCATTAAGATTGAGGACGGTTGGAAGAATAAGGGCAGTCGTCTCTACCACCATGTGGATAAGGATGGGATGACACCTCTGGATTAGCTAAAGGCGAGCCCCCCAGACAGCATCCTACCCTTAGACTGGGCCAGGTTTATGCAGTACAGGAGGACTTCAGAAGGCCAAGTACATTTTTACTTAATTCTATAATTCTTAATAATTAGAAATTTTATAATTATTATTGAAACGTATTTAATTTTTTGTGTCTTATGCAAACTCTTTCTCAAAGGAACACAAGGATCTCAGCAAAGGATCCACCAGACGACCGAATCCAAGACTTTTGTTGTCACCTACAATAAGCTGATATTTTTTAAAGTTAAATTAATTTTAGCTTTAATTTATCAATTGTTTTATTTTGATTACAACTAAGTTCATATTTTTTTTATTCCTTTTAGGAGAGGAAGGCTTAGAAGGAGAACTACTAGATGGACTATGGGGAGTTATACACATACACCCGCAAACATCGGGACGGGACGCCTACCTCTCAGCAAGCAAAGGAAGCCATTGTAAGTGATTTACATAAAAAAAGATATAAATGATTTAATTAATTTACATTTATGCATTTATTTCATTAATTTCTTAAATCTTGCATGTGCCCGAGGCAGATTATACAGGCCTAGACAGAGCTCTGCCAGTCCCAAACCCTATAGTCACAGGGGTCTATGGATCTCATTGCCCCCTTGAAAGTTGGTCTATCCCAAGTTGAGCACTCTGGACTTATCAAGGGTATGGCAATATGCGCCAAGCCTAGCATGGTCTACGGCAAGAACGCCGCCTCTGAGGCCGATGTTAGTTCTTTATGTGTTTTGATGATAACTGACAATTGTAAACAAAATGAAGTTAATGGTTAAATTAAAAGTGCCTTTAAACTTGTTCAAACTTAACCAGAAATTTACTGTGAAAGCACTATTGAATTGACTCAAGTTTTAGGTTACAAAACTCGAGTTAACTCAAGATAGAGAGTTGTCTAAATATTTGAATTCAACTTGACTCAAGTTTCAAGTTGTGAATGCTTTGTAGCGGTTACACTTATTAAACCGCTACAAATTGTGACAATTTGCAATTCAAATTGTTGATACCACCAAATTTGTAGCGGTTAAAGATAGAAGCCACTACAAAATTTGATAGTTTGAATTTTGAATTTCCTGCTTGTAAGGTAATATTTTTGTAGCAGTTACAACCAATACAAATATATAAAATTTTGACATTTCAAACGGTCTTTGTTGTTGTAGCGTTGTGTCATTTTAACCGCTACAAAAATGATTACTTGTGTAGCGGTTGATGTAGCGTTATGTAACTGTTACAAATGTTGGGACAACATTGTAACGGTCATGGTAGTAGCTTTTTTATCATTACAAATTTTCCAATGGTGCATTTAAGCTTCCGCAAAAGTCATTATGAGAACTAAACATTCTCTCTTTACCTATCTTCTCTCCTATTATTCTTAAAACTTTGTTAAACACATATGGATAAGTCATGGATCAAGTTGCCCCACAATTATAAAACATATTTGGCTGGATTTAACACTTTATTGGATTTCGCATTTGCTCATGCCAGATGTAATAGGAAGATCGTGTGCCCATGTTGTAAATGCAAGTTTAAGAAGTGGCATACACGAGAAATTATTCAGGAACATTTGCTTGCGAAGCCTTTCTAGGAAGAATATACGTTTTGGGGAGTTCATGGTGAGAAACCTCATATGAGATATGATGATATTCTTCCTTAAAGTTCATAAGTAGAAGATAAAGTAGATCAAGATGATCCTGTTATAGATCGAGATACGTTTGATTATAAAGGGGACAACTTCACCGAAGAAATTCAAGGTATAGGCCCTATTTTCCTTAGGAATGTTGTAGCTCGGGAATTTTCAGCCCCATGGATGAGGCAGATCGTCTATTGTATCAAGGTTGTCGAAAATACTCCAAATTATCTTTCTTGATCAAATTGTATCATATCAAGTGCTTGTGTGGGATCACTGATAAAGCAATGTCAATATTGTTGGAATTACTTAAAGATGCATTCCCTAACGCGGACATTCCCACAACCTTCTACAAGGCAAAGAAGATTATTAAATGATTAGGCCTGAACTATGAAAAAATTAAGGCGTGCCCCAATGACTGTATGCTTTATTTGGGAGATGATGCTCGCAGGGAGACACTTAAGCGATGTCACACTTTGAGGTTTAAGACAGTTTGGAAGGGGGGAAGCAGAAGAAGAAACTAGCAAAGATTCTTAGGTACTTTTCTTTAAAATCTCACGTACAAAGATTGTTTATGTCATCTAAGATAGCTGAGCATATGAGGTTGCATGAAGTTGACAAGAACCTAGATGGTAAAGTAAGACACCACAAGATGTTGAAGACTAGAAAGCGTTTGACTCAGATTTTCTAGATTTTGTAGCAAACCCTAGAAATGTTCGCCTTGCATTGGCACAAGATTTAATCCATTTTGGAATCTTAGCACAAGTTACAATATTTGGCCTGTTGTCCTAATTCCCTAAAATTGCCCATTGGATGGGTATGAAAAAGAGTTCTTTCATTTTATCTATGATAGTTCCAGGTAAAAAGGCATCAAGAAATGAAATCGATGTGCATCTCCAGCCGCTTTTCAAAGAGTTGCTAGAATTGTGGAATGTTGGCATTGAGACATATGACGCGCATGAGAACATACTATTCAACTTGTGTGCAACCTTGATGTGGACGATAAGTGAATTTCCTGGCTTGGGAACATTATCCGGGTGGAATGTGCATACCGGGATGGCGTGTCTAGCTTGCAATTTTAACTCTGATTAAGTGTGCCTTCCCCTCAATCGAAAGTGATGCTTTATGGGTCATTCAAGGTTTCTCGATGGCAAACATAACTTTAGGTTCCAATGCAATCATTTCAATGGGCAAGAGGAAAAAAGATGACCTCCTAAGACTTTATTTGGTGCAGATATCTTAGAGCAGCTCCAAGATATTGAAATCGAGTTTGGAAAAAATGATGATGCAACAAGAGCAAGGAGGAATACTGCCAGGACTTCAGCTTCTTCCCCTCAACAATAATGGAAGATAAGCATATTCTTCACTCTTCCGTATTGGAAAGATAATTTGCTTCGACACAGTCTTGATTGAAAACGGAATATCACCTAAAAGGGGTGAATTGGGTGATTTCAAACAACTTTGCGATTAACCCTGTAAATTAAAATAACAAAGTAAGATATGCAAGAATAGCAGACATAGAGATTTTAGATTGGTTCTGTCCAAACTCTTAACCTACGTCCAATCCTTAGACACCCCGGTTTTTCACTATCACACTAACACAATTACACACTCTATTTCTCGAAGTAATCCATCTCACTCTAGGAGTCACTCCCCCTTACAAGTTGTAATCGATACACCCACACTCAAGGTCCCTTTACCTTGAGATTTTTACAAAGATAATAATCAACTAATAAACTCTCTCATAGAGTGGATATTGAATCGCTGAAATACAGTATATTTGAAGATATTACAGAGTATTGAATCAAACAGTAAAAAGTAATAAATTCGATTGAGCATAGATTGCTTTGGTAGCTGCTCCGCATTGAATGATTCACCTTATATTGGTTGTTGCAATTAATGACTGTTGAGAAGCTTTAATGAATTTGTTGTGAGTATTGAATATAGCCGTTAGACCGTGAATCTCGTTCGTTACTCATAACTTTGATTTGTAGAAGAATCACAGTTTTTCTCCCGTTGACATTCCTTTTGATTTGTCTATTGATTTACCATAATGGGCATAACAAAAAGCTCTTTTGGTTGCTTAGAGAATGGTTATCGTGTTGGTGTCTGTTTTCTGCAATCGCATTTAATGCTTCTGACGTAATCAATGTTTTTTGCTAATTTGAAGTTTATCATTTGAAACTCATTAATATACTAGAGAAACATAGTTAGGAGAAGTAATAAGTGATGATAAGAAGATAATAGATCATAGGCAAAGATTTAAGCTTTATGGACACGGTGTTTTACTGAGGCACAAATGGCGACTCAAGCTCATATTAACTGAATCGAGTTTGTCTTTCATAACTTGAGTCTTGATGGTTTTCTTTTCAAAAGATAGTTTGTTCAAAAAGTGAATTTGAACTGAGAAGATTGTTTGTAAAGAGTAACTCAAGTCTTGAATTACTGACTTGAGTTTCTGACTCGAGTTGTGAAGTTTTGTTCTAAAGATCAAGACTGAGATATGTTGCAAAAATGTGCAAGATCAAAGCCTACTCGAGTCTTGAAAATCAAACTCTAACACATAACTCGAGTGCACAATATCATAACTCGAGTTTTGAAGATTTTTTCTTTTGAAAAGAGAAACTAAGTTATGTTGGCAAAGATGTATACTCGAGTCATAAATTAATAACTATAATGTGTGACACGAGTCTCAAAATCATAACCCGAGTTCTGGCACATCAGAGACTTTTGGATGAAAGATAAGGTTTAAAGAAAGCCACCAAAACTCGAGTTCCATTTTAGCGACTCGAGTTTTCAACTCAAGTCTCATAAAATGAACTTTAAGTGTGCTAGAAGCTTAAGTAAAAACACAAGTTTTGAGCATTATCATTGTAACTTGAGTTCTTACCTTTGAAAGTTTTATCGCTGAAAGCTTCTCACTTGAGTTTGGAAGTTGATGATACTAAAAGCAATTTTTTTGGTGATTTTAAAAGCATTGACTCAAGTTCTTAAACTAGAACTCGAGTGTGTCTGCAACAGACACATAAAAACATTTTCTGATTCAAGATTTGGTTAAAATAAAATTTATTCACTGAAGTGCTATTAAACACATACTTGAGTGACTTGAATCATCAAGTCTAATTCTTTACAAGTGTTACTTATCATCAAAACATATTGAATCGAGAACTAACATTGATGTCATACACATTGAAAAGAATGTGTGTGACAATGTGCTATACATGATGCTTAATGAACCAGGAAATTCAAAAGATCATCTTCAAGAGAGGAAATATTTACGGGCCATGAGAGTTCGTGAAGATGTGTGGCCGGATGAGAACGGAAAATTTCAACTGGCAAAATTCACCCTCATAAAACAGAATAAGGAAATCTTCCACACAACGTTGAAGAAAATAAAAGTTCTTGATGGGTATTCAAGCAACATTTCACGATGCATTGACTTGCAGACTCGAAAGGTTGCTAGGCTGAAGAGTCATAACTCATATGTTCTTATGAAACAATTACTTCCATTGGCAATCAAAAATACGCTTCCTCTCCCGATGTATTCATCGTTTTGGTGAATTTGTGTTTTTTCTTTTAGAAGTTCTATTCAAAGGTTCTGATTGTTGAGGAGTTCGATCAGCTGCAACAAAAAATTAATCTTACGCTGTAGCAAATACTGAATGACCACAACTCGCACTCACCAGATTTCAGAGCTCTCACACTCGGCCCTCTTGACCATCCAACCAGATGAAAGGCATATAATGTCAATCGTTTCAAGTTTTGCATGGTTTCACGAGATCAAGGATTTCTAACCCAAAATACAGGTGTTTATGTCACCTTTGGGACAAGGAGTTATGCGAGCAGTAGTGACGATAACATGCAGTTTGAAGACGTCCCGTATTATGGAAAGCTTCTTGATATCGTCGAAATAAATTACCAAGACCATTTCCACGAGACGCTTTTCAAGTGTTTATGGGCAAATACGACAACTTTCCAAGGACTAGCAATTGACAACTTAGACATCATATATTAATCAATTTCTCTCATCCAATTCACACCAATTAGTCTGAAAATGATGAGCCATATATTCTTGCCTCAGAGGCACAATAGTTTATTATGTCGAGGATGCAAGGCACAAGGGTTGGAATATGGTGGTTCACTTAAAGCCTCAGGACCTTTATGACATGGGCGATGGTGATAACATCGCCTATGAGAATGAGCCGTTCTAGCCCGCCAATTTTGAAGACTTCTTCCTATAAAGTGATGAGAGTTTACCTATCATTTGGTGATTTTTTTTAAGTTACGCTTTATGTTAAATTAATTTAAGTTTAATTTTTGTTCAAACTATTAAACTCATAACTAACATTTTCTCCCCATCTTTTTGTAGTGATGGGGAGGAAGAATGATTAAAAAATTGTTATCTTTCAGTAATCCGTCTATATTTTGTCTAAAAAAATCA
The DNA here is from genome assembly GCA_019022655.1 of Acacia acuminata. NCBI lineage: Eukaryota > Viridiplantae > Streptophyta > Magnoliopsida > Fabales > Fabaceae > Acacia > Acacia acuminata. The sequence continues at coordinate 1,377,772 of JAFJYI010000013.1, forward strand.
AGAGTACTTGTTATAGCGGTTATGAAAACACTACCAAAAAAAACCGCTACCAATTCCGCCACATTAGTCGCTACAACATCCGCCACGTCAACCGCTACAAATTTGAAAAAATCCTTGCAAATACCATAACCACACCTCATTTCACACACTCCTGCAATTCTTCCCTCCCAACTTCTCTCTTATTTTATTTTTCCTATCAATGTTTTTCATAGAGGTATCAAATATGGTAAATATTTTTTTTTTCATATCTTTGATTTTTAATTTCTTAATTTATTATTATTATTTGATACTAATTATTTTTATTTTCTAGAATGACATTCCCTCAACATTCCTTTCGATTATCAACATTCATACCATAATCAAATATCATCTAGTGAAGAACATAATAATTTTACATTATCTACATTTTCTCACACTACAAAAAAAAATTCAGTTTTTGCGGGAAAAAAAAACGTTGCAAAAAAAATTTTTCGTCTCAAAATTCATTTGCGACGGATTTTCTCCGTCTCAAAAACCACCATCACAATTGCGACGAAAACCAAAAAATCCGTCGCAAAAATTAGGATTTGCACAAGATATAAATAATAATGTTGCAAAGAATATGTATCAAAAAATAGTCTAAAGAAAGATTGTGATCATCATCATAACCAGCATTTGAATCATCACCAAGAGCTGACTCCGTACCCTTGTTTTTCATTAGGGACATGAGTTGAAGCTGTATTTGCCTTATCATCTCACGTGTCTGATGCAACTCATCGCATGTCTCGTGGAGCTCATTTGCTGTCTGCATTTTTTGCTGCTTTGTCTGGTTCAGCTAAGCTGCTTGCTCCAGCACCAACGCCTTCATCTTCTTCATCTCATCTACAAAAACATTAGGAAGTACATTTATTTTTTTGTACTTCATTTAAACGGACCAAGGAATGAAAATGTAACAATCAATATCAAATGTATTATGTTTACTTGTAGAAACTCCTTCAGTGCCGGATGAAGAGCGCTTCATTTGCCTCAATCGGCTGGCAGAGGCACCTTACCCGAAGAGTCTGCCTTTGTTGTTAAATCCGCCTACAGTCTCAATGAACAAACTCTCATTATTGAACTGAGAGGATGCGGGGTCGCTCTCACTTTATGAATCTCTCTCCTTCGTCAGCCTCTGATAGGTTTCCTAGAAACAAAAAAAAAATACATCACAAATAAGCCATGTGAAATGAAATAAATATTTTGGTGTCTGAAACAAATAATAAATGCAATAAATGTCTCATCGCTATTTGTTGCGCCTTGGGGTTAATCCAGCACCTCCCACTCCCTTTAGACTGCTAGGAATGGGTTTGCTCAAAGGCAATCCAATCAACCAATTCTACAAGAACTTCCCCAGACAGTGCCTGCAAATACAAATGATGACCGTTAATTAATTGCTTCAAAGTACAAAATATTGAATACTTAAATAGAAAAAAACGTGTACTCACAATTTTTCCATTTATGCTCACTAATTGGAATGGAGCCACCAGTATATGAAGGTCCATCCATTTTAGTCATATTTTGCTTATTTTTCTGACTTCTATTCTGAAATCTCTCATCAGCGACCCATTTTTGAAGTAATTGGTCTGCAGTCTCAAGTTGAATCCAATCTTGTTGCCTTTATTGTTTCTCAATATATAAAACTTCTAGACAATCACTAGCCTCCTTTGTGGTTATAAGTTTTTTTCAAATCTTGACAAAACGTCCCAAATTGAAGCTGAAAATCAATAACAAACAATTAGTGCTTAATCAATTTGCATTTGGATAAGAAATTAATAAGCATAAAACACATAACTTACCAAGAACTCAGTAAACCAAGTATCCCGATTCTGCTTAGGAATCTCTGTCCAACTGCCCCAAGGCTGATTGAAATAATGGAATATTTGGTTCGAGATGAAATTTGTCACTGGATTATAAGGCTCAAATCTGAACACCGAGGACATGATGCAAATATTAGTATACAAACTAAAGGTAGAAAATCATAACATTACTGGTAAATTTACATGACTTACTCGATGGTGCCGATAGGACAGATCCACAGCAGCCCAGTCACAGGATTTACCGATCCCCAGATTGGTGTATCGGAGGAACTACCTTCTTCCCCGACATGGCTCTAAGGTGACGCATTGTGCTGAAGGAAGGAATGTGAACTATTGAAGATGTTTGTACATAGATGGTTAAAGAAAACTAAACATATGTAAATCAATAAGAAATCGTAAAGTAAATCTACTCTCCTCCTTGTTGTGGATCAGTAGAAGTTCCTGGCACAGGTGTATCGCCCATAAAAGAGTCGGTAGTAGACGGTGAGGATGACATATAAAGTGACGGTGAAGATGACAAATAAACCAACGATGAAGATGACATCAAGTAGCAGCAGCTATGGGGAAACACTAAGCCCTCTGCCTATAGAGGGGGCAGATGGCGTCGATCTACCCCCTCTAATAGGACGAGGTCAGGCTCGACCACTACTATGCCTACTACTTGAACGCCTCTCTGAATGCTCCATCTCTGAACACTTATAAACATTATGTCAAAATATATATAAATATAAGAAATTTATTTAATATGACACTAACGAAGTAACGGAGTATCTAATATAACATATCGTCATAAACAAAGAACTAACACAAATCAACCAGACGATTCCTGTTTTTCGGCCTCTGCTTCCATGCTTCCTCTGGAGTCTCATAGTCATCGAACTCAGATTCACTATCAGATTAAATCTCTTGTGCCTCATCGTCTGATTCCGCATCGTCAATTTGGATAGGAATCAACTCTAACTTCACCATAGAATCAAACAAATTGCTTGGTACATCGTCCTCGGCAATGTTTACGAGCAGTACATGTTCCACGTCAGCTGGGAATGGTTCAGTCATACCGTCATTTATTTACGACTCTTTCAACTTGGGTATAATATTCCATGCTTTGGTTTTGATAACTCCCCTCCACCCTTGGCGGGATGTGGAGTATAATGTATAGTAAACTTGTTCTGCCTGTTGAGCAAGAATGAATGGGTCATAACTAACCATATATCTCCTTATCCAGTGGATCTCAACATTTCCAATTTTGTCCACTTTTGTCCCACGCTGAGTGTTATCAAACCACTCACATTTAAAAAAGAGTCACCACCTTGTCCCATGGGTAACTCAGCTGAATTATGTCAATTAACTTCTCACAGTAATCGCCCTCCACCCCGTGAACTTGGCCACGTCAACAACATACACCGTAATTGCAACATAGTGTATTTGCATTCACTTCAACAGTTGAAAACCGATACCCATTGATTACATATTTTTTGCACTGGGTAACAACTATTGCAGCTCCATAAGATAAACTCCACACAACCTCATTGGGATCTGATTGATTTTGCACGAAGTATGATCGAAACCATTGAGGAAACTCAGAGTTTGTGAATTGATCAACTTCAGAATCCAACATCGAAGGATTTGTCAATTGGACCCAATTAGAGAAGTAACTATAACAAAAAAATGAAGTTAATACTTTAATACTTACCATAACAGTAAAAAGAAAAGTAAGAACTGGGCGACCTCTTCACAGTTATTTAGAATGTACCACTCCGCTACTCGCTTATCTCTTCCTTCCAGAGTTGACCTCCAATGTTTTCCCACGACTCGACTTGGAAAATTAAATATAGATTTTTGATCACTCGTATCACCACCATCATCATTGCGAGGTGCCCCTCTCCATCTTGATATCATTTCAGGGGGCTAATAGTATACGCAAATTTTGTGGCCTCTTCGACTAGCAAGGTTAGTGCTTTTGAGGTAGCCGATAGTGATGAATATTCATTATTTTCAATGTGTTCACAACCAGACCATAACAGACGTTCCTCATTTTGAAGCATTTTATAGAACCTATCGACTTGCAGATTAGGATCCTATCCCACGTATGATGGTTGAGTATGTGTACCGGTCTCCTCTCCCATTTATGACAGTTCAGCATGAGTAATGGGATCAAAATATTGGCCGATCGACGGTCCCATAGCATCCATAACCAACTGCTCATATTGATTAAGGTTGTCTCGATGACTACTATCTCCGTAATAACCACTTGGTGTCTGTTGGACTTCGCCATAACATTCCCAACAATCATAATCCTTCATGAATCCCTTTTTACACAAATGGATTCTGACCATGCCCGGATCTTGAAATTTTAAACACCTACATGGACAATTGATCCAGGTACTTGAATTAGTTGAATGCGCTAAAGCAAATTGGATGAACTCTTCCAAACCCGCCAAGAATGCTTGAGTTAGTTCTCTTCTCTCAGTTAGACGATTGTACATTCAACTCCTATCATGATCGCCTTCCATTGTAACATCCCCAATTTTATGTAAATTGATATATTGGATGAATTAATGGAATACATAAATTTTCATCAAGACTTTAGTTTATGGTATTTAATTTCCATGTAAATAATTAAGCCAGAGAAAATGGTGTGGAATTATTTGAAAATTTGGGTAATTAATGTGGCATTAGACAATTTAAGATAGGAGATGACAATGGACGTCAAAACATATATTTTCCCTTTTTACCCTTGTATTTTCGGCCAAAAGGGAAAAATAAGAAGAATATAGTGAAATTCTAATATAAAGCCTAAGAGGTGACATGTGGTGGATCATGAATTTGAGGTCATTGGGCTAGGAAGTAAAACAATTATTAGGAGCCCAAGATGGAGCCATTTTAGTTTGGAGAAGAAGGAGAAGGGGGAAAAAGAGCTCATGAAGCAAATACACTTCTAGAAGCATTTTGGAGCCAAAATTTTAAATTTAAAGTTGGAGCGATGATGAGGGTCTTTTTGTACCTTGGGGTCCACAATCAAAAATAACCAAGGATTGCGTATAGGCAAATCTAGGATCGTTCTCTCTCTCGAGGAGCCTTTTATTGAGTCCTAAATAATCTAAATGACATGTAAATGTAATAAAAACAAAGGGAACATGGTTTTGGATTTTCAAATTAATAAACTAAAATAAGAATGCAATTAAATCAAATGCTAACTAATGTTTTTGGTATTTTCTTTATAAAATGGAATGGAGTATGAAGATGAGTATGAATGCTCTAGGAAATGGAATAGTGACTATCCTAGTTCAATTAAATGTATGAGTAAATTTTCACTAAGTCTAGATGAAAAACCCCAAGATACCACTTGAGTCCAATATTCCCAATTAATAGTAGCTCCTACTACCGTAGCTAACTACTACCTCTTGAGATATTGCTTAAAACCACTTAGCGTGTGATTAGGATTAAATTAATGCAACTTGCTTTCTCTTGATATGAATGCGATACCACGCCACTCAATTAATCCAATTCAATTATACTATCTAATAATACCACGTAGAAAGCACAATATTATTGAATCAATAAGGAAATACAAATTTATAAATCCAACAAGCTACTGAAATTCAATCCAATCACAAGGTTCAATCCACAAAGTTACCCAACAGGGTAAACTAAGTCTCAAAGATACAAAACAATATTCCTAAAACTAGGAAATTAAAATGTAATTAGAGAAAATAAATTGAACAAATAAACTCCCCTATTTTGAAGCTTTAAAACTCCAGCCACTTAATCCATCTCCAAGAGAAAAAGAGATCAACCCACATGATTTTAAATTCTTCTCCAACTAGCTTTAATCCAACGGCCATGAAACAATGAATAGAGAAAATATTTAATGATGAAGAAAGCAGAGTGTTGGTGCCAATGAGATTACGAACAGAGGAGACTAGAGATGTGGTGGTTGGCTTGTGATGGTAAGATCGATGGAGATAATGGAAGATGAAGGTTTCAGGCGTTAAGGTCCCAGGTTTTGGTGAAGATGAAGCTCACTGTATCAAGTCCCTCTCCATGTTTGCGTTTCAGGTTCTCCAGCGGAAGATGGTGGGGGAAGGAGGTCACCGGCAGCAATGGTGAGGAAGATGAGAACCGCCGGTGACAAAGGAAGAGTAAGGACAAAATCAAAGGTCGCTGGTGTGAAGGTCCAAAGTCGAAGATGATAGATGATGGAGCCTGAATGAATGTCGTGTCTGTGTTTGCTTTTTATTCAATGTGTCGGCGTCCTCCTCCAGGTCTCGGGTTTTGCTCCTTTAATTGCCTTCAGCTGCTGACCTAATTAATTCTATTCAAAATGTTGTGTTTTATATCCAGCCCCCAGTCCGTGTTCACACCTTCATTTAGGTCTAATAGTTTTGACCAGGGACTAAACTGCAAAGAATAAAATGTTGTTTGAGGGACCTAATTGAAACTTTTACAATTTGAGTTCAGATTTTCATTTTCAAATTTGATCTAATCTTTTAGGCATCTACAATAAAAAATAATAATAATAATCTAACATCAAATATTCTCATAAAAATCAATGATTAAGAATAATTACAATTTCTTTGACAATTTTGCCCTTTTTAGTCATAATTTAATGTATTTACTCTTAATCTTAATTTATCACAAGAAATGCATTTTAAGCTCTATAACTATGACAAAATGCATTAAGAATCCCAATTTAATTAACAAAAATCATATAAAAACATGGTTCGATCAGAGCCAAAGTTCAAATTTAAAATCTTGTGGAGTCATGCTTTTTAAAAGGCACTTCCCTCTCATTTTAGCTCTCACTTGATTTAGAGAGGAGAGAAAAGAGAGAGCAAAAGGCATTTAGCTAAGGCACAAGGGTTCAAGAAGGAATTCAAGTAGCAAGAGGGAGATTGAAACTAAGGTAAGTATGTTGGATTCATACTCTACTCTCTTCTTCTTCATGGTAAATATTAACAAACAAACTCTTCCTTGATGATGGAAGTGAAGGCCAAAAAAGGAAGAAGGAGAACAAGGATCAAGATTTTCAAAGGTTCAAAGGGAGCTAAGTCAAGTAAGTGGTCTTTGAACCCTCTTGTGATTTCTAGCTCATGGTGTTGATAATGGTTATTCTCTTGAACATTTATGCATGATTTGGGATGATGAAAAGGTTAAACATATGATTGAAGTTTAGAACTATGGCTTAAGAAGTCAAGCAAGCATGACTAAGAAGGAGTATGTTGTTAAAACAAGAACTTGGTGTGTTATTTATTCATTATGATTTTCGGCCAGCCCTATATACTTATAGATTTTAGTTGACTTTGGATGTTTTGATGCTTCCAAAGTATTTAAAATGAGATTTTTTATAAGAATGAACTTGGATCATGTTTTTGGAATCAAGGATAGAAGCTTTAAAAACGTGGAGAATTTGTTTTCGTAGAAACAGTGGAGTTAGTTGTTTTTCTTGTGGTTTTTGACCTAGCAAATGAACTTGAAAAATTATGATATTTTACAGTCCTAAAGTAGACATCTCAAGGATTAATTTGATATATCATTTTTAATTTTTAGAGTTCTGTATTAGGCGAAATAAATCTTTGAACATAGCCCAGAAAACTGGGCTCTGTTTCTGACCAGAGGATGGATTTTAGATACATAAAAATCGTACGAATTTTTATAGTCTTTGGAAATATTTTTTATCCAAAACTAGACATATTAAGGGTATTTTTAAATTTTGAACCACCCCAATTAGATGTTTCTAGAATTAATTATGAATTTTTGAACTTCAGTCACTGATTCTGGAATTTTCTGTGCAATCCGAAAATAAAAGGGGTTTTCATCAATAATGGATTTCCAATTGAGAAAAGGGATTTAGAGATTATGGAAGCTTAGAAAGGCCTTATTTCAAATCAAGAATTCAAATATTTATTAAGGTGAATTTTCATAATTATTGGGAATTTATTTGAATTATTGGTTATTTAAGGATATTTTTGTCATCTGCGCGCCGGAAAAATTAGTAATATTTGAGGTCGACTATCAGGTAGTAACCTTAATCTTCATATGCCTTGTGTTACTTTGTATGTTTTATTTTCCATGATTGTGGATCCGTGTCTCATGAGAGACATGTGTTTTTATGTGCATTCAATGTGGTTCGGGTTTGAGGCCCTACTACTATGATTTTCCTAGCGTTGTGGATCCAGGGCTTGCTATGTTGAGCAGTCCTGCGTTTATTAGGACTTGGGGTCCTTTCGCAGTAAATATTGCATATGTGTGGTATGCTTGTTTATATTATTGCGCGTGATTACTGAATGCTTATTGATTTGTTATTTTCCTGATTGTGGTGACATACATGCATTGCATACACTTTACATATGAGATTAATGATTACTCTGGGATTCAATTATGAATCCCAGACTTTTGTAAAGCTTCCGGTAGTTCATCTAGAGCAATGCCGGGAGACCAAGGTAAGAATGCAGAGCAAGATTGAAGTGTTTGTTGGTGAATCTTGGTGACTCCCTTTTGGTTGTTTATTTTGATTTCTCCCGGATGACTGTATTATTATTTTGGCTATTTTGGGCATTATGGATCTAGATAACTATATTTAATCCCTCAGGGGGAAATTTACTATTCAATTTTTTATCTTTACCAATATACTTTGTCCAAACTGATGTGTTTTCTGTTGCTAATACTCTGATATATGGCATAATTAACCTAGGAAATGGAATTGAATAATTGAATTAAAATTGGGACTAAGATAAAGGACCACACTACCCACCACCTAAAAAGCCGAGGCCGGTAGGTGTGTGACATCCATACTTCCCCAACCCAACCCTACAAAAGTATATACATTAGGGATATACCCCAATCCACAAAACAACATGTCACAAATATAAGTGTCCAATACAACTGGCCACTTATGCCAACCAATTGCCCATCAAGAAAGCGAGAAACAAACACATCCATTAAACAAAGAACAGATCCCAGCAAGCAACCAGAGAATGAGAATAGCATACCAGAACATGAGAACATGCATGTGGAGGGGGCAAACAAAGAATAGGACACTATAAGTATTTTGGAGTTTATGAAGGTCATATTAAAGGCTAATACAATGTTATAACATGGCATAGGATGACTTGGAGATTTTCTAACATATATGGGCCAAATCAAAGAGATTATTTAAGACAATAATATATAAGATTTAATCAAGTTTATATAATATGCAAAATCAACTTTATCTTTTGTATTTATAATTACCTATTCATCTAAACAAAGTATTTATAATTTAGTTTTTCAAATTATCCATCTTTATTGTATAGCTTGTTAAAGATAGTTTCAAATCAAAAATTTAAATGAGATATTTTTTAAAAAAAAAATTCACAAAGTCATTTTTATAAGAGACTAACTCAAGTAGCTAATTTAACTAATTTTTATAATACATACAAATTTCATTATTCCATAAACTCACATCTTCTTCCTACTTTATGTTAATTAATTAATTCTCATATCCCTCAACATTACTTGTAACACTTTATTTTTCTCATTTCAATGTCATCCTATTTATAGATTTATGTATCATTACAAACTAATACAATATCATAACAATTATTGTAAGATCCCAACAAACTAAGCATTATCTTAAAAAGTAATCTTACTATCAACATCAAGCACCTTTTAATCTAAATACACTAATGAATATCCACAACAACTACATCTTAATTCTTTGCTTTATCACTTTAAGCATAATCCAAATTTTGCAACTTCTCTTATGTTTTCCAACATCAAATAGTTAACTTCCTACTTCCTATTATATATGAATACAAAATATTTTTATCACACCAATTTGCATAATACACACACTCATAAATATACAAATGTGAAAAATTAAAGCCTTCATTGCTAGAAAGAGTATTATTCACACAGTTGATTAAAAAAATGTCATGTAAATGGAACCACATCCCAAAAACAAAAAAAAGAAAAAAATTTACAAACCTACGATTAAGGACGGTGAAGAGGCTGGGAAGAGAAGGAGGGCGAGAGGTGGTGTAACATCCTCCCAAATTTACCATTTAAATAATTATTTTATACCTAAACGTACTTAATTCTAGTCAAAATAAATCATTCCATAATAAAATTCATATCAACAGTCACTGTTCATATCATAAGTTCTAGTATGCAGCGGAATAATCAAAATATGCAACGTACCAAAGAGGCCCTAAAGTTTGGCAATATACATCAAACTATGCTCATGTAACAAAATAAGACATACAAGATTGATAACTCTGATCAAGTCTCGGATGCCTTCCTCCCCTTCGTATTCTCGCCTGAAAAAAAGTGGTGAAATGACGGGGTGAGTCATACGGACTCAAGTAACCACATATCCAATTTAACAAGTATACGGGGAGTGATTATAAGATAGTTACGTGGGCCAATTATCCATTCGTATATCAATAACTCTGAGTAATTTACCAAACCAATTTATAATTCAAAATCATTCAATATGCATGTAACTCCCTCAACCCTCCTTATAACCTCCTTATAACCGCTGACAGAACCCATGGGCTACAATATAATAGGTTTAGTTTCTGTGACAAGACTGCACCAAGCTCTCCGATGATGAGGTGTAACCCGGCCAAAGGTTACAGAACTCATATCGGACCATAGGTTCCCTTTCTCTCGAATGTAGAAAGGTGTCACTGTCCCAAGGGCTGACCCTAATCCCGGCCAAAGGATTAGGATGATACCAAGGGCAATATCCGGCCATCCACTGTGCGCTCAGTGGCGGCAATACCACGTGGTATAAAATCAATCTCCTACAATCACATCTCATCTCATCTCAACCCAGAACACCTCAATATGCAGTGCATTATCACAATTTTCAACATCAAAAATTCACAGTTATGTTCAATAATCAACATCATGCATAAATTTCCATGATTTCAACATAAAGAATTTTAATTATAACAATATAAACAGTTTAAGCCCACTTAACTAAAAATTTACCTTCAAACAAATATCTCACACATATATACATTTTCATTGGTAACACAAACTATAATATATTTATATCATTTAAATATATATAAGCATACACTTATAATCACCTCATCAAGTATACAAGATAAATTGGAAAGTGGTTACCTCAAGTTCTTGACACAACACTAACCGTGAGAGAAATCAGTCCGCTTTAAAATGAATATATAATTATATGTTAATAGAATTAACAATAATACTAATTTCATAATTAAGTAATTGATTAAGCTATTATTTCTCTTTAGTTTTCCTAAAAATGACAATTTATCTATTCCTCAATTTTTAACCTAACACTAGCTTTTAGAAGTGTAACCCAATTTATTAAACAATCTCCAAACCTCCACATACTCAAAATCACACCAATCTCTAATTTAAAATCTCATATCGCAATTCATAATTCCATGTAGTTCAAAGATTTAGTAAAACTAACCGATTAAAGTTATTTACTAATCATGCTTGACATATATATAGCCTTCTATTATCAAAACTCAAAATTTTACCAATAGTCTAATCCTAAAATTTTCAATAATCATTACTATTTTACCCTCAATAGAAAGAGAAAAATACGTAGAACAACTTTCATGAAGAAAGTTTATTGAAAAGAAATTAATCTAACTACCTAAATAATCTTATAAAATAAATAACGTACCTTAAAAAAACTCTAATAGCTCTCTTTTCTTCTTCCAAACTCTCGTACTCTCCTGATCTTCCGGATCTCTCGCACACACCCACTTATCTCAATTAAACACCCACACTCCTATATATAATGGGTTAAGGCGGTGGATTAAGGGATTAATTTTTTTTTAATGGATAATACCCCCTCTGCCAACATTAATTGGCAGGACGCTGCCACTTCCAAATGTGGCAGCGTACGCCACAAAATTATATTTAATTTTTTGTTTTTTTTGTTTTTTTTCTTTTGTTTTATTTTAATAAATTAAGTAAATTTTCTTTTTTTTCCTTTTCTTTTTTTTTTTTTTTTTTTTAAAAAAAAAATATTATTTCAAGAATATTACAGTGGAGGTCAAAGGTGGAGGAGGCGGAGGGGGCTAGCATAGGCGACGGACGTGCGGGGGAAGGACGTCGACGGGGAGGAGGTTGGACCGAAGGGAGAGGGAGAGCAAAATCATAGAAATGAGGAGCAATGGGGGTCAGTATTTAATAGCTTTTTGCGACGGATCTTCGGATCCGTCGCAAAGTTAAGGAAAACTCGCCGCCGGTTTGCGACGGATCTACCCCGCGGGGTTTTGCGATAGATTCTCCAATTGGTGGCATTTTTTCCACCGATTTGCCCTTATTTTGCGACGAAACTCATGTTCCGTCGTAAAAAAAATTTCCAAAATTATTTTCCATCGTTTTTCATCTCTAGGGTTTGCGACGGATATGATTTCCGTCACAAAATCCAAGATTTTGCGACGGATTTTATTATCATGCAAAAAATTGAGAAATTTGTGACGGAAAAATTTCCGTCACTATTTCCCTCTTTTCTAGTAGTGTCATTGTTTTACTTGTATAATATCCATAATTAAATATGATCTAATTGTAATATTTCTTAAATTATCATGTAAGTAACAAAACTAAAATGGAAAAGTAATAAATAAAAAGCGCTATATTTCTTGACATTTTTTTAAAAAAATTTGCTGCACAACTTGTTAAAAAAATTTTGGCACGAAGTTTAAAATTTTTGAAATTGGCGGCAAACATTTGTAGTGGTTTATGAAAAAACAACTACAATATAAATTTTCAAACTTTTTAGCACAATTCCAAAAATTTAGTTCCAAATTTTTTGTAATGGTTAAGCAACTATTACAATTATTTTCGCCAATGTTTAAAGATATTTTGCCGCCACTCAATCGTTTCGCCAAATTGTTAAAATTCTTGGACGTATTTAGTCACCGGTAGTTAATTGTTACAAAAAATTTCAATTTCATCTTGTAGCGGTTTATACACCTCTACAACATGTACTTATAATGTGGCGTCCTAATGTCATATGGTAGTGGTTAGTCCGTGACCTCTACGGTTTAGTAGCGGTGAGTATATTTGAGTAACGGTTTATAGTAACTGCTACAAAACAGCTTGCCATGGTGCATTTTGTAGCAGTTTGTCAGACCGCTACTCGTAGTGGTCAAAACCGCTTCAAAAATGCGGTTTTTTCTTTTTGTAGTTTTTGGAGAATGAAAATGGACTTTTATGTTGCCAATAATAAATTTAAGCTAGAGCATGTTAGAAAAGAGTATAGCTAATGAAAACTTGACAATATAAATGAGTTTGGGAAGATTTAGTTCTTAGGGGTAGAAGGAGTTTGGGTTAACTACGGTCCAATTCTTTGGTATTCTTGCATATTACGTGCTTAATTGTAAGATTTTAGAAGTTGTAAATATACTTTTCTTCATTATGAAAAAATGATTCATTATTTTGAGAATTTATTAATGAGGTTGCAAATCCATTTGAATTGATTGATTGATGATGAATTGTGATACACTTGTATATACATATTCTAGGGCTAAGTTAATTAGATGATAAACTAATTGATTGATGATTGTTAATTATATCAGCTAAGTTTATATTCTTTGCAGGTACCGATGGTAGTATGGAGGTTGGCTTATGTGTAGGGCCCAATTCTATCATTTCCTTTTGTCAGAATAAGGGGTAGGGTTCATGAGACATGACATTTTCTTAATTTAATTGTTACATTTTCTATATATTTGCTTTTGTACTACAAGTTTAAAAGGTTTATATGCCTTGGTAGCAACCATCGTTTTGGCGTGCTAGGGGATGGTTCTAAACCCTACCCCCAAAATTCAGCCACCTTTATTTGAAACAAAGTCTCCGATGGTAGGAGCTCAGCTGGGGTGGCCGGCAACCAGAGAATATATTTGCAAATAAAGTGGTCAAGGGGACTTTGAACCCATGACCCCCTAGAACACCAAAAAAGAATAGTGATCATCAAATCATTCAAATTTTTATAACTACATTAAAAAAGTGGCCTAATGCACAAGGCCACCACCAAGTGGAATGCATTATAACTACATAATGCAAATAGAAATATCTTAACAAGGTTGCTCATGTTGTTGTTGTGGCTTTCCTGTTCCAAATCTGCACAAGATATCTGAATAGGTGATGATATTTTTGAAGACTTAGCAGTAGGTACATAAAAAAGTTCAGTGTACAGTGAAAAAGACCGTATAGATGGTTTCAGATATTTTGGACCGTTTGGTGGCTTTTCGATCTGATGAGCTTATGCTAGAAAAGTGGCTTCCAATTGAAATCACTTTTTCCAGCTTCAGGTTTTTTTCATAATCGTTGCACAGTGTCCATAGGCGCACAAGTTTGCACATGTCCATAAGTACATAGTCGTCCTCTTCCACATTCATCTTTTTCCCTTTGTTGCCACAGGTTTCAACTGATTCCACAACGCACTCCTCAAGCGTCTTCAATTCACGACCTACCTCCTCTACGCTACCCATACGAACTCCTCTTCTCTTCTGCACCATCTTCAATTCGTGAGCTACCTTCTATCCTCTGCACTTCAATTAAAGTCATCTCCTGTGTGCCCTTCAATTAATTTCCCAAGCTACCTCCTATACGCCCTTCAATTCATACAACCTTCTCTTCTCTTCTCCGCCCTCCAATCAATTCACATATGACCTCCTTTTCCAGTCTGTGTGCAATCAATTTTCAGTCTTCAATTAATTCCCAGTCTTCTCGAGCTACCGCTTGTCACACTCATACAACCTCTTCTTTTCTTCCACACCAGGTCTCAGTGAGCATTGAAAGGGAAATTAATTCCCACACCTACGTTGCACAGTCAGTTTAGTGCTATATACGAGTCTCACCTCCAGATCAATTCTTCATATCCTATCTCTGAGCGTGAACAAATCATAACGAGGCTCTTTTTTTCCTACGTTTGTTTCACTGTTGAAACTTGTCAATCTCCTTGTCTGACTGTGAAACTCGCCAGATCTTCGGTTCCATTTGCCTCTCTGGTGATTTCTTCTTCCCATTTGTTTATTACCCAGAAAAGCATGTTTCTTTATTTCCAGATGATGTTTTGTTGCTTCTGCAATTTGTTTCTCTCGCACCCTCTACTCTTATACTATGCTCTAATTTTCCCTTGCCCAATTCATGGCGTTTATGTGAAATTATTTGAATACATGTATAATGCTTGATATGATTGGTTTTGATGATTTCAAATATAGATGGAAAATATTGAGAGCAAAAAGTTTATATAATATATTTATCTCCTACATTTACTACTTCCCTATATTTAATGTAGACTCAAAGATTAGAAGATATACAATTCAATTATGAAGAATGATCAAGAAGAAAATCAATAAAGAAGTTATTGATTTGGTTTGATTACGAGGAAGAAGAAGGAAGAAATTAGCTTAAAACTAAAAATGACAGTTTAGCTTGAATTTTATAAATGACAATTTGGCACCATGAATTTCAAAAATGCCAACTTAGTCATGCACTCGAGTGAACAATGAGAAAATTGTGACCTTTGTTTTGCAACTTACCTGTACAAGGTTCGGTTTTTCGATGGTATCTCCCAAACCATATATCCGATTGAGGTGAAACTAGTTTCATATGAAACTATACTTCTAATGTGTCCCATAACACCAACATCAAGCTCAAAGGAGTTCAAATGAAAGAGAAATGAATTTTGGAATTTGACAGTGGAATTCTCGCCACAAATCAAACATGTGTTCAATTATTTGGATATATCTCACAAACTACAAGTCCAAATGGAGTAAAACTAAATTTATATGAAACTAGACTCCCAATACGTCACACGAACACAAATAGGAAGAACAAAGGAGTTTGGACCAAGCAAATATGTCTTTCAAAATTTGACACTGGAAATTCTAGTGCCATTTCAAAATAGCTTTGGTTATCTAGATATATTTCCCATAATACACATCCAATTGAAGTAAAACCAATTCCATATGAAACTAGACTCAAAATTAGTTTTACAAAATCTAGAAGCAAGCTGAAAAAGTTTGAGCAAGAACTTACTTCCCAGATCATTCCATGTGGTGATGGAATTAGCAGATAGGTTGTTAAGCAACGTCTGAACCTTGTCCCTTAGTGAGAATGAGAATAATTTAATTCGGACGGCGTCGAACGTGACTCCTGGGATGACAAATGAATCACACACCTCCATAAAGGTTGTAGATGAGGATCTTCATGGGAGTCCTCCAAATTGTCCGCCGCATTCAAGCATCGAATCATGACACCCTTAATTTTGAAGTGTCCTGCATTGAAGGTCGGTGGTGTGATAGTCGAATTCAGCTTGTTTAGATCTGGAATCCCGAATTCCATGATGGCCTTATTGGTATCTGGATTTGGAGGTGGTGGGAGCTGGTCATCCCTGTTTAATCCTATTTGCTCTCGTTGCTCCGTTCGTGGTTGACAGGCATATCTGATGAGCACAAATCGTACCATATTTTCCCTATACTTATTCACTGAATTGAATGTTAAATACAAGCGTAACTGCAGATAATCTAAGTAAAAGGGCATACATTCATGATATAAGAACTGAAGAGTAGAAATCATTTGCATGTGATAAGAATGGAACAATTTACAGGGTTCTTAAAGAAGAACGTATAGCAGAGCTGATACGATGCTATAGCATTCTGACAGCATCCCGAAGTGCAATACAAGGCATCCCAAATGCTATAGCAAAGTAGACGACACAATGCTATGTGGCAGGTTTTCTGACCTTTTTACCCAGATGATTTCAAGAATAAAAGAAAAGGGTGATATTGACAGATAGATTGCTGACATAACGGAATAGAAGATGCGGAGGATCATAACTAAAAGATTTGAACAATCCCCTTGAGAATCAACGAAGCAATCTACTCGGATCAAGAGATACAATAGATCCCGACGGATTAGGAAAGGCCCAGCTCGCTGTAACTTACACCGCAAGAAAAGCCTGATTATGAAAGGAAACAGCGGAGCCAACCCTAATAAAGTCAGAGAGCCCTAGAACGAGATTTTATCTTTCGGTAGACTCAAGAGAAGAGTGAGAGATTTCACAAGAGCACGAGATTTCCAGGACAGCCCAGCATCCTTCCCTGCAGTACGACGGACGAAGAAGACGTGGAGTGGTGACGTGATAAGGCTGCGTCCACGTCGTTGGATTTCCGTCAAAGCTTTCTGTTTTCCCTTTTTAATTTAGTTTGCCGATCATGGGTCATTCTGTTAGTATCTACTTTGTGTGTCCCTCGTCAGTCATGAACTGATTTTCATATGGCTAGACGAGGATGAATCTTTAAATTGTTGAATGAACCCAGTTGCAAGTTCTTAATTCAATAAATTTGGTTTGCTTATCAGTGTTTTAATTACTAGTCGATTAACGGAAGTTAAGGGCTAGATTTGTGGCCTCACTTATCGGCAATGAGTCGAGGTTAGACCTCGAGAAACAAGTGTTTGCTAGGCAGCCCGTGCACGGCTTGACCTATTATTGTAGGCTTCGGGAATGGGTCTACCTCTCATACCGAACTCGGAATCATCCTTAAGCGTTTCAATCCCCAGTTGCTCTACCCATTGCTATAGCATCTATCTCGCATGCCTTCCGCAATGCTACAAAGATAGCCACTAACTACAATACTATTTGATTAACCCACCACTATAATCTACCGAAGCTTCCGCGTCCGATACATATGATACTAACTATACTCCTTCCATATTTCTATGGCAACTTTCTAGTTAGATCTACTTTACACATAGGGTGTCATGGTTATGAGAGGTAAACCCATTCCTGAAGCCTACAATAATAGGTCAAGCCGTGCATGGGCTGCCTAGCAAACACTGTTTCTCAAAGGTCTAACCTCGACTCCTTACCAATAAGTCGAGACCACAAATCTAGCCCTTAGCTTCCGCTAATCGACTAGTAATTAATACACTGATAAGCAAACCAAATCTATTAAATTAAGAACTTGCAGCTGGGTTCATTTAACACTTAAGAAATCATCCTCGTTCAGTCTTAGGAAATCAGTTCATGACTAACGAGGGAAACACAAAACAGATAGTAACAGAATGACCCATGATCTAAATACTAAAATAAAGGAGAAAATAGAAAGCTTGACAAAGTTCTAACGGTGTGGAAGAAGCCCTGTCACATCACCACTACACGTCTTCTTCTCTCCATCTTATTGAAAGGAAGGATGTTGGGTTATCCTGGAATTCTCGTGCGTGTGAAATCTCTCACTCTTCTTTCAAGTCCGCCGAATGTGGAATCTCGTTTTGGCTTAGTGCGACTCTCTTTCTAGGGTTGTCTTCCTGTTTCCTTTTATAATCAGCCTTTCTTGTGGCGTAAGTTCCAACGAGCTGGGCTTTCCAAATCTGTCGAGATCTATCGTGCCTCTCGATCTGAGTAGATTGATTCTGCTGATCATGTGGGATTCTTCAAATCTTTTAGTTTCGATCCTCCGCATCTTCTATTCCGTTATGTCAGCAATCTACCTGCCATTATCGCTTTCTCTTTTATTCCTGAAATCACCTAGATAAAAAGGTCAGAAAATATGCCGCATAGCATTGTGTCCTCTACTTTGCTATATCTTTCGTGATACCTTTTATTGCACTTTGAGTTGCTGTCAGAATGCTATATCATAGTATCAGCTTTGCTATACGTTCTTTCTTAAAAACCATGTAAATTGCTCCTTTCTTAGCACATGTTTAGGATGTAAATGGTTTCTTTCATTCAGTTCCCTATATCATGAATATATGTCTTTTTGCTTGGATTGTTTGCAGTTAATCTTATATTTACCATACAATTCAGTCATGAAATATAGGGAAAACATGGCATAAATTGTGCTCATCAAAAAGCCACAACGGTGATTTAGCAAAAACAAGTGGAATACAGCGGAACATGAAACATGAAGGATACTCAACAAGAGACATCACAGAAAGCCTCACTCACAATGGTCATATTCTATAACATGAAAATGATGCAAAACAGTGAAGCATGTAAGGAAGACGTGAAAATGGTACTCAACAACAAAGTATGAAAGGAAGACCACATAATAGCCAAATGACGGACCGAATGCTAACAACATTAATTTTCACAATGGCCAAATGTTCCAATGGTCATATGCACTCTCCAACGGTAATACATGGTCAATGCTCTAACGGTAATACTGAATGGCTATTTCTCTCTCCAATGACAACGAACAATCCTCCAACGATCATAGAAGCTCATAACGTCTTGATACTAATTGCCTATAAATAGAGACAAAGCAACGAAAGTGAAATACAACAAGAGCTTACATCTTCACAATGCCAATTCTCCTAATATTTATCTCATTTTCTCTCTATTTTCTCAATAATCATATAATGTACTATAGAGAATGAAGTCATTTGTATTGTACTTCAGTGTTCATTCTATCACTTTTGAAAGAGAAGGTTGCTTGTAATCCTTCATCATAAAGGTTGTATCCTTAGGGTGTCTAAGGGCGAGTATCTCAAGAAGAGATTTGTAAAAGCTTCACAAGTGCCCAGCTAAACTTATGGGATTGTAGTGGTTCTTAAGTACCTAGTTAGAACTTGAGGAAGATAGTGGATTGAAATTTTAGGAGGTGCTTAGGGACTGGATATAGGTAATCACAGATTGGACCGAACCAGGATAAATCACAATTTGCATATTCTCTTCTCTAAGCTCTTATATTTCCAGCATATATTATTTGTATAACTGATTGATGATTTATAAATAATTATTTTTATTAATATGCGAATAGATTTACAAAGTTTCTAAGTTTTTATCTTGGGAAAAACACTTCTCATGTTGTAAGAGAAATGTTTTCTCATGTCACACACACATAAAATGGTGGGACCCACATATATATAATTAGCATTATATATATATGTGTAGGTCCTACTATTTCATGTGTGTGTATAGGAATCTTCTTCTTCTCATGTAACATGAGAAGTTTAAACCCCTTTTATCTTACACCCAATTTACCCTCCTCTTGTGTGATAGCCAGTTCTAACACATATGTTTGTTGTGCTTTCTGGTTGGAGCATTTTACAGTTTAGATTAATTGATAAATATTCTCTTCTGTCATGTATTAGGATACACATGAAGGGTATTTTTATTCGAGAGGTGGTGAGCGTATGATGCAAGAGTGCGATGCAAAAGTCAATTGATAATCTTTAAGTATTTTTATTCATCCTTAAATATCTTAGGTAATCATCAATAACTTTTTAATATTAATTTATTTTTAACACAAATTTAAATTTAAATTTATCATAATATATATAATTAATATGTATGTATTATTCAATAAGATTTATGCTTTTTTTAATTATTTTTCATCTCAAGTCTTTTCAACCGCTTATATCAAACACGTTTGGAAAAAAGATACCTCTGCCACCATAATCCAAATACAAATCACATTTACAATTTGACTTTTTTTTCTTTTTTACTTTTGCAAAAATCAAATAAAAATAAGTCAATTTTCCAACCATTAAATCAAGCAGACTCAATATATTTAAACAAATAATCAACATGCTAGGATGGCTTGGCGGCCACCATCCTTTTGGTGTGTGCTTCCGTCCACTTCTTATTGGAACTCATAATGGTTGACATTGTTTTAAATAAACAATAAATGAAGGGTACTAGTATATTTTTACACATAGAATCTAGGGAAAATTCCATTAAAATACCATCTGAATTTGAAAAACCCCCAAAAAGCCCATTGAATTTGTAAAAAGACTGAGAGGTACCAAGGACCTATAAGAGATATGAAAATTCATGGAAAAAGACCAAACTGCCCTCTCTTCATTCTCATTCACATTTACACAATCGACACTTCATTCTTTCTTCATTCTCTGATTGCCATTCTTGCCCTAACGTCAGCGTCACTGCCTTCTGAACCACTGCCGTCACCGCTGCTGTCGTTGTCGCTGCCGTCACCGTGCTCGCCACCGCTGTCAGGTATCTTCCTCATCTCATTAGTTTTGAGCCCTAATTCTTCCTCTCTGCTTTTGCTACAGTGCATTTTCTCCAGCGTCGCCATTTTGATTTGTAGACTCCAGAAAATTTGGGGCTCTATCTAGCTTCAGTTTCTATTATGTTGCCTTACTTCGGAATCCACCTAATAACCTTAGATTATATTCTTTCATTTTTTCCGTGTGTTGCCATTTTGGACCGTTTATGGAAATTTCAAAATTGTGTATGAACTGCGTTTTTTATTTGTCATTTGTTGTTAAATGTTAAATGTGGTTCATGAACTCTCTTAATTTTTTATCTGTCATTTGCTGTTAAATGTTAAATGTGGTTCATGAACTCTCATAATATGTGTTTAAAAGTTACAAATTTTAAAGTACCAATTCACAGAGAGGAATAAATCTAAGGAAAAAGTTGAAGGACATATATTAGTCAGGGACTACACTGTATAGATACTCATTACAAAACTACTAGGAATCTAGTTTCTTATTACACTTCACTGCTTCAAGGTTCAATTAAATAGAAGTAGGAAAATAGGTCAGTTTGTAAACATAATTAAACTATTGTTAATAACCACTGTAATTATGATCCTAACAAGTAATAGTGTATAAACAGAATGTTAAGAGTTGTTAAGATATATTATTTTGAGTAGAAAAGAGGTAACTATATAGGACTTGAAGGAGGGAATTGGCTAGTTTTTCTTTGAATACACATGTCCTCACATATACAATAACTTTTATATGAGAGTTATCTTTTCCTCATTTTGTTCCAAAATCGGTCCTTGTGTTTTTAGTTTGGTTCCATCTTAGCTATAAAAGTTCGAAGCATCATGGAAGCTATGAATATATAATATGAACTCTGTAAAACACCCCGCACTAACTATGAAAGAGTCCTGTTTATGTTAGATGGTAAGAGCTAGAGAAAGGATATCAATAATTTTTAAAACTAGTATTCCCTGTTTTTTTTTTTTGTGAATGAAAACTAGTATTCTTCATACATATATATTTGATATTTTGTCTGGCTATATGGTCTGTTTGATTCTATATTCTTCATTCATTTTTTGGGCTTTGAATTGAACAATTAAGAAAATCTGTCGAATAGATTAAGAAAGACCTAAAAAAGGGATTTGAGAAATATATATACCTGACAATTACCGTGTTTTTCCATTGTCTTATGGTTATTAAGTTATAAAGTAAGAACATCTAAGTTAATTTTTAGTGGGCCACTCGGGATGTGTACCGTTATAAATATGGACAAGAATTGAAATGTGGACTTTAGGTGGGCTTGATTAAGTCATAGATTGCCTATAAAGGACTCACATACATTATAACTCATTTGATATTTGGTAAATTTGTTTGAGGAATATTATTGGAGTTGACTTGTTTGATAACATCAGTGTTTTCTATTCAAATTCTTGTTGTTGCTGAAATTAGCATTGTATTGAATTGCTTCGAAACAAAATTGTTGGATTGTGATTTAACCGTTGTTGTCACATTCATTAGAGGATCATTTGTCTTTGAGAGTGTAATGAGTTTACTTGTTATTGCTGATATTATTGGATTAAAATTCTTGGAACTAGTTTTGCTAAATGAGTAAAAGCATTTGCTGTTATATGTGGTTCATGAACTCTCCTAATTTTGTGTCCTGCCATTTCAATTTTTCAGGTTTAGAAAAAGCAAAAGTATAGCAAAATGTACACCAATAATGTGTACTTTTTGTTTCGTAACGAGTTTAAGAAAGAGAATAAAGTTCCTGACTTTAGTGACATGAATAGGGACCGCAAAAGCGTGGAGGGCTTTGAGTGTCGATGAGAGGAAAGTATACATTGATAGAGCCAAAGAAGGAAGGCTCAAGAATAAGAAGGGAACCTCCACCTCCTCTTTTCCATCACGATGCTCGTTGAACAAATTTTTGAAGCTTGTAGCATTTGTGAACTCTGATGAAATATTTTTTAAAAAAAAATGTCCAACAGTTAGGGTTTGGACAGTTGCTTCAAATTCAAAGTATAAGACTGCCACGAAAAATGTTAGTCACTATAATGAGAGCTTATGATCCCCCAACCAATCAATTCCAAATAAGGGGGAAGACACTGAAATACAAGCAAAAGATGTGGCTCAATTGCTTGGGGTACCACGTAGTAGGGACGAGGTAACAATGAAAGTGACTGACGCAGATCCAGTATTTCAGCAACTTAGAAAAGACTATGGTAAAATGAATTATGACGACATACTAAACATCATAACTTTAGGGGAGTCGGTTGAGCAGTTTGAGATGTTATTTATGATGCATATGTTGGGGACTTTTCTCGCTCCAACATCAAGCACAACTCCCAGTTTGCAATTGCTGAAGGTATTAACCTCGACCATGAAAGGATTTTCCCACTTCGACTGGGCCACATATACTGCCAATGACCTCCAAAAAGAGCTCTCTGATTATGTAAACACGATAAGAGGAAACAAAGATTGCAACTCCTATGTCGGAGGGTGCATATATATGTTATTGGTAAGTATTATGATTGTGATTTGTGTTAACATTTTTTTGACATAACATTTAAATGTTTAACCTTGTTGTTGTAGTTATATTTCGGGGAGCGGTTCCCATTAGGAAAGACAGTTGATCACAAAGGAAAGAGTCCAATTCAGTTCTAGACCAAAGAGAAGGTGAAGGAGATGATTGAGAAAGACAAGAAGAGCGACATTGGGATGTTGTATACCACGAAGGCCGGTAAAGACAAGGCTAAGAAAGACACTTCAGAAAGGAATTTTGTGGCCTCTTTAGACCCAGTAAGTGCTTCCACATATGACGTTTAATTCATGCTTGGCTATTATGTTAATGACCTATGATAAATTGTGTCATATTTAGGTTTTAAAGGATTTGCATGGCAAGTTGATGGGTATAATCAACGATAGCCACAAAAGGCTTGTTGTTGCTATCGAAGATGAGTTGTGAAAGGCACAAGATAACATTGGAAGGCAGCGGAAGCAAGAAGACGGTGAAGCTGAGGATGATAGTGATGATGCTGATGATAATGGCCAAGATGCTCATGGTGATGATGAGGGCCAAGAAGGTGATGGTGACGATCATGATGATGGCGAAGGTGGTTATGAGGATGACGCATCTGTCGGAATGCCAATCAACATTGATGATGACGAAGGAGAACAATCAATTGTTCCATACCCGTTCAACAAGAAGATGCACCACGGAGATCACAGAGGCCGAAGAAGCCAAAAAACAAGTTGCCTTAGACTTTGACGAAGCCATTAAAGCGACCTAGGAAGGCAAAAGAACAGAGGGAATTATTCTTCGACCTTATCTCCGGATCCTGCACCAAAGATGGGGTGATCAAGTAAGTCATAAAAAAGTTAATTTCAATGAATATTCAATATTAAAATCCATTTTTTCTAGATTAGTTAATGTATGATGACATTGTTTCTCTTTTACAGGATTCTCATACAAATAGAAGATGAAGATATAACCCGGGAGTAGCTGCAAGCACTAGGCCGGAGGAACAGATTAAGTAATCGGGTAGGTACTAAAAAAGCTAAAATTTTGATACAGCATTTTGAACCCCGCTTATCAAAGTGTTCACACATGCAAGTTATGTCTATTGTATGTAAAACATTGATGCAAGATATGCAAAACTAGGGTGAAGTGAGGAGGCACATTTTCAGTGCTGATCATATGGTAAGTCTACATTTATGGACCTTGATAATTTATTTCCCATTGACATACGTATATATGACTTCAATATTTGTTGATTATGCAGAATTTATTGGCAAGAAAACCACTGGGATGGAAAGTTTTTGAGTGGAAAGAACAACTATTGCTTGAATATATAGGTTACAATATCAGTGATTGTGATTTGATAATGGGACCGATGTTGGTTGATCAGCACTGGTTTTGCACTGCCATTGATCCAGGCACGAAGATTTGTTATGTCCTAGATTCAATGAAGACAAACGTCGCCATGAGCAAGAATGAGTCCGTTAAAAGAAGAAAACTGCATGTGTAAATCCCCAAGCAACAGCGATTAAACAAATCGTATGTTACGTGTATTCAAGTTTTAGTTACGATTGAGTGGAGTAAACACTTATTTAATGCATATGTGTTGTTCACAGAGGGATCGTTTTGAAGAGATCATTGAACTTGTGAAACCAAATGACAAAGACAAGATGCAAAGAACAGAAATTAGTTGGTCACCCGTTCCACAACAACCAAATTTGTGAGTGTCATTCTGTGTTAGATGGTCAATAATGCTAGGTTGTTGTAAATTTGTAAATTTGTGTATTTCTGTGTTCTGTAGGCAAGATTGTGGCGTTCATGTGTTGATCTGGTTGCACAATTGGAAACCCAACGAAATTATGCAGTATGGTGATGATGAACTGAACGAGTATAGGTGCAACCTCATGTGGTAGCTGGTCAACCATGAATTGAATAAAGCCACAGATGTTGCATTGGGACTCTTGACTCCTCTAGCAACCAAAAGGAAGAGAAGGAAGACATGAGCATTATTGTTAAAGAGTGATTTTTTCAATTATTTTGACACTTTTTTTACTTAGGATTGAACCCAATTTTGTTGTGCTGTATGTTTGTAAATCAAGGAAGTAAAGTTGATTGAAGGATATGGGATTAACAAAAAATATACATTATTTATAACATACTTTGTTTTGGCATTTACAAGTGCTTCAAGGGATTTTACAAGTGCCTTTAAGGGAATTACCATTCCACAAACGAGAATTACCATTATTTTTCGCAGGATCCATATTTTTACTCTTTGATGTATGTTTTGTAAAACCGAAAAAAAATGCACTTTCACAAATCCTTAAACGAAAATTACCATTCCACAAACGAAAATTACCATTTTTTCGTAGGGATCCATTTTTTTACTCTTTTGATGCATGATTTGTAAAACCAAAAAAAAAAAAAATGCACTTTCACAAATCCTTAAACGAAAATTACCATTCCACAAATGAGAATTACCATTCCACAAACGACAATTACCATTGTTTCTACAGGGATCCATTTTTTTACTCTTTGATGCATGTTTTGTAAAACCAAAAAAAATGCACTTTCACAAATCCTTAAACGAAAAATTACCATTCCACAAACGAGAATTACCATTGTTTCTGCACGGATCCCTTTTTTTACTCTTTGATGCATGTTTTGTAAAACCAAAAAAAAAAATGTACTTTCACAAATCCTTAAACGAAAATTACCATTCCACAAACGAGAATTACCATTGTTTCTGCAGAGATCCCTTTTTTACTCTTTGATGCATGTTTTGTAAAACCAAAAAAAAAAATGCACTTTCACAAATCCTTAAACGAAAATTACCATTGTTTTGCATGGATCCTTTTTTTTTTACTCTTTGATGCATGTTTTGTAAAACCCAAAAAAAAATGCACTTTTACAAATCCTTAAACGAAAATTACCATTCCACAAACAAGAATTACAATTCCACAAATGAGAATTACCATTGTTTATGCAGGGATCCTTTTTTCTTTTTACTCTTTAATGCATGTTTTGTAAAACCAAAAAAAAATGCACTTTCACAAATTCTTAAATGAAAATTACCATTCCACAAACGAGAATTACCATTGCTTCTGCAGGGATCAATTTTTTTACTCTTTGATGCATGTTTTGTAAAACCAAAAAAATGCACTTTCACAAATCCTTAAACGAAAATTACCATTCCACAAACAAGAATTATCATTGTTTCTGCAGGAATCCATTTTTTTACTCTTTGATGCATGTTTTGTAAAAAAAAAAAAAAATGCATTATCACAAATTCTTAAATGAAAATTACCATTCCTGAATGACAACAAATAATCATTTACAAATCCTAAAACAACATTTCCAAATGATGCTTCCCATAAATGTAACTACCATTACATAGTCTCCACCAACAGATAGTCATTTTGGTGTTGATAAGTACACAATTACAAAAAGTTATGATGGGATGACAACATGTACAAAATAGAGTAAAATGAAAAGTGAACATTACGATCCACATTGACGTAATGTTTCCGTGTCATTCCCACGCAAGAACATATTATGTGCCATTTACACTAATTACATATTGAGTGATCCTATAAGTATTATAGCCCTTCTAGCCAAAAAGATGTGAAGGGATCCAAGTCATTGTATATATACCAAAAGATGACTTGTAAAATATTTATCCCACGACCCCAACCGATCAGCAAGTTAAGTTAGGTTTGGATTTTTGCAAGTTCTTCTTCTGTGTCCTTCTTTGTGGCATGAGCTGCCGTGGTAAATCTTCTTGTTGCGAAATTGTGACTCTATCCTTTCAACTCTTGGCCTTCCCAGTGGACAAATAGTCTTGGGAGGTTCCAGGAACACTTGACTTCCTATGTCATGTAGGCAGAAGTCATTTGGATTTGGCATGTCTATTGTGACAACAGGAATCATGGTTCGGCTATAAATCTTTTTTTGGGCTGTTAACGTAAGGCATTCATCAACATAACTGTACACATTACCATGAACACCCTTGATGGCTACACACGCATGAGGATAAGGAATACCTTACATTTGCCATGCTTTACACGTGCACTCGCGCAAGTTCAACTCAACCTTTAACACCCCACTTGTTGTACGGACCTACACCCTTCCTCCTCCATATATCTGAAACATCCATGTATTCAGCCCGTGCCACATTTTCCAGCACTTGTTGTTCGATGTTCGGGCCAACACCATTTTTCCACTTACTCATTGTCATGCTTGCTGCATACATCTTCTTTGCAACTTTCTTACGGTGCTCATGTATAAGCTGGGCAACATTATGATGTCTCTCCTTTACCATCCAAGCATTGAAGGACTCAGCAAGGTTTGTGGTAATTTTATCCCACAGTTTAAATGGGAACTTGTTCATGGCCCATCTGTCAATATCCCCATGATGGATCAGCCACTCAAATGCTTCCTGATTGAAAAGCCTCATTTGTTCCATCGCAGATTCGAAGTCACAATCAAGTCTCACATATGCAATTGCATCAAGTAATTGAAGTACGGTTTGCCTTCATTACCCACATATCGTCCTCTTTCCTCTATTCAATTTAATCATTTGGGTGCTAAAGTTCTCCTTAATGTGCCTATAGCAGTATGCATGTCTCTTAGACGCGAAAACTTCGCGGACAGCAACGATTATTGCATTATGTCGGTCAGACACAATTGTAATCTGTAATCCTCCTAGTGTCCTCCTTACCATTTCAAGGAATCATGTCCAGTCCTAAATTGTCTCTCCATGGACAATAGCAATGGCAAACGGCAATAACTCATTGTCTGCATCGAAGGCAGAAGTTGACAGCAGAGTCCCCTTATATGGTCCACTTAAGTGGCTTCCATCAATGTACAAAACAGGTTTGGCACTAGCAATGAACCCCTCTATACAACAACCATACGCTATAAATACACGCTCAAAGGTGTTGCTCCCACTAGCGACCCATCCAGCCACAGTCTTGTCATCAGTTTCCTTCAACCTATCACATATCCATGGTATTAACATGTATGTCTGTTCAGGCCTACAGTGAATTTCCTCCATGGCCTTCTCCTTTGCACAATATGCTTGCTTATATGTCAAGTGCACACCGTACTCTCTTGTCAAACTCTTCTTTATATCAGTCAGACGCTTGTCTGTGTGATTTCTAACCTCTTCAATAATAATTATACTTGTCAAGGCAACACTTCGAGAATGTGTCACCTCAAGATTGTCTTGTGCTGTATGATCATGGTCTTCAGTGTATCTTGTCACACGTAAGAAATTATTGCTCTTCCTAATCACCCTTGCAGTTATCCTCGATGGACAATCTTCAACTTTACATTTAACATACACACAGTCCCTTGAATTCTTCACATATGTGTACTCAAATTTGTGGGCAATACTGAACTTGTTCAACACCTTCTTGAACTCATCCAAATTTTCAAATGTTTGATTCACTCCTATGAACAAGTCCTTCCACTTCTTAGAGTTCATCTCTGGCATCGGTGTTAGTCGCTCTGACTTGCACACGGAAGGCTCAAAAGAGGTATTCCACTGCACTTATTGTTTGCATAATCATCAATCGCTCCATATGACATCGGCTCCTCAATGTAAGCCATTTGCTCTGTAAGACCCACGAATTGATGAACCCTGCATAGATAATGACAACTTTTATCAAGATATTACGAACAACCCTATATGAGATTATTACTGTTCTAACTAAAGTAACTACAACATACCTTTCTTGATCATCCATCTCCCTTGCTGCAATATCAGTACCTTTACATCCTATATACACATGTACACTTCTTTCATTATAACTAAACAGATTTTCCATTTCATAATCATCAACCATGTCTACTAAAATCTTTTCATCAAAGCTTAAAGTGTATTTAATGTCACACTCATTACCATCTAAACCAAACCATTGTCCTATCATTACCCTCAATTCTTCAACTTTCATCCCCTCTTTTATCGATTTTACCCTCACACTCCCACCATTATATTTAACTTCACCTTCACCATTGGCTACTTAACCCCCCCCCCCCCCCCAACATGGAAAAAATAAATTAGTGACTTTGAAGAAGGTGTTGCCGCCATATTTGTTGTCATCTTGCATTCCAACCTGCAACAAACAACAAATATTTCATCACAATGTTAGACCATATATATATATATCATATTTCATAAGTTAAAAATTTAGTAATAGTAATTACAAGGAATATAATTACTACGTCCTCCAATATTAATGGTTTTCACAAAGTCTGTAATGATTTTCACGGATTTTACAATGGTAATTACAATTTGAAGAATGACATTTACCAAACATCATACCAATTAATGACAACTATAATAAATATGCTGTAAAGAAGAGAAGGAGAATTGTATTTGCATATTTCATACAAGATGTGTAGAATTCATATACACCTAAAAGAGATTATACTCCTACGGGTATAATCTTAAACGGCAATATTGCAAGTCTAAATGAGATTTAATTGTTAAAGTAAAGCTAATGGTCATCTTTGATCAATGCTAGTTAATTGTTAAACTAAAGCTGGGGTAATGATCAATGCTAGTTAATTGTTAAACTAAAGCTAATGGTTGTATGTATCATTCTAGATATTAGGAATCATTAGGAACTATTGTTATTATCAAGGTTTTGAAACCCGCGATATAGCATATGTCGTTTCAAATGATCAAATCAGATTTCCTTTTAAAAAATTCGAACTAGGTTGACCCTTATAATATTAGATTTCTCAGCCCATTTCCGATCTAAACCGGCCAGTCCGGTCCGGTTTCACAAACCATGGTTATTATCATTGGATAATGATTATTATCAAAACCCATATCAAAAGTTATGCAGCAATTATGCATATGGAGACAAAGAAGTAATAAAAAAAGGTTCCAACAGTGAATGCAAAAACACAAATGTAGAGAATTGAGAGAAAAGGTGTTCCAGAAGGAGCGAATAATTACAATGAATGCACAGAGTTTAATTAATTTTAGTTGGTGCATTGAGTTGAATTCTGGATGCAGCAGCCTTAATTATTGTACGTATCCAAGTTATGATGCACTGTACGCAAAAAGATGCTTCACTTCTATTTTTTTAATACAAATCAACAAATGCCTCTCACTGCTTTATCTGATACCCAAGAGATAGAGGAGGGGCTCATATAATTCATGACCATTGATCAATCTTTTAGGAATAATTTTGGGAACAGAGAGCGTTTCATGATGTCAAACTTAAATTCATTCACACTTTGACATAATTTGATATTGGAGCTCTATCATAAATTATTGCAAACTTAAAAATCAAAGGGAGGTTAATAAATTGGGAACAGAGAGCGAAGCGTGCCTATTGTTTGTGCTTGATCTCCACGAAGCTGGTAGCGGCCACGGCGGCGGGTACGGCGTCAACGGCGGTGGGTGGGTGGTCCACGGCAGCTCGTCCAGACGACGCACGCGAGCTCTGACAGTGGGGGTCAATTTTCTAGTCTACCTGCGAATGAAAATTTTACTGCCAATAAATTTGCATAACCTATCTCCTGACATATTAAGGGCAAGGGCAGTGTGGTCTTTTTCCATGAATTTGCATAATCCTCAAAAGTCTTTGTCATCTCTCAGTCTTTTTACAAATTCGATGGGCTTTAGGGGTTTTACAAATTCAGATGGTATTTTAATGGAATTTCCCTAGAATCTAATTTTATTTATTCTTTGTCATGGAGCATTGAAGTTTGGAAAAAATTTGGGCTATCAAATATTTTGCTACTAAAGTGAAAGTTTCCTATATATATACTATATGTGATAGTTTTTATAAGCAACAATTATTTTGATTGTGAAGAATTGATAGTTAAATTTAATCAAAAACAATCATTATTTCAAAAATCAATTTTTTTTAATATGTCCTTATTTATAAAAATAATATATGGAAGAGAGTAAGTAAAATATAAGATAAAAAGTAGAAATATAAGAAAAATAAAATATAAATTATTAAATAAAAAAGTAGTTTTTTATTAATATAAAAAATATAGGAAAAATTAAAATAAATGACCTAGAGAAAATAATATTTATTATAAAGGACTATAAAAATTGTAATTACTTAGAAGAATCAAACATTATAATATAAATTTAAAATTACTAAATTTCCCTAATAAAACTTCATGTACTATCTCTTGTATTTATAATTAAAAAAATAACTAAAATTAATACTAAAACTGCCCATCATGATATGATTATATTTTTTAAAAAAAAAATCAATATATTATTTAATTCAAAACTGTTAAACTCATATTTTTATAGTTTTTATTTTTCACCAATTTATATCATCAAGTTACTTGATTTATATTATCAACATTGATATCAATTAACCTCTTTTTTAAAAAATAAAAACTATAAACTCATTTCATATTTTTCGGGAAATAATAGGTTAATTATATATTTTTTAAAATTTTATTAATATTACATGAATTTTTTAGCCTACATGAATTGCTTCTAAAACAAAAATAAATCATACAAATTTTCTTAGTTTAACATATATGATTAATTATAAAAGACTTTAAATTTTATTAAAATTATATAATTCCTTTTTTAATTAAATTTTTTGTTGATTTAAAAAAAATTACAAATTGAAGAATGCCTATTTTTTTCTCATAGATATATATTCAAGCTGTAAAAAATAAAAATTGAAAAATCTATTATTTAATTTAATGAAACTTAAAATTTTGTATTAGTTAAAATTAGAATGTGAAAAATAATATATGAGGGAATATAGAAAATTTTATTAAGGACATTTTAATACTTTTAATTTTATATTTTTATATATGGTCCTTCTAAATAATTATAATTTTTATGGCCATTTTCCATAAATATCTTTTCTTCTATAGGTTTTTTATTTTAATTTTTCCAAAAATATATTCAATAAAGATTAAAAAAAAAAACAGGTAAAATTTTGAGATCCGAAAAATTTACTCAAAAGAGATAAAATTGCTTTTCTAATAAATAAGGAAGAGTCGGAGAATTGGGGGCAGTTTGGTCTGTCCATTTATGGTGATGTAGACGTTACTAGATTTCCGTACAGAAACCCACGTCTGCGTTGCAGGACCCATCTTCTGATGTTTAATATTTTCGTACCCTCGGACTTCTCAAAGTTTACTCACTTCTATCTCCGTATTACCTACTAGTAATACTTCTACACATAACCCCAGATTCATCTGGGAAAACAAAATTAATAAGAAATATCATTTTTTAAAATAAAAATTAATAAAGCAATAGTAGAAATTGTTTTTCTAAATCAGATAAATTTATGAGAAAAGTTTTATATCAATTTATACAAATCATTTTTCTAATGCCAATTTAAACATACTCTAATCTTGCAAAATGTTCGTTTCCTTTATAAACAGAATTAAATAAGACTTAATCATACAAACAGGGGACTTAATCATACAAATAAGTACAAAAATTATATTTGATAAAAATTTTAATATTGTAATAAAAATCTGATATTTTATTAATATTTATTTAGAGTTATTGTACATCTAACATTCAAGTGTTTTTTAATGTATATATAATACTTTAAAGTATTTTATGATGGATATAGGATGAAAGAAAGTATTTTAAGGTGCATTAAGTAATCTGAAATATATTTTTCATGTGCCTTAATCACTAATTAGGAATTTTTATCGTTAGTTTTGGGGTCTACAATCAAAAATTAGTCAAGAATTACGTATATGGAAACATAGGATCATTCTCTCTTCTTCTAAAAATCTAAATACCTTACAAATACAATAAAAACAAGAAGAAACTTGTTTTAGCTTTTCAAATTAATAAACTGAAATGCAATTTTAATCATAAACTACTATGTTTTGTGTCTTTATAATGGAATGGAGTATTTAATTATGTATGAAATGTATAATGAATATTCTTAGAAATAGAGTTGTAGCTATTATACTTCAATTATATGTAGAAGTATACTTTCATTAAGTCTAATAAAAAACCTCAAACAAACACTTGAGTATAGTATTCTTAATTAGTAGTGATTACTCCTACTAATATAGTTAGCAATCACGTCTTATAACACTATTAAAGTGTACCTAGTGTGAGATTAAGATTTGATTAATGTAACTTATTCCTCTTTATATGAATGTATAACACTATACTCAATTAATCCAATTTAATCATCTTATATAACAAGAACAATATAACAATAACACTGAAAAAAACACAATATCATTAAAGCAATAAAGAAATAAATATAGATAAACTAGGTCGATAAACTAAGTCTCGTACAAAACAAAAACAACAATCCTAAGAGCAGGAAATCCTTGTAGAGAAAATAGAAGGGGGCAAAAAAGTGAACTCCCCTACGGTCAATCCCCAACAAGCAAGAGATTTAGCCACTGCCAACCATCAAAACTTCACCAAACAAGTTCAAGATTCCAGACATTGAAGAACACATGTAACCAATTAACACTGATTTGAAGAAGATCCGTTGCTGGATATGAACCCGAAATCAGAGAATCCACGGCTGTGACTGTGATGAGTTCGGAAACAGAGGACTCGCAACCTGAGACTGTGGAAGGAGCTAACCGGAATAATGGAGTTTCAATGGTAAAAAAGAAGCTTACAGTGGTGGAAACTGAGAACAGAGAAGGAATGGTGGCCGTGATTCGGATTGAAACCGACAGTGGAGGTGATTAGAATGAGAGGTATAGAGAGAGAAGGGTATGTCCGTAGTGAAGGTGAAGAAAAGAAACTCGCTGGAACTGCGTCTCCGACGACAGTGGTGTAGTGAGAGAGGCTTTCGGTGACAGTGAAGGTGGTCAACGGCGCGGTGGTGGTGGTTGTGAGTTGCTTCTTCCTCCACAGCCGCGGCTCTGGCTCTCTCTCGCGATGTAGGTGGGTCGCCGAAGGCAATGGTGAGGAAGATGAAGGCCGCAGGCGACAAAAGAAGAGGAAGGTGAGGGAAGGATGAAGGTTGAAGATCCCAGTATTTCAGGTCTGTCGCGTCTGTGTTTATTCTCAGGCCGCGGGCCACTGTGATTCCGTGATTCCAGAAAAAATAAGACCCTAATTGGTTGGTCCTGGTCAAAACTATATTGAAATGTTCATGTAGGAACTTAAATGAAATTTTGCAAACTATTGGTGGGGCGAACTGTAATTTCTAAAATAGCTAGGGATGCTTTGTAATTTTCTCTGGTCCCTTGCAATTTTCCAGAATCATAGGGACCTTTTTTGTAATTTTTCTCAATCCTAAAAATATTAATTCTGACCTCCAAAATCTCAAAACTTCTTCTTAAACACGTACAACACAAGAGTATGCCCAGAATAGTTTAGGAACAAATTATGACTACTTTATCCCTAATTTACTTATTTAATTTAATACAAATGTTTCTAATTTAAGTTAGTACTTTTTTTGCCCAATTTAAGTTAGTACTTAAACATGCAATTATATCCCAAAAAATACATTAAGATTCTCTCTTTAGTTACAAAAAATATGTTAATACAATTTTGCACTTAAATAAAAGTGTTTAGGATGTTAGCCACACTTAAAAAAATATTTTATGTTTCTCAACACCAAAAAACAATGAGGTGTTGGATGTACCCAAAAAAAAAACTCATAATACTATGTGCAGTATAAAATACTTCAAAATGCTAGAGACACATGAAAAAATAAAATACTTTGGGGTCATTCGCTTCTCAAAACCTGGGTTGAGTTATCTATAAAACAGCCAATTTAGTAACAGAATAAAATGCTCATTTTTATCTTTTTTGTTTTTGCACCAAATATATATTTGTCAACAGAAACGAATTAAGATCATGATCCAACGATATTACTGATAATTATTATACTGATAAGGCTAGAGTATATGAGCCCAAAAAGGATTCGATATTCTAAAGTGTCCTTGAGCATAATAAGAAGCTTGAACTGAACACTGAACTAAAATCTCATTTTAGGGTCAACATCTCCCTTGTTTCGTTTGAGTTATTAGAGTCATCAGATAGAATAGATCAAGATCTCAATGACTTTGTTGACATCTGTGTTAAAGATCCTTCTGATCTCTATCCTAACACAACACAATCATTATGATCATAATACATCCACCCTCATGTTTGGTATCAAGATCACTTCCTAAAATCTTAATTTTCAAGGTACATCCGAATAAAATTTAATCCCAAAATAAACTGCCTTAAATTGTACCAACAATACTTTATCTAATCTAATACTATAAATGTTGCATGTGAAATTCCCGAGACTAATTAATTTGTCTTCATACTTTCATGAACCAAATCGCAGATTATACGAGGGGGAAGCAAAATTGAATTCAAATACAACACCATCGGATACATATATTGATTGGTTAGTGTATGTAATTAATACCTACTTACTTACAGATTAAGCAAATTTAAATTGTTATGAAATTAATAATGGGAAAAAACTCCCACACTGGATTGAATTTCACCTCCTCCCTCCGTCCTAATTATAGGAAAATTTTTATAGTTCAATTTGTATTACAAAAGTGTTCATATAATTACGACCGGATGATAATATAAAAATAATAATCTCCTATCTGGTTCTGCTCTGTAGGACCTCATCACATCATTTTGTTTTATTTAAACAAGGACAATCTGCAAAAGAGACAATAAACTCATGGTAACCTTTAAGAATATGCCACATGCAGATCCACATCTGATCCATTTACCCACACAAACATGACTTGGCTTCTCTTCTTTTCTTTTTCTATTTGCTTTCATCTTTTACCCTTTTCATAATCATTAAATCAAGATCTAATGGTCCACATTTAATATTTCATTTCCATCATTCTCTCCATTTCCTTCACATCCTTCTCTCTCCTCCTTTTACAAGAGGAAAAGAAATATTAATAGCATTAAATGTGGACCATTAGATCCTGATCCAATAATTATGAAAGGGGAAAAAGATGGAACAGATTGGAAAAGAAAATGTGAGACCAGGTCCAACACAAATAAATTCAGTCCCATTCCATTATATATATATATATATATATATATCTAAGGATGCATATGCTAAAACTAAATACACTTTGGAAAGATAAAATGTACAGCTTATGATTCAGTTCAACTGATTCTAGTCAGATGGGCACTTGCACTTGCCCAATTGCGTTTGGATGGGAAAAAAGTTGAGGGGGGAAAATGAGATGGGAAATCATAGAGAAGAGAAAACTAAAGAGAAAATGTTATCACTACTTCTATTTGAATGGTCGAGAGAAAACATGGAAGAAAGAAAATGAGCATATATATAAAACTAAATACCCTTAATCTTGTGTCCAAATATATCATGTCTAAAATCAAATTAAACATCACAGTGAAAAAATCATATTAATATTAATATCATATATGATTTAATATCAAATTATTTGGTAAAGATATATTTTCATGTTATTATATTTTAAAACTCAAAAATTTAGAGAAAAATGTTATTTTTCAGGATAAAAATGAAAAGTAGATAATTTTTTGAAATTAGACAATTAAAATTTATTATCACGTGACTTCAAATCTCTTCCAAAATGTTGAAGATCTTAAGTGTTATATTTCTATAACACCAAGCCATAATTTAATCCCAAGCCTATTAATATACCAGAAATCATATCATGGACTGTTAAATTAGTTATACTCACCCCAATCTGAGAGAAGTGTCTGAACTATCATCCTCAAGTGGAGGATCATATATGCTGCCAATATTGGCTGACTCAGATGACTGACCTTGTTCTTGTGCAACATTCCTCATCACCTAAACACACAAATTTTCCATCTTTCAAGACTCTTCTTTTGAAACAAGTGATCTCAGAACAATTTCAAACGCAGTGAAGTGGACATTCCTCTCATTTAAAACACTATGAAAAGCTTCCACATACTAGTAGTCAAATAAGCTCAATAACAGTTTAAAAAAGATTTTGTTCATGCAAG
The DNA here is from genome assembly GCA_019022655.1 of Acacia acuminata. Classification (NCBI taxonomy): domain Eukaryota; kingdom Viridiplantae; phylum Streptophyta; class Magnoliopsida; order Fabales; family Fabaceae; genus Acacia; species Acacia acuminata. Next base: position 1,415,006 of record JAFJYI010000013.1, read on the forward strand.
AAAACACATAAATACACCTAAAACTGTAAATCCCAATTTAGTATGAGATTAAATTTTATAGTAAAATTACCTAAATACCCTTAATTTAAAATCTAAAAAAGTGAAATTTCAACAGCAGTTCAACAAATAACTACTTTAACTGATCAAATGACATCAACAACTAATTTCACTAGCTAAGGACAACTAGGTCATTTCATAAAATTCCAGAATAGCCTCTAGATATTACATTAGAATTAAACCATTTTGAGGGACCATTTTAGTTTTTTTTTTTTTTTTTTTTCCGGTGGTCCTTATATGTCTTTCACCCATTTTATAGAACATACGGATGTGTGTGTTTAATTTAATCAAACTAATTCAATCATGACCCATTCAACTGAGGTTCATCCATCAACAGGGCAATAAACTATAAATCAGCGTCTTAACCAGTTCAGTGCTCAGTGTAACTTTATAAACATTGGAAACGACAGACATTTAAAGGTTTACAATGAAAATACTTCAAAATGCTGATCACCTGTTTTAATCGCTGGTTCTCTTCCATCAATTGGGTTCTCTGCATGCATAAAACAAGTTAACATGTCAAGATAAGTGAGGGTACGTAAAAGATAGATATCATATATTTTTAATACTCATGGATTAAATAATGAAGATATATAAACACAATGAATATATAATTCAATCCATAAAAGTGTTAAACTTGCTATTCTTTAGTCCATAGTGCATATTTTAATGGATTCTTTTATGTCTGTTGGATCAAATATTCAATAGCAGAATCATGTAGCTATAAGGTTTGAAGACAAAACACATACCACTCAGATCCTATTTATAAGTCTATTTCGATCAAAAACTTTGACCCTTCTTATAAGTTCAGTTTTAGAGTAATAAATGCGATTTTTACAATTTTACCCCTATTAATTACAATAAACAAAACAAATTTATCCATGTTGACTCTTGAAACCATTTATAAATGAGGGCAAAATTGAAAATTTACCCCATAATTAATGAGTTAACTAACTCTCCTTGGAATATAACAGTTAGTTAATTTGGACTTATAAATAAAATCAAAGTGGCATTCTTGATTCAAGAAATTGATAAATTGTTTACTTTTAAGATTAAGGGACCACATAGTGAGAAATATCTTTCACAGGCCAAAAGCAACGACATTGCCTCTCCTATTAGAGATTTTACTGTCCAATTTTGTTTTGTTACTAATTACACTCAGTTTGGTAGTAAGTCTTGGGTTCAAATTGAAAAACATCTACTATATATCCTTGATTCAAGAACTAAGTAGCAAAATCACTCAAACTCTCCACGTATGAATGGATTAATTAAGATATAACTAAACAAAAATATATGATATTTCAACAACTGGATTTGGAAATTGCTTGACCTTTCTCTTGAGCTCATCGATCCCTTTAAACATTAGTTCATCCTGCAAATCACAAAAAGAACCATCTATGCAGATTAGTAAAAATAATTTCTGTATAGCACCAAAGTAGCTCCAAGAATAAAATCAATCATTAAAACTTTGCCATTAATTAGAGTGTGTTTGGACGGAGTAGTTTAAGGGAGAAAATTTTTTTGCATGTGTTTGAGTGACACCTTTGGAAAATCCCTTCTTTATATTTAGCAGAAAATAGATTTCTAAATTATTCTATCAATGTATGGAAGTAATTTTTTTTCAAATTAAAAATAAAATCTACCACAATAGACAATGTTTTAATATATTCTTTCTCAAATTTTTGAGGGGGCACACTCTCGTAAGAAAAGATGCTCTTAAGTTAAAGTTGGTGAAATCGAACTTATATTTGGGAGGAGTTGCCTCAAACCTCCAACACGCCAATGTACTTTACGTTCAACTTAGTCAACTTCACAAATTTTCAACGTCAAAAAGATTTGGATCTCCCTCAAGATAAGCTTCTAAAGGTCCCAATATTTTGTTTGAAGTATCATGTGTTATAACAATGTAGAGAGTTGAGGGACTTGTCTTTAAGTTTTCAAAGTTTGAAAGACTCTGAAAAATAATCCAACGTTCATGCTGATTCTTTCTTTGGTCTTTCCTTTTTCTATTTTTCTTTCCTAAAAAAGATAAGATACATACAAATAAGTATGCAATATATATAGAAGTGGACAAGACAATTCAAACCTTTGCTTTGGAAACACGTTTTAAACCTTTGTCTAATTGCTCTTCAAGCTCCTGTAATTCATTTGTGTTCAATCCTTCAAGCTCTTCTCCATTCAACTGCCTTTCAATATAAGTTATATCCACCCCTCAGTAATACAACATTGTGGGTCTATGCATATAGAAGGCACAAAATAAAACCTTCACTCTGTGTGTGCATGTGTACACATGTAAAAGCACATAAATATCTACACACCTCAGTTCCCTAACCTTATTGGCTTCTTCCTTGCTAAGCATGCTTAAGGTGTCCCTGTCATACTATGCATAACATTTATGATTCATTACTATTGAATTTATGGCGAATCAAACTGAAAATTGTAGCGAAGCAGCTTAGTCTTAATAGCTACTTAATAATCGGAGTTAAGCTTATGTTAACTCTAGTTATACAAAATCATGGCTAAACCATTAGTTCCAGATGATTAAACAGTGATTTGACAAGTTCTTCCTACAGTTGAACCCTTAAGAAGTTGGAGCTGGGGGACTTTTTTGTAATAAGAGGAATACAATAAAACGATTAAACAAGCATTTTCATCTCACTAATCGCTAAGTCAACCGCATAAGCAGCTTAATTAATTTCCAAATTTATAATCAATATTTCTACCCATAAGAAGTAGGAAATATTCAGGACTTATTATGGGAAAGTTTGTTCAATATTTTAAAAAAAAAAAAGTGATTTTAGTTAAGTTTAACACACTTGAGTTGTTGGGAGAACATTAAGCTAATCATGAAGGTTTTATTGCGAAAAAAATTTGTGTTTGCCCTAAATTCTCTCGTGATTAACTAAACCAAAATCACTTTTTTTTTAAAGAAAAAATCTTAACATAATCCCTATATTAAAAGAATGATCATACCTCTATAGAAGGATGGTCTAATCTTTGAGTTTCTGAGAGCGGACCAAGCCTTTCAATAACCTGCTGCACGCTATATGAAGACAAAAAATTGGGTGATTCAAATTTGCACTGGAACATGATAGCATGAAATCTTAACACTGTAATATTAGTACTTGATGAAGTTTCATATATATGAAAATAGTAAAACAATTATATTACAAGCCCACCCTCTAGAATCATTCGTTTTTACTTTTCGATAATACTCACTAGATTCTTGAAGCCATACTAGGTCCTCATAATCCGGCACCTTAGTTACCAATTCTATGAAGGGATCACTAGTGAAAAAAAAAAAAAAAAAAAAAAAAAAATCTATTTGAAGCTCTCCCTGATCATTTTAAGCTTCCACCCGATGTGGGACAAAGAAAAGTAACATTAGTACAAATACTCTCTTTCTCCAAATTTTCTAAACATCTCTACTTTTTTTTTTTTTTTTTTTTTGAAAAAACAAATTGACCCTCAAGTGAGTCTATCATCTCCACATAATTCTCTTCCAAAAACTGTTAGTGATGGCATTAAAACCCCGGTGGAGTGCAACCCTTTCTAATTATTTCTTCTCTAAACTAGAACCATTGTTGTTTACTCGGATACCACTTGTTAGGAGCTTAACCTTGAAAGCATAAAGGGGAAAAGCACAACCAATACATTGGACGGCGTTTGGTTGTCAAATTGACCTAGATTCATGATATCAAAAGGAACAACTCCACGTTTATTTTAACAGAAAAACGAAATCAAAATGACCTGTTTTTGTTAAATAGAATAATTGTAAAACCCTCATCACAGATCAAAACCATCAAAAACCCTCATTATATTCATATAATCCTATATTTTATTGGGATACCAAAATGACCTGTTTTCAACCACTCAATAACTTTAATAGGGTGTGTTTGGGATCACCTTTGGACGCCCAAGCATGCATCCGAACAACAAACCAAAAGACACTTTTTGGTTTTCTGTAATGTTTGGATCAGCTTTTTTTCATTGGACATTTGAAGAAAAGATGCTTTAAGCCATAATCCAAAATTTCATGTTTTTTCCTTTTCCATCATGGAGAGAGAAGTTTCTAATAGAGAGAGAGAGAGAAGAAATTAATCATCCAAGCAAATTTCAATTTATCAAACTAACCTTTTTAAAAGCCAATCTAAACATAAATCACTCTTTTTATGCCAGCCTAAACATAAATCATATTACACAATCTAACTTCTACCCTATTTGATGTTTGAAAAAGTCAGATTAAAAGGAAACCACTTTTGCCACAGCTAATTCAAACACACCCTTAGTCATTTTACAATTGAACTTACTATAACAATGATGAAAAAAATCTGAAGGTATTGGCTAGTAAAAAAAAAAATTCTCACCCTACATCTTGAACTCTTAGCTAATATGAGACTAAACATTAAAGAAGCACAAGTTCATATGATCCTCCATGGAGCTGAAGTTGTCATCCAAAGTGGCGTCAAAGTTGGCAACCAAATCATACGTTACCTACCAGGTCATTATCAAGGTGGCAGCCACGTCATTCAAGAGAAGAGGTCTAGACCTTCCATAGAACAATTGCGAGGTAAAAGGCCCAAATTTCCAAGCCCCAATCGGAATTATGGGTGAAGGCTTCTTTAAATGGGTTTGGTGGCATGAAAAAGTTTTATTAGATGAAGGTGACATGTGGAAGATCTCAGTAGGCTTGAAGTTTGCAAGAGGCGTGATTGAAGGCTCTTGCGACATGAATTCAGAGTTCTAGCTAGTTCGTCATTGTGGAAAATCCGACTCAAGATCATGATTCAGAATTAGAGAGCCCAATAATAAGAGGGAGGTTTATGAGCTTTAAAGATGCTGATTTGAATGTATTTCAATGCACTGAAAGTATTTCATTTGCCTATTTTGTGTTGGTTGTTTTTTTGAAGACAAATACATCCTTGTTTTTGTTATTAGTTATTGCTTGAAGATTAAGACTTTGCTATTTTTTAAATGAAAGCTATTTGAATTGGTCAGATTCAAACAAATTGAGCTCAATTGGGGTGAGTTCTACCAAAGACGTTTTCTACATTCATATGAACCTAGTACCTTATGTTTAAGAAATCAAAGCCCATTCCACTAGGACAAATGCCTGTTAGTAACGTGTAGTGATATTTCTTGATTGCTAGTTAAGTTTGGCGTTTTTCACTATATACACACTAGATATAAAAATATCTAGATGTACAATTTAATTAACTGTTTAATATGTTCTTTTAATTATTTGCTTAAATATATGCTAACTTTTTTCGGTCAATGTATAAATCTAAGCTTATTCAAAAAGTTGATGTGACTTACTTTAAAGCACATTTCATGACTTCAAATTGTTGTTACAATTATTTTATATGCTGCAAGTAATATAGAATGGAAAAGGAAGGAAATATTAATTTATTTACAATATGATTGCAAAACCTTTTGCATCTACATAAATTTATCTTTGGGTAATAATTGTGTGAATTAGGTAATTGTGCGGACAGGGAGTACTTTCCTCAATAAGAAGAATGCTTTTATTCATGAACTACTCTACTAGTCACAATGGACGGCTTTGGATGATACTTCCTTTATTTGAAAAACGAGAGAACATAATAAATTTGACTCAAATTGAGAGGTGAGATTGCTTTGTATGCAACAAGCTCAACCTAAGCAAAGATTTAGATAGACCAATACTTAGGACTAAACTTCTTTATCTTCATAAACCTAGAAATACTAGTTAAGAGTTATTAAATAAATAAATAAAAAAAAAAATTAATGTGCATACATGATTTTTCCTCTCTCATATTGCTAAAGAAATTAGCAACAAATAAGCAAGAAAGGCCAATGATCAATCAAAATTAGGGGGATGAAGGCCAACATAATATAATATCAATGCCTCAGAAAAATAGAACCACAAAGATGTCACAAATGGTGATCAGTTGAAAACAAATCATGTATTAGTGTAAGAACACGACACACACAAGCAAAGCTTGCAAAGCAAAAAAGAACAAAAACTCATTCTTTTTCAATATTCTACAAAATTGGTCATACACTGTATTTAAATATACAACAAATCAAATCATAGGAGAACCCCTTTCATAAATGAGAAGGATCATCATAGAATCCCTTTCATAAATGAGAAGATTCTCATTTCGCTAATAAAATGTCAGGCAAAGAACAAATTGCCAACCAAATACACATTTCATATCTAATTAGTGAGTTTTTGTGTTTTTGTGTTTTTGTGTGCATTTATGTGGATGTCAAATGCTTGTAACACACTTACAGAGATTAGCACACTTGATGCGATGTTAACATGCTCAGATTTTGAGTTGTGACAATAATCTCACAACTAGCACAGAAAAGAGAAGAGGGAAAAAGAAAACTGACGCATTGAATGCATTAAATAAACGATTTCTTGTTCCAGAGTTAGTTATATTACTCTATGCACCATATCTTTTTCTGTGTTGGGATCTATCCTCTGAAGTTGACTTTTGGTAAAGCTGTATTGGATGAGTTTAATGGTGGAGTTCTGGTCCAATTTAAGGGGTGGAAAAAAAGAATAGAAGAATGACCAGAACAAGTAACGGTATGAAACTCCAGAGAGGGAAAAGTTAGAAGATCCAACTCCTCTTTTTCTTAAGCAAGCTAAATGAAGCTAATCCCTAATTAAATGGTCCAAAGGTGTCATTTTATAAAATAAAACATTCATTTAGCTTGTATTAACGTATATATTATACATTTGCATTACTCAATAATATAGTAAAAAAGATACAAGAGCGTATTAGACATGAAATGAACTGTAACATGACATCATATTGGTATAGTATTTTCCATTATATATCAAAATAAAAACAAGAAATTCGTTTTTAAATCCATTTTCTTGGGTCCAGATGGGGAAGAAAAAGCCATACATTCTTAGGAAGTGGACCATTTAAGAAAAACTACAAGCCAAGTACAATAAGCAAGACAGCCAAGTTGTTGTTGTTATTCTCTGGAAAGATAGAGTTATCAAATCCAGGAGGATTCGAATACAGCTAACTAGCACGTTTGCTGCAAAAATCCACATTTTTTCTATATTAAAATTAAAATAATACCACAAATATGCCATAAAAAAAAAAAAGCACAAAAGTACATATACATGCTTACGAATCTTTGCAGATACGAATGAAAATTAAGCAAATATTTACCTGGGAAAAGCATTCAACTATATTTTCAACAAGGTACAGCTAGATAGATCGAAAATCTTTTATAAGAAAACACAATAAAAAGATGAAAAGGGAAATGATTAATTAAAAGAAGAGAGAAAAGATAGACCTTGAGCTAGCATAATCAAAGAGCTTGCCAGTAGAAGAAAAGACTATGAGAGCAATCTCAGCGTCACAGAGAGTAGAGAGCTCCCGAGCTTTCTTGAAAAGCCCTCTTCTTCTCTTTGAAAACGTCACTTGCCTCGCTGTTATGTTATCTATCTTCTTTATTTCTATCTTCTGCCTTGTCATTTCCTTATTAAGCAAAAATTACGCCCAAAAATTTAGGGAAAATGGGGAAAAAATAAATATTGCAGAAAGTTAAAAATTACAGACGTAATTTACCGCTTTGCAGAGAAAAATCCATATAGCAATCAATAGAAAACTTAGTTTCCGACATGCAAAATAAGGAAAGACGTAGACTCATGTTCTTTACCAAAAATAGAAGTAGAAAATCAACCTCAGATCTAGTTAATTAAAGTAATCAAGACAATTGTTCTTGGGTCGTCATAAATGAATGGGGAAAAATCAAGGAGAAACCTTGAAGAACCAAATTGCTTCCAATCAGAACAAGCTAACTAATCTTATACTGTCAAACACCAGAAGAAGTAGAATATATGAAGAAAGGTAAGAGTAAAGAAAGAGAAAGATAAAGAGAAAGAAGAGAAAGCAAAACAAGCAAACAAATTTGGTAGTCGACGCATTATGATTTCTACCTAAAAGAGGAAAAATGTAGGGGAAAGGACGATGCTTACCAAAGAATCTGGAATCAACCCTAGCTAGCTGGAAAGAAAAATTAGCCAAGACTATTAGTGGTGTGGTGAATCCCTCCTTAACACTTATCCATAGAATAGAAAGAAAGATAGAGAGAGAAAGAGGGTAGAGAGAGAGGGGACAAAGCAAGTGGCAAAGGTGAAGGGGAAAAGAGGCTCGCATAAGAAGTTTAATTACTTGAAATCGAGTGGGGTCCCATGTTTCGCTTTCTTTCCTTTTCTGGACATGGTGGCAGGTTCTGGGCCCCACACAACGCTATCCGATGAATTGGGTTAGGATATGCTTGGTATGGGGAAGGGGAGGAGAGAAAAAATATGTTGGAGGGGAGGGGGAGAGAAAAAATAACATTTTGTCATTAATGAAAGGAATATTCTTTTTTATTATTAATACATTTTAGGAATATTGAAAATTATTTCAATTTTGTAAAGAAAAAAAAATTCTCTCTCCACTTTCTCTCCCTTTCCCTCTCATTCCCTCAATCCAAACATAGAAGAGGAAGAGAAATATAGATATGAAACATCCCCAAAAGATGGACTGGCTTTCCTCCAATACTCTTCTGGCAAATCAATGGAGCTTCAGCTTTTTTAAAAAAAAAAATATTTTAGGGTATTGATGTGCACTAAAATAATTTTTAAAGATTTTAAAAAGTATTTTCAATATTGAAATATTCTAAAAAATATTTCAGGGATCTTGATTTGGTACTAAAAAAATAATTCATGATCTTGAAAAATAATTTTAGGATCTTGAAAATTATCTTGAAGTGTATTTTCAGTACCAGTCAGCATTCTGAAATATCTTAAGATCTTGAAAAAATATTTTAGAGTCTTATCGACTCGTAATAAAAGGATAGTTGAGATCTTAACGATACTAAAAATACACGTTAGGATTTTTTTAAAAGATTTTAAAATAATTTTTTCAATATTATTAAGTATTTTTTTTCTTTTCAATGCTTTATAAGTACCCTGAAATATTTAAAAACAAAAAAAGGGCTGAAGCTCCACTATTTTGCACAAAATAGCAGTTTGGTGAAGGAAAGAGTATCGGAGGAAAGCCAGTTCCCCAAAAGATGGGTTTTTAATCTCCTCTCTCCTCCCCTCCCCTTTCTAGTCATAGGCTAAGGCTGTGTTTGATTTCGGAGCTAGCTTTCCTCATTTACTTCTTATATCTGTTGTCCTCCTTTTGGAATGCCGTCATTTTGACACAAAAAACAGCTGGTGCCTCTTTTAAATAAATAAAAAAATCGTGATACTTAACCGGTATTAAAAAATATTACTATAATCTCGACGGTAGTCAAAAAATATTCATAATCTTAAAAAATTATTTTGGAATCCTAAAAAAATATCCTGGGGTATATTTTTAGTATCAGTGAGTACCCTGACCTAAAATATTTTTTCAACATTATGAAGTATTTTTTCAATACCAGTGAGTATCCTTTTAGTATTAGTTAATACCCTGAAATATTTTTTCAAGATCCTAAAATAATTTTTCAAGATCATGAGGTATTTTTTCAGTATCATAAAGTATCTTTTTTGTACCAATCACTACCCTGAAATATTTTTTTTAGATTTCAAAATAATTTTTCAAGATCATGATGTATTTTTTCGTCAGTACCAGTTAGTATCATGTGTTAGTTATCTATGTGTTTTGATGATAACTGACAATTGTAAACTAAATGAAGTTAATGGTTAAGTTAAAATGTTTAAAATTTGTTCAAACCTAACCAGTAACTTACTGTCAAAGATTAACTCAAGTTTGGAGTTTCAAAACCCGAGTTAACTCAATACAAAGAGTCTTTAAAAATATTTGAACATAACTTGATTTGAGTGTTTGAGTGAAAACTCAAGTCAATGCTTGGCGAGAACTTTTCAAAGCTTTTAAACATAACTTGAACATGGTTAACTCGAAAGCAAAGCTTTATATCAAAGTATTTTGAACATAAAGAATCTATTTATCTTGATTCTTACTTTTCTTAAACTTATTTTCATACTATAAAAAAAAAAAAGTCATTTTTTGCAACGGAAAAAATCCGTCAAAAAAAGGCATTTTGCATTTGCAAAAATGACATATCTATTAAAAAAGGGTGTTTTTGACGAAAAACATGAATTCCGTCGCAAATTTTTGAAATTTGCAATGGAAACTGAATTCATGACAAAATTTTGAAATTTTGCGACAAAATTATTTTGTCACAAATTTCGCACATTTTGAAATGGAATTTATTTTCCGTCACAAATTAATTTTATTAACAAAAATTAAAAATTTAAAAACAAATATAAAAATTATATTAAAAAATTATGAAATAAAAAAGAATTATATATCATGAAAATATATAATAGTAATCATAAGAGTGTACAAAGAGAAAAACGAAATATAAACAAAAATGTTACGAACAAGATGGAATAAAAAGAACAAAATAATCATAAATAACATTTATACATCAACAAGTATGGTCATCATCATTACCAGGAGCCGATCCCATATCCTTTTTGCCCCTTCATTAGATATTGGAGTAGATCTTGCATCTGTTTCATCATCTCCGCTTGCTAATGCATCATCTGCTCTTGGTGATTCATCTTCTCTGCTTGTTGATGCACCAGTTGCTCTTGTTGATTCATCTTAATTAGCTTCCTTAATTTCTCCATAAAAAAGTCATTTGGTCTTATAATTAGGACCAGAGGGAGTATAATATAAGAATACTCAACATATGATATGATTAAGAACTTATTTAAGGCATTTCATTCATTTTTAAAAAATTGGAATTCGCTTTATATTTGGGAAAGGGAGCACTACTTATTTATTAATTTTATCATGTAATTAATGCTTAAATATAATACTTTATATTTTTATTTCTCTTTCAAGACCACTGACCAGCACATATATTATATTGCAAAGAGATGTATGTGGTGTATAACTTTATTGTGGACCGAAGCAAGTGCAGGTTTAATATTGTTAGCATTATATAAAGTTTGCAATAAAATATACTCTTTACATGGTGTACGAAACGTGTGATTTGTGACACATGTTTTATTATTATATCTTATATATTGATATTTATAGAAAAAGCGTTTACAGAAGATTATTATTATAATTGAATATTAAAGATAATCTTTTTTTTTTAAGTCATGCGCAACATAATATAATTTATCTAATTGCTCGCCGTTCAAAAAACAACAATTCGTCTACTATAATCCCATTATTTTTATTTTTTCACAATTTTTTTTTCAGAATTTATAATTAAATAAACATCGAAGATCTAATCAGAACATACCCAAATGAAATCCCAAGTACCATAAAGTTTCTAAGATATTATATGCATGCCCATATTATCGCATGATAACTAAAATATTTTTCTAGACAAACTTAAATATTTATAAAATAAGTAAACTGAGAATAATGAGAAGAGAATACATTTAAGAAGCTAATCCAAACAGCATAAACAAAATATTCCAGATAATTGACCTTTTAAAACTACTTTTAATATAAATTTCAAATGAAAAATCGATATGATGAATTTTTCCATAATTGGAAGAACAAGATCTAACTATTTTTAGAAGGAAAAAAATGGAATAATCTTGAGTGCGATCAAATTGGAGAAAAAAATGGTGGAGGAGGACTAACCTTAACGATGAGACGTCGGACCTTTTTTACGAAAGTCCGAGAAGGATCAACCTTGGAGAAATCGATGGAATCAGAAGGGTAATTGATCTAAGTTGACCCGTTCGGAACTCAAGCGTTGATGAAAAACTCGGTAAGGCCCTTCATATTCACAGGCATAGGCATGGCTTCTGTCATTCTTTTAGTGAAAGAAGTATGAAGGAAAGAAGGAAGGAACGAAGAAGGGGATAAGCGTGACTTCTTCATTATATGCATGCCTTTTTGCGACGGAAAAAGTCTTCGTTGCAAAATCACTTACTTTTGCGACGAAAATCCGTTTTCGTTGCAACAAGCGCAAAATTGATGCCTTTTGCGACGAAATAGTCTTCCGTCGCAAAAAGGCGTCGGCCGCAAAACTAACGCCTTTTTGTGACAGAAAAAGTCGTCCTTTGCAAAATAATTTTTTCGTCGCAAATTAGCGGGCTTTTTCCGCTAGAATAATTTCTCATATTTATTTTTTTGGGTTTTTAAATTTAATTTGAAATTTCGCAATTTGTAATTCTGATCGTTTTTCGTCACAAAATTTTGTGATGGATTTTTAAATTCTGTCTCAAAATTTTAATTTTCAAGACCCAAACAATTTGTGACAAATTTTTTGGAAATGGGATATTTTGGCATTTTCTAATAATGTCAAAACATAAGTCCATTTTCGAGCCTAAGATTGAACGAGCTTAGCTTTGAAAATATATTTTCAAATATATAAGTTAACTTTTACACTTAATAAAAAGTGGACACGATCTTAAACGTTGTTCACAATGCTATCTCAAAGTTCATTTCGAAAACAAAAAGCTTGACTCGAGTCATGCACTTTAGTAAAACATTTCTACCTCGAGCCTAAGTCATATCAACATCCTCATTCAAACTTCAAACTCTTTTTCAAAGAGGATGATCTAGTGACTCGAGCATAGAATGATAAACTCGAGTTATGCACTCTAGTTTTCTTAAATTAACTCGAGTATAAGCATCCTTGTTTTGAAATCATCGTGTCCAGATTTGCAAAATCTTCATGTATGATCTGTATACTTCATATCATCTCTCATTACTATTCCTAAATATGTTTAATCGATTTGTTAGTGAGTTTTAGATGATCAAACGAATGTTAAACTGAAGATTAAGCTTAAAACAAGTGATGATGTCAGAAGCATTAAATGCTGGTCCAAAAAACGAAAACGGATTTGACAATTTTTTTTCCACATTTGGATGCCAGATCATCCAACGGCAATATCTCAAGGAATGTTAAAAAAGAATGTCAGAATGTTAAAAAAGAATGTCTAGGCATATTGGTTGAATCAAGTGTCTAAAGCAAAATAGGTCTAACGACTATTTATTGCTTCCAACGTCCACATTAATTCTTCCCAACTGTCAATAAATGTCTCCTTCATATATAAGCTAAAGAATTCAATTCCTACAACAACCCAGAACAACTAGAAACAGAAAATGCTCAAAACGATCAAAGTGCATTTATTGTTTCTCTCATCAGTATAATATCTTCGGATATTCTAAACTTCAGTGTTTATTCATATGCTCTTTTAGAGAGTTTATTATTGATTATCAATCATTGTAAGAATCTTAAAGTATTGGGACTTTGAGATTAGGTTATCAGATTACAACTTGTAAGGGGGAGTGTATCCTAGTGAGAGGATAACTTTCAAATACAAAGTGTGTAATCTATTAAAGTGATAGTGAAAATCTCATCGGGATTTGGACGTAGGTCAAGAGTTGAGGAACCCGTATAAATCTTCTCGTGTCAAGCTTTCTCTCCTTCTCTCTCGTTATACATTGTTCTGTGCACCATTTCTGGGAATCTCAAAAAGATCTTTTAAATCCTCACTTCACCTCCCTCTTGGTGCTCTCACTTACATCATGAGGCATCTTTTTAGTATCAATCGATACCCTAAAATATTTTTTAAAAAGAAAAAAGAGGCTCTAGCTGTTTTTTGCGCTAAAACAGCGGTGTTCCAAAGCAAAGGAGGGCAGCGGATAAAAAAAGTAAAGGAAGAAAGCCGGTTAGTTTGGTTTGAAGGGAGGGGAGCTTCCCTCCTTAGTATGGGAAGTCAGATATGATCATGATGTGAAATATTTGTACGGAAAATGATCGAATTTATAGTCATATGTGACATTTCACACTAAAGAGAGAAGTGCCCTTCACTCCCCTCCCTTCAAACCAAACACAACCTACCATCTAAATTATCCAAATTTAGTTTTATAGAAAATATTTTTTTATTATAGTATTAAATTAATCATATCAAAATTAAACAATTTTTATTTAATTATTTATATTTATATAATTTAACATTTTAATAACAATTTTATAAAAAGATCAATTCTAAATCATTCACAAGTATTGATCTAATGGTTAAAAAAAAAAAAAAAAGGAGCCTCACAATAATTGCCTTAACATTTGTTGAGTTTTTTTTTTTTTTTTCACATTTGCTTCTATATGGAGAGGGAATATATATAATCAATGGGACATAACTGATGACTTAATCCATCCTTTTCTTTTCCTGATCGTTCTAATCATTTACCTCAAAACTACGTAATTTGTGAGGTAAACAAACCAAGTGGAGCACTTGAAAAAAAAAAAAAATCAGCAACCGAAAATATTTTTCTGTAGATTCATAAATTAATTTTCAACGCACTCTACAGTCTACACCCTAAAATATTTTTTTAATAGCACCTAGTATCTAATACCCAACACTCTGAACTATTTTCCAATAGATACCAATTGTCCAAAAAAAAAATATTTTAGGGTGTTGTGTGTACTAAAAATTAATTTAAGATATTAAACACTACTGAAAAACATTTTAGATTACTTTATGATCTTTGTTTACCCAACAACTACATAGTTTTGAGGTGAAGGTTACAAGCGGATGGGGAAAAAAAAGTCGAATTCATTCATTATTTCTCATTATCTTTTGCCATACTACATTCTTGTTCCTACTTTATATCATATTAATCTATTTCTCTCTCTTACTTTTCCTCTTATACATAAGAGCATATTTGGAGGGAAAAAAAAATTTTAGACACATCTATTCGTTTTTAACTAATTTTATCAGTTTTCTTAAATCGCGTAATTCAGTTATTAAGTTATTATAAAGGGTCAATGAGCGAAAATACATACGACCTTTTCTCCTAGGAGCGCCTAGCACCACGACCTTTTTTCTGGAGCAAAAATACACATGAACTATCAAAATCAGAGCAAAAATACCATTGCAGTTAAAGAAGACTAACGCCTGTTAACTAGCACTTAAAAAATACCAAAATACCCCTCTCTCTGTCTTTGAACCAGGAAGAACTCTCTATTTGTGGGACCAAGAAAATAGCGATCGACCAAGAAAATCAACAAGAAGCGAGATCTTCTCGTGAACTTGAACTCAACAAAACAAATGAAATTTGGGTCGAATGAATTACCAAAGGGTTCTTGTTGATCCTTCTCTTGCGCGATGAATCGAGAATCCACCAAAGATTAGGCAGATGTTGCTCGACTTGATGAAATTACGAAAATGACGAGAGTGATTGAAAGATACGAATGAGAAGGATTGTTTGGCGAATCATCAAGGTTGAACTGAAAAAAAAATGCCATCTCCCACTCAACCTCATAACCTCAGTTTGGAATCAAAAAGCATTTGGTGCGATAGGGATAACCAAACAAATTGAAATCGAAAACTGAAACCAAACAAATTGAATCTTTTTGATTGAATCGAAAACTGGAAAAACGTGCTGTATGAACAAACTCCAGATACAACTCTCAAGCAAAATGAAACCAAAAACCCAGATCGAAACACAAACAAATTAGGACCTTAGATCCTGAACGAAAACCAGAAACCCAGATCGAAACCCAGAAAATTAAAGAATCAATTAACATATATCTTGATTCCTAAGAACAAAGACGAGAAATGTTTTCCCAAAACTCAGATCGAAACCTAGAAACCACATAGATCAATGAACAAGAAAGTCATTAGAAACCATACATGGCTGAAAACAAACAGAAACCCTCGATCAGAATCGTGTCGCCGCGAAAAAGTTGGAGCTTTTCCATGGTCTCGGTGTGAAGATCTACCATGCAGAGATAAAAATCCGAAGAGGAAAGGAAATCGAATGAGGAGCGGCATGGGGGATCTGCTCAGCCATGGTTGGCGCCACCGTCGCCTCTGGTAGAGGTTGCCGTCGTTGCCGCCGCTGAGAAGGAAATTGTGCCAGGTGAAGGGAATGGGAGACTCAGTAGCTTCTCTCTTCTTCTGATTCGAAGAGACAGACAGAAAATTAGGGCAATGTTTGAGGGGAATTCTGGAGCTTGGGAAATTCAAATAGGGATAAATCATGATCGAAAGAGTCGTCCCGCATTTAGAAGAGGGAAGGATCTAGAAAGAAAGAGGGAAGGGCAAAAGAGGGAATTAGAAAAAGTTAGGCATTTTTTTTAAAATTGTGTGGGGCCTACCAAAAAGTAACGTGATAGTTAAGTATATTTAACAATATGGGTATTTTTGCCCTAGTTTTGAAAGCTTATGTATATTTTTGCTTCCCAAAAAAGGTCATGGTGCTGGGCGTTCCTGGAAGAAAAAGTCGTGTGTATTTTCGCTCCTTCACCCTATTATAAATAAAACTGGAGGGAGTATTGTCTATATAAGACTATTAAGGCATTTCTATTTCATTTTTAACACAAATGGAAATTTTAAAATGACAAATATGAAATTTTATTCATGTCATAAGATTTGTGAAATTCATTTATTTTTCATATATTTATCAAAAAATGATTAATTAAATAATATTCTTAAAATAGTTAAAATAATCTATTTTTAATTATTTTTTACTTCTCTTTTCTTATTTGTACGCACTACTTATACGTTTCATTTGAACTAAGAATAACCTTAAATATTATTAATATCTCTTAAAATTTAATAACTTTCCAACTTACAAACTAAAAAGTCCAAGAACAATATATTAAGGGTAAAGTTTCACTTCCATATAATACATTCAATGAGGTGACTTATATTAAGGGTACAAAAACTAATCTTTCAACCCCTAAAAATTGAACCAGAGGAGCATTTACTAAGAAATTTGTGTTTAAATTTAAAATAATTCGATTGTAATTCTGATAACTTCACATAAAGTTTGGAGGTATTCAAATAAAATAACATCAAGACCCAAAAAGTTATGTTTGGAAATGGGATATATAGAATAAAGGGTTAATGCGCAAAAGTATAGGGCTGGACACAATTTAAATAAAAGTTAATAGGAATTTGTGTAACAAAAAAGTAATGTGGGCATTTACCTCTTTCAAACGGAGATAAGATTTTTACTCTAATTTAAAAAGTTTAAAGCACTTTTACACTAAAACAAGTTTATGGGTGTCAAGTGCTCTTCTAAAATAAACTTACGAGTATTTTTACACATTAACCATAGAATAAAACTTGTATCCCTTTTAATTAAGAGGTGAATGCCTCAGCAATATAACGTTTGACAACATGATGAGGTTTAAGTGTTACCCTAATGATGATGGACAAAAGAAGAACATCTAAATTAACATGGAGGGAAATTGGTTTCAAGATGAGATGTATTAGGGGACAAAACTTTGCGCATTCTGTTAATGAAGTAGGTGGTAATCAAAATAAAATAGCATCTACAAAAAAATTTCGCTTATTGCAAGTGAACATAAACGCTCTAAAAGTAGTAAGAATATGTTTATATTTTCTCTCATGTCCCATCTTGCCCATTTCGTAAGGGGTGTATTAACACAGGTACTTCTATTAATAACACCATGCTTTTAAAGAGAGAGTGAGAGTATGACCTTGTATAATTTTTTTTTTTTATAACAGTTTTATAAAGTTGGTTTTCAAAACAAGTTTTGGAGGAAAAATAAGATAAAATATGTTTGAATGATTGTTTTAAAAAATCATATTTGAGAAGCCTGAGACTGAAGAGTAAAGCTCCAACGAGTTTGAGTTTGGGGGTGAGAGTTCAAAATTCAAATAGTCAAGGAGTCGAACAACGACAAGGTTTTCTCCGCTTTTTACATGATTTTATTGAATAGAAAACAACTTTACAAAAAAAAATAATAATAATAATAATAAGAAACTCACATATATAAAAGTTGTTCTTTTTTTTTTTTCCTAGTAAAACCTGTAATTAAAAATTACTCTTCTAATCCTATTTAAAGATTGATGGAGAATTATATACGTTGGTCGGATATATTGGTTATATCCAATGCTCTAGCATCTTCAAGGTTATAGAGCCTCTTGTACTTACAAACAGGCAATGATAGTTCCTAAAAAACATAAGATAATGGGCTGAGAAAATTTGAACACAATATATAGTTGAATTGTTTTATCAAAAGTTAAAGTGTAAATTTATCCTGAAAGTTTTCGCAAAAGAGTAATATTACCTTAAAAGTTTTCTTGAGTTTAATATTGCCTAAAAAATGTTAAAATTGAGCAATAATGCCCTTTTCCGTTATAAAATTAAAGGTCAATAACAATTTTTTTAAAGGTTAACGTTAGTTTTTTAACAATATGAGATAATATTATTACATTTTAAAATTTCCGTACTAACATTGAATCTAAAAAACTTTCAAAGAAACATTATTCTTAGCGAAAAAATCCAAAAGCAAATTTGCACCTCAACCTTTTTATAAATTGACTGATAGAGAGTTATAGAATTCAAAATACAATATGCATGCTTTATTTCCAAGCAACAAGAGTAAGAGTTGTCTACATCTTAATTTTCATATTTTTTTCTGTTACAATAATTTTCATATTCGTTGTGTTTTAATTTATTATGTTTAAGGCTTAAAGAAATCGCAATTCTGTGCTAATAATGTTGAGGACGCTAATTTGATATCAAACCCATTATAAAATAAAATTTAATTCTCTTCTTTCTTTTGGGTGAAATCAATTTCATTTCAAAATAACATAGGAAGACATACACCCAATTAAAAGGAAATAATTAAGGAAAATGGATCTAATTATGTTACAATAATCTTTAAGAAATTCTAGTTTTCACTGGCCTGAATTTCTTAGGTACGTAGACAAGATTGGACTTTACTTTTACACACATATTTCAATCTTAATCCTCATCAATATATGAAGCTGAGAAGAATAAACATTTTGGATGGTCCTAGCATCTCTCTCTTTTCATGCGTAGTGGGCTATCATAGCATCATTGACAGCGACATTTAAGACATACTTCCTATTTTTGTCTTGCTTGAAATAAAAGAATGGAAGTGTGTGTGATGTGTTGTGTGTTGTGTGATTATCATATTGGTGTTTTTATTAAAAAGTTGATATTCATGAAAAATGGCTATCCACGAAGAGTTATAATCGATAAGCGGTCAAGTGAAGTATTATGGTGTGGAGCCGCAATAACATTGGCTCTTAAAAGGGGTGAAAATGTTATAAGTCTCATGTTGAAAAGCTTCACAAGTATGACAAGATTTATACATCAAGGGACTCTCCTTCTCCCACCTAACATTCTAATATTTTAAGGTTGAGCTTTCTCTTTAAGCTTATGATCATTACAATGTGCTTCTTCGCTCTCAACTACCATGTCTTCCAATCACTAATTTAGCATTGGTGATCAGCTAGTTCAATTCATACCACCAACTCTATGGACCAATTAATCACCAGTGAAAAACTAATATCTCACAATCTCATTATTAACATTACATAGTACTGGATAATCAATTTGACAATTTAATTTGAAACTTCGCAATCCCTTGAGAAGAATGAGTTGTCTCATGTATAATCTTAAGCATGCCTCCTATTGTCATTAAAATAATGAAGTGCTTTCACATTTTCTTTTCGCATTAGGCACTTGTGATGACGCTACTAGCAACAAACTAATTTAGATCAGCATTTTGACTGATTAGGTGTTCTCCTTCCCAAAAGTGTTGTTCTTGTTAAGAATTGAACCCAGAAATTATAGATATGAAGTTCATTTTAGAGCTCAATCCAGTACTCTTTGGTGTTTAATTTTATTTGGGATCTCAAAACCGACTTTTGGATCCTTTAAGCTAGTTGGAGCCAAAATTCATGTTTGGTTTAATGTTGAAGGAAAATGAGTTTTTCTTCAAAAAGTCAGTTAGGTTGAAAGCCAAATTAATTTGGAGCTTCTGAAATTACCTTTTCTTCAAAGGAATTTTTCTTTGGTGAAAATTATTTTTTGATATGCTTTTTAATAATACTTTTAAATTTTTGATTCAAAAATATTTATATTTGGGTTAATATAAAATTTGGTCCCAAAGTTTATACTAATTTTGGTTTTAATTGATCAAGTTTTTACCAAAGCCTATGATTTGAAATTGGGAGATAAGTTTAAAAAAATTTGAAAGATTAAACTAAAATAAGAACATATTTAAGGGATCAAATATTGTATTAACTACACATCAATTGTTTTCACATTTAATTTTTTTAATCATTATTCTGTTTTTTTTTTTTTTAAAAAAAAATATGCAGTCAAAAAATCTCACTGCGGGAGTTAATTTTTTCCATTAACTTCTTTTGCCAATATTTCCCCCATTTAACTTGAGTTTGGACGATTTGAAGATGTGATTTGTTGCCACGTAAGTGCATTGAAATGGTAGTTGGAATAAAATCATATTTTTAAAGATGTGATTTGTTGCCACGTAAGTGCATTGAAATGGTAGATGAAGAGTCTCCATCAGGCACACCACGTGGCCCTTCTGGGACAAATCAAGAGGTGACCTCAGTCTCACGCACTTCCAAACTCCAGGATCCCATCAATTGGTGGTCCCCACTCCTTCCTAAATTGGTGTTGTGAGTTTATGGCCTGTTTTGAGTTTATGGCCTCCTTAAGTAAACCAGCCTTTGGTGATGTACGATTATCAGTTATTACTTATTACTCTTTATTATTATTACTCTTTTTTTTTTCTGTTACAACTTAAAATTTAAATTGATTATTTTTGTAAGAATAAAATAAAAGTTATGTAAATATTTTTATTTTTTTTCTCATTTGTATCCCTCATTATTTATATTTGTTTTATTAATAAAAATTTGATGATACTTATATTTATTTTATTTATCTTTTTACTTAACTTTTATAAATAAGGGCATACTTAAAAAATAAAGTTTTTTTCCGATATACTTATTATTATTTTTAATTAACTTTAACCACTTTTTTAAATATCATAATTTGGTTCTTGAGCTTTTATAAATAGGATTAGATTGAGTATTATTTTTGTTTGCCCAGTAGATGATGTGCTTGTTAGGGATTGGGCACTAAATCATATTTAGCTATGGAAACCAAGATAAAACTATTCTTATATACTCATCTCGTATATTGTAAATCATGATTAAAAATTTATTGTTATAATTTCAATCATCATTTCAAACAAACACAATGTGCGGTTATTATAACCATATAATCCTTCACATCTCTTATTATAATGCACTCCTTTTTTTTAAAAAAAAATGAACTATAGTTATCATAAATTATTATTCTGATTTTAAACATAAGAGCTAGATAAAATGTTTTTTTTAGTTTTAAATATAAGACATCAATTCATTTTATTTCCGAAATTCAATTTTTTTTTGTCCAAAACTATCTATATTGATTATTTATAGTTAAGTTTTTTTAGTAAGGGAGTTGTAATGCACATGATTAAAAAGGCACTTCCTCCAATACTATCTACAAGAGACTAATAATTCAATTACGTAGTTTAAGTAGTTTAAGAAAAAGAGATTAAAATTAGTTTAAAATAATAAAAATGTATAAAATAAACATTTTTTAAAGTATGCCTTTATTTATAAAAGGAAAGTAAGAAAAAGAATTAAGGTAAATATAACCTACAAACATATAATCCTTCACACCTTGGATTATAATGCACTTCTTAGAAAAAGATGAACTATAGTGGTTACAAGTTATTTTGCCTTATTTTAAACATAAAAGTTAAGAGTTGAGTAAATTTTTATTTTGATTTTAAATATAAGATATCAAATTTTTTGTCTTTCAAATTTTTTTGTTGTTGTCCAAAATATCAATATTAATTACATATAGTGAAGGGGTTTCTTCAATAGAGAGAAAGTTGTAATGAACATGATTGAAAACATTTATTATAAATAATTAACTTAAATAATTTTTTTAATATTAGGAAAAATTAGTTATCTAGTTATCATATGAGGGACTAGAAAGAGTACTAAATAAGTTATTAATTATTTTTTTCTCGTTAGTATTTAAAATATTAAAAAATATTCCCTTTTCTCTTCTCATAATGTGATTCATTGTTTTAAACATAGATGAATTTGGAAATTTTTTTTATTTCAAACAAATTTAATGACTTAAATACATATAATTGATTTTAGAGGGAGAGCGCTAAAAACATTTAAAAGAATAATTAAGAAATCTACGATGACAAAATTTATTTCTTAACTGTACCTAAGAAGTAAGAACTCAGATTCTTATATGGATGCAACTCTGTTTTAGTTGTATCCAATTATCTTCAGTAATATGTGAATGTCTTTCATTTATTGCATAGCGAAGATAGACGAGGATCCGAATGGGAATGCCCATGGATGAGGAGTCCAGGTTTGGTGCTCAGAGCTTAGGACCTATTTGTTAGGAAGAAGATTGAAGAAGGGAATTTCAATCTTATTAGAAGTATGAGTGTTTGTATACGGAATTCATCTTCCAGTGAGGCACCATCTTCCTTCACCCATGGGAAGATTCATTCCTTAATCTTCCTCACATATTAGATGGAAGATAAAATCTTAGGAAGATTGTGAGCAAATTCCCATTAAGTCCCTTTCTTCTTCCTCTTTTCTTACCGTCTCTGACTTCACCTTCTTCCTCTCACCTTTGGCTCTCTTTGTCGCCGGCGAAGACTTCCTCCTTCATCGTCGGAACCCACTGATGACCACCACCGGTCGAAACTCACCTGGATTTGATTTTTTTTCCTGGTTGTCATGGAAATGTGGGATGAAGAAGGAGTCTCCGACTTCACCTTCTTCCTCTCACCTTCGGCTCTCTTCGTCGCTGGCGAAGACTTCCTCCTTCACTGTCAGAACCCGCGGACGGCCACCACCGGTCGGAACTCGTCTGGATCTGTTTTTTTTTTCTGGCTGTCGTGGGGACGTGGGATGATGAAGAAGAAGGGATTTTTTTTTTTTTTTCTGATGTAAAGGGTATTTTGGGAATTTCAAGTTTTATATTTTTATTTTAATCTTTTAAAATTATCATCTTCCATCCCACTTTCCATATCGTAAAAATTAATTTTTAAAGATAATCTTGGATTTCCAAAATATTTTTAGAAAATATATGTCTCTTATATAATTTAAATTTAAATAAATATAATTTATATTTAAAAAAATTAATTTTTTGTAAAAAATATCCTCATATCTTATATAATAAAAGTATGAATATGTAAGTAGTATATAATTTAAATCTAAATAAATATAATAAAAAAATATATATATATAGCGACTAGACTCATGGATGAGAAGGGTTCTCGGATTCCCTCGTTAAAAGCAGACGGGGGGAGGGCAGGTGTTGGAAGACGGGGTCAAAGATTTGTGGTCTATGTTTTCTTTTCCGTACAAATGAGCGCGTTTCTTTAGGGATTTCCATTCTGACAATCTGAACCCTCGTACTCCTCGACAGATTTTTTTAAAATCATATGGTTGCATTACATTTAATCTGTAATAAAAGTTCTCAGTATATTTTAGTTTTAATATATTTTTTTCAAAGCATCTTTTTAACTGTCAGAGTTTCATTAATGGAAAATGAGAAAATCTCACTCAGCTGCCAAGGATATGGAAAAAAAAAAATATCAAAAATAGGTTGTAGATTCCAAAAAAAAAGTTGTAAGAACTTACTGTAGATTCTTCTAATAAAAAACTCTTGAACTTGTCAATACCCATTTTATAATTTGTATAAGTTAAATATGTTTTATTAATATTGTTTTAGTTTATAGAACGATCAATAACGATAACTATGTGACTTATCAATATAGTGATATACACTTATTAACAGGAGATAATTTAGTTAACATAGATGAGCTTGTCAATGATCATTCTATAGCTTGTCAATATAGTCACATACACTTATCAACGGTAGATATTTTAATTAACATATATGAGTTTGTCAATGACTACTATATAACTTATCAATATAGTTATGTATACTTGTCAATTAGATAAGTTCACATTTAAAATCTATATCACTAAGATCATTAGAGATTTTTTTTATAGAGGAATTTACCTGAAACTTTTTTTAGATAGAAAAATCTACATTGAGACTTTTTATTTTTATTTTTTATTTTCTTATCCTTGGGAATTGAGTGAGATTTTTCCATGAATAAATTCAATTTTTATAGAAAAGGCCTTAAAATTTATCCTAAGACTTTTTTTTATATAGAGAAATCTACGTTGAGACTTTCCATGAATAAATTCAATAAAATAATTTATTAGGTTTTTTTTAGTAAACCAACACATTTTTAACAAATAACTAATTTAACTATTTTTCTTTATCTACCATAATTAGCCAAGTGGATTTCATATTAATGATTGGAGATAATATTTGTTTTTTGTTAAAAAAATATAAATATTATTAGCGTAAGAGCATAAAATTTAAAATAAAATACTCTAATCACCCTCATGTTTTGTCTTAATTATACATACATTCTTTCTATTTTCAAAATATACACTTAAATCAAAAATATTAATTCCGTTAAAAATATTTTAAGAAGATTCTAAAAATATATATTTTAATCAAAATCTATATAAAAATAAAATTTGATTACTAATTTACCTTTAATACTAAATCCAAAATTTTAATTGATAGTGTGCAAATATTACAAATTTCTTAAAACTCGTGTAAGGTTTTTTAAACGTTTGTAAAAAAGAAATATGAAATTATAAATTTGAATCACTTATACAATCTCTCAAAGTTTATTATATTTGATAAAAAAAATATGTGTTGGATCTATATTTTTATTCATTTAGGAAAATAAATAAGTAAAATTCAATAAATACGAAGAAAAATTAAAATTATAAATTTTATAATCTCAAAATTGATAAATAAAATCCATTAGAATTAATTTTTGGTGGTATAAAATATCTTTCCCCTCCACATACACGTGTTTAAATAATTTTACTGTTAAATAGGCGTATTTTTGTCAAAAAAAATGTTGAACGTCAAACTTAATAGTATACTAACCGTTTAAGTAAATGGAAATAGAATATTAAAATATGAAGTTTGTATAAAATACATTTTAATTTTAAGAAAGATTTATATAGGTTTTCAAAATAGATATATAAAGTATGTGTAAGTAAAGCAAAATATAAAGGTTTCCTAAAAAATATATATATATAAAGAGAGTTAAAGTATTTTACTCTATAGTTTAGTTATCAGTTTAATCAACTTCATTTTTGCTAGAATCTTCACATTAGTAATACGCAATACCAACCCTTGCGCGGCCAAAGTTCCGACTTCACCCATTAAGAGAGGTCATTCAATCCTGAGAACACCATGGAGGCAATCACCACCATCCTAGTGGCAACCTTGAAGTTCTACAGACCACCCTTAAAAAGGCCGAAGGTTCTAGAGAATAGCCTTCAGTTGGGATCAATGCCCAGCTCTTGGATTGGATTGAGCCCAAAACACTTTCTAATTTTTTCAAAAAAAATTATAATTAAAAAAAAATGAGAACTGGGTATCATGTGGAGGGGCGGATCCAAAAAAATTATTGAAGGGGCATTGTTGGTGGAGGGATTTGGGGGTTCGGACTTGCAAGCGCCCGAATTTTTTTTTTTTTGTCCGAAAATTTTAAATGCATTAAAAAATAAAAGAATATAAAAGAAAAAATAAAGCTAAGTGTTGTTAGAAATAGCAAAAAGATTTTGAATAAGTTCAAATACATATATTTTAATAACAAAGGTATATTACAATAAAAATAAAAATAATTTTATCTTTCTCGAGCCTTATTTTTTGGAATTCCATCATAATTGTCTTATTATCAATATTATCAAATACATCTTTTTCAATATAAGGCACTAAACAATTATTCAACCATTTATCCCCATCCGATTACAAAGTGCAATCATGATGTATTAAGGGTGGACAATCATTTAAACATATATTAATTATGGGGTTTAAACTTCTCATGTTGCATGAGAACTAGAAGAAGAAGATTCCTACACACACATGAAATAGTGGGACCCACATATATATAATGCTAATTATATATATATGTGGGTCCCACTATTTTATATGTGTGCTACATGAGAAAACACTTATCCTACAACATCAAAAGTGTTTTTCCCATTAATTTATATATATATATATATATATATTTTTTTTATTTAAAAACCTCAAAATCAAGGGGGCACTTGCCCCCTTGTATAACACTTGGGTCTGCCCATGATCATGTGTGGTCATCTTCAAAACTTGACTGTATCCCCTTAGTACAAAATGAAATCAAGATTGGAAAAATGACGGTCAGGTCCCAAAGACCATAAAAAAGTATAAAAGAGTCCCAACAGAAATTTACATATAAAAAAGTCTCTATTTTTTGATATTATTTGTATTGAAATAAAATCCATATTTTTTAATTTTGTTATAAATATAACACTTCCTATTATGAATATGACTTTTTTCGTTGTGAATGATCGGAGTTTAAAATTTTATTTTAGAATATAGCACTTTCGGTTGTAAATCTAGCCTTTTACATTGTAAATGACCTCTCAGTATGTTTAGAGACTTGAGTTTAAAACAAAGTCGGGTGTTTAAATTTTGTTGTGAATATGACACTTCCCCGTTATAAATATAGTTTTTTTTTTTTTTTTTTTTTACATTTGTGAATGAGATTTTTAATTTTAATTTTTTATAAATATAACTTTTGTTGTAAATATAACACTTCCTATTATTAATAGAAGAGACTTTTTTGATATGTGAATTTCTATGAATTCAACTCTGTTTTAGTTGCATCCAATATATCTTCAATAATATGTGAATGTCTTTCATTTTGTGCATGACGAACCTTGAGGCTAGAATGCACATGGATGAGCAGGGTTCTGGATAAATTATTGGGAAAATCCATCTCAATGCCTCAACTAATAAAAAAAATATTAAAAAAGGTTTAAGAAAAAGTCAAATATCGAAAAAGGTTTAGGTGACCTTTTTCGATATTAGTTCATAAAACGTTAGTTGATAACGCCTATTGATATAGTTGTTAATAGGGATTGATTTAGTTATTAATGATCTTGATTTAGTTGTTAGAAAAGTGTTGTTAATAGTATTGATTTAGTTGTTAACTGACGGTTATGAAATAATACCAGAAAAGTCTTTTTGATTTTTTTAACCCTTTTTGACATTTTTTTGTTACTTTGGCAGTGAGGTAGATTTTCCCTAAATTATTTATTTATTTTCATGTTTCCCTCGTTAAAGGCAGACGAGGGGAGGGCAGGCGTTGGAAAATGGGGTCAGAGATTTGTGGTCTATGTTTTATTGGCCGTACAAATGGGCACGTTTCTTTAGGGCTTTCCATTCTGACAATCTGGACCCTCGTACTCCTCGACAGATTTTTTTTAACATAAAAAAATTTACATCACGCTCAAAATCATATAGGTGGGATTATATTTAATCTGTAATAAAAGTGCTCAGTATATTTTGGTTTTCATATATTTTTTCCAAAGCATCTTTTTTAGGCCCGTTTGGATCAAATAAAATCAAGGAGGGAAAAGAAAAATTCAAATTTTCCGGTGGCGGCGGTTGTTTGGTTCAAATTTTCCTAGGAAAATATTTTCCCTGTTTGCTCCATTTTCCCACGTTCAAATGAAAATGGGTTCCCACCAAAAATGGTGGGAAGCCATTTTCCAAACCGCTTCTGCAAATGTACCAAAGTCCAATTTGCCCCGAACATAGCTACCTCTATAAAAGGGGACACGAGCCGGAAAACATAGACTGTGGAGAACGTAGAGGGAGAGTAGAATTTCAACGACGACGTGTGCATCTCGCACAACAGGTTCGTTGGTTCTTCTCCATCTATCTTCTCTTTCTTTACTTTCGGCCTCTTTTGGTTTTTGTCTTGGTTAGCCCATGGATAGTGAAATCCATGAATGTCTAGTTGAGGTGTTGGCGCATGTTTAGCTATAGTTTTAGCACTAAGAAAAGTGGTTGTGACAATGTTTGTCGTAGCCACAAGTAGGCGTATGAGAGAAATCCTTATAGCTCATTTAGGCTAGATTTCCATTCTAAGAGAGCGAACCTCGAGCAATGGTTTATACTAGCGACACCACTTGCTTCAATCAGATTAGGATGAACCGTGCAACATTTGATGCCCTGTGCCACATGCTGGACACAATCGGAGGGCTTCGACCTACGAGGCATATGTTAGTCGATGAGCAAGTTGCCATGTTCTTACACATTTTAGCCCATCATGTGAAGAACCGAGTAGTTCAATTTGAGTTTGGAAGGTCAGGTGAAACAATAAGCGAGATATTTCAAGCTCGTTTTGAATGCCACCTTGAAACTACAAGATCGGCTATTGAAGATACCGAGATCCTATTAGAGACGATTGCACGGAGGATCGTTGGAAATTGTTTAAGGTAAATACTCTAGACTTTTGTTATGTCAATCTGCATTGCAAAAATTATTTTCATCTTCATATACGTTGTTAATGGCAGGGGTGTTTGGGGGCTTTGGATGGTACCCATATACGAGTACAAGTGGCAGCCCACCGAAGGGTCGATATCGGAACGAAAAGGAGATATAACTACTAATGTTCTTGGAGTATGCTCACTTAGGATGGACAATTTATATTTGTGTTGCCTGGATGGGAAGGATGCGCTGCGGATGGAAGGGTCTGAGGGATGCGATAAGGAGGAGACATGGTTTGAAAGTTCCATTTGGTGTGTTTTTTGTTCTATCAATATTTGTATTGAGTCTCTTGTAAAGTTTGGCTTTGAGAAATGGACTGTTGTTGATGTGCGGAAAGTACTACTTAGTAGATCTTGGTTACACTAACAAAGTGATGGATTCCTTGCACCGCATCCGTGGCCGGCGTTACCACCTTAATGAGTGGAGAGCGGGCCACCAACCCCAGACTCCAGCTGAATGTTTTAACATGCGACATTCATGTGCGCGTAATATCATTGAAAGATGCTTTGGTATTCTGAAGTTACGATGGGGAATCCTTCGAACTCCTTCATCCTATCCGATAAACATTCAGAATAGATATATTGTGGCATGTTGCCTTCTCCATAACCTTATTCGAAGATCAAGCGTATGCGTGACCCATTAGATGAACAACTGGACTCATTGGAACCCCCAAACCCAAGTCAAGAAATTCCTCCAATTTCTACGATGGAAACTTCTGCACGCTGGAACAATTTTAGAGATAAGCAGCTCTTGACATTTTCAATGCTTATTTGGCTAATAGATCGATGATGATTAGAATTGGTGTATTAATTGATAAACATCCCATTGTAAAACCTTTGTTTGTTTACACCTTTGAAATAAAAACGAGATATTGTGAATGTGTTTGTTTCTTTATCATAGCTGAGTTGCGGGGGTTAAATTGTTACTCATGTATTTAATTACTTGTTATGGACTAACTACTTTTGATTTGTGTAGTGGTAGAATGGAAGACTCACAAAAACAAAAGTTTCACATGTGGACGGTGACGAAGACAAACTCGGTTGAGTGCCTTATGCAGCGGGACGAACAGAGGTTTATGGCGGACAATGGGTTCAAGTCGGGGTATGCCAACCGATTGGAAGAATTGATTTGGAGCGCCAACCTAATTCGGAAATCAAAGGAAATCCTCACATAATATCGCGCATCAAAACGATGAAATTGGCTTGGCAAGTGGTATACGATATGGTGTATGGCTCAAACACGTCCGGATTTGGATGGGATCCGGATAGACAATGTGTTGTTGCGGACAAGGAAGTGTGGGATGAGTACATCAAGGTTGGTGACCATTTCCCATTTCCTATACATTACTTGCCAAACACATTATTACTAATTACACATTCACTTGTTTGTTAGGTACACAAGAGGGCTGGAACGTACAGAAACAAGTGCCTACCCCATTTCCAAGATATGTGTTTCGTTTGGTCCAAAGATAGGGCGGTCGGTGACTCTTGTAAATCACCAAAAGGCATGGTAGAAGAAATTTTTGAAGAAGAAGAAGTGATCCCGAGTCCCCAATACATGTGGAGGCCACCCCGAGTTCCACGTCCCACCTGTTGGTAATTATGCCCATGGAGCTGGCGGTGAGTGCTCTGGTAGCGCAAGGAAGAGGAGGAAAAGGGGAAGAATGATACGGTTGCGGATGTTTTGAGGGAAACCATGTCCTCCCTTGATGGCACAATAGAGAGAGTTTTTGACAATTTGGGAGCACGTTTATCTCGAGCTTCGCATCATGCTAAGATGCAAGTCAAGGAAGCCGAGTTTGTTTCAACATTTGTTGGAAGTTCTGGTCTTCTTGTGGAGGAGCGACCACCGCCCATATTAAGATTGTCTCTTCACAACAATTTGCTAAATTCCTTTGAGCAGATTCCCATCGCATTCAAGGAAGCATGGATTCGGTCATTGCTAGGGACATAGATTTCCGTGGGTTAACTTGAATTTTTTGAGAAAGTCTGTCAGATCTTATTTTGAATTTTTTGGAAGTTCCATGGCTGGGCTTTTTTTGGTGCCCATGTATATTTATAATTTTGTCAAATGCAAAGGCAACTGTAAGCGTGCAATTGACAACAAACGATAGACAAATATATTGTATGCAACTACGTTTAATATATATAAAGTTCTAAAGTTATGTACCTAAGTTGTGTTTCCTCCTTCATATGTTGTGCGGATGCTCATTTCGTGTTAGAATTACGAGTGTAATGAAGAGGATGATAATTCTCAAGTATGATTTTATCATACTCGAGAATGGTGTATCATTTTCCCTCAATTCATTGCAATTTTTAAACATATTCTCGAGAATTGACAATGAGTTCTCGAGAAATATCGGGATTTGATGAGTATACTGAAGTATCTCGGGAATTGACTTACCAGTATAAGATCATGCACAATATCTTTCATCTGGAATTCTCGAGAATCACCAAGGAATTCTCGAGAATTGTCGAGACAAACTCATGGAGAAGTTCTTCTAAATGAGGATTCTCGAGAATCATCAAGGGATTCTCGAGAATTGACGAAAGATTAAAGACTACCCGAAATTCATTTTAATTGACCATTCTCGAGTATCACTAAATAATTCTCGAGAATTGGCGAGACAGAAACTAAATGAAGTCTCTTTAACTACGCATTCTCGAGAATCATCACGGCATTCTCGAGAATTGGCAAGGGATTCTCGAGAATCATCAAGGGATTCTCGAACCGACGAGACCGAGGTAATATTTTTTTGACCATTCTCGAGTATCACTTCGGGATTCTCGAGAATTGGCGATTTAAACTGAAGTGGAGCGCACATAGCACTAGCATAATCAACTAATGTTTGTTTTTATTAGAATCGCCACGGTTCACATTCTACTGGTGAATTCGAAAGAGTTTTCTTTTTACCTTTTTTAATGTTCTGGCGACGAGCAAGAGAAAGGCGAGATCTTTTTTTTTTTTTTTTTTTTTCAAAAACAAGTGAAAAAGTAAGCTTTTTTATACGAACAAGTTAAACTATACATGTCTTCAAATATATGAGTATATGTATCAAAAGACAAGAAAAAGCTGGTGTTGAAGAGGCAATAATGCAAAGGGTACTAGCTTTTTTATTTATTTATATAATAAGCCAATTCTCGAGAATTGGTAGGTATTCTTGAGAATACCTTAGAATTGGTAAGGTCTCGTACGTGGTTAATTTTGTGTGGTATAAAAAAAATATTTTATGTGTAAGGGTAAAATGGTATTTTGCTTATTTTCCTACCTTATTTTCTTCCAATCAAACAAAAATTTTCCTATCAACCCATTTTCTTTTCAAATGCCAACCAAACGCATCGAGGCAAAATATTTTCCATTCCATTCCTTTCTTTTCATTTCCATTCCTTTTCATTCCCACCTTTTCTTTGATCCAAACGGGGCCTTAATTGTCAAGGAGTTTCATCAATGGAAAATGAGAAAATCTCACTCCGCTAAGCTAAAAGTATTCAAAGACTTCAGATTTGTAAATACCCACTAACTTGTTAATATAGTTACGTACACTTATCAATAGAAGCTATTTTAGTTAATATAGATAAATTTGTTAATGACAATTTTATGACTTGTCAATATAGTGATATATATTGTCAATGAGAGATGATTTAGTTAATATAGATGAGTTTGTGAATGATTATTCTATGACTTGTCAATACAATCACATACACTTGTCAACCGTAACTGCTGTAGTTAACATATATGAGTTTGTTAATGATCATTCTATAATTTATCAATATAGTTACATGTACTTATCAATAAAATAAGTTCAAATTTAAAATCTATATCCTTGAGATCCTTAAGAATTATTTTTATAGAATAATTTACCCTGAGACTTTTTTTATATAGAGAAATCAACACTGAGACTTTTTTTATATTTTGTTTAGTCCTTGGGACCTGTGTGAGATTTTTCGATGAATAAATTCAATACAAATAATTTAATAGGGTATTTTTAGTAAACTAACACGTTTTTGACAGATAACTATTTTAACTATTTTTCTTTATCTACCATAATTAGCCAAGGGGATTTCATATTAATGATTTGAGATAATTTTTATTTCTTTTTTTTAAAAATGTAAATGTTATTAGCGTATGAATATAAAATTTAAAGTAAAACCCTTATGTTTTGTCTTAATTACATATACATTTCTTCTAAATATACACTTCAGTCCAAACCATTAATTCTGTTAAGAATATTTTAAAAATATTCTTCTTAATCAAAACCAATATAAAAATAAAATTTAATTACTAATTTACCCTTATTATTAAATCCCAAATTTTAATTGATAGTGTGAAAATATTACAAATTGCTTAAAACTCGTGTAAGGTTTTTTAAGTGTTTGTAAAAAAAAGAAATATGAAATTATAAATTTGAATGACTTATACAATCTCTCATACTTATATAGTTTATTATATATGATAAAAAAAATGTGTTTGATCTATATTTTTAGTCATTTAGGAAAAGAAATAAGTAAAATTCAATAAATACGAAGAAAAATTAAAATTAAAAATTTTATAATATCAAAATTAAAAAATTTGGTCGAAATTTAAAAAATCCATTAGAATTATTTTTTGGTGGTATAAAATATTTTTTCCCTTCCACACAAAATAAATATATATAAAGGAATTTTGTCAAAAAAAAAAAAAAAGTTAAAAGTCAAATTTAATGATGTACTAACCGTTTATGTAGATGAAAATAAAATATCAAAATATAAAAGTGGTTTGTATAAAATACATTTTAATTTTAATGGAGGTTTATATAGGTTTTCAAAATAGATATGAGGTATGTGTAATTAAGACAAAATATTAGGGTAGTTAGATTGTTTTACTCTAAAGTTTAATTATTAGTTTAATCAACCTAATTTTTTTCTAGAATATTCACATTAGTAATACGCAATAACAACTCTCGCGTGTCCAAAAGTTCTGACTTCACCCATAAATGATGTGTTTGGTTTGAGGGAGGAGAGTTTCCCTCCCTCCATTGATGTCAAAAGTTAGATATGATCATTATGGAAAATGCTTATATGGAAAATGCTTATACAGAAAATGATGCAAAAGTTTATATAATTTATAGACATATATGACTTTTTACATTAATAAGGGAGTAAAACTCCCCTCAAATCAAGCACACTTTAAGACAAGAGTGGTGATTTAATTCAAACACCATGGAGGCAATCACCACATCCTAGTGGCAACCTTTTAAGTTCTACAGGCCACCCTTAAAAAGGCCTAAGGTTCTAGATAATAGGCTTAAGTTGGGATCAGTGCCCAGCTCTTAGATTGATTGAGCCCAAAACACTTTCTAATTTCTTTTTTTTTTTTAAATTATAATAAAAAAAAAAAAGTTATTGTCATGTGTGGTCATCTTCAAAACTTCATTGCATCCCCATAGTTTAAAAATGAAATTAAATTTTAGGGGTGAAAATATAGTGATTTGCTGTTACTATATTTGTCTTGTAAATTTTTATATTTTTCTTATAAATAGCTAAAATGTTTTTAATTCCTGGGATCTTTTGTATCTTTATTTGTCTTGTAAATATTCATATTTGTCTTGTAAATGGCTAAAATATTTTTTATTCCTAGGTTCTTTTAAATCCTTTTATTTATTTTATAAATGCTCTTCTGAAAAATTAAAAAAAGGGCATAATTTTCTTTTCATTCACAACTTATTTTATTTTGACTCTTATGGACAAGCGGAAGTTTTAAAAAGTTTTAAGGGTGACTGAAATTTTCGTTTCATTCACAACTTATTTTATCCAGGGACGCTGGATAGCCGGAAAAAAAGTGGCATGGCCCATTATCAGAGTACGTGGTCATGGAGATAGACCGTTACAAGATTTTATTTTAAAAACAAGATCCTTTCCTCACAACATTGTTTGATGAACTAAGCCGTCTAAAAATGACTTTTATTACAACTAATTTTTATAAATTAAGTTGTGATAAAATTAATTAGTGCACTATGATTTATACTTGCATATTCTTTTATAAAAATATCAGTTTGATATAAACTAAATTTGTATAATTTATTGAAAAGTCATTTTTACATGGTTTAAATATGAAAAAAGCTAAAAATCAGAAAAGAAATTGTTTCAACTTCAAATTGCTTTTAAGCAAAAATTTAGTTGCCTCCAAAAAGTGGAAATGAGGGTTGCTTTTATCACTTTTTTGAGAGCCAGTTTGGCACATTTTCCTTTTCCAAACAAACTATTTTTGTGAATAAGGACGATCATCTGACTTCAATGGTTTAGTTTCGGCACTAGGGAAAATATTCTTTTACCTTCAACTACCACAACTAAATTAAGAATAAAAGATTAAGTCATTAAATATATCTGAAACAGAAAAAAAGTTCCAAAGACGTTCCATATTTAACGGTTTTCATGAAATTGTAAAATATACAGAGGCAAAATCAAGGTAATAAAATAGATAACATTTATTTTAAACAACTGTTAAATATATGAGACAATATTTGATGGTTTCATATGACTATTGTAATATATAAGTTTTTTTTTTTAAATAAAAAAACCATCCTTTACTTGACGATTGTATCTAAAAAAACCGTTGTTTATATATGTTACCAGTATATGACAGTGGTTTATTAAAACATCGTGAATCTTGAACCCATCGTTTACTTGACGGTGGTATATAGAAGGCTATTATATATATGCTATTAATAAATGACGGTTTTTTACCAAAACACCGTGAAATTTATATATTTGACATTTTTTTCAAAATAAACCGTCAAATATATGGCTTTAAAATCCCTTTCTAAACTCTATTCTTGTGATTTCAAAATTCCCACAATTTGTCAAATAGCTCGACCACTCTTTTCCGGCAACCCCATCATTATTTCCCCCTCAATTGTTGCTGAATTTGTGATTCTCCTTATTCTCGCATTAATGGCTGCCTGTGAAGTCGTTCATGGCTTGTTTTGGGTTCTTCAAAGCTCTGAAACTGATTTGAGTTTGTTTTGAGTTTTGGGTTCTTTGAAGCTCTGAAGTTTTGGGTTATTTGTGGCTGTTTGAGTGTGTTCATCCATTCGAATAAAAGGTAAGAAATTTCTTCCCTTAATTGGAGCTAATGATTCGAATTTGATGTTGCATTCATATATGTTGCGAGATTCATCGCCTATGTGGCCGTTCAGGGCCCAAACGGATGAATGTCGCAACAATTTTTGGCATTCTGGAATCCTGAACAAATAAGGAGGGTATGTGATTTTTCACTCAAATCCGATAAGTTCACAAAACTTTCGTTCTTTTAACCCACATTGCCTATGTGGCCGTTCGTGCCCAAATGGATGAATCTTGCAATAATTTTTTTCATTTTGGAATCCTGAACAAAAATAAGGAGGGTATCTGAGTTTTCACCCAAATCCGAGATGTTCACAAAAGTTATGCTCTTTTGACCCACATCACCTATGTGGCCGTTCGGGGCCCAAACAGATGAATGTCGCAACAATTTCAGGCATTCTGGGATCCTTAAAAAAAAAAGGAGGGTATGTGATTTTTCACCCAAATCCGAGAAGTTCACAAAACTTTCGTTCTTTTGACTCACATCGCCTATGTGGCCGTTCATGGCCCAAACGGATGAATCTTGCAAAAATTTTAGTCATTCTACAATCCTGAACAAAAATAAGAAGGGTTTGTGAGTTTTCACCCAAATTTGAGACGTTCACAAAACTTTCGTTCTTTTGACCTAATCGCCTATGTGGCTGTTCAGGGCCCAAATAGATGAATCTTGCAAAATTTTAGGCATTCTGCAATCCTGAATGAAAACAAGAAGGGTTTGTGAGTTTTCACCAAAATCCGAGACGTTCACAAAACTTTCGTTCTATTGACCTACATCAATTATGTGGCCGTTCAGGGCCAAAACGGATGAATGTCGCAACAATTTCTGGCATTTTTGAATCCTGAACAAAAATAAGGAGGGTATGTGATTTTTCACCAAAATCTGAGAAGTTCACAAAACTTTGGTTTTTTTGACCCACATCGCCTATATGGCCATTCAGGGCCTAAACGGATAAATCTCGTAAAAATTTTTTCATTTTGCAATCCTGAACAAAAATAAGAAGGGTTTGTAAGTTTTCACCCAAATCCGGACGTTCACAACCGATTATTTAGGTCTGGGTTAGTTTAGGGCTTTTTGAAACTAAAGAACCTTTGTGCTTGTTGCTCTGTTTGCGCTCTCAGGTGTTCTTGCATATTCTCTAATATTTTATAGCTTGTGTGATCTAGGAAAACCGGTTGTTGCTTGCTGTGATTATTGTTTTAACCTTCTTGCTAGAGTTTCAAAAATCAATTTTTTGAGCTTTTACATTGCATTGAGTTTGTGACATGCAACTTTGATATGATTAAATTGAGTTTTAGCAGAACTTTTACTTGCTGAAAAGTGGTCTTAAGCTGTCCAAAAGTGAATGCAAGTAGAATTTCTTGCAAGTTATCACTTGTATGAACAATTGTTTTGTTTTTTGCTCAAATTTTAAATATGGATATGTATGTTCTTGTGAATTGTTTGCTGAGCATTTATGATTGGAACCTAGATTAAAGGTGATTAGTTAGTAGTCATGGTTTTGCTTAATATGTCAAGATTTGTTATAGGTTAATATGTTCGCATCTGATATTGATAGTGGCTCAAGTACTGAGGGTCCTAACCCTTCCGCTAGAGACGCTCCCTCCGCCAGCCCCTCTAGTGCGCAAAATGATGACGCACAATTTATAGCATAAAAGGAAAGAGTATTGAGGAAGGGTCTTGTTGTGATGAAGGAGGTCTAGGAAGCAAAGAGATAGGGGAGGACATTTTAATTTGAGATGGAACAAGAAAGGTTAAGTTGTGAAATCTGACAAGTTCATTAGCTACCTCAGGTATATGGCAAAAAACAACATGCCTATCACTTTGAACAATTGGAAAAAGGCAACCGAGTCAATGAAAAAGGATGTTTGGGATGAAATGGCGATAAGATATGATGCTACATAGTTGTCAAACAATCCAAATCAACTACTTTTGTACGGTCATGAAGCGATAGAGCATTCAAGGTAAATTAAATTTAAAGAAATAAAAATTCAATGATACTTATGTATTAATGTAATGTGTAACTCTAACATCTTTGTTGTTTCTTTTCATAGGAATGAAGCAAGGCAAATTGTGAGAGGGTGAAGAACAACACATACTTGTATCATGGAGGCTGCAGGGATAAGTGAACATCGAGCAACAGTTGATATAGAAGTAGGGGTTAGGATTGGATGTCACTATTAACTTTGGAGTGTTATGGGTTGTTGTGAGGCAAAACAAAGAGGGCAACTTTGACGATCCTCGCATGTTGGAGGTTGTCTGAAGAATGGTAAGTATTGATGATTTTGATTCAATTATAATTGATTTTTTTTTATTATATAAAAAGGTATTTAACTTCTCATTTTGCAATTGGAGACCATGAGTTAAGAAGAAGAGGAGGCGAACTTCCTGGGGATGAGGATGTCTTGGAAAAGGTGATGGGTCCTTACCACAATGATCTTTTAAGGGGTGTTGGCTATGGAGTTGGCAAAAAAGAATACTTTGGGAAGAGGAAGAGGCCGACAAGGGTGTCTGGTCAGAAGCTTCAACATTATACGAAGATGGTCGAGATGCTGAAGCAGCAGGTTGAAGCACAACAGGCTATACATTCCCCTCTTAGACTTTACCTGAGGTAGTATGACTCACGCTGAAAGCCTATGCTTTATTTATTTTTGCTTTACACTAATTGTATTTTCTTTTTGTTTAGGGAGAGATGGATTAGGGTGAGACAAAGGTTGAGAGTGTAGCAGATAGCCCCAAGTGGCATATAGTTGTTATAGGTCACATGTACAACTTGAGGGGGAGAACATGATTGAAAACTTGCCTCTTCCTCAGAATCATGTTAGGGTAGAGTTGAAGACCGCCATCGACCCTAAGTATGTCCTTCCAGTGTCCACCTCAAATGCAAATATAGTTGGAAGAGTTGTACTTGGCTTTGTTGCATGGCTTGACCACATTATTGTCATACCATCTAAGACAAAAAAAAGGTATATTGTCATTATGACTTGCTAATAAAGTGTGCAATAAATATTTTGCTAACTTCTCAACTTGCTTTGGTGAAAAGGAGGAAGAGCAATCTGGGAGCTTAGTTCAACCATATTTTAGTGTCTTGTATGCTGAAGAAGACAAATGAGCATGTGCCTTAGCCACCTGTTCTACTAGTTTCCCATAAATACCGGATAGCTCTCGAGGCACATGATAGCATATTTTCCAAAACAAACCTTGAGCAAGAAGGCCACCAAACAAGTCCCTTTGAACAAGATATCTACGAGGAAGAAGGCGCATTTGGCGCTATCAACTAGGTGTTAAACAAAGAGATCATCATGGGAAATATGGCAAGCTCAACTGCTTGTAACCTTTATATTTGGTATTTCTTCAACTGCGAATAAATACTTAGATACTCATAGAATTTATATATTTTGATTTTTTTTTTTTTTTGTAAGGTACCTTCAAAAGGAGCATATAACCTACAATGGCCTACAAGTCACGTTCCTATTCCTCAACCCCCACCATTATTTAGGAATGTTAGGCATAGGCCATATGATAGATTTTTTGAAGAGAAAAGCAAGGAATTGGCGAATATGGTCATTAAAAGGGCACCAAAGAAGAATGACAGTTTCTCCTTGGTGTCGTACTGCCAGGGGTAAGTACACTACTTCATTAAATTGTTTGTTAATTAAGTAGTTTTGTTCTTATTATGTTTATTGTACTTAGACGTCATTGGCTCCTCATCGTGCTAAATCCCTTCAAGAAAAAAGTTTGGTACTATGATTTGGTTCATAGGGATGCGAACAATCAAACACAGATGGTTGAGTTTTAGTAAGTAAGTTGTTGAATTTAAATTTGATACTTTAATTTCTTATTGTCTTGTTAGAGTTTATTATAAATCTATTGCTTTAATTTCTTATTGCGATATTGTCAGAGTTGTTTACTATTACACCACAGACAAAGGCCTCGACTGCCAAGCATTACATGGCAAAGGAATTTCATCCTCTTACAAATGGAAGAGAATAGCAGTAATTCACCAATACTTACCATTTTGTGTTTAGACTTGTCAGAGTTAGTTTTTTGTGTTAGACTGATACATTTCATTTGTTTGTTTATAGTATCCACGGCAACCAACTAAGAGTTCTTATTGTAGGTATTGTGTCGTGAAGTTCATGAAGGACATAGTCACCCACAATCTCGGCCCAATTAATACTATAGTACGTGTATATATGCATGTATATGTGTTTAAGTTAAATTAAAAGTCAAGTCATATATATTTTAACATACTTGCTTTTGTGTGCAGTACTTTGAGGATAGTTATTGTGTGCAATATTAGCTTGAACAAATTGAAGAAGTCATAGAAGAGTTGGTTATAACTGTTTGTCGTCAATGGATTGGAGCATAACGAAGTTAGCTATAAAGTGCCATCTTTTTTAAGTTTATGTTAGGTTCTTAGTTTAGCTACTTCAGATTTGGTTTTGGCTTCTATTTTAGTTCCGGCTTTTAGTTTGTAATTTGAATTACCTTTTGGTTAGTTTTGGTTTCAGTTTCTTGTATTATGTTATATGTTCATAGTAAGCCATTTTTGATGACTTGAATGAATTTGCTTGTTTTTTTTTTTTTTTTTTTTTTTTTTTTTTTTTTAATTTTTAATTTTTAAATTTATATATTCATGTGTATTTGTCTATGTAATATGCATGGGGGTTCTTCGAAAATGAACCCCATTTTTTTTTTTTTTAAAAAAAAAAATTCATCCACAATACTTCACGGTTATTAGCTAATAATTGTCATATATTCATATATATCACAATTTTTCAAACAACCGTTAAATATGGCTAATTACCAACAATCATCAAATATGCAACTTACTGGTGACTAAAACTAGTATCTAATACTTAACCGTACCTCAAATGAATCGTAATGTATTTGGTAATATATTTCACAGTTTTTAATGAACAACCGTTTTGTTGAATATAGTTTGACCTATATAACAGTCATTGACTAAAAATTGTGAAATAGTGCCATATAAACAAGTGCTATATTTAAACAACCATGAAATATACTCCCCAATATTTATTGGTTTAAAACCATTAAATATAAGTATTTAGCACTCAAATATTAAATGGTTAAAAACAGTTAAATATATGTAAAAATGACCGTTAAATATAGACAAATCTATAATAGTAAAAATTACATCAAACTTGACATCATGACAAGCCCGTCGACATCCCAGGAGCTACAAGGCTTTTTGCACTACTCAATTCATTTTAAAAAGTGTCTTATAATAGAGACTAAAAAGAGTATATCATACTTTTACTACTTTACAAAATTATTTTCAACATATCATCCTGCGAGTGTATTACATCCTTGGAGTCACTAACCAAATAATTTTTTTTTTAATAAAACGAAAAATATTAAATACAAATAATGATTTAGTAACGGCTTTTACTGGCCTACCCTTGATTACAATATTAATAAAATTTAAAATCGTGTAATTTATTTTCTATATATTACATTTATGGAGGACTTGCAATTCTAAATTGTTGAAAACAGCAGAGAAAATAATTATTAATTTTCTCTCCTTAATTAAAATCCAATCATTTCCTTAATTACTTCTGAATCCCATATATATATCTATACTCCCCCCAAACAAACTATATATACGATCAATGAAACCCCAACTTGAGAGATGTATCAAAATCCTTTGTATGTTGAGGACAATCAGGTGAGCTGGAGAAAATCATTGAATCAGATGATCGTCCTTGTTCATGTATTACCTGAAAAGTGAAAACACAAACATTATTATTATTTAAATTAATGATTTTTTAAAATCCGGTAATTTACAATAATAAACAAAATTAATAAATCATTAAAAGGGATCTTGAAAATCTAGTTATCACCTGTTCCAATCTGCTGTTCTCTACCGTCAATTGCTTTTCCTGAATGCAGTAGTAAAATGTGAGGGAAAGATAGATAAAGGTAATAATAGATAGTATATACTAGCTACCATAAATAACAAATAAGATATAAACCACAGAAAACCGTTAATTAATTAATAATTTTCCATATGATCTTTATCCGATGAACATTTAGCAGCAAACGAAAATCTTAAACAACTATCACCTATCACATACCAATTTTTGGTTTTGTTTTTTTTACTTTTTTTTTTTAGAAAGACAGTCAAAAGCGAGAACAAGTTTTTTACAGCATTTACTTCAGCCATCTTCACTATTATTATGACATTGAAACGTAAAAGGAGATTTAGGAGGTTTTGAAGTGAGAATATGCAGGTAATGAAAATGAAAGAGTCAAAGGGAAGCAAGTGGGGAATTTGATCTGAGAGTTCAAGATGCTACAGAAGAATAAATATGAAACAATCAAAGAGTACTCTTATACGCCACTTCAACATCATCAATTAAGTGATTTTCATTGTATAGAGTAAATATTTGGGAAAAGTTCTGTGAAGAGTTTTTTGATTGATTCTTATATTTTTCAAACACACACTAATAAGACTTCTTAGTGTGGATTAACTACAATTTCATCTCTGAAAAACTCAAGATTTTGTCAGCCATTACCAGACACACTTTTGAATGCGTTACACACACATGAACATAAGAGACTTATGATGTAGAAGTAAGTTCTTTTCTGACTTCATTGAAAGTATTTTCAAGTCACTTTCAACTTTAGATTAATCTCTTTTGAGGCTTAGAGTGAATTTCACCTTTCCCAAAAAGTATGTTTCTCGGGACTCAAACTAATTGCGTTTTCCTTCTTACATGGTTGAAACCGCTTACGGGCTCAAACAATAGTTTGTTGGTGCAAAAGTAAGTTCTTCAGAGTGTAATTTTTATGTCAAACCACAAAAGAACAGTGGAAAGAAAAAGAAACCTAGAAGCTGTAACAAAAGCAGCAACCCTAGGGCATTTTTACCTTGATGTTACACGTGTATTTAGTCATACGGAAAAGATATATGCCAGTCTCAACAGCATTCAAGATGAAGGCAAGGCGACTTAAGATCCTTTTTGTTTGTTTTTTGACTAGCAAGGATACTTTGGGTCAACGAGCTAGAAGAGGAAGATTTTTTCTGTGGCATCATGCTTTTCCATCAATAACTGTACATAAACCGAGTCAATTTTTTTTTTTAATTGGAAAAAAGAGTGAAACGTAATAAACCCATGACTTGTATGTGAATCCCATCAACACTCACTATTTGGTGTTTCTATACTAACCAAAGTATATGAGGTTACAAAGTCGTTCAAACCAGGTTCTCAAATTTTCTTGACTTGGTTTTCATCCTCGCCGTTTGGGTTCCTTCATTGACATATAATAACTGTCTGTAGCATTCTCTGGACTTTTTTATTCCTCTTTCCTTTTTAACTTTTAATTTTACCACCATACACTTATTATATAAATATTTTTTTTTATGAGTACTTGATCATCACGGAGGGAACAATATTCTAGAGGATAGAAAGTCGGTGACCTTTTTGTGGCTTTTGTTTTTGTTAGCTTTTCCGTATGTCACGGAGAGAAGGAAGGAAAATATAATATTAACAGGACACATGAGATCAAAGATAGCAGATCATCCACGTGTACATGTAATAAAGGCAAAATAATTAAAGCCCGTTGAACAAAACTTGGAATCCATTAATGGAAGGGAATCCATTAATGGAAGTTGGAACAAATACGAAGGAGAAGAGAATCAAAAGGAGATTATGAAAGGAATTATGCGAGTAACAAGAGTTGATAATCATTAACGAATTTTCATATAATGTCTGGAGGAACAACATCCAGGGCAATTTTCTTTCGACGGAATCATTAATTGTTGATGGAAGCAATCAAGTCAGGAATTTAAAGATGGATATTTTTTAAGTTCAGAACAAACACAATACATTAAAGCCAAAGAGTTATCGTCTTTAACAGCTTTTTCTTGATGAGATTATAAAAGGAGGTAAGTTCGAAAACTTTAGTAGTGTTACACCATCTAGCTTGTAAAGCTACTCTTGTGCGTAATTTTTATTCCTTGACTGTGAAATAAAATCTCTAGTATTTTTTTAAAGTATGTTTTGGGTGAGTTGTTGAGTAAACCCTAGAGCTAATGTGAGCTGAGAGAGAAAAGTTTTAGATGGTTTGGGAGGAGTTCAGGAAACTCTGACTGAGGGTTAATTAAGAAAAAATATATGTTAAAATCTAATTTAGTAGTTGGTGAGTTTGTGAAAACCATCTGTTGCAACCAAGTTTGATGTAGAGGAAACTTTCAGGATTATCATCAAGGGGGCCGCACTAAGACAAATTCTCATCAATCTTTGCACTTTTGGTCTTACTGTTTTGTAAGTTAAATAAACACAGTTGTCACTCTAATTTACTTAGAGCAACTTAGTTCTTCAAATATCCACAAGACTATATACTATTTATCATCATTAAATAAATTTAGGCAATTAAAAAGTCCCGTTAGAAGGAGATAACGGACCTGTTTCTTGAGCTCGCGGATCTCTTTTACATTTACTTCATCCTGAAACACATATAAAAGGACATAATGTGAAAATCTGAATTGGATCGATCACCTCATCTTCCAAAAGATTTGCTGTGGGAAATTAAAGAAACTAACCTTTGCCTTTGAAATGCTAATCAAACTCATTCGAAGCAGTTCCTCTAGTTTCTGTAATTCCTGAATTGTTAATTCTTGCAACTCTTCCCCTTTCAACTGTCTGTTAAGTTGAAACATTAATTCTGCACTT
Source organism: Acacia acuminata (assembly GCA_019022655.1). Lineage (NCBI taxonomy): Eukaryota > Viridiplantae > Streptophyta > Magnoliopsida > Fabales > Fabaceae > Acacia > Acacia acuminata. The sequence goes on from JAFJYI010000013.1 coordinate 1,459,131, forward strand.
CATCAATAAGCAAGGTTTGTTCACAGTACTTATTGTGCTGTGTATTATATTACCTAAGTTCACGAGTTTTGTCTTCAATATCATGGCATAGCCTATTGTAGCCTTCACTCCCAATCTGTAACAAGTTTTTTCCAGAGGGATTGTACATCAGGTTAGGTCAAGTAAACAAAATTCTTCCCCCAAATAAAACAGTAGTTTGGTGTGTGCATATATCTTCAAGTTCAAAGACAAATTTAGTCTTGGTTAACATGAGAATAGCCTTGGGGATCGTCAACATGCCAAAGAAACGGTAAAGCCTCTCCTAGATTATATATATATATATATATAGCTGTTTTATGCTAGAAAGCTGAGATTTTTAAAATATAGCCTTGTGTTACACTTGATGAAGTTAAATTGGTTGTTGCTAGGAACAGACCTAGAATTTTAAAATATAAATATTTATGTTAGTGAATCCTAAGATACATCTTTTTCATAGATAGCTGGATGATGCGAGAAAACTGAGCTTTTTACAGAAGAAGAATTCCGTTCAGCTTCAGATCATACGGAATAATTATGCAATACATTAACCATGCACTAAAATACCAATGAACTGATTATGATTTTAATGCCTCACAGTGCTAGTCAAAACCCTCTATGGGTACCTCTCTCCATTACATCAGCCTCTTAACTAAAGAACAAGTCTAAAGAGAGAGCCTTATTTCAAAAAACTAACCTATTAGGTGAGAGAGTATCTTCTTATAAACTCTACTTCTCTTGTGAGGCTCCTAGAAGTGGGACTTCTAATTAACAATGCACCCTTGTTCAAGAGATAAGGCCCCTACAGCTCCATTTTACGACAATTCACTTGGCCTCTTGCTGGTTAGAACCCTCTGTGGTAGCCCTCTCTGTAAATGCCGTCGTCTCAATGAAAGCACCAATATTACGAGTGCAAGTCCAAAAAGAGGAGCATATCTGAAAAGACTAGTAGTCTATTGGGTGGGAGAACTTCATGAACTTATGAACCACACTCCTCTTGTAAGGCTCTCCGATGTGGGACACATGACAACATCCTCAAAAAATATAATGTAATTTGTCTTTGTCTTAATAACTAAGATATTTTGGCATAATATATTGGTTATAAAAAATTGAGATAGGTGTTATAGAGGCTCTTCATGTGGCTTAAATACTAGCTCACTTTTTTTGAGAGGATAATAAGATTAGTAGGACTGGATATCCTGCCCACCAACCTTCATATATTTATGTCGATGAAACAAACGATGTAGAAAAAACTTTCTATGACGAAGAATGTGTATTTTTAATTTATATTTATTTTCTTATTACAAATTACCCTGTAGATGAAAACCATAAGCAACAACAAAATGTACCCATTAACAGAATCAGAACCAATTATGCACACTATCTAATTACCCAGAACCAAAACAAGTCTCAAATCATAAAATAGTGCACTGTCTCCTAACCAAGTAAATTATGACCTAAACCTACATAGGAAGTGACTAAAACTACCTAAACCTACATAGGAAGTGATTAAAACTAACTCTATAGATCATATCTCCTGAAGCTACAAGGGGCGTTGGTTCTAATCTTGCTGCTGATGTAAACAAATCTTATTCTTATCTGTAAGTACCTCTTTTCTTTGAGTCATGAGACCTATCCTAATCTTGAGAAGCTCCCAATACCCAACTCATATAATAGATTCTCATTATTGGTTGAAGCTATACTATGTTTCCATAGGAATAGTGATAAGTCCCAATTCTGCCATGTATTTCCACTACTTTTTTTATTGATTTTGCTGGAATTCTCTTGCTTAAAACATCTTTTTTGTCATGATCTATTGTGATTAAGAACAAACAAGTGGAAATAAGGATTAAAAGAGTTTAAATGGTGCATTTTAGAAGTTGAACTGTTGTCTTTGTGAGTTAAGTATCATTTTTTCTCGATGTTAAGGCTACAACATCGCATCAGGATTGAATAATGAAAATATCAGTAGTACATTTTTGTTATGAACTAATCCTTTCTTGAGAGAATACATAAAAGTATTGCAGGTATTGGGCCAAACGCTAAGCGGGCCTTGTAAGCTCAAGATAGATGCAAAAAGGGCTACATGCTTGAGGAAGAAGTTAAGAAGGGACAGTTGGATTAAAATCATTTAGATAGAATCTTCCTACTGAACCAGACAGAAAAAGACAGGCCCAACCTAGAGACACATTTTGGCGTTGAGACACTCAACACAGACCAAAGCTCATACCTTGACCATAGAAGACGTGTGGCAGCTGATATTTGCATGCGACAGAAAGCTACTGAGACAGAAAGAACAATCACAATGGAAGAAATATGAGACGAAGAAGGCGACACTGCACCACGACGGTGAATCTACTCGAGTTGTCGATTCCGGCGAGTTTTCCTCTTCTTCTTAGTCTATTTTGTTGTACTTTTCATGGATAGAATCATGTTAAACTCAAATGTATTCTTCCCACAAGCCATGAACTAATATTCCTGTGGCTAAGCGAAGATGGAACTCGGATCTACATCAAGAGATCTTTTAAAACCATCATTAACTCTCTAGTATGCATGATATAGTGTTATAATCTCTGTGGGATGATACTCTATTGATCACTTTATTACTTGTTTGACTGATACACTTTCCATATATAATTACCAACAAGTTTTTGGCATCGTTTCCGGGGATTTTGGACATTGTTTATGTGTGCACTGTGTTGTTTAGTAGTTGCAATTTGATTTGTTTTACATACTTTTGTTTAATTGTGATTTTCAGGCACCCATGTTGAGTGTATGAGCGATTCTCATATGTTTAAACTTGAATCCTTTGATCCTGAGATAGAAAGAACTTAAAAACAAAGAAGGAAGCAAAAGAGAAGAGAACTCGCTGCTGCATTAGAAGATAGGGCAGCACAAGGTGAGAATGGATCCAAATGGAGATAGAGTTGATGTACCTCTACAAGCAGGAATTCCTTATGATGATGATCGAGACGGCTATTATGACATACATAATTCCCAACCTAGATGGACTAAGCTCGGCATACATAATTCGCAACCTAGATGAACTGAGCTCTGGCATTGCTCCACTAGACATAGTTGTACCTCAGTTTGAGTTAAAACATATCATGTTCCAAATGTTGCAAACGGTGGGATAGTTCAATAGGATGTGAACTGAAGATCCCCATCTTCATTTGGGAGTATTTATGGAGGTAAGTGATGCTTTCAAGCTTCCAGGAGGCCCTGCAGATGCTTTGAGGATCAAGATGTACTTGTTTTCACTCTGAGATCAGGCAAGAGCTTGGTTGAACACTTCGCTCGCCAATTCAGTGACTTCTTGGATAGATTTGGGCGAAATTTTTTTAATGAAATTCTTTCCTCCAACCAAGAATGCCACATTCAGGAATGATATTACTGGTTTTTGGCAGCAAGATGGAGAATCTACATATGAGGCTTGGGAGAGATTTAAAGAATTGTTGCAGAATTGTCCACAATATGGAATCAAGCATTTGATTCAGATGGAAAACTTCTATAATGGGTTAAATACTCAATCAAGGCATATACTTGACGGTTCAACTAATGGAGCTCTTTTGATAAAATTTTACAATGAAGCCTATGAAATGCTTGAAAGGATGACCAATAATAACTATCAACGGCCCATTGAAAGAATGTCATCAACTAGAAGTGTAGCTGGAGTGCATGAATTGGATACCATGATAGCCTTGACTGCACAAGTCTCCTTACTCACCAATGTGATCAAATCCATGACTCGCACTACTGGATCACAACCTTAGCAGGTTGCATCAGTATCCTACACATCTTGGGGGGGGGAGCATATTTTTACTGACTGTACAGCTAATCCATAATTTGCAAACTATGTGGGAAATGACAATAGGAACAATACCAACAATCAATATTCAAATACATATAATCCAAGATGGAGGCAACATCCAAACTTTTCTTGGGGATAATAAGGACAACAATCTGGTGTCTCTTCATAACCTAATAAACCACAATATCCTCCTGAATTCAATCGGCAAACAAGGCAATCCAATATGGAACCACCCACTCAATCATCTATTGAAAGCTTACTTAAGGAATACTTGTCAAGAATGATGCAATATTTCAAAGTCGGCAGGTTTCTCTGAGAAATATGGAAAATCAAGTTGGGCAACTAGCCACAACTTTGAATAACAGGCCATTGGGTTTTTTATCTAGTGATACTGAAGTCCCTATAAGAGAATGAAAAGAGCATATCAAAGTTATAGAATTACGGAATGGAAGGGTGGTTGAGCAACCAAATGTAGTAAAAAGCCCAATTGAAAATGCTGAGCCACTTCAAGCTAAGTAAACAAAGGTAGGGAACCTATAGAAGAAAAGCAGACAACAAAGTAGTCCACTCTAGATTTGCAAAACTCTGTAACACATTTGATTCTGCAACAATGCCATAGCATAGTAAACCAGAATTGCAAGAATCAAATAAGGCAGCTGATGTTGTAACAACGCCACAACAAAGGCTACAGAACAAAGAACAATGAAAACTGTGAAGCCACCGCCACCTTTTCCCTATAGACTACAAAAGCAAAATCAAGAGAAGCAATTCAAAAAGTTTCTGGATGTTTTGAAGCAATAACAAATCAACATTTCTTTGGTAGAAGCTTTGGAACAAATGCCTAGTTATGTGAAGTTCATGAAGGACATTTTGTTAAAAAAGAGGAGGCTTGGAGAATTTGAGACAATAGCTTTAACTGAAGAAAGCAATGCTATTCTACTTAGGAAACTCCCTCCAAAGTTGAAAGATTCAGGGAGTTTCACCATTCGACGTGCCATTGGAAAGAACTACTGTGGAAGAGCATTATGTGACTAGGGAGCTAGCATAAATCTAATACCTATGTAAGTGTTCAAGAAATTGGCAGTGGGAGAAGCAAGACCCACCACTGTAACACTGTAGCTTTCCGATAGTTCTATTGTGTATCCTAAAGGCAAAATAGAAGATATTTTGGTGAAAGTGAACAAATTCATATTCCTTATTGATTTTATTGTGATGGACTTTGAAACTGACCGTGAAGTACCAACTATCCTTGGAAGGCCATTCTTAGCAACATGAAGAACACTCATTGATATTCACAAAGGTGAATTGATTATGAGAATCAATGATGAGCAAACGACCTTTAACATTCTGAAAGCAATGTAGCATCCTGATGATATTGAAGAATGCTTAGCTATTGATACCATTGAGAACCTAGTATAAGAAACATTCTAGAAGACTTTCAACAAGGACTCGTTTGATGTGATAATGGCTGAAAAGGAAGATCAACATGATCCTGAAGAACACTTGGTTGCTGTTGAAGACAAATATATGAGCAAAACAAGGAAGATGCCCTTTGAATCCTTGGATCTAGAACATAACCGAAAATAGAGAACAAAACCTCCCATTGAAGATCTACCTGCCTTGGATCTCAAACCACTACCCGAACATTTGAAGTATGCATTTTTGGTAGAAGCTAAAACACTGCCAATAATTGTTTCTATTCTACACAACTTACTGAAGAAGAAGAAGCGAAGCTGCTAGCTGTGCTTAAACGATTCAAAAGAGCTTTTGGATAGTCTATTGCAAACATTAAAGGCATCAACCCTTCAATCTGCATGCAAAAGATTCGATTAGAAGAAAATTGCAAAAATTCCATAGAGCAGCAAAAATGGTTGAATCCTATAATGAAAGAGGTAGTTAGAAAAGAGATAACAAGTGATTGGATGTATGGATCATTTACCCTATTTTAGACAGTGAATGGGTGAGTCCAGTACAATGTGTTCCAAAGAAAGGGGGGATTACAGTGGTCAAGAATGAGTTGATTCCCACAAGGACAATCACTGGACGGAGAATATGCATGGATTACCACAAGCTCAACAAGGCCACATTGAAGGATCACTTTCCTATAGCCTTCATAGATCAAATGCTAGATAGATTGGCTGGTAAAGAGTATTACTGTTTTCTGGATGGATATTCTCGATATAATCAAATTGCTGTAATACTACAAGATCAACACAAGACCACTTTCACGTGTCCAAATGGCACCTTTGCTTTTAGAAGGATGTCCTTTGGTTTGTGCAATGCTCCAACAACCTTTCAACGATTTATGATGGCAGTCTTTGCTGACATGGTTGAGAAATCCATTGAAATATTCATAGGTGACTGTTTAGGAATTCTTATGAAGACTGTCTGCACAATCTGGAATCTGTCCTAAAAAGGTGTAAGAAAACAAAATTCTCAATTGGGAGAAGTTTCACTTTATGGTGACTGAAGGTATAGTCCTTGGACATTTCACGCAAGGGAATAGAAGTGGATAAAGCAAAAGTGGTTGTTATTGAAAAACTGCCACCCTCAACTACTATTAAAGGAATTAGAAGCTTTCTTGGGCATGCTGGTTTTTACAGGAGGTTCATTAAAGACTTTTCAAAACTATTGAAACCTCTCTGCTCATTGCTGGAACAAAACACTCCATTCAAATTTGATGAAGTGTGTGCAGAAGCTTTTTCTGTGTTGAAACAGAAGGTTGTAACAACAAAGTGATAGTAGCACCAGATTGGTTATTGCCTTTTGAATTGATGTGTGATGCAAGGGATTTTGTTGTGGGAGTTGTTCTTGGACAAAGGCATGAAAAAATCTTCCATTCTATCTATTATGCCGGCAAAACATTAAGAGATGCTCAGTTGAACTACACTACAACTGAAAAGGAGCTCCTAGCAGTAGTCTTTGCCCTTGAAAAGTTTAGAGCGTACCTTATGGGCATTAGAATAGTGGTCTACACTGATCATTCTACAATTAAATACTTGATAGCAAAGAAGGATGCTAAACCAAGATTCATAAGGTGGATTTTACTGCTCCAAGTGTTTGATTTTGAAATCAAGGACAAAAAGGGGACAAAAAATCAAGTTGCTGATCATCTTTCTAGATTAGAAGAACATGTTCTTGATCAACCAAGCATACCTATTTAGGAATATTTCCCTGATGAACAAATTTATGCTATCACATGTGCTTCAAGTCCATGATATGCAAACATGGCTAACTTCCTAGTGACATGAGAGTTGCCATGGGAGCTAACATCTCAGCAGAAAAAGAAATTTTTACATGACAACAAACATTTCTTATGGGATGAGGCATGTCTCTTCAAAAGATGTCCTAATCAATTGTTAAGAAGATATCTACTTGATAATGAGATGGAAGCTGGGTTGCAGCAATGCCATTCTTCACATTATGGAGACCATTAGAGGAGTCAAAACTACAGTAAAGGCACTAAAATCTCGATTTTATTGGCCTTCACTATTCAAAGATTCACATGAATTTGTCTCAAAATGTGGTAGATGCTACAGGACTGGAACCATATCCAGGTGTCATGAAATGCCACTGAACCCTATTCTAGAGGTAGAAATATTCAACGTTTGGGGCATTGATTTTATGAGACTATTTCCTCCCTCTTTGGTAATCATATGAATATTGGCCCACAAAATCCTCCAGGAACACTTTAGCATGCAATTCCACTTTCCCAAATACACCTTTCTCTCTCCACCTGTCACTCAACCCCCAAAACGCCTGCCATAACTGCTCCACACGCCTTCTTTCAAATCTCATTGACAGCGTGCCATCCAACCCTCCTCCTTCATCCTCCTCGCTCCTCGACAATACCTCTTCCATATACTCCGCCCAATACCTCTCCCGCGTATGTAACATGCACAACCTCTCCCAATTGCCTTCATTTAGTTCCTTTACCTTCGTTATCTCCAATCCTCCTCCTTCATTCAACACCTACCCTACCTATTCGCCTTTTTCAATTCGCCCTCAAATTGCTCAAACTCACTTATCTCTGCCCTAATTCTTTGTTCCTTATCTCTAAACAAAAATGCCAAGGGTTAAGACAGCCGCGCATAAGGTTACCCTTACTGCTCCAGATGCCACCCCAAAATTCATCTCTAGGGAGGTAGAAACCCGCTTCAAAGCAATTACGGCGGAGAAGAGCTTAGTCGCCGAGGACGGCTTTGTTCTAGATGATATTGCGAAGAACTCCTATCATGACTTCGTAATATCAGTTATCAAGTAGAGGAATTAGGAAGAATTCTGTGAGCAACCACTTGAAGCTATAATCCCTCTAGTCCGCGAGTTTTGCGCCAACTGCTGTCTGCGGCGTTTAGGTGGCACTGGGACCACCTACCATTAAAGATTCCTATGATTTGGAGGCCACCACATGCGAATCCCACGAGCTACTCAACAGAAGCAATGATAAAAGGTTTGCTAAAATAGGTCCTCACTAGGCTCTGCATTGATGGCACAGAATGGGCTATGTCCAAAGAAAAGGCGTCCATCGTCAAACGCTCTTGCCTTAAGCTCGATGCCAAGGTCTGGTATACTTTCCTCCTATCTCGCCTACAACGCACATCTACACAGTATTGCGAGACAGAGCCTCCTTGCTCTATTGCATGCTAGACAAAGGCAGCAGACGTCAATCAAATCGTCTACCATGAGCTCTACAATTGCATCAAGCCAACCTATAGCAATCTGGGGTTCCTTACGCTGATTACTAAGCTCTATCATAACGTTAGGATTATTATAAAAAGACTGAAGAAATACTCAACCTCTTTGCTGAGATTTTCCTTGCTATCATAGATTGGCAAGCACCCGGGCACCAGTAAGTATCAAGGGGAGCCATCGTGCACAACCACTAGCCCCCCTATTTTAGCCCATGACACTGTTGTGGCTACTCTTACACAACAAATCTTTGATCTCCAGAGGCAATTTTCTACTTTGCTCAGGGAGCAACACTTGGTGTGGAAGTACATGGTAGAGCACGATGTTGCGCTGGATACCAATTTCCGAAACCAATTTTGAAAGTTTACCCCTCTACCCATATTCCCCTATTCTGTGTTGGAGACTGGTAAGCCAGCACTTGAGGAACATGCACTTGCTATTGCTAGGTCTAGCCAGTGACAGAAGGGAAAAAGCCTGGTGGCTGAGCTTGATGAAAAGTCAGGAGGCAACTATTTACAATCAGTTTGCTGGCATGGAGGAAGATTAAGGCCCTAACAATTCATCATTTGGTACCTCTTTTTTTAATCATTTTTAGTTTAGTTATTCTTTTTTATTTTTTTTAATCATTTTTCTAGAAAAAAAAAAAGACTTTATGTGTTGTGTGGTTATTGTGCTTGCCTATGTTGGTTGCTATAGCATGCCTGTTTGTCTTGCTCTATCATTGATATAGCATTCTGGTTCTATCTTTGGTTGATCAAGTAGCTATGCCTGTTGTGATTGCCTAGCTATAGCGTCGTGCTTGCTTTGTCGACACTTTGATATGTCTTTAACCTGCTGACTGGACACATCACACATATGTGGTTTCACATTGCCTTTCTTCTGCTTTCTGCACTGGTATGCCCTTTAGTTTTTCCACTTTCCTATGTTTGGAGTAAGGGCACTGTAACCTTCCAGTGTAGGGAGAGACTGTGAGGTTGTGGATTGGATGTGTGCTGGATGTAATGTGTAATAAATATATGCTTAATCCTGTACTTGCATTATGCAGTTTGCAATTTTAGGCAAAATTCAAGTGTGATATCCTTCTAGCATTTTGGTAAAACTAGACATATGATAAGTGCATGTTTGAGGGAATGTGTGGAATAGAATTGTCTCAAGGGATACAAACTATGTGGATTTGGGAAACTGACAGTGTCAAATTGAGTAATATATAAGGCATCGTCATTGTAGAAGAAACAAGAGAACTAGCCACATGGAAGAAATTTTTGAGCTTCGTCAGTCATTACATTTTGTGTGCATATTCTCTAGCTCTATTACTCTCTTTGGTTTGTCTTAGCTCTGAGTCGAAGCCCAACTACACATGAGCATACATCCATATGATTCAGGCATTCATTTCTCACCTTCATGACCAAACAAAAGCCATCTTCAAACTACAACCTTTGCAAACCCATTTGAGCCCATCCTTTTTGTTTTTCCATTTCTATGTAGTTTGAATATAGTATGATAAAATCAACTTTGAATATTTGTACAGCTGCACATAATAAGTAGCGAATGTAAATGTTGGTGAGAAAGATGTTTTTAGAAGAAATTGAGATTCAATGAAGAGAGCTAGTTATTTTTATTTTTTTTATTTTATTTTTTTAAAAAAGGAGAGCGAAAGATAAGCAGCATGTATGATAAAGCATCAATTGCATCAATTCTATTTTGCATACTTGTTTGAATTGCGCATATGTGCTTTTCATTTCATTCCATATATTCTATCTTGGCCGTACCAATATTTCATCCCTTAAAGTCCTCTTGAGGCATTGAACTTATGTTTGCATGGTAGAAATTGTAGAGCTTTGACAAGCCTATGGTAGAGTATAGGCTAGAAGAGTGGAGTGAAATTAAGTACCCTATAGTGAGAGAGAGCTAAACACTTAACTTGAGAGTCTCTTGAATTCTTATGCAAAGATTCAATCTTAGATAAAGATAGGTTTGTGCTGGGTGGTGGGATTATTTACATCGCGAGTTAAACTTGAGATGATGAAGGGAGATACATTACTAAGAGCATGAGCGAAGTTGTATGGTTAGTGTTGCTAGATTAGATAGGGAGATTTAATCACTTGATTTTGCCCAGGAGTGCAAAAAGTTAAGTGTGGGAAATTTGATAAGTCCTAATCCTGCCATGTATTTCCACTACTTTTTGAATGATTTTACTGGAATTCTCATGCCTAAAACCCCTTTTGGTCATGATCAATTGTGATTAAGAATGAAAATGTGCAAATAAGAATTATAAGAGTTTAAATGATGCATTTTAGAAGTTATCTTGTGTGTAGGTAGAAAAAGGAAGGGAACCGGTGTCTTTCTGAGCTTAAGCATCATTGCTAGCTCTACAGCATCGCATTGGGACTAAATAATGAAAATCTGCAATAGTATATTTTTGTTATGAACTAATCCTTTCTTGAGAGAATACAGAAAAGTATTGCAAGAATTGGGCTAAACGCTAAGCGGGCCTTGTAGGCTCAAGATAGATGCAAAAAGGGCCATATGCTTGAGGAAGAAGTTAAGGGACAACTGGATTAAAATCAATCATATAGAATCTTCCTCTTTTGGACCAAATAGAAAGGGACAGGCTTAACCCATTAGAGGAAAGCTGGATAGCTCGGGAAAAGCAACCCTAGCCTTAAAAAGGAAAGGATGACACGCACACAAAGACACACGTTTTGATGCTAAGACACTCAACACGGACCAAACCTCATACCTTGACTATAGCAGATGTGTGGCAACTGATAGTTGCATGTGACAAAAAACTACTGAGACAAAAAAGAACAGTTGCAGTGGAAGAACTTTGAGACGAAAAAGGCGACACTGCACCATATTGCTGAATCTACTCGAGTTGGTGATTCCCTCGACTTCTCTTCTTCTTAGTCTATTTCGCTGTACTTTTCCTAGATAGACTTATATGTTGAACTCAGTTGTATTCTTTCCGCAAGCCATGAACTAATATTCCTGTGACTAAGCGAAGATGAAACCCGGATTTGTAGCTTTAAACCAGATTGTTTAGTTCAATATGAGTATAATTTAGTTTGTTTAGTGCTATGCATGTTAATCGTCAATCTTGTTTGTTGAATGGCCATTAATAAGCAAGAGTTGTGATCTTAATTTATTGGAAGGCAATTAAGGATAGACCTCCATTAAACAGTATGTGTTAGGGTTGTTACTGTGTAATTCTATCTAAGTTCATAAGCTTCGGGCATGGGTTTATCACACACAACCAAACAGCTTATTTTGCATGGTAATCTGAACTCAGATTTCGCATAGGAAAGTAAGGAAATTAAGGTGAGGAGTAAAAATACAGGACTATTGGAAAACTTCTGCATATAGAAGAGGTAGGTTAACTGAAGAATTTTGATATAGAGTTGTCGTAGCATCGCGGAAGCAATCTAGGTAAAAGTTATAAAGAAGGGGGAAATGAGAGCTTAGCCTATTTTTATCTTGATAATTCTCAATCATATTCATTCGTAAGTTGTTTCACCCTCATTTTAGGTTTAGTAATTTGCATCACTCAATCCACATCAACATATCTTTTAATTTTACCAAATCAAGCAACCATCATTCACTCTCTTGCATGTATGATCTAGTGTTATCATCTCTATGGGATGATACTCTACTCATCACTTTATTACTTGTTTCACTGATATACTTGCCACACATAACCACCAACAAATAGTGTTGAGCATATCGTTCCAAAAAGGAGAAATCATACATTGATGTATATTATTATATTTATGCTAAGTTCTTTTCGCAAGTTTTTCAATTTGTGTTTGCACTAGAGACAACTACTTACATAACAAGCTCTTTGTATGGTTCTCAAAAACTTTATCTTCGTAGTTATTCGATAAAATGTAAATTAGATTCTCATATTCATGCACTTGCGCAGTGTGAAAGTGAGTGATACAAGAGAATATGGCTATATATGGGGCTCATCATTACACTCATCCAATCCCTTCTTTCTATCTTTTAGTCCAAACGCACATATAACATTCACTTCCTTGAAAGTAGGGTATTCGAACTAGCTTGAAGCATTTTTCAGGATGATTTTTTATTTTTTATTTGAAATGGGCATTACCAAAAAATCCTTATTTTAAGAAGAGAAATTCTATTGCTAATATTTTCAAGCTATTTGTTTTTGGGATGACTTGTATAGTAAGAGGCAAGTCATGTGTACTTTGTCCTATAAAAGGAAGTACCTATTTTGTTCATATCTTTTTAGGCTTGGTTATAAAAGATTGTGTCAATTGTCATTCCTACTTGAGTTTTATAATAACAACATGTAATTAGATGTTTAAACCCATGTGACGCCAAATCAGCAACTGAGAAAAGTTGCAGAAAGGAAGTCATGCACTTACTTGCAGATTAATACCAGGTTGATCAGATCTGTGAATGTCTAAATACATATCATGCCTTTGAGTTACCTGCTGCATACTGGAGGGAGAAAAAAAAAAGTATCTCAGAATCCGTTTGGTTATTGTTCTTATCGAATGGAATTTAGACATAATTATATAGCTTTAAAATTTATACTCAATCATTTCATTAAAAAAATGCTTATGTAATCAACACTTACAAACATCACGACTATTAGCCCCCTCATTATGTGTTCTCTTTAATGTCAATATATGTCTAGGCATTCTTCTTTTGTGCCAAGTTTTCCAACCTTTTTACCAATAATGACAATTTCAACTAAAAATCTCAACCAAACATATCATTAAACTTATTTTTCTTCTCATTCTCTAAATGTTTCCATATTATGAACACAAGTTCAGAGGAGAGTCCAACCCAAAAGACACTTCACTAATGGCTCCACACCCACAACACTTCACTCAACCTCCTGCCATCAGAATCATCCATGACAGACCTATTCACGAACATCGGACTCTCAGTAAAATCACATTTTTTATGAACACATGTCCAAAGGGAGAAACCAATTCCAAAAAAATAAGTCTATTAAGAGGAAGAGCCTCTTAACTTAAGAACCAAACTACACTTATGAGGCTTCTCAATGTGGGACTTATCACATTCTATCATTCAACATTTTGTTTACCAAACATATCATACACTATACACTTCTGCATAGCTTGAATGAAAATTGAGAAATGAAATGAACTATTTATAACTTGTGAAGAATGTGACTTGATATAGATTTTATATTTTATACAGAACATTTTTTTTTCCAATGAGCTGCCATGTCACAACAATTTAAAAATATACGTTTGCAAATAATAACTAAAAGAAGCATAGTTTATAAGGAAAAACATACCAGACATAGACCAACTTATGTATTTTGTTTTTATTCAAGAAAACCTGGAATAGAAGGCATGATAGTTGCAAAAAAGGATTTAATCTTCAAACCATGTTTTGTCTTATACATAACTTTAATTGTTAAATAGAAAGAAACCTAACAAACTATACTGTATGTTAACTAGAGTTAGTTAAGTAAGTTGGATGGTTAGGAGGCTATCACACTGAATAGAAGTATCATAACTTAATTATCTAATATTCTTGTATCATATTTGATACAACATGATATTAATTAAAGCACCATATGCTCTCGATTGCGGACGTGATTTTGTCATTCTTAATCAAAATTCATCATAGTGCTCTCATAAGTGATGACTATATTTTTCACAATAATTGAGGTGTTCCCACAGCAGTTTGGGACTCAATTGCATGTTTTAAACTAATTTGTGAGATTAAATTGAAGAAATTTAATAAATTGGTTTATGAAGATGGGATTGATGAATTTATGCTTCAACTTCAAATAGATGTTTTTGGACATAATTTGTGCATTTATAAAGTTTCCCAATTGTATAGGGAAGTGGCGCAACGCATGCACTTAAGTTTGGGAAGAAGTAAGCAAGTTGAATGTTGGTCAAGTACTAGCTAGGTTCACGGTATGCAATCGCACAAATTTGCACATAAGTGCATTTTGTAAGTTTTTTTTCCCTTATTCTAAATCTAAGAGATGGCTAGGGATCAAATGAAGGTGGGCTCCAAGTACTAGTTTTCACTCTCCTTTCTTTTCCTTTTTATATACTTTTTTATATGTGGTTTGTTGTTATGTATTTTGATTTGATCTTGGGAATGTTCATCATGTATAACTAAATATATGCTTTGGATAATTATAGCTTGGTATGGATTAGTGATTGATGATTGACACATTTGTTTTCATTATTGACTAATTTTTTACCAGATAGCTTAATTTGCTTGCAGCATATAGGAATATATTTTCTAGTTCTAGATAGTCATATTAGACTTGTAATTGACTAGTTTGATTAGGTAATCATCTAAGGAAATATATGTTAATATTATTGAAGAGCTACTAGTAATTTGTAAAAATCTAATGAGCAAGAAACCTAAATTAAAAAATGTAGCTTTGATTACATAGAAGTAATTGAAGCTACAAGAGAATCTAGGTCACTGCTATAACATTAACTATAATTTAGATTTGTTTTATGGTTGCAGCACAAAGATTTTATTCTTGTTTAACTTTGTTTCAAATTGTGCGTTGTTAAAATTAAGTGATTGTGTAAAATTAATATTAAACTAGATTAAGAAGATAAAACTAATAAACTAGATTGTGTTAGTAACAAATTCGAAAAGGAACGCTTGACTTTTTACTCAGTATACTGTATTGTTTTGATACAACTCGTGAACTTGTGAAATTGTGGATTAACATTTTGCCCGATCAATCAGCTTCCAGGAATGAAGAACTACTTTGTTTAGAGCAAGGCAATGAAGATTGTGCTGATAAGATTGTACAAGATAACTAAGTTAATGAGATATGCCTAAACATTGCATATAAGACTGTGTTCATAAGATTGCATAATAGATTCTTCACCTTTGTGCTTGGGACCAAATTAGAAGTGTACAAACATTTTACAGAGCACTAATTGATTATGAGAACTAAGTTTAGGAGATATGCCTCTGTTTATAATTATTTTTTTCATATGTATTCATCTATTTGTAGTGTTTGTTCAGTTGCTTATTTCATTGAATTATTTATTCTGTTGGATGTATTCTGCTATTAATTTTTCAATATGTACGTGTGTTTGTGTGACTATTTGAATAATTCATTAATTCAATTGTATACTCATCTATGGTGTTTGTTCTTATTGAATTAGACGTCTTCTCCATGTGATACTAATAGCCCGTTTGGATGAACTTTTTGAAAAAAAAAAGCATTTTTTTAATGTAAAAAAAAATACTTATTTTATTAATTTATATGTTTATTAGATGATTTTTTATAAAAAAGCAAAAATGACAAAAAAAAAAGAAGAAGCTAAAATGCTACTTTTTTTAAAAGCTCCAATTTGAAGCTTAAAAAAAAAAAAAAAAAAAACTACAAAAAAAGCAATTTTTTTAAAAGTCCATCCAATCGGGCCCTATGAGCACCACCGATATATATGTGACACTATGAGTGCCAGTGATAAATCATGATAATTTATTTTCATATTTCCATTATTTGTTAAATCTTTGCTTTTGGCATTTGTTTTATGGTTAATTTGGGCTCACTTGGTTGTGTTAGATGGCATAATTAGCGAAATGGGAATTCTTGGGTTTATTTCATACTTTTAGATTTAGTAATATAATTATCAGTTATATAATTCTCATATTTTATTTGATATTATACATATGTTCATGTGTAGGTGGCAATAATTCAAATGTTCATGACTTAATGTCGATAGGTCACTTCCAATCTAAGGAATGACGTTACAGGTTAAGAGGGGGAGAGAGAAGTTAAAGGGCAAGGAAGGAATTTAATTGTTTCCATTTTAATTTTATTTTATTCTAATTCTAAGGTTAGAGAATTCATGTGGACTTAAGACCATCCTTATTAATTCTCTCATTATATTTTCTATTTTCAATTTCTTAAATCCTCCTTCTTATATGCTTTTTCAGTAAACACCCCATTATTTTCCATTTCCTATATTTTTAATTGACATTTTTGCTGAAGTGAAACTTTGGAATCATCACCAAGATCTACTTTCTCTCTCCACCCACTAAAACCACTCTCATTTTTTAATGAATAAAAGTTGAGGTGAGTTGGATTTGAAGGCTAAACAAGGATGTGTTTGGTTTGAAGGGAGGGAAGGGAAGGGAAAATGATCCCCTCTTCTCATTTGGTTTGAAATTTTGGAGGGGAGGGGAGCCAAAATCTTAAACCACCCTCGCCTTCCCCTCTTAGACCAAATAAAGGATCTTTTCCCCTCCTCTCTCATCTCCTCCCCTCAAACCAAACAAACCCTAAGGCTCATCGGGTTTAGAGCAAGCCTTGGTGCTATAATCTTGTAGGTTGTGAGCCAAGTTATTACCATCAGAACCAACCTTTGTTAATTCTAACACCTCTCATCTTCACTTCATTTGACACTTTTCATTCCCTTCTCAAATTTTATCCCTTTTTCCCTCGCAAAAACTGAACTACATTTCACTTTCTAACCACGGAAACCAATACACATGTAAGTTCTCCTATGCACACCCTAATGAAGAGTGAATGATTATATTCTAACCATTGTTGTTAAACTCACGAGTTAACTCTCTGAGTTTACCGTCTTTACGTTTCTATCTTATAAGATAGTGTTGAGTCACTGTTAAAATTGTAATAGTTGTAAACTCAGTCAAACTTTCATACACCGAGTTTATCGTTTTTACATTTTTAACTTGTAAAATCGTGTTAACTCACTTTTAAATTCATGCTAACTTTTTCGATTTGATTATACTCGGTGGCTTTATATATGAATTTACAAAAAAACTTTGTTGAGTATGATAAATTATGAATGTCAATGGATTTAATTTCTATTATTTGGATTTAAAATGTATTTAAATCAAATTGTTATCATTTTTTATATTTTAATTATTCAGTTATATACTATTAATGCCTGTTTATTGATAAAAGTAAACTCTTATGAGTTTACGATTCTAATCTACGAAATGATTTTATGTTATTGTCACTAGTTTGTTTAAACTAGTGAGTTTGACAACCTTGATCACAACTACTATTAATAAAGCCAAATTGAATAAGGGCTAGTCACAATTTTCCAAACCAAGCATAAAGGAGCTTGTTTGAGCCCATAAAGGTCCTTGTCCATCTCTCACTCAAGATATTTCTCCTTATGCTCATAACTAGGAGGCTAAACCATATAAACCTCCTCATGAAGAATGCCATTGAGAAAGGCATTATTCACAACGAATAATCCATCGTTGAGTAACAACTACTAAGAGAACAATGTGAATGGTCACTTGTTTAACTACAAGGCTAAACATTTCTTTAAAGTCAAACCCTTTCTTGTTGATAAAAAAGCTTTGGCCATAATATGGCCTTATACTTCCTTGAACCATCTGGATGTGTCTTCTTCTTGAAGAACCATTACTAGCTAATTGCTTTCCTATTGGATGGAAGCTAAACCAGATGCTAGGTCTTATTTCACATAAGAGCATCATACTCCTCATCCGTAGACTTCTTCCAACAAGGAGGAGAAAGTGCTTCACTAACAGAATTTTGGTTCAAAGTTTACATTTTCAACAACCTACACATTCAATTTGAACGTGCCATTCATGGAGGGAGTGGCCATTCATCTAGGTGATAACTCTGACGGAGGTGCTGGCTTTAATGAAGAAGATAAATTGGTAGTAGCTGAAGTAGAAGTTGCCGAGGTAGGACTCACAGCCTAGCGAGTATTTTCATAGTTCTGTTATATATACTGAAGAATCAAGAGAAGACTAATTTAACTTGTCCTATTGGTACTTTTGCTTCCCATAGGATGCTCTTTGGATTGCGCAATGCACTGAGCACATTCTAAAAGTGTATGCTGAGTATTTTTAATGACTTTATTGAAAATTTTATAGTGCCTTTCATGAATGATTCACTGTACTTGATGTCTCTTCTGATGCTTGCATATCTAGTTTAGAAAATGTACTTACTATGTGTATTGAAAATAATTTGGTTTTAAACTTTGAAAAGTGTTATTTTATGGTTGATAGTGGTTTGTCCTTCATTTGATTTCTAGGAAGGGTATTAAAGAATACATAGCTAAAATTGAAATAATTTCTTCTTTGCCTTAACTTACATGTTTGAAAGACTTGAGATAATTTATTAGGCTTACCGGTTTCTATAGGCCCTTCATCAAAGATTTTAGCAAGATTGCTAAAAGAGATGTTGCCTTTGAGTTTGATGACAATTGTAAGCATGAATGTGATAATTGAAAGAGAAGCTTGTCTCTACTCCTCCTATATTGATGTCTCCTAATTGACTAACTCCATTTATCAAAGATTTTAGGGGTCTTAAGAAAATACCGATGGCTCAAGAGTTGAATCATGCCTAGGAATATAATGCCTAAAGCACTTGATCACAAGTATCCAATATCCTGTTTATGCCATTGGAATAATCCCATAATATATACTTGTAACAAAAAATTAATGTCTTCGGGATCTATTTATTTTGTAAAACATTTATCACGTTTTAACTTGAACTCTCAATCAATGTCAACTAGATAGCTATTCAAATAACAAATGCATCTCCCATCAATCTAAAGTTTTCAAATATTTATATTTCGTCTAATTAAAAATTAAAGTGTCTTTTAATATCTCTTCGTCTAACATGGACCATGGAAAAATATTTCCATCAATTGTGAGCCATGATGAAATCCGGCCCATATAAAAAAGAATTAAAATCTTATTGATTAAAAATTTTCCTGATTAAAATTTAGCTTGCATGTCAAGCATGGTATTAAAATCAAGCTGATTTTGCAGATCAAACCAATGAATTAACTCACTGGTCAGTCAAATCAAGAGTTCAAGAGTTTTGAACGAGGTTAACCAAGTTTGATCTTGTATTTTTTCTTCCTTGTCGAACCTAAAATGTTGTTTCGAGTTAAAAATAAATTGAGGAAAAAGATAACAGTTTATCTTATTTGTGCTTTAATAATTATGTTTCATTGGATCATATGTTATTTAAATATGAATGTTTCATTCACTTGTGGATTATTGCCTTTCTTATTGAAATATTACTTCGTAGCGCTATATGTGAATCTATTTTGTATATTTTAATTATTATTGGGTCAATCACGATTCAACTTTGATTATTAGTCCACTAACCCTTAAAGTACTGTTTCAACCAACATAATGACTAATTCGATTTTAAAATGCCTTGTTATTAAGGCAATAAGAGGTTTCAAAACCAAATCAAGTACAATGATTCCTATCCTCCGTGCCCCCACCCCACCTTCTATTTTTCTTGCAACTATAATCTAACAAAGTCTTGAAATGTGATTTAAAGTAACACCATATCCATTGAAACTCAAACTTTCTACCGCATTAAAAGGATTTTATAATTTAGAGTTGTGTTGTAGATTGGTCAATCAAGTGTTAAGCTAAGAGCATCGGGTACAAAAATGTTTTGAAGATATCAAAAATACCAATGAACAATTGAAAGGGAGTAAAAATACCAATGAAGAAATAAATTCTAATAAAGGTAATACAATCCTTATTTTGGTTTATTCCCTGAAGTTTTAAATTGTTCATTGGTATTTTTACTCTCTTGCAATTGTTTATTGATATTTTTGATACCTTCAAAATATTTTTGTACCTGGTGCTCCTAACGTAACACTTGGTTGCACCTTAACCCTATAATTTATTCATTTTCATTTTGATTAGTCTTTCATACATGTTAATCTCTCTAGAGGTAAAGCCCAAATCAGAGAATTGATAGTAACATGGTTGGATTTAAAAAAAATTAAAATTAGGATTTTTTACAAGATTTGACTGATCAGTTATGCCCCAGTCAGTACATATTCACAGAGAAGTACTTCATACTTATTTAGAATTCTCACATCTTTGCTCAGAATCCATCACATGACTCCACGGAAAATATTATAAAATGGCTAGGAAAAAAAAAATCAAGAGATGGGAAGTTAATGTAAATCAAGGGGTTACACTGACAATTAATATTGCTTTTTTTAATATGTGCAGATAAATGAAGGATATTTGGAGAGAATAAAAGAACCGTGTTTTCGCATAGTAGTCAAGGAGCTTTCCAATTGGGAAATTATATCTTTTGAATTAAAATTAATAATTTGCACAGGATTTGACTGACCAAGATGAAGAAGGCTATATAGAGATAGAAATTGAAGTCTATATAAAGAGAAAACAGGAAGCTATACACACACACACACCACACCAATGATTATATGAAGGGATATATATGATTAAAGAGAAGAAAGAACCTTGAGCTAGCATAGTCGTAGAGCTTTCCAGTGGAAGAAAATACAATGAGACCAATCTCAGCATCACAAAGCGTAGCAAGTTCCTTAGCTTTCTTGAAAAGCCCTCTTCTTCTCTTTGAGAATGTCACTTGCCTCGCTGTTATGTTATCTATCTTCTTTATCTCTATCTTCTTTCTCGTCATTTCCCTCTCTAAATCAACACAAAATCCACACAAAAAATATATAAATACCTGAAAGTTAATTAACTCAAGAAAATCAAACCAAAACCAAAAAGCATCAGATCGATTCGAGAAGAGACGATTTGCTTGTGGGAAGGAAGATATGAATATTGCTCCTGGTTCTTGAGTAAAATTAACCAACGAGAAAACGTGAAGTAGAAAAAAGGAATGAAGAGAGAGATCGATCAGGGTTTAAATTGATTTGGCTTTTGACAATGCAGGAAAAAGGAAAAACCAGAGCTTTACCGAGAATCTAAAATCTGAAAAATAAAAAGGAAACCATATATAATATATATAGAAGAAAAGATATCAGTTAACTGAGTTTACTGTAGAGCATGAAATGCGAGATCAAAAATGAAAGATAGATCAGAAACATGGTCAGAAAAATTCTGATTTCCTTTTTCGTCACTTACCTTTTTCAGATTTTCTTTCCTTTTGTGTGCCTGAATTTTGGAGCTTAAAAATCACAAACAAACTCGCCCACTGGAATTCAGAGAGAAAGGAGGAGGAGGAGAGAGAGAAAGATAGAGTGAGAAGGGGGGCCGAGGATAAGATAGTAAAATAAATAACTATAGAATTGGTAAATATGTGACTTGCTAGTTTCTGCAATTGGCTCAGGATTTCCATTTATGGGCAAGCGAGAAAGCTGGTGTCATGTCTGAGTTTTTTTGTTTAAAATAATAATATTTTTTAAAAAAGGAAAGTCAAGCTTTCAACCTTACTTTATTTCTCCTGTTGGAATAAATGGGCAACCTGCCCAGGCTGTCTTATTAATTATTTATGGTTTGTGGTCGCTTTACCGTACATATAGCCGCGTCCATCGGCTACCTCAGCCTGTGACATTTTCGACCCTCGTACGCTTCGAATCTCCGATATCTTCAATACATTGTTTTTTTCGAATATCCCAATAAAATACTATTTAAATTTTAAAATTCTTAAGAGGTCACATTAACATATGAAAGGATAGATGGGTGATTGGGGGGAAATCTGGATTTTGATATTAACTTCCCCCAAGAAAAAAAAAAAAAACGAAGTCACGCCACCCAAGAGTTCATTTTATGTGCTTTTTTATATGTTTGTCCCTCTAATTAGAGGGCAAGCAATGACAATTTTTTTAAATTTTTTATATATTCTATATATTTAGATTAAATTATATCTTTATCTTTATAAAAAAAAAATTGCGTCCAATATCTCAAATTAATTAATTTCCAAGATCTTGGTGTTGTAGGACATATTTTTGAATGCAGAACTGAAAATTAATTAATTTGACATCTGCGGGTGTAAATTTTTTTTTTTCCAGAAAGTTAAAGATATAATTTAATCCAAATATATAGAATATATAAAAAAATAAAAAAAAATTGATTGTCCTCTAATTAGAGAGGATGTAAAGAAGCGTAGTAAAGCTTCACATAAGGGAGAAGCACCTTATGTGCTTCCCGCCACCCAATCCTCTCTCTCGCACATCGAAGATGCGCCTGCTTCCTCATAGGCGAACTCTCCACCCCATCGCCGGCGGCCTTTTCAACAGAACATGTATGCTTAGCTTCTTCTTCTTCCTCTACCTCGCTACTTCTCTAGAATCTTTCTTGGGGTTTTTATTCTAGAAAATTGCTCCTTCTCTAACAACAATCAAAATGGCTCCTTTTAGACAACCCACTTAATTACTTAACTTGGTCCTCCTCTAACGTTTTCACCGAACCTCAACACCTCCATGGTCGTTGCATCTACAGCAAGAAGGAATCCTCACATTGAGACTCGCCAACTTCTCCAACTTTGGCAACATATTTGTGGAGAATATATAACTTACACTATTTAAGGAACCCACCTCTACGTTTTTGAAGAGTCTCTCTCTTTTCTACAAAGGTTACGAAAACTGGATCTTGAAGGCTTTTGTAATGACTCAAGAAAAAATTGATTTAATTAATTATATTATTATAAGCTAATTATAAATTTTGAAGTGTATTGTAGTTGGTTGTGGAGATGAAAATTGTAGTTTGTTGGTATTGGGTGTAGTCCAAAATATCTTAGGTTCTGGGTTCGAATCCTCATTAAAACAATGTGTAATTTTTATTTCTGCCTTAGCTCAAGAAAAATTACCAAAATACCCTTATATGTGTTGTTGTTGTTTTTAAAAAATAAGAATTAAAAAAAATAAGTGAGACACTAAATTTTTACATCATTGGACTTCATTTGAACAGAGCTTTGTGATTTTCAGAAACCAAAACCCCAACCCCATCGTTTGATTATGTTCCTTCAACCTTCTCGTCCGCTTGCTGCCACTGTCCCTCGTCTGTTCACTGCCAATGTCATTCTCCTTTGATTGAAATTTTTGCTACTACCATTTTTTTTTCCTGTTTGGTCGTCTTTGTTCTTCAATTATTTCAGTCCATGGTTGCTTTAGTGAGGGATTGAAGGAATCATCATCTTCTTATGCATTTTTTGTCCAATATGGCATGATTCTGTAGGTAAGGTTTATCTATCTATGGTATTTATGAAGATTTAGATGTGCATAATTTTTTTGTTTTTTTTTATTGCCATGATGTTTGGAAATTGAAGATTGAAGAAAAAATTTGTTTTTGCGATTAGATGGTAAAGAAAGTAGGTAGTTTGGAGGTTATTCTAGGTGAAAAAAATATTAGAAAGGAGGGAATGCATGAATGGGTATTTTACTTTTATAAGATTTGTTTATAATTTTTGCTTGAGATTGGATGCTTGAAAGTTATGGTTATAAGTTGTGATTTAAGATGCTTGCCTTATGAAATAATCCTAAGTGCCTTTAAGGTGTTTGATAAAATACTCTATAAAAAAAGGTCATTTAACCATATGTCTATATAACATTTTGATGGTGATGAGTAATTTAGTCTATGAGTTTTAATATGGTTTCAATTTATGCCTCCGTTTAGAAGTTGTTGGGGTTAAGTCTTGGTTCCTAAATTGAAATTTGAGGCATGTATAAAATAATAGAAAGTAGAGAATGTTCTCTAAGGGTGGAACAGTGGGTTTATTAGTTAGGAGTGGTGAAGTTCTTTTATTTTTGAGCTATGAAAGGCTTAAATTATTGTAAATTGGAGATTATGTCAATTGTTGTATAAGCTACAACGGGATGGATATGAAGAATTTGAATTGAATGTGAAAATAGAAAATTTTATGCAAAGCTATATTTGATAGATTTGTTTGGATGTTAGGAGGAAGAGGAGTGAATAATGTGGAAACCAATAACTTGGAGAAAGAGGCATAGCATAAGTCTTACAGGTGTTTAAATAGTGTTCCATTATAAATTTTAAATGATATCTTTACTTGCTATATTTTATTTAAATTTTTACCACATCCTCTTATTTTGATTTTATCAAAGAAAGTTGATTAGAATTGTGTCAGTTTTCATCATATTAAAATGAGTAAAGATTGATAATTTTATTTGTTATTATTATTTATTCTTCTATTGGTTCATAGCAAGTTATCACAACTATTACTAACAAAAATGACACTTTGTAGTGGTTAAAATTGTATATTTGTAGTGATTTTAACTGCTACAAAAGACAGTAGTAGCGGTTCAAATGATCGCTACAAAACACACTGTTGTAAGCTGTTTTGTAGTAGTTTATAAAAATCTCTACTGTTCTCGTAGTGGTTTTACGTCATTTGCTATAAGATAAGATTGAGATGACGGACTGTGTGAACATTTTGTAGTGGTTAGAGAACCGCTACAAATGACGCCTCAAAAAGTTTGAGTGGCGAGAAAGGAAATTGAGAAATTGACGCCAACTTTGTAGTGATTATTAAACCGCTATACCGACTACATCCACAAATTTTTAAAAATCGGTGGCAAACATTTGTAGCCGTTGTAAAACCGCTACAATATTGGATGAAATTTTAAAAATGACACTAACAATAATAAAATTGAATTAAAATTTGTGGTGGCTATGTAACCGCTACGAGACCATAAAAAGTTTGTAGCGGTTGTGGAACCACTAGAAATTTTGGATGATATTTAAAAAATTGTGCCAAGAATTTTGATCAAAATTTGTAAAGGTTCTAAAACCACTACAAGATTTTTTTTTTAAAAACCTTAACTTGAGTCCATTTTTACATTATTGTATTATTTAAGTGACACTTGAAATGCTAATAGTTAATATTATAAAAAATGATAATAAAAATGATATTTCATTATGGATATTATATAGGCATAATACTAAGAATATGTGGATAGTATAAACTTATTATGTTATCCACTAAATGATATTTGATTTATGAAATGAATGTTGAAAAAATGTCTTTAAAATTCTGGATAAAAAAAAAAGTATGTGATGAGTAGTATTTATGCCATGTTTTCC
Organism: Acacia acuminata; assembly: GCA_019022655.1. Classification (NCBI taxonomy): domain Eukaryota; kingdom Viridiplantae; phylum Streptophyta; class Magnoliopsida; order Fabales; family Fabaceae; genus Acacia; species Acacia acuminata. The sequence goes on from JAFJYI010000013.1 coordinate 1,484,452, forward strand.
CTATGTGTTTTGACTGTTTTGAATGCTAAATCTTTACTTTAATATGTGCTATCTGATAGAATGTTTGGGAATTCAAGCACATAGGGAAATAGAGGATGTATCTTACAAATTGTTGCATTCATATCATTATCTTGCTTATATGCATAAGAAAAAGGACCACTTCATGATTTACCGTAAAAGCGCATAACAAAGCTGATACAATGCTATAGCATAAGGTATGCCTACATTTGCGCCAGCAATACAATGCGACTGCTATGTTGTAGCTAGTAAGTGAGACAGAATTATGCGCTATGTTACTCTAACCTTTCCCTCTTAGTTTTCAGGAAAATAAGATAGGTCATCAAAATGCACGTCAAGACGGTGATTAAATCAAACTGAATCCAAAACATGCAGAGGATCAAGAGAAAGATTTGAGGAATCCCATTGTATTAAAAGAAGGATCAATCAACCGAACCTAGGAAATTGGACCTGACAGGTTTGGAAGGCCCAACTTACTGGACGTATGACGCAAGAAGACCTAACTATAAAAGGAAAGTGCGACAAAACATAAAGGTTGTCGAAGCTGTGAGAGTTAAGCAGTCAATACAATTCACATCCGACTGAACTCACACCGAAGGAACGGAAGAGAAGACTGACCGAGAGGACAACATACCAGACCAAATTCTTCCTTGGAGCAAGATGGATCGTAGAAGATGTAGAGACGTAGCGTGACAGAACGCCTCTTACGCTGTCAACCTTCTGACGAGCTTTCTTTTTCCTTTTGTTATTTTATTTTTGTAATCTTGCCATGGCTATTCTTTGCTATTTTGCTTTGTTTGTCCCTCATCAGTCATGAACTAAACTCCCTTTGGTTGAGCGAGGATGAATTTCTAAGTTGTAGAATGAACCCATTTCACTAGTTTTTCATTTAATATGTTTTAATTCATAGTCGGTTAGTGGACATTAAGGGTTATCTTAGTGGTCTTGGCTTACTGGACGGGAGTCAAGGTTAGACATTTGTTAAACAGTGTTTCTGCTGGATAAGCCCGAGCACAACTCGACCTAAACTGTAGATGCCAGGAATGGATTTACCGCTCATAACCAGAAATTCCTAGGTTTAAACCGACAGACTAAACATGAAATCACCATAGGAATATGGGAGAGTAGAGCGAGGACTGTACTTATAGGATTGCGGAAGCTTCTGTATAGGATAGTGGTGGGTTAACTGAATAACGTTGTGAAAGGTCGTTATGTTGTAGCATTGCATAAGCTGTGCAATATAATTGCTATAACAATGCGTTATATGTGAACTGAGGGAATGACACAACTTAGGATGAAATCTGAGCCCAACGTCCTTTTAAACTGATATCTTCCTTCGTGATCACTTTTTTAATTCTTGTCATTAGTAATAGCTAGATCAACCAAATCAAATACATATTTTCACATCACACACACTACAAAAAAAAGTGTCTTTTCTCACGGTTACCTTGTGGCGGTCACAAAAAACCGCTACAAATGAATACATTTGTAGTGGTTTTAAGCCAAACCACCACAAATTAGTAGTAGGACAATTGGCGCCAAATGGTGAGCATTTTGTCTCGCTTTTTGTAGCGGTTACAGCAAACCAAACCGCTACAAATGTGGTGCCACATTGGTGCGTAATGGTGCAAAAATTAGTGTCGTTTTATTTGTCATGGTGTCAAGGGAAGCACCGCTACAAACATGGCGCCAACCTTGACACATTTTGGCGCGAAGTCTGTTGTGGTTCCTTCCTAGCGGTTTTATCAAAACAACCGCAATAAAAATTCGAAACGACACAGTTTTGTCACAGTGAGAGGAAAGGATGGCCTTAACCGCGTCAAATTTTAAATATTTGTAGCTGTTTGGGCTATAATCGCTACAAAATTTATTCTATAAATAGGCCTTTGAGTCCGTACAACAATTATAATTATTCAAAAATATTCTAAATCTGGCTTGTCACTGAACGAACATTCTCGGCTTGGTGGTCAAAGACATGCATATATCTGCAGCCTTGATCTCAAGAGATAAGAGCTGCAGATATTTGCCTACCTTCTCATCGTTTAAGCCGAGAAGGTTCCTTCAGTGACAATCCAGATTTAGTTATTCCATTGACTTGAAGACTTCTACTCTTTTGAATATTGTCCAACATGCCACCGAAGATTGGGTCCAATATAGCCACCTTTCTCTCTGAGAAATATCTCTGATCAAAATGAGTCAGTGAGTTTTTCTTGGGAGATCGGTGGCTATACTGAATTCGAATCTTCACCGGCATGTTGGATTATTTTCAATAAACTTATTATTCCTAAATTATTAACCTCAACTCTTTTAGGGAAATTAAAGAAAATAATCAAATTAATTGAAAGTGTTTTCATTGTAATAAACAAAAAATCCAAACTAATTAGTTTTCCTCATAAACTAATTAGTTTGGAGTTTTTTTTAAAAAAAATAAAGTATTAAATTTGTAGCGGTTTTATAAGAAACCGTGACAGGACGATTAGTTTGTAGCGGTTGGTCTCGATAACTGCTACAGAAGTGCAAAGGTCATTCATTTTGTAGCGATTAGGTGACCGCTACAAATGTTCACAAAGAATAAGGCATAATTGTCGCGGTTTCTGTAGTAGTTTAGTTGACCGCTACAAATGTTCACGAAGAATAAGGCATAATTGTCGCGGTTTTGGTAGCGGTCTTTGCCTAACCGCTACAAATATATTAATTTTGTAACGGTTACTTTGGATAACCGCTACTAAGTGTAGCGGTGTTATAATTTCCCTTTCTCTTTTGAAATTCATGCGTGCTTTTTTCACTTTTCACCTTTTCACCTTTTCACTTTTCCACTTTCACCTTTCAACATCATGGTTTCTCACGATAAGGGAAAAGAGAAAGTTGTTGATCCCCAGAAAAGGCCTGTCAGGGGTAGTAGTAGTAGAGGGGGGCGTAGGAGAGGGCGTGGGCCTCAAAATATCCCATTTGAGCCCCCTCTGGGGGGGAATGAGTTTGATAAGCTCTTTGCAAATGACCCAATCCCAAACCCAGAGACCTTAGAGACCGTAGAGGGAGATCGAGGTGCAAATCTGTTGTTCGACGACATCATCAATGATGAAGATGAGGAGATCCAGTTTGACATTCTCATAGCGGATGCGGAGCGGTTTCTCGACCAGGAGAACGAGTGGGACCATGGGAACCCCTGACTTTCGTCTTCTCGTTCCACCGGATTTGTGGTGGATGTCGAAGGTAAGTATAAGTAGTTTATTGGTAAAAAATAAAATTTAAATTCTGACGTGTAATGAAAATTTATTTAAATGTATTGCAACAATTTTGTTATAATTGTGAAGATCCACATGGGAACATCGGTAGGGAGGGCGCTAGATGTTCCCACGCTCGCCACCGGAGGACTACCGCGTGATAGTCCCCCGGAACATGGACACGGACCAGCCGATCGGCAGCGGTGGTCACCTGTTGAACCGATTCTTGTCACAATTTGGCAGGAATTGGGCCTGGTTCCTGATCTATTTCCACAATTGGAAAAAGGTCCCAAAGGCGGCAAAATTTTTTTTTTTAAAAATCATGGCGGGAATTATTTGTAAGCGGTTATCCACCACTACAAATGTTTTGGTAGTAAAATTTTTTCCAGAAATTTGGACTTTTTACTAGCAGTTTAATGACCGCTACAAAATATTTCAAATTGCTTTGTAGCGGTTGTTTAACCGTGACAAAGTTGGAGTCATTTGTAGTGTTTTCTTGACCGCCACTCATGTGTACATAAGTAGTCAGCGCAACCTTATATAGTGGTGGTCAGTTTGAACGCTACAGTTACAGTAGCGGTTGTTGTCGATGTAGTAGCGGGTTATATTAACTGCTACAAATACGTTTGTTTCGGTGGTTTTGGTAGCGGTTTGGGTAACCATGACAAATGTTGTTAGTGTCGGCAAAAACCGCGACAAATGTACGATTTTAACCGCTACTAATGGGCCTTTTTTTTGTAGTGACACTTTTCATTAGAAACTAGTGTTATTGTCGATATCACAGCGGTCTATGGGACGATACTCTATTCATTCTTTATTACTTGTTCAACTAGTTCACTTACGATAAGGAATTCGACCAACAGTATCAATATTATAAGAAGAAGAAAAATTGAAATCAAATATTTTTAACAAAATATTTATCATATTTGATAAGCTTTCCTAACACTTAACCTCTCCAGAATATGTTGACGGATGAGAAAACGAGAGAGAAAGTGAGTGGGAAGAAATGAATGAATGTGTAAAATTAGGTATGTAGGGGTGTTTATAAGGATATCTGCGTAACACTTGTAGCAATTGAAGTGACAGTGTTTGTATCAATTTTTATTTTGTAGCGGTTTATGTGACGATGTTTGTAGCGATTTAACTTTTTGTAGCGGTTTTAAAAGCGCTAAAAAAATCCGTAGCTATTTTTTTAAAAAAGAATATAAAGGTTTACAATAGCAAAAACATAATTTTTTAAATCAATCTTCATCGTCATTCCTACAAAAAAAATGTGGAGAAAATGTTAGTTGTAAGTTTAATATGTTTGAACAAAAATTCAACTTAAATTAAGTGATAATAAAGTGTAACTTATAAAAGCATAGAACTATAAGTAAATTGTCATTTTCCATCATAAAATTAGTTTTCGAAATTGGCGGGTTGGAACATCTCACTCTCATAGGCGATGTTATCACCATCGCTCATGTCGTAAAGGTCCCAAGTCTTAATTGAACCATCAAATTCCAATCCTTGTGCCATTCATCCTTGACATAATAAACTTGGTCTGCCTCTGAGGTAAGAATATATGGCTCATTGTAACATCTTCCAATTTAAAGGACAATTATTAATTACTAACTTAATTTTAAACCATTTATTGAAACGTTTTGTACACATAGTTAAGCTATAGATTTCATTAGGCCTATATTTGTAAACTAGATATTGCTTTAGAAATTGTCAAAATATCCTAAATATACTCGAGTATGCCAAGTGAGCTCTAATGTGGCAATATACAATAATTCAACATGTACCAAGAGGTTGGAAGCACTACCGTTAGTAAAAGTAGTTTAAGCTTCCGAAGCCTTCCCTGATTGACCCACACGAGAACTATCACCTGAAAAATGTTTGTAACCATCAATCCAGCTCATTATAAATGCTAATACGTGCTCGTGAGGTGCCAAGTGGAATTTTACAGAACAAAATACTAAATATATAATTTACGAATTCATTAAACCAAATCACAATTTTGTAATAAAATTTCTATATCAAACTTCGATACCCTGACAATCCTTATCACCCCCCATCCTTATAACCGCTGACAGAACCCATGGGCTGTAGCGTAATAGGTGTAGTCTCTATGACAAGACAACACCAAGCTCTCCAATAATGAGGTATAGTCCGGCCAAAGACTACATAACTCATACCGGACCATGGGTTCCCTTTCCTTCGAATATGGAAAGGTGTCACTGTCCTAAGGGCTGACCCTAATCCCGGCCAAAGGATTAAGATGATACCAAGGGCAATATCCGACCATCCACTGTGTGCTCAGTGGTGGCATACCACGTGGTATTATATACACAATAACTCCCATCATCACTTCATATCCATCACCGCTCCACATCATCATAATCTTGGCATGAATATATGAAATTCCAAACAAGATTTATGACAGTGGTACATCGTCACAATAATCAATAAGATGATAATATTATTTCAGCTCAAGAACCATAAAAAGTGCATTTTCCAAAACATGTAATATCACTAATTATTCAAAAATAAATCCCACAAGGCAACTTCGTAAAAAAACGTAGCTTTCATGAATTAAAAATCACTCACAAATCATCATACAAGCAAGTACAATGAGTGGAAAGTGGTTATCTCAAGTTCTTGACACGACACTAAGTGTAAGAGAAATCAGTCCCCTTTAAAAATAAATATATAGTTATATGTTAATAGAATTAACAATAATCACTAATATCATAATTAAATAATTAATCAAACTATTATTTCACTTTAGTTTTCCTAGAAAAATGACAATTTATCTATTCCTCAATTTCAAACCGAATACTAACTTTTATAAATATAACCTAATTTATTAAACAATCTACAAACCTCCACATACTCAGAATCATATCAACTATAATTTAAAATCTCAAATCCCAATTCATAAATTTCAAGATTTAGCAAAACTAAATTGATTAAATTGACAACAATACCTCAAGTAATCCAAATAAATACTTTAAACCTCATTTAATCGGTAAAAATATCTTGTAAGTCATAAATCCTAAAATCTTTTAGATAGAAAATTAATTTAAATTCCCACAACTACCAACTAATAAATCTAAACCGATTAACATTACTTATTAATTATGCTCTTGATATATACTTGTCATCTATTATCCAAACTCAAAACTTTATCATAATCCAAATCTCAAAATTTTCACTAATCAATACTATATTACTTTCATTAGAAAGAGAAAAATATGTAAAATAACTTTCATGAAGAAAGCTTGTTGAAAAGAAAATAATTTAACTATCTAAATGATCTTATAAAATAATAACGTACCTCAAATAATCTTCTCTTCCTCGTCTTCTCTCATATTATTATCACTCAAACACACACACACACCGACTCTCCCTTCTCCTGTTCGTACCCTCACTTCATCACACACACACGCACATAATTCTGCACACACACACTAACATAACATACTTACACTCACACATATATTTATAGGGGATTAGGGCGGCGGTGAATGGGGATACTTAGCCCCTAAGTATATATTCGTATTTTAGTTTCAGTTTTTTTTTTCTTTTAATTTAATAAACATTAATTTATCATTATCTTATCCATTATCATTATCATTATTACTTTTTTTTCTTCTTCTGTACGTTTTTATCTCTCCCACTTTTTTTAAAACAACAATAGAATATTATTACTTTCATATCTTTGTTTTGCTAATTTCTTTTACCATCATAAATAATATTTTATATACAAACTTTTATTTTGATAATTACACAATAAATTCATATATCATGATTAGTTAATTAATTTAATTTTTTTAATCCTAATTAAAAAATAGGATGTTACACTCATCATCTTAAGATTGGCCAGTGTGAATTGGCCGGGAGAAATTTTGGTATGATGCCTAAGTTGACAGTTGCAAGACCTTGGGAAGTTATCGTATTTTCCCACAAACACTTGAACAACATTATGGTGAAACGGCCTTGGTAATTTAGTTCGATGACATCAAGAAACTTTCCTTTATAAGGGACGCTTTCAAACTACATGTTACCGTCACTGCTGTTTGCATAACTCCTTGTCCCAAAGGTGCCATAAACACTCGAGTTTTCGGTTAGCAATCATTGATCTTGTGAAACAATGCCAAACTTCAAACCATTGACATTATATGTCGTAAACCTGGTTGCATGGTCAAGAGGGCCGATTGCAAGAGATCTGAAATTTGGTAAGTGTGGGTTGTTGTCATTTAGTATTCTTCGCGCAAACCAACTTGGGTATTTTTGTGGAACTTTTTGTCAATTTCGGAGGATGTTTGTTTATGGATCTTGATTTGATGATGCACATAACTTTTAAATTCCTTGTAATTAATCATGAGATGACGATAATGAAATGTAAGTATAAAATGTAAGGAAATATCTAGGTTAACTTGCTAACACCAGATGAAGCAGGTCAATAATATAGGAATTGGCGTAATAGGATTGATGATGATACAGTAATAACCGTGAAGCATGTCATGGCAATTCCTTTATAATCGACCGACTTCATCTTATATAGCCTTCCCAATTTGAAGTATGTAGCAAGTGTTCAGTTATTGTGCAACGAAAAAATAATGGAAAAATCAGTTCCATATTTTTTTACAACTATTCAAAATAAGAAATCAAATGTATGATATCATAAATAAAAGCTAACCAACAATTTAAAAAAAAAATCATGAAATTGTTTACCATTGTTTAAAAAAAATAAAAAAATAAAAATGTCCTAAATCATAAATAAAACCTAACTAACTATCCAAAGCCTGATCATCAAGTCTTTTCTTGGGGGGTAGGATCACCGGGCTGAGCAGAGGTAACAACACCATTATCATCGTGTTGAGCAGAGGTATCAACACCGTTGTCATTGGCAGGAAGAGGATGATGAGGCAGGTCGACGATGAACCTAGGCACAGTTGGGGGCTGTGGAAGCTTTTCTTCAAGAAACATTCGACTCTACGCCCTCGACACCATATCCCGCCATTAGGTCTGCTGAGTGTAGAAGAAATTTGCCTGGTCCTGAAGCTACTTGGCGACCTTTGCATAGATCTCCTAAACCATTGGCTCCCTCGGCCTTTTACACTGGAGATCCCTGCTGGAAAGGTGCCGGCCTTAAAGGTGGCGCGTCTATTGTAGACCATGCTAAGCCTGGCTCCTAACCCCATATCACTACAGTCTCTAGAGTGCTCAACTAGGCCCATACTAGCTTTCAAAGGCGCAATAGGATGCACAAAACACTGTAACTCTAGGGTTTGGGTCTGCCGCAGCTTTTCCTGGGACTGCTAAATATGCTCCTCCGCACACATTTTATATGGCATTTATGAAAAAAATTTCCTCTAACATAAATAAATTAAAACTAAAAATGTATATAACTTACAATGGCCTCCTTTGCTTGCTGAGAGGTTAGCGTCCCATCTCATTATCTATGGGTGTATGTGAATAACTCCCCATAATCCGTCTAGCGGTTCTCCTACTGAGCCTTCCTCTCCTAAAAGAATCAAAACAATATGAACTTGTTTTTAGTAACAATAAAACAATTAATAAATTTATAATATAAAGCTAAAATTAATTTAACTTAAAAAAATACCAGCTCGATGTAAGTGATAGCAAATGTCTTCGATCTTATCGTGTGATGGATCGTCTGCTGCACTCGGCTCTTGGTGTTCCTTCGAGAATGAGCCTACCGAAGATACAAAACATTAAAAATAAATAAACAAAAATATTTGTTAAGGAATTTATAATTATTAAAAAATTTACCTGTCCATCTTGGCTCATCCTATACTAGACAAAACTCGCTCAGACATTAGGTGGGATGCTGTCTGGCACGTTCTTGATAAGTTCCTATAGAGGAATCGTCTCATCCTTATTCATGATATGGTAGAGACAATTCCTCTGGTTCTTCTAGCCATCCCCCATCTTGATCAATGTATACCTCTTTCTGTTTCGCGGACGGCAAACTTATCCTGTATCACAATTGAATAATTAATTAATTAAAGAACCATACATTATTGTTAGTTCTCGGTTTTATGTTTTGATGATAACAAGACTTCTAAAAAGAAAAAGGTTTTAACTCAGTGAAATGTCAAATTTGTAGAAGCTTACTCGAGCACACCTAAACTTACTCGAGCAAGGCTGGTCATTCATACTGCTAAGTGTATTTGACATCTATACTCGAGTAAACACTCATTGTTACTCGAGAAAATGACTGTTTACTCGAGCACACTACTCGAGCATTGCCATGGGTCTACTCGAGCATCAATACTAACCTCTTTCTGCAGCATTGTTTACTCAAGCATAGAAATGCTCTGCTCGAGCAGTATACTCAAGCAAGGTTTTTTATTTGCTCGAGCGCACATATTGTGTGAAGTTAATCTCTTCATTTCAAGATGTTACTCGAGCAAGAGTTAAGTCTTATTCGAGCACTGTACTCGAACAAGGTGATCTTGTGCTCGAGTACATATATTATGTTGACTAATGTTCTGGCTTTTGTAGTGGTTATTCGAGCACAACTAAACCTTTACTGGAGCATGGTACTTGAGCAAAGGAAATCGTTTACTCGAGCACTTGCATCCTAAACAACTCATCCTTTGTTCTTCTCCGAAGTTGCTCGATCACATTGAAGCACTTGTTCGAGCGTGGTACTCAAGCAAGGGTATATGCTTACTCGAGTAAGCTTATTTATTAAACTCTCTCTATGAAAATATTTGAATATCGTTCGAGCACTCTTATGTTATACTCAAACAAGGTTCTTATGGAGGTTTCATATACTTCGCCTTCATAAATTCAAAATATCTTATCAACATCTGATTTCATCTGAACACTACACATTATTATTCTCAATGCTATTAAACATATTTGCTAGTGAGTTTCAAATTGTTAATGAAAGGATTCCGTGCAAATTGTCAAAAAACAACGAATGTGTTAGAGCATTAAATGTGTTGCAGAAAATAGAGCATTCACACAGAATGAAATTCAAAGCAGGACAAATGATCATGGCTGCAGACACCCATTTTGGCCAAAGTGATAGTGACTCTTCCTTAGTCAACCACTGACCAAAGGCATGTTGTATGAAGATTGTTGACAGTGATACGAAAGTAACATATCCTCAAATCTTCAACGACTTTGGTTTGTCTCTAATGAAAAGCTTTTGTGTCCAACGGAATGATTGAAGTCTCTTAACGAATAGCTTGAAGTTTCACTAATAGTCAATAATGGCGTTCGGCTATAAATACTAAGAGCATTCAATTTGGAGAAAACAACCAACGACGATATCATTTATTGCTCAAGTTATTGTTCATTTATACTTTCTGATTCTTTTGATATTCAATCTTCAAGGATTATATATTTACTCTATGATAGAGTTATCTTCATTCCATTGTTAAATTGATTGTTGTAAAATCTCAAGGTAGTGAGACCTTGAGTGTAGTTGTTCGATTTCAGTTCTAAGGGAGAGTAAATATGATGAGATTACTCTATACTTATTGTAATCAGTTTGTGAAAGATAGTAAAAATCTCAGAGGATCTCTAGGGACTGGACATAGGCCACGTTGTTAAAGCTGAACCAGTATAAATTTGTGTGCACACTTTGGTAATATCTCTCTAACCTTTCCTTCTTCATTTAATTATTGGTTAAGATTGTTTTAATTTTTATAAATCACCCAATTCACCCCTCTTGGGTGATTCACTGTAACTAACAATGATAACTATTCACATCTATAACATAATGAAATACAATTAATTACCTTCACAGCCTCGCCCCACGCTGTGTCCTTCGAGGCCTATGGAACATTCTTCCAAGTCTTGAAGTGGAAGGGGAAGTGCAACAAATTCTAGCCTAGCTCATTTAGATAGCAATTGAAGAGGTGAACATCATTCTCGATTGGCCGGTCCATGGCCTTATTCCACAGAACTATACACATGGCCCCTTCAGCACTGGCCACGTCTAGCCTCCTGATGGTGATGTTCCCCTACTTATCTGGACAATTTTCCATATTTTTTTTATTAAATTTAAATCCACTTTTAATTAACCACAAGGAATTTAAATATTCAATTTATTAAAATAATAATTAAATTTACCTTTGACTTGCACCTCAAACCTAGTTGACTGTGAAAGACGACGGTTGGGGGTTCCCCTGCTCTCGAGCCTCCTCCTTATCCATGAAGCGCTCTATCTCGCTAATCAAATTGTTGAAGTCAAACTCTTCATTCCTCTAAGCTCGTAGTAGCTCAGCCTCTTCATCCTAAGCATGTGGCTCTAGTAGGACCGTCGCTTGTGGGGTCGTCTATTGGGGTTGCTCTAGGAGGAGCTGTTGTGGTTGGGTTTCCTCATGCGATGGCACGAGGATATTTTTACCATCATGCTACCCTGCATGGACTCTGACCACCACCCTCTCTACTACTGCTCCCTCGTAGAGTCAGTCTGGGATGCATTAGCTCCTTCCCCTGTCTAATTCTTTCCTGAAAGCCATAACTCTAATAATGCTTGAGCTAAACATCAGATAATCTTTCAGAAGGGGCATGAGAATCAAATTTGCATGGTTAACTATTTGGTAGCGGCACGTATACAGAGGTTTCAAATTTATAGTGGTTTTACAAGAAAACTGCTACAAAGTGTAAACATTTGTAATGATTTTATATAACTGGTATAAATGTGATTGACTATTTGCATTATGTGGCGGTTTTTAAGAGTAACCGTTATAAATGTGCAAGACTCTGCATTCTATTGTTGTTTATAGAAGTAACCGCTACAAATGTGTAAGACTCTTTGAATTCTATAGTAGTTTGTATATCTAACTACTACAAACTTTCAGTTATTAGAAGAATTTACAGCATAAAGGTTAACAATTGTTTGAAAGTACTTGCCAACCACATGAAAAAATGAAAATGTCTTGTGCTTGGTATCATGTTATGTATCACCAGCCATATAACCAGGAGAGCTCTAGTTGTCCTGTGATATGGTCGGTGATACCTGACATGATACCAAGCACATGCCATTTGCAATTTTTCATGTGTTGGCAGCTATTTTGAAATCAATGTTTAGCTTTATGATACAAATTTTCACTGATAACAGAATTTGATCCTTCATATCTTTGTAGAATCTTTTAGAAGATGCGTGCAAATCAAATTTCCATGGTAAACTGTTTGGTGGCAGTGCGTAGGGGTGAAAATAGGCCAGGGGCCTGTGGCCTGGCCTGTCAGGCTAAAAGGCCAGGCCAAAGCTGTTTTAAGGCCTGCTTGTCTTAAAAGGCTAGGCTTAGGCCTCCAAATAGGCCTCTTAGGCCCGACAATGCATTTGTTAAGAATAATTAGTTTTTTTTAAAAAAATATTAATTAATATCCCCCACCTTCCATCACTCAAAGCCTCCTGTTTACCCTTTCAAACCTAGAACCCTAAGTCCCTAAATCAATTTCCCTCACTCAAGCCTGTTTTTGGCCTGTTTACGTTAGGCCTATTTTCGGCCTGTATACTGTAGGCCTGTTTCCGGCTTGTTTATGTTAGGCCTATTTACCACCTGTAAAAAATACAGGCCACAGGCCAGGCTCAGGCCAAAATTTTAGCCTGTAACAGGCCACAGGCGAGGCTCAGGCCACTTCCTTGCATAATAGGCCTGGCCTGTTAAGGGTGAGGCCTGACCTGTTTCCACCCCTAGCAGTGCGTGAATAAAAGCTTCAACTTTGTAACAATTTAAAAATAAAACCGCTACAAATACAAAGCACAATGAAACTTTGTAGCGGTTCTAAAAGTAACTGCCACAAATGTGCAAGATTGTTTACATTCTGTAGTGGTTTCTAGGACTAACCACTACAAATGTCCAAGATTCTTTGCATTCTGTAGCTGTTGTTCATACAACCGCTATAAACATTCAAACTCTTTGCATTCTATGGTGTTTTTTTTCCCATTTAAATAGCCACAAATAAAGCACAACAACTTTTACACCACAATGTGCCTAACTAACGCCACATTTATGGCGGTTTTCTTAAAGGAAACCACTACATAATTGGCACTAGGTTCACGCCAATTTTTATAATGATTATTTTGTGATAATCGATACAAAGGTTGTCCCCTAACCAATGCGCCACTTGGTACGAGTCATCCCGTTGCAAATTTGTATCGGTTTTTGACACCATGCTTCTCGAGACGACGCCGTATACTCATTGATTGGACCGTGAATGCTGTTTTATCTAAACGAGTCTAGTCCAAAACAAAAAAAATTGACATTTGTAGAGGTTTTTTTTAACAACTACAAATTGACCACTACGAATCGATAGTTTTTTTGTAGTATATGCTAGAAGACGATAAGGAAACTTGTTAGTTCTCTATGTTTTTGATGTTTTGATGATAACAAATATAATGTAAATAAGTTAATAGATTCATGGTTAAATCATGTTTTATATAGTTAACTTGAATCTATAATGTGTTTGGAAGTTTTGCATTGGTTGCCTCGAGCTAAAATGGTTTTGCCTTTGAGTTAATAAATTAAATCTATGCAAGCTTCTAGTTAAATCCGTGTATGCCTCTAGTTAAATTATGGAAATGATTTAAATAAATATTCTTAACTCTAGTCAATTATTTAATTGCCTCGAGTCATGTGTTTTAATCTTGAGATTTTGAAACTATCGATTTTGACTCTTGAATATCAAGGTGATAACTCAAGTCATTGACTCTAGGCAAACACTTATTGACTCTAGTTAATCTCTCATTTGGTCTATTTTTAAAGAACATCATGGGGATTTGACTTTTGGCATATCAAATTAATGACTCAAGTCATTAACATTTTTATATCAAGTTAAGTTTTCAATTGTCTATTCTTTGGAGAGCATCGAATTTGACTCTTGGATATCAAGTTGACTCTTGGATATCAATTCAAGGACTCAAGTCATTCACTTATTAACTCAAGTTAAGTCTAACTCAAATTAAGTTTGGCCATTTCTTTTGAAAGTATTGGGTTTAACTTTTGCATTTCAAGTTAATGACTCAAGTCATTAACTCAAGTCATTCACTCTTTATATCAAGTTAAGCTTTCAATTCTCTAGTTTTTGGAAAGCATCGACTTTGACTCTTGATATCAAGTTAATGACTCAAGTCATTAATTCAAGGCAAATACTTATTGACTCAAGTTAAGTCTTTCATTGGTCTATTTTTTTAAAAGTATCGACTTTGACTCTTGCATAGCAAGTTGATGACTCAAGTCATCAACTCAAGGCATGACTTTTAAACTTCAAGTTAAGAGATCAACTTGCAGATTTTTCAAAGCCATCAACTTCAACTTTTGCATGTCAAGTTAATGACTCTAGTCATTAACTCAAGGCATGACTTTCAAGCTTCAAGTTAGAAAATTAAACTTGGGAATTTCGAAAGGAATTACTCTTGACTTTTGCTTATCAAGTTAGTGCTCTAGTCACCAACTCAAGGCAATTATTTTTACCTCTAGTCAAGTTGTAATTTCATTTAAATTGCGTTTTTAACTTGTGCAAAATGAATTTGCCTCTAGTCAAAGTTTCAAGTAAACTTCTTTTGGACTTTAAATTCTCTTATAAGATTATCTTGCCTCGAGTGATTTATTCTTTTACCTATCAAGTCACTACCTCAAGGCATCAAATCTTTAACTGAAAGTCATATCTTTCTAATTATCAAATCACCGTCTCCGGAAAATCAAATTCAATTGATTATGATTTTATTTCTTCAAATCATTACTCATTACTATTCATAATTGCATTTAATCAATTTGTTAATGAGTTACAGATTATTAGAATGAGGATCAACACAGGATATTGACTAAAGCAATCCGACATTTATTAAACTTGCCTATTTGAGAAGCTCAACCAACAGACATACCTCTGCAACGTTCTGGGCAAGAATATTTCATTTCCTTTGTTGGATCTCAACGGTCATAATCACAATTACAGGAATAATGACAACGATTATTCCGATCCTTCTACTTCATCTCCAACGGTCACATTTTAAAGAGCCTCAAAAGATATTTCTTCAACCTTCAACTACTATAAATACTCAAAGGATTGAATTCATCAAGTACAACAAACGCTTACACAGACAAAGCATACAAAGCGATCAATTTCTATTCTGTTTGTATCTTAGGATATTATTGAGTTTTAGTGTTTATTATCTACTCTGTGAGAGAGTTTATCATTTGTTTTACATTCGTTCAAATCTCAAGGTAGTGGTATCTTGAGTGTGGGTGTACGATTACAACTTGTAAGGGGGAGTGAGTCCTAGGGAGAAAGGATCATCCTGAGTTACAGAGTGTGTAATTGTATTTATGAGATAGTGAAAATCCCAGAGTGTCTGGGTACTGGACGTAGGTCAAGAGTTGGACCGAACCAGTATAATTCCTTTGTGTCATTTCTCTTTACTTCTCTTACTGCTTTCATCGTTTGTCCATCGTACGTCGAACAAATTTTTGAGATCACCTATTCACCCCCCCTCTAGGTGATATTCCACCTTCAAAACTTTGGAGATATCTTTAGTGAAAATTCATATTGAGATAGTCTTACATTTTGAAATGTTAGTACATAAATTTTTTTTTGGAAAAGGGTTTGTTGACAAATTGAATCTTAATGAAAACTTGAGATATTATTTGTAAACTTTCATACTGAGGTACTCTATTAGGAAGTATTTGATATGAGCTATCATCATCTTGAAAGAAGAACTTCTTATTATTTTGATAAATTGATCGCACACATATTTAGAAACGTTTTTTAGAGGACTAAATACAGAACACTGGTTACTAACAACACCGTTAGTCCTTGGCAAACCATGGTTAACTCAAGCTCGCTTGATATTCGTGGGATTTGTTCTCACATTTGTTATTTTTGGGTCTTGTACCTGCGCTTGTTTCGTGGCCTACTACTGTGCTTGTTTTCATGATCTCCAGCCGCGCTTGGTTACTTTCCCTCGTGGATTGTATGTTCACACTTGTTTTTGTGGCCTCGTGTTCCCTTATGGGCTATGTGTCTATGCATTTTATACGTTCTGTTGAAGTCCTATAAACATATTGAGTTTTGAGATTTATTGTTTTGAAACTGATTTTGTCAAACAAACGATTTAGTTATGTTTCTAGTTTTATTCATTCAATTATGTTTTATATAGATCCATTTATGGTTATGATTTTTGTACCTGGAAGTTGGAATTAACTTCTTTCTCTTTATTTATTATATTATAGACTTTCATCCAACCAATCTATTTTTTTTCAGTATTTTATTTAAATTTTTGTAATGGGACGTTATTCACCAAAAATTTGTTGTTTGCTTAGATAATATTGTTGATCTTGTACCTCCTCCTAACCAATGAAGAGCCTCCTTAATGATTTAAAGTTTGCTAACTCATTTTGTAGTGATACTACTTGATGTAATCATAAATCTAGACTTTTGCATTACTATTAAAAGCTAGACGCTCTACGTAGTTTATAGGAATGATCCTTATCTTTTTGTTGTTTGGAACATATGTATATGTTACAGAGGTGGAGTATAGCTCTAAATGCCGCTTTGAGATTTCAAATCATTGTGAATCTTCAGGAACTCTAACTTATAAAGGAAACTCTATCGGAATTTCTACAAAACGTTTACTACATTTTGATCATTGTAGAATATGTATATATGAATTAGAGGTAGTAAATGTATATTTCAGATTATGGCTACGAGGTATGACAATTCTTTTTAGTCTTAAGGTTTAGAGAATGTGAGTTCTCCTCACATTTTATGCCATCACTCCTTTCCTCTGGTTTCCAGGGCATGATAGTTTTCCTCAAGACAAGAAGCTAGAATGGTTTGAAAAAATAGTTCGGGAGAACCCCTCACAAATGTCCCCTTCTTTGGAATATTCCCTACCCTAACCATCTTTAACTTTAGGAGTTTAAAATCAACATCTTCTTCTTCACAAAAAAAGTGGTCACATTTGGTTGCGGCAAGTGAAGAAGAGAGAATCGTATTCGGCGGAGAGAGAAGATATAAAGGGAGAAGGCAAAAAAGAGCAAAAGCAAGGGCAATTTTGTCTTTTAGCTCATACTTTAATATCTCAAATTCCTTTTTTCCCCCTTATGTGTTTTATTCTATATTCACGTGACTTTTTAAGAATTTTGAAGTTTAAAAGGTGTTTTATGAAGATTTTCCCTTTTTTTCGGGATAGTTTAAATTATAAAATACAAATGCAACTAGTTGTATATTTATTATTATATCATTTATTCTAATCACTTTTGGATATTCTCACTTGTTTTCAAAGACAACAATACTTTCACAGTTATCCACAGAAGTCTAGTTTATAATTATCAAACATATTTATATATCGTAAATAATACTCTTTCTCTCTCTCTGCGCTATGTATAAGAATAAGATACAAATAGCTAAATTATGTTAATAAAAAAATGGTAAATACTAGTTAAGGCCGAAAATATATAAAAATGTAAATTTTTTCATATTTATGGAGATGATGGGTGAAGAGATTGAGAGGAAAAATATATTAAGAGAATGTGAGAGATACGTGTAATTAATTATGGTTAAAAATAAAAGTATAGCTTAGTCTTGCAGGCCGTAGCATTGCTGACGAGTTTAATATGGACCTGGCTTGGGTCCTGCGTGAAATTGCGCCATTTTGGTGCAGTTTCACACACCTGATCCTTTTCTTCTGAAAAAAAAAAAAAAAAAATTAGGCATTGCCATATAATAAAAAGATAATTTAGGATATTGAATGGTACTGAAACAATTTTTTATGATCTTGAAAAATTATTTTAGGATCTTGAAAAAAATATTTTAGGATTGTGAAGAAATATTTCAGATGAATGGTCCAAAAAAAGATCTTGAGGATCGATTTAGTACTAAAAAATAATTTATAATCTTAAAAAATTATTTTAGAATCTTGAAAAAAATATCCTAAGGTATATTTTTAGTAGCAGCCAATACCTGAATTATTTTTTATCCTAAAATAATTTTTAAGATCATGAATTATTTTTTCAAGTATCATGAAGTATCCTTTAGTACCATTCAAGACCCTACAATATTTTTCTTAAGATTCTAAGATAATTTTTCAAGATCATAAAAAAAAATTTTAGTATGATTTAGTATCCTAAATTATCTTTTTATTATCAGCAGAATTTTTTTTTTTTTTTAATAAAAAAAGGTATAAGGTGTGTGAAAGTTTCACGCAGTCGACCTACGCCAAGTCCGAATTTATATGGTATAGTATCCATAGAATTTGGGCACTTAGAGTTTATTTAATCTATTTTGGAATTGAGTATATGTAATAACCTCTACAATTTTATGTCATTTATTTTAGCACTTTTTTTTTTTAGTTTTAGATACATTTTAGAGTACTTGTAAATATTTTGAATACTCAAAATTGGAAAATATATATTTTATTTTAGATTTCACATTGTTACTTAATTGTGAATACTTTGTCTTAAAAAAAAAAAAACCATTTTTGAGGTACTTATAGTTTCCTTCAGTTTTAAATTTTGCTCCTATGTACTTTTCTCTCTTTATTAAATTCTTTTAAATTTTGCTCATATTTATTTTACTGTCATTCTCAAAATTGGAAAATATGTATTTTATTTTAGATTTCACACTATTACTTAATTGTGAATACTTTGTCTTGAAAAAAAAAAAATCATTTTTGAGGTACTTATAGTTTCCTTGAGTTTTAAATTGTGCTCTTACATATTTTTCTCTCTGTATTAAATTCTTTAATTTTACTCTGTCGAAACAATTAGCTTCTGTGTAGGGTGCATCCCCTTCTCATTATCGGTCAAAGCGAAGTCATAAGTTGAGCGGAAAGTCTTGGTCACTCACATTGTTCATTGATCTCCCCAGTGCAAGGTCTATCGATTATAACAGAGTAAAATTATAAGAGCTAACGATACTAGAAAAAAGTAAAGTTAAAAGATTGAATAAGGGGAAAAAAAACTACCATGATACCGAATTGGAAAAAAATTACAAATAGCTCAAGAGTAGTTTTTCCTTATTAAGCTTTAAATTCTTGTTGTGGCAATTTTATGGTACTCTCTGGTAGGGGTCTTGTAGGCATGTTTGGTGGGTAATTAACTCAAGCCATTTGAAGCTTTTTGAGAAGGAAGACGTACACGTGCTTGAGGACATATGCCACTTAAGTCACAACTGTTTCAAAGTCATGCAAGTGCGCCTCAATATCACATAAGCAAATGAAGACAAGGAGTCACCAACTCAATTATTGTGATTGTGACGTTTATTCAGTTTTCTTTTTTACCATATTTTCTCTCATTCATTAAAATAAGAGGGGTGGCAAATTATCTGATCTCTTCAATTTTTGTCTTCTCTCTATTTTCTCATTTTTTCTCCCAACTTTGCTTCCTCTTGGCTCTTATTCTCTATTTTACTTTCATTTCTCACGTTCTATAATTCTATTGGTTTATATGTATTTTCTCAATGGTTTTCTAAACTTTTTTTTTTAAACTAAAACTTTGATTTGAGGATCGATTATTTTGAACCTTTGTATGAAGCACTCCTCCTCTACATTTGTGATCAATGACATGATTATGTTCATTTAACTCTATGCTTAATGTTTAAAAGAGGTAAGATGAGTGTAAAACATGAGTTTAGGCATGTAAGAATTTCAATTTGCAAGTTGAATGTATGATTTTGTTAATGATATAGGATTTTTAATGAAAATTGAAGTTTAATCAATTAATCAAATAACTAAGGGATTAAATGATTAATTGAACTAATAAACACCTTGAGCGAGCACTTAAAGTAAATTAGCACTTTAAAATTGTATTTTTCACATCATGCTTTGGATTTTCTCAACTTAATTGAATATGCGATTCCTTTTGTTTGATCCTTTTTTTTAATACAAATGTCAATGAAGGATTATCTTTCTTATCACTTACTACTGATCACCATCGGTATAATTGCAGAATTTGTCCATGAACCTTGGTATTTCCCTTTTTGGACCTTTTCTTATGAAATAGTGTTTTGATCTTATCATCATAACAAATCTCACCTTTTGAATTATGATTTGTCCACAAGTTAATTGTTCTTAAGGAATAATGGTCTAGTTTGCCTTGATTCATAATCTTTTCCCTAACCCCGATTCTTTAAGATTTGGTACACCAGCTACAGATTTTTCTTTTTTTGATAGCTATCTTCTCTAATGTTAATTAAAGAGTTGTTTCTCTTTATCACCCAAATTTGACAAGTGTTCTTCATTTAAGGGTTTTCTGTGTTTTTCCTAAATAAATATTTGACTGAACAATCTTTTCACGAGGATGGTTCTATAGTGGAATCAAAAGTGAACCACGGAAACTTTTATATATATATATATATATATATATATAAAGAGTAGGAGACTTATAACCATATGTATTTATAAAAGTAGCCCAACCCAACTTTGTTTCACTCTCTTTAGTAGTGGGCCGTAGGGTTTAGACATTGGAGTATTGAACTAAAAGGCTCATATTTTGAGATGTGCAGTGCATGCAGTGGCAATGGCAGTGGTATTTGAGATGTTTAATATCTCCCGGTCGATGGTTCGATTCCCCCTCCCCGCATCTGTAGCCAAAAAAAAAAAAAAAAAAAAAAGAAGAAGGCTCATATTTTGATAAAAGGCTCATATTTTATCAGGAGTTAACGCCTATCAGCCATTTGTATTGAAAAAAGAAAAAAAAAAAAAAAAGAGGAATTATAAAGTAACTAGTTAAAATATCTCATTAAATATTAGGGGTTATCAAAATAGCACCCCAAATTGGAAGATTACACTAGTTTATTTGACGAATCAAATTCAATATTTTCCGTAATAATTCTTGCCGAAATCTTGGTATTAAAAAAATTCTTGTGTACGTATTTGCCTAATAAGAATATGAATCAGCAAACCAAGATATTAAAAGGAGAGAATTTTGTGAAACAAATACTCATATTTGTCTCCTAAATATAAGAACTATTACATGGCTTTGTTTCATGTGCTAAATAAAATATCTCAATCCGGTGGGGGGTGATGTCGAACCCCTCCAAAACTTTTTTACACAAAAAAAAAAAAAAAATCTCAATCCACTTTGTGTCATTAACTTATCATTTTTGGAAACTCTCCCTATTAATTGCATATAATGGACGTTTTTCAAAGCAAAATTTTTAAGTGTGTTCTTTAAATAAAAAAAAAGCTAACACACATTTTCTTAAAAATAACGAAGGTAATTATTTTTTTAATTTTTATAAATTAATTATCTAAATGTCTGTTTGAAATAACGATTGGAATCTTCAAAAAAAATAGCTTTGGGAAAATCCCATATAAAGTTGCTTAAAATAAATTAAGTTGTTAAATCTAACAAATCTCTAATCAAGTTATAGAATTAATTTGGGATTTAAAAATATAGGTAAATTGACTTTATTATACTCTCCTAATCTTCTCTAAGAATTTAATTGCTCTTTAACTTAATTTTTTTTTAATAAGTGTGCGTGTATATCAACATTAATATATAATAAAATAAAATATGATTCATTTGAATCAAAAGAGTTTTTGTATTTTGGAAGAATGATTTGAGTTAAAAAAAAACGTATAACATCGTTATCAATTAAATGTTTTTATTAAATATTTTGAATAAAAATTTATTTTTGAAAGAACTCAAATTAATTTCTTGTCAATAAAGGGAAAAAAAAAAGAATCAATCTTCATTAATCATACAATTTTACTTATGTGATATATAGGTTTTTTTTTTAATGTTAACAAATATCTTTTTTTTTTAAAAAAAAATCATT
This sequence comes from Acacia acuminata, assembly GCA_019022655.1. Taxonomy (NCBI): domain Eukaryota; kingdom Viridiplantae; phylum Streptophyta; class Magnoliopsida; order Fabales; family Fabaceae; genus Acacia; species Acacia acuminata. Next base: position 1,506,453 of record JAFJYI010000013.1, read on the forward strand.
AATAAAAATCTTTGATATACAGTTTGTTATATCAAACAAGTTATTTTTTATATTAACATTTTTTTCTCAATGAACAAAAAATCAAGTCAAAGATAATTTTTTTTATTCTCAATGTTCAATTAGAAATCATTTAATTAATATTGGGGATGATACCTTTTTTTTTTTTTTTTTTTTTTTTTTTGAATTATTCTTGATCATTCTTCCACAAGACATAAAATTTCTTTGATCTAAGTTAATCATATTTTATTTTATTATATATTAATATTTATATATGTTTACACTTGTTGTAAAAATAAGTTAAAAAGTATTGAAACCCTTTTAAAATGAGAGATGAGACTATGAGAAGGCAGTAATGTCATTTAATCTAAATTTTGAAATTTTAAATTGGGTCTATAACTTAATTACAGATTTATTAAATTTACCAACCTAATTTAGAATTTTTCTATTTCAAGCAGCTTTATATGTAATTTTTCTGACATCTTTTCAATTATGATTTACGATATATAAATTAAATATGATATGAGTTTTATCTCAATTTACATAAATAAATACTTTCGACATCCCAAACACTTAGTCTTAATAGATATTAGCAAAGAGAATGATACCCAAAGAAACACTTAGTCTTAATAGATATTAGCAAAGAGAATGGTACAATTCTTTGGTTACTTTTTTTCGGCCAAATTCCAACGAGACTAGCTATTCATCGTATCTTTTTCTCTGTTGAGCAAATCTTCTCTTAAACCAAACAGAAGACGAAAGCCCGGTGACAGGGTCAGAGTTTTGTGGTCCCCTTTTCTTCATATTGAACAAATGGGTACACTTCATTATCAATTAAATATTTTGAATAAAATTTTATTTTTAAAAGAACTCAAATTATTTTCTTGTCAAAAAAAAAAAAAAAAAGAATCAATCTTCATTAATCACAAAATTTTACTTATGTAATATATAGGTTGTTTTTTTTAAATGTTAATAAATATCTTTTCTTTTAAAAAATCATTAATAAAAATCTTTGATATGCAGTTTGTTATATCAAACAAGTTATTTTTTATATTAACATTTTTTTCTCAATGAACAAAAAATCAAGTCAAAGATAATTTTTTTATTCTCAATGTTCAATTAGAAATCATTTAATTAATATTGGGGATGATATTTTTTTTTTGAATTATTCTTGATCATTCTTCCGCAAGACATAAAATTTCTTTGATCTAAGTTAATCATATTTTATTTTATTATATATCAATATTTATATATATTTACACTTGTTGTAAAAATAAGTTAAAAAGTATTGAAACCCTTTTAAGATGAGAGAGGAGACTATGAGAATGCAGTAATTTCATTTAATCTAAATTTTGAAATTTTAAATTGGGTCTATAACTTAATTACAGATTTATTAAATTTACCAACTTAATTTAGAATTTCTCTATTTCAAGCAGCTTTATATGTAATTTTTTCGACATCTTTTCAATTATGATTTACGATATATAAACTAAATATGATATGAGTTTTATTTCAATTTACATAAATAAACACTTTTAACATCCCAAAAAACACTTAGTCTTAATAGATATTAGCAAAGAGAATGATACCCAAAAAACACTCAGTCTTAATAGATATTAGCAAAGAGAATGATACAATTCTTTGATTACTCTTTTTCGGCCAAATTCCAACGATACCAGCTATTCATCGTATCTTTTTCTCTGTTTAGCAAATCTTCTCTTAAACCAAACAGAAGACGAAAGCCCGGTGACAGGGTCAGAGTTTTTTGGTCCCCTTTTCTTCATATGGAACAAATGGGTACACTTCTTTATTTGCTGGGTGCTTCAGTCTAAAATCATCTGAACTAAGTTTATTTTTAAAATTCAGAAAATTAATCTTTCGGTAGATATAGTTTTGACTTCTTGGAACTTAGATCTTATATCTTGACTCCGTGCAATTAATTCCCTATGGTTTTAACCTAATTTTAAGTTTGTCCTTAAACTTTGATTTATTGTAACTCAATCCCTATAGTTTTAATTATTTTATAATGTAGTTTGTATCCTTTTAAAAAAATTATATATATAATCAAGGTGAGGGGCTATGTAATAGTGAACCAAAGTTTAGGATCAAATAGCAAGTGAGTCAAAATTATAGGATTGAGTTATATCAAGTTAAACTGTAAAAAAAAGCTAGGTTACAATCAATCAAGTTAAAACTATATAGATTAAGAGATTATATATTTTTCCCTTTAAAATTGTATTTCTTATAATTACTTGAATTGAGTATTGATATTTTATGAAATCCTTTGAGCATTTGCTATAAAAACATATTAAGTATTTTTGTGTAGTAAAATTTTTAGATAGGTACTGATGACTTTTCATTCTTAATATATTTGAGATATATTTGGGAAATCTTCAATACTAAATTAAGATTTTATGAGATATCAATTCAGGGGTATTATTTGTGAGATTTCAAATTAAAATAGAAGTTTTTAAACTTAGGAAAGAAGTAATAATAATAATAATGATAATGATGGAAATTTTCTCAAAAAAAAAAAAGACAAAAATGGAGATTCAGTTTTGCTTTATTATTATTATTATTATAACAGTGTTATTTCCTTTTCTTGCCATGGTAGAGATAGCAACGTTTTGTGTATGAGGAAATTGGGGAAAGACGAAAAGAAAGGGGGAAAAATCCCACAATTTGAAGATAAAAGCAGAAGGAAGCAGCGGTATTAGATTATTAAAATCATCATCTTCTTCTTCAATCGTAAGAAAAGAGAGAAAAAGGAGTTCAAGGTTCATTCTTTTTCTTTTTCATGGGAGGATAAGAGGACTGTGGAGAAGATAAAAAACTAGAGTAATCTCTTGGATAGAGGAGAGCTGGAGTTTGAAGATAAGACTTTGAATTAATGCTTTGTTCCTTTTTCTTTTCTCTTTTCCTTGAGATTTTGGATTATGAGCTTCTTGTTGTTTTCTTTAGTAATGTTTAATTAGTTTGGCGTGCAACCTAAAGGAGCTATGACTTTATGGGTGAATTAGACTCTGTTTTCACTGTTCAATTATACTTAATATTAATTTTAATTACTTAATCTTGTTTAGCTTTATCTATTAAGTGACTCACCATCATTTAATAAGAATTTGAGCATTAGGATTTTGTTTAGGTTTCAGAATTTGTTTTGAGAAGTCTAACGGAAGATTTTAAATTTAGCCCTTCTTGGGAACCAATCTAAGGTTTTAGTTTGATATTTTATTTAGATTTTGCAGGATTTTTGAAGCCCTAGGTGATGTGTTTGCTATGGAAATAATGATCAAGAGCAACTAAAAGTGCAAGTCCAGGACAAGGAGGGGAGTATTCTTCTAATTTACCTTGTTTTGTTTTATTTGGTTGTTGATGATGCTGTTGAAAAATGAGTGATGAATAAAGTTGAATTGCATGTGATTGGTTGATATTTGATAATGATTAAAATTTGTGTCATCTTTACACTTAGATACGGTTGCCTCTTTGTTTTCATTACTTATTGTTACATGTTCACATTAAGGGCAATGTGATATTTAAGTGTGGGGATGAGGGTATAGTTGATTTTACATGACTTGTCCTCATTTTTAAAAAATAATAAAATAAAATAGATTCTTTTTGGAAGTTTGGATTTTACTTGTGAGCATTGTCACAATTTGTTTTGATTTTAACTTGAAAAGGATTGAATTTGATTTTATGTTCTTTGAATGTTACTCCCTCCGTTCCATATTATAAGAAACATTTAATTGAATCTTGCGGTTCGAGGTGTCAATTAAGAACAATAAGTGTGTCAAAATTATAATGCTTTTTGACTAAAATACCCTTATTTATGAAGAGTTGGAATAAGAAAATTTTTATAACAAGGAGGATTGTCGAAGAGAGAGAATAAGAAAATAAATGTGGTAGAAGTAATAGGTCTTTGGGGGTCATGAAAATTTATTATATTGATATTAAATAAAAGTAATTAAATAAGGGCAAAATGGAAAGTAAGAAGTGAAAAAATAGAACATTCTCTAAAAGTTTCTTATAATTTGGAATGGAGCATGTGTGTAGTTGTTTCTTATAAAATGGAATGGAGGAAGTAGTAAACAGGTGAAGATTTAACTTGGGTAATTCACTTTAGGATGTTAAAGAACTTGTACGGAATTTGACATGTGACTTCATCTCTAAAACTTGTGTTGACTTTGTTTTAAAGAGAAAGATTTCTTTTGCATACGTATAAAGATGATTTAGGCAATCATTTTTATTCATTACTTTAGTAAGTGTTAAGTGACAAAAAAAAAAAATATTGAAGGGACTGGAAAAAAGGGAGAAGGAACAAGAAAAATATCAACAACTCCACTAAGGCCATGTTTGTTAGGAAGAAGATTGGAGAAGGCAAAGGAAGATTCCAATCTTCCATCGGTTTTGGGTGTTTGTTACACAGAATTCATCTTCCAGTGAGGCACCATCTTCCTTCATCCATGGGAAGATTCCTTCCTTAATCTTCCCTCACATATTGGATGGAAGATGAAATCTTCTGGAAGATTGTGAGCAAATTCCCATTGGTCCCGTTCTTCTTCCTCCTTTCTCACCGTCTCGATTTCACCTTCTCCCTCTCACTTTCGACTCTCTTCGTCGCGGTGGACGACCACCATCGGTCGGAACTCGCCTGGATCGACTTTTTTTTTTTTTTTTTTTTTTTTTTTTTTTTTCTCGCGGTCGTGGGGATGTGAGATGAAGAAGGAGGGATTTTTTTTTTTTTTTTTTTGATGTAAAAGGTATTTTGGGAATTTAAAGTTTCATATTTTAATTTTAATTTTTTAAAATTATCATCTTCCATCCCACTTTCCATATCTACCAAACAGTTCAACTTTTTAAAGTTCCCTCTTAATCTTCCTTTCCCTCCTCTAAGTTCCTTTCCCTCCTTAAATCTTCTCTGTAACAAACAGGGCCTAAGATCTCTAGACTTAACTTACTAACCGGGGGCACTTTATCACCACGGTTAACTCGAAGAGGGTTATGAGTTGGGCCGAAAGCCTCTTGAGATTCCTCTTAAAGTAACTAAGTAACTGGTATTGCATTGCCCATATGCAGGGTTGCATAAAAAGGGAACTACAACGACGCAAGATTTTTAAAAAATAGTATAAAGATATAAATATCCTTTCATTCTTCATACTTTCATTGCATTGCTTGACACTAATTAAAGTATTCATTGTCAAAGTCCTATGGATGTGCATGTAATAGGATAAAATAGTGGAGATTGAGATGAGGAACAAGCTTATGGTAGATGAGTTGAAATAGGTGAAATTGAGTGAAATACAAGCCCTTAAATATCTTGAGAGATGAGTGCAAACACTTGACTTGTGAGGGATATTCTATTGTGATTTATTTATACTAAATTGATTACCTTACTACTTGCTTATTTTTCCGAAGGTGGAAAAGATTTCTTAGAAAGTTTGAATTGATTCCATTTTTTTAAATGTTTGCTGTAAAATCTTGCTTTCATGATTTTCTTAATTGTTTTACAATTTAAAATCTTAAAGACAAGATTTGATGCAAGTGTGAGGGTGTGATGATTGATTTAACATATATTTTGATGTATTTGAAAAATCTTCAATGCAAGATTAAGAATATTTTCTTTAAGATTTTATGATATATCAATTTGGGTAGATTACTTATGGCATTTCAAATTAAAATAGAAGTTTTTAAACTTAGGAAAGAAACAATAATAAATAATAATAATGATGGAAAGTATTCTCAAAAGAAAAAGGAAAAAAACAAAAAAAGAGATTTAGTTGTTATTATTATTATAATAATATTATTATTTCCTTTTCTTGCAATGGCTAGAAATAGCTACATTTTGGATCAAGAGGGAATTGGGGAAAGTCGAAAAGAAAGGGGGAAAAAAGCCACAATTGAAAGATAAAAGGAGAAGGAGGAAGCCACATTAGATTATTAAAATCATCATTATCTTCTTCAATCACAAGAAAAGAGAGAGAAAGAAGTTCGAGTTTTGTTCATTCTTCTTTTTCTTTACAGGAGGACTGTGGATAAGATAAGAGACTAGAGTAGCCGCTTGGACTTAGTAGTAGCTGGAGCTTAAAGATGAGGCTTTGAATCAATGTTATATCCCTTTTTCTTTTCTCTTTTTCTTGAGATTTTGGATTATGAACTTATTGTTGTTTTCTTTAGTTATATTTGGTTAGTATGTTGTGCAATCTAGAGAAGCTATGAATTTATGAGTGGATTAAACTTTTTTTTTTTCACTATTTAGGTATAATTAATATTAAATTTGGTTACTCAATCTTGTTTAGTTTACCTAGCCATCATTTAATATGAATTTAAATATTAGAATTTCCCTTGACAAAGGGGATTTTAATTAGGCTATGAGATCAAATTGCGATTTCATTTGCGATTATGATAGACATATATATAATGACTCCATATAATTGTTGAAGAGTGTGTTCGATTTATCTTGTCTCTTAAGTAATTAGGTTAGATATAACAATTTATACTCAAGAGAGAGTTGTAAGTTGACCGACGTGCACTTATAGCTATTTATACTTGAGATTAACGAAATTGACATTAAGACTAATTAAATTAGTGAAAAGAAGATTTATAAAGTTAATAAGGAATTGGTGACTCATGGTTGCTCTTTTGATAATTGTGGTTGCTAGTTTGTTTAAATTTAAATTTTATTTTATTTTCACGTATTTGAATTCAATTTGGTTTGTTCAAACTAAATAAAAGTGTAAAATCAATGCTAGACCAGGTTTAGATACCAAATCCTCTTTATTACTTAATACGGCTCGTGCACTTGCAAAGTCTTAGGTTATAATATGTTCCCCTATAAGGTATTATTTGTATCCTTGACTTAAATAATTTAAAAACATAGTTATAATTGAATAATTATGTGATAACTAAATATAGAGAGAGAGAGAGAGAGAGAAGAGAGAGGGAGAGAATTAAAAGTAGATAAATTAAAATAAGATTTTTGTTGTTGCAACTTTTAAACTTAAAGAAAATTTGAATATTTATATAAAATATAAAAATCATTAAGGACCCGTTTGTTATGCGGAAGATCGGCCGAAGGAAAGGGAAGATTGCGATCTTCCATCACCGAACACGTTTGGTAGCTCGTCTTCCGGAAACTATCTTTAGGGGAACCTTCGATCTTCCTTCATTTATGGGAAAACCACTTCCCTCCATTTTCGGTGGGAAAGTTGATCTTCCCTATGGAAGAAATTCCAAATGACCATCTTCTCCTCCTTCAATCATCTGTCTTCCTTGCAATTGCTACCGACGCCTCCTCCTCCTCCCTTTGCAGATCCCAACGTCGTTGCAAGGATGAAAAAGAAATCGAAGCTTTTTTTTTTTTTTTTTTTTTGGTTCTGTCGTCGGGACGTTAGGGATCAAGAAGGAGGGAAAACGTTGGAACCCACGATCTCCACCACCACCGATTGGAAACCGCGATCGAAGCTTTTTTTTTTTTTTTTTTTTTTTTTTTTTTTTTTTTTTTTTTTTTTTTTTTTTCTCGTGTTGGCTACATCGGGCGAAGAGGAGAAGAAGAAGGAGGGAGTTTTTTTATTTTAAAAAAAGTAATGTAAGGGGTATTTTGGACATTTTAGATGTTATATTTAATTTTAATTTTTTAAAAATTATCATCTTCCATCTTAATTTTCATGTTTACCAAACAGAATACCCTTTTAAATTTCCCTCTCAATCTTCTTTTTCATTCCTTTCCCCTCCTCTAAATTCCTTTCATTCCTTAAATGTTCCTCATAACAAATGGGGCCTAAGATGTCTATACATCTCTAATAAGATCTTTCTATTATTCAAATAAAACTTAAAAATAATAAAATTTAAATTTATAAGAAAATATAAAAAAAATATTATCTTTTAGATTTAATTTGTCAATCTAATTATAAGAAAGCCTTAGATTTCATAGCTTCCCTCCCTCCATTCTTTCTCCCAGCTGCGGCCCAACTCAATCATATGATCCTCTGCCTCCCTCTGGCTTTCATTATATTGTTTCGTTATATATATACCCTTTTTATGCAACGCTGCATACTCTCATGAAAATCAAATCCATTATACTTCTGAAATTCCACACACCAAGGCTCCTTCTAGCCAACCGATTACCACCACTACAACATCTTGAAATTTAAGAGCAACAAGTAGTTGCTGATTTGTTTTGTGTTTGGGGAGATTGTATCATATGGGAATCGGTGACGGTGTTCATATTCAAATTAGATAGCCACATTTCACTCCTTTCCTCTCCGGACAAGTGACATCTGTAAGGCCTGCGCATAGTACAATCGGTCTCATCAGGGGAGGGCATGAATAGTAAGGTGTCCCTTTTCGTTCTTTAAAGAAGCGAATTCTAAATTTGTTATCTCTCTTTAATGCTTTTAGATGGTATAAATGTAATTGTGTCAAAATTATTATTTTTGTTTGAGTTATTTTTAATCATTTTATGAATTACTGAGCTTAAAGCTTGTGTGATATTTGTGGGACCAATGTTATTAATGTTGGAATCCCACTGGATGTGATACTTTTACATCCTCGATCCGTATACTTTCATAATATCCTCTTCAATCTACCGTACTTTTGTGTGTGTATGGAAGGCCCCCGGTATATGATATAAGATAGACAGGTACATGAATATAGATGGGATGGTTATTTCCCACTAAGGATTGTATATTTGTAGGTATATAATATATGATATATATGTATAAGTCACACGGATATTTTTCAGTATAAGTATGTGGTATATGAAGTAGAATATAGGTGGGACGATTATTCCCCACCATAATTAATTTTGAGTGATTGTGTTGAATGAAATATTGTGGTTAAAGAAGGGGAGGAAAAACCCATGGATTTATACTCAGATTTGTTCTACGACGGTGAGAACTATCTGTCTTTTGTTTCTTTTTTCGTGGTGTTGGATTTTGTGGTGGTGTTCTTGTTTTCTCAGGAAATAAACAGATCTATGAGATCCGAGTATAAATCCTTTTGGTTAGATGGTTGTTTGAATGATATTAGATTCGACTATCACCTGGTGGCTCAGATCTATGTTCTTGGGGGAAGATTTCAAAAGGTGTTGTTTGGTGTGTGGTTGAGGTCACCATATTTGTTTAGGGTAATAAATTATATTTGGCATCATAAAATACCATAAATGAAATAAATACTATATTTAAATTATGATTCATATGGAGATGAAAATACTTAGACAAATTTAGAGAAAACAATGTCCATTAAATTAACAACTAAACCTTCACTAAATTAAGTAAATTGTCCTAGGTTTCACAATTAGTTAAACTATGATCTAAAGGCCAAGGTTTGATCTCATAAAGTTAATCTAAGGGCTTGAATAATTAAGAAGCTTAATCCATGTGAAATTAGAAGAGCCAATGGGAGGAATTTAGGTTTGGCTAAGAAAAAGAGAGAAAGAGTTCTTGAAAATTCAAGTTGTCACTTGCATGTATAGGATAAGGTGGTGAGATGAAATATCAAGAGGAAATATCAACCTTTCCAATGAGGTGTTTACACATAGGATAATTAGGATAATCAAGAGGATTGGGATTTAATCAAGAGGAAATCTATACAAAATAAATTGTATCTTGAAATCTACTAATCATAAATCAAAGATACAAAGTGGTTATGAACAAGCAAAATTCAAGCTACAAGATGATGGTAACCAAAGCTATTTTCTCCACTTTTAAAAGTTTGCCAATGGAGAAAGATAGTGATCTTGGTCTCTAATTAAAGCTTAGGGCTTTTTTAAATATTATCAAAAAGGAGTTAAAATTCCTCAAAGTTAGGCTACGAAATTCTGGAAAAATTCTGGGCAGAGGTTCAAAACTTTAAGACTGGGAATGATCCGTGTGTGAAACTAGACATCCTAAGGATTCCAAGGAATTTTACGGATTCATTTCGATTTTTGTAGAATTAATTATGATTTTTCAAAGTTAGACAAAATGCTGCCCAGATTTATACCAGCGTTGTTGTACGAATTTTGAGGAATAAAGTGAAAAATAAAAATTGTAAGGGCAAAATGGCCATTGGGTTTTACAACCAACACTTTCTGTTTTTTCACGTCACTTCTAACTTTGGATATTTTGCGGTTTGATACGGTAATAATATAAATAGCTTTTGATTGTTAAAAAAAAAAAAAAAAAAAAAAAGATTGTGGTTAAATGCTTGGTTATCATTACATTTTTTTTTGTTCAAAAAAAAATTATTGAGGAAAGGATTAAATGAACTTTTACCCTTATCATTGTTTTCCTTTGAACATTTGAATTTTGTTACATTTATTTAGTTTTAGGAAAGCCGTTCGTAAAAACTGTTATGTGCCTTTGCTTTTCTTCTGCACATTTTTTTATGTATGATCTCACTGAGTTAGTAGTAGTCTAGTAGACTCATTCCTCCCTATGTAAAAAAAAAGTAGTAGTCTAGTAGACTCATTCGTCCCTATTTTTTTTTTTTTGCCTCTCCAGATAATAATACTAGTGAGGTTATTTGTGGTCAATATGCTCCATAAACTTATGAAGTATATTGTGTTAGTTATCAGTTTATGTTTTAATGATAACAAACCTTGAAATACAAAGTAGACTTGATGATTTAAGTAGTCACTCGAATAATTTTCTAAACACTCGAGTGATATAAATGTATTTGAACTAAAACCTGAATCAACAAGATCATTAACTTCAAGTGATTTGACATGATTACTCGAGTGATAGATAATGCACTTGAGTGATGATCGTAACTTTTAGTGATTTTGCAAGTCACTCGTTAAAAACTTCAATAGTGATGTAAGATCACTCGAATGATTAAGTTAGAACTCGAGTGATTCTCCATTACTTGCAGTTTTCAGCAAGTCACTCGTAGTGTTTTTTGAAAGTTACGGCAGATTACTCTAGTAATGGTTCTTATCACTCATGTGGATAAGTGATCACTTGAGTGATTGTGATCACTCTGACTATTTACAAGTCACTCAAAATCTTTTCTGAGAGTCAGAAAAGATCACTCGAATGAGTAAGTGATCACTCGAGTGATAGTGTCAACTCGTGGGCTTTTAGTAAATCACTCGTAGATGGACCAAGAGTGCTTTGATGTTCGAGTGATCCTGAGAATCACTCAAGTGATCCAAGATCACTTGCAAAAAAATCCTGAGAATCACTCAAGTGATCCAAGATCACTTGCAAACAAGTGCAAGTGATGCAATCATTCACTCAAGTTAGTGGTAGTGTTGAAACATTTTACAAACAAACAGAAGATCACTCGAATTACATTTTCAAGCACTCGAGTGATATAAATTTCAACAACACTTCACTACGAGAACACTAAGATCATTTGACGCATGAGTTACTCTACAAGCACTCAATGTCATAAGTGCTCACTCGAGTGATCCCGAATCACACTTGAGTATACGTTCATCGTCTTTCAAAAATCAACGTCTTGATATTTCAAATACTTTGATTAAACATCTGATTACACTTGATTATTATTACTTATACAACTTCTCAATGATACTAAACATGTTTATATATAAGTTTGATATGATTAAAACATGGATGAACTCTAAAAGCAATAAAAGCAAAGTCTTCTGACAAAACATTAAATGCAAAGTAGAAAACAGAGTAGACCAGAAGGATTGCGTTTGAAGCCTTTGTTGAAGCGAAGACGAAAGCGATTGAACATTGAATTCCTTCAACAATTCTAATATGTCTCTAACAGACAAATTTGAATGCTCACAACGGTCATTGATTATCTATTTACTCTGTAGAGAGTCTTTACCAAACATATTCAAACTCTGTTAAATCTCAAGGTAGTGGAACCTTGAGTGTGGTTGTGGAATTACAAAGTATAAGGGGGAGTAAGTTCAGTTGAGGATCTCTATTTGTACTGTGGTGCCAAGAACCCATGGAATCTTGGGCTTATAGTGAAAATTTCAGAGGCGCTCTGAGGATTAGACTAGGTCAAGAGGTTAGGACCGTCGAACTAGTATAATCCTTATGTACACTTCGTTTATATTTCTTTAACTCTTATCCTTTGATTTAATTTTTGATTACATTTGTGTTAGATTTCTAATTTCACTCAATACACCTCCCTCTTAGGTGAAAATGTTGCACTAACATATTGTAATGGAGTATTGCGTCTTGTAGGGTCCCATAATGGCATGACCGCATGACTACTATGACAGTGTCAAAGTCTTATTCTTGTGGTGATGCTCGTCTGAAAGTCTGTATGAATTGTTTTAGCTTGGTTAAGATGAAACTTGTTGCTTTATTCCACAAAAGCATGACCTTTTGTTCAAATAACTAAAACTAAATTTTTTTGTACCTGTACGAATAAAGCAACAAGTTTCATAGGTTAACATAATAGACGTGAATTTATTATAATAAAATTGTGGCTCTTATTATGGTAAAATCCCATATAAAGACTATTAAATTATCCAAATTATAAGTTGAGTCATTGAACTTAATAAATTATATGTATCATGATTAGTGATTTAAAATTTGGGTCAAATTATCTCCACATCCCTTAGTTTTTAAAACAGCAAAATTGAAAAAAAAAAAAAAAAAAAAACCCCATTATTTGCTCTATTAATTAATTCCTTAAGAAGTATTGTATGATCGAGCACCGATTGTTCTTTGACTTCTTTAAAAAACATTAATTATGCATAATATTTTTTATACAATATTAAGTTTTATAAAACAATATATTAGAATAAATAAAAATCTATTGTACGATCACTAGGAGATTTATTACCTTCTTTCAATATTTATATTTATATTCAAAATTTTATGACCCAAGTTCAAATTTTGAATCCGGTATATATATAACCTGAATATAAAATCCATGATTATTTTTTTTTTTATAAAAAGGGAAAATATCATATAAATATATTTGTGAAACATTATAGTACATAATGTTAGTGCCAACGTTTTACTCATGAAGGGGTTAATTATGTGATATTAAAATTTTTTTAAACCAAAGATCATAAATAATTAAATCAAAGAGGAAGAGTTAGAAGAATATCACCGAAGTGTGCATAACAAATTATACTAGTTCGGTCTTAACTTTCTTACCTACATTCAGTCCCCATAGCATCTTCGATATTTTCACTATACTTCCAAGATTTCACAGGTTGTTGGCAACATAGTACAGAAGTAATCCTCAACAGAACTCACTTCTTCTTACAAGTTAATCAAACAGACACACTCAAGGTTTCTTTACCTTGAGATTTTACAATGATTGAAAATGTTTGTAAATAACTCTCCAACAGAGTAAATATGTAAAAACTGATGAAGAATGATTATCATAAGATATTACACAAAGAATTTATGAGCAATAAATGAGTAGAAGATTGATTGTGTGCTTAGTTGGTTGCTTTGTATTGAATGTTCAGCTTTTTATAGTTGAACGCCATTAATGACTGCTATGAGCATTTATCCGTTAGAGATAGATTGGAGTTGTTGGAAGAATTCAACGTTTAGTCGCTTTTACTTTGCTTCATACGACATCCCTTTGGTCTACTCTGAAATTTGCTCAAGGTTGGGTCACTTTTGTCTTCTTTGCAACAACAGCTTTGAATGAAAATCTTTCTACTCCGCGATTGCTTCCATGTGCTCTATTTCTGTAATGCATTGAATGCTCTAACACAAGAAGTTGCTTTTGAGCTTTTGGAGTTAATTCAAGATTTTAATCACAATATTTGAATTCTCAGAGACATTGTAAAATGAAACAAGAACAGCCACTCGAGTGTGATTCCAGAATCACTCGAGTGGACATCCATCACTTGAGTGCTTTTGTAATTTCATTCGAGTGTTGATGAACTTTGTCTCTGGCAATGAAGTACTGAAAGCATAGCTCACTCGAGTGATTGAAAAGCTCGACTCTCGAGTGTTGTTTGAAAATAACTTCAACTCTGCTAACTTGAGTACTTCTACAAGTTGCCTTGTGTCACTTGAGGGACACTGAAACTCACTTGAGTAGACTTCTAGAAGATAAGCCAATACTCTTAGTTATCATCATGAGTGACTTACACTAAACTGACAAGTTGGTGGTCATCACTCGAGTGGCGTCACAAGTACTCAAGTGAGATTGGTCATGACTTGCATAATTATCGCAAGTGACTTGCAGTTTACTAGCGAGTGCTCACCTATCACTTGAGTGATAACATTCTCACGCGAGTGTGCATCTCAATACTTTCAGAAAAAGGGAGAGTCACTTGGAAAATTTTTAGTGAGTGATCATCAACACTCAGAGTGGTCACTTATCTTCTTGAGTGCTTTGAGCTTATTACTCGAGTGATGAATCCCATTACTTGAGAGATCTGCCATAACTTCCAAAAATCATGTGAGTGACTTGCTAATTTCCTGCAAGTGGCAAGGGATCACTCGAGTGCTAACTTAGCCACTCGAGTGATATTGCATCACTCTTATTCTTTCAGCGAGTGACTGGCAAAATCACTGGAAGTTTAAGATCATCACTCGAGTGCATTACATGCCACTCGGGTAATCATCTCAAATCACTTGAAAAGTTTTGTTGATTCAATTTTAAGTTCAAATAAGTTTATATCACTCGAATATCTTGAAATACAGATTTCGAGTAACTTGAATCATCATGTCCTTATTCTTTTCTAAGTTTGTTATAATCAAAATATAAATCGAGAACTAACATGTACGAATTCACCTCTTTCAATTATATATACTCTTACTTTCCTGTAAACCGAATGTTGTATCATGATATTATGCATAATTAATATTTGGAAAGAAGTCAAAGAATAAACCGTGCTCCGTGGTACAATACTTTTTAAGGAATTAATTTTGTTGTTTTAATAATTAAGGAATATAAATGTAATTTGACCTAAATTTTAAATGCCTAATTATGACGCATAAGATAATATATAATTTGTTAAATTTCGTAACTCAAATTAGAATTTAAGAAACTCAACCGTTTATATGAGATTTTTCCCAAACATTATTATAGTAAATTCACAATTAATTATTTGAGATTTAAAACCTTATTAGCATAAGAAGAAAGGTCTTTTTTTTTTTTTTTTTTTGGTTAAATGAAAATTTTCGTTGACAATTATTTTATTGGAACTTATAACTTTGGTAAGGAAAAAAAAATCATAACCAACGTTTTAAAAAACAAGTTATTGGTATTGGAAAAAAATTGTTCGTCAGTTGGTCCAGGTCATTCTTACTAATAAAATTTTTTATTGGGTTTTCCCCCATTTTCATTTTATTTTTGTAAACGGAATAATTTTGGAAGAATGGTATTTAAATCTTAAAAGAATGAATGAATTAATGATGATTATGACTCTAGAAATTTTTTTCTGAAAAATCCGTTACAAATATCGATTCAACCAGTTTACAAGCAGAAATTGCAAACACGAAAATTACACTTGGAAGTTACTTACACACACACACATATATAATTGAAACTCCAGAAGTTACAAATTTTTCATCCAATATTCATAACTCATTTTTCTGATTTTTTTTTTTTTTTTTTTTTGGAATCCTAATTATCACTATAAACTGATCATTTGGGACCTTATTGTCACAGTCAATCTCTCAACAATTTTACAAATAAAATTGACTCTCAATTGATTTTGATCCAACCATTTTCTGCTAGATCGATGCTCCTCAAACCCCCCAAAAACACACACACACACACACATTTACACACACATATAGATACATAAAATTGAATATTGTGCATATATATGATCAAGAAAACCCCAACTTAAGAGAGGTATCAAAATCTTTAAAGTGTCTAAGAGTATCAGATGATCTGGACAAAATTACTGAGTCAAATGTTTGCCCTTGTTCATATGTTACCTGAAAAACACAGACAATAAATTTAAGGTAATAAATAACATCTCCAGTTCTAAATATAAAGCTTAGTTAACTTTTTTAAAAAAACTAAGGAAACTAATTAAATTACTTTAAAATATTTACATTTATCATTTTTTCTCCAAGCTAATTTGTCTTACCTATAAACTGATATATAATTTAATCATATATTACACATATGATGTAATTAAGTAACTTATTTAGCTATCTTAATCTCTCCTAAAAAAGTCAAATATGCTCTATATATATTTAGAATCGATGGGAGTATTATATATTGTTTCAATCTATATATGTGTCACCTGTTTCAGTCTCCGGTTGTCTTCCATCAGTTGCTTTCCCTGAATCATATGTTGAAACTTTGAGGGACAGATTAAGGCAATAAATAGTAGTATATATTGTTGTCATCCTTATAACAATACATAATTAGAATAGCATTCCAATAATTAAGTCTTCCTTTTTGAATTATTAAATAAATTAAAGCAATTCAAAAGCATAGATAGATCGGTGATCAAATGAGATAACAAACCTTTCTCTTGAGTTCGAAGGTCTGATTTACGATTGCTTTATCCTGAAACACACAAAAAACTATAATCTTCTAAGATGAAAGTACAAATAGATAATGATTTAATACAATAGTAATTTCATTGTCAAGATTATATTTTTCATGCAGGAGGAGAACCCATCCCTCAACTTTCCTAAAGTGCATGTAAAATAGCTGTCCAAATCAAATTTGATGGTCTACATAAAAAACTAATGAATTCCAGAAGATAAAATTCTTGCAAACTAGAGAAAACAAAAACAAAATGGCTAACTTCTTTTAGATAGGAGAAAAATGGGTCAAAGATTCATTTTCATAGATTCTGACCCAATTCCAAAATCTCAACTGTATGCTCACAGAATTTTTTTCAAATTCCTACAAACATATGTATGCACATAGAATTATTTTCCAATTCGTTCTTCCTACCCCCAATTAATTCTTGCATATATAACAATCGAGGTATGTCGTATGAGGGAAACAAAATGACCTTTGCCTTTGAAACACGCATCAAACCCTTTCCAAGCAGTTCCTCAAGTCTTTGTAATTCTTGAATTGTGGAATCTTGCAACTCTTCCCCATTCAACTGCCTGTTTAAGTGGAAGAACCCTGATTCTTTAGTAGAATATAGGAGCTATATGGTACTCCTCTAGTCCTTATTGTACGGGCTATTTAACTAATTTAAGTAGATTAAGGAAATTAGATAAATTAATTAATCATAAAAAATGTGACCTAAACTCCCCTTGTGTAACAAATGTCTTGTAACAATTTTAACTTGATTGATACTATTGTTGGGGGGTATGAATAGGGGCAGTTTGGGTAAACATGGGGGACAATTTGGATCGAGGTCTTTCATTTAGGACCAACACCAATACCTGAACTAGCTCATACATTTAGGATTGAAGGAGTACAAAGTACTTATCGTGCAGTGTAAGTATACCTCAGTTCATGGGTTTTTATTGCAATTTCATTGCTCAGCTTCTTGTAGCTTTCACTTCCAATCTGCAACAAAAATTTTCCAAAGGCAAACCCATCAACGATTTTACATTAGGCTAAGCAAAATCTGTGAAATTCTTTGCCAGATAAAAGAATGTGGGGTTGGATCTTTTAATTTTGAAGATATTTAAGTCTTGATTAACATGCTACTTGGCATGCAATCACTAACATTAAAAAGAAAAACAGATACTTCTTCTCCTCTTCCTATATTATATATGTTGTCACTTCGTGCAATCAACAGGTTTTCATTTTCTATATTTTCTTGATATTCAGAATCAAAGAAATAGCACTTTAAAATGCAAAGATTTAGGCATTAGAGAATGCTCAGATACATTGTTTCATCAGCTGGTTGATATAAAAACGTTGATATTTGTAGAGAACAAAAACAACTGTTTAGATTCAGAATCATGCAGAATAATTAGGCGATACTCTCAACCAAGAAAAAAGAATTAAGAATTTGTTACAAGGTACCCAACAACTTAAAGTTGAAAACTAGTAATAACACTAAAGGCCATATATTTCATAGAGGCGATAACTAAGTTCTATGCCAAATAAGCTGATGATACTTTTTAATGACATATTTGTTTGTGGTAAAATCTCCATTATCGTTGCTTTAACTGATGTGATGGTAAATCATCATTTGAGAAAAGGGTTAAGGTACAAAATTACCTATGAGCTTTTACCAAAATGCATCTAGTACTATATGCTTTTCGAAGATACAAAAATACCCATAAACATTCATGTGGGAGCAAAAATAACATTAATCCTGATATTTTTTTCTCCCATTTTCAATGTTAATGGGCATTTTTACACCTTCAAAAAGTATATGGTGCTAGAAGCACTTTGGGTAATAGCTCATGGGTATTTTTCTGCCTTAACCCTTTGAGAAAACCTGCAGAAAGGAAATTAATTACTTACCTGCAAATCAATACAAGGTCGATCTGATTTGTGCAAGTCTAAATGGATATGATGTCTTTCAGTTATCTGCTGCATACTGGAGACAGGAAAAAAATATCTCAGAATTCCCTTTGTAGATTATTATCTCATTTTTGTTTGAAAGAAACATATATGTCTCAGTGAATGATCTTTTTACACTATTATATAGTTCCCAGATTCTTACTGCAGAATATAGCAATGCCGCATTTACAATTTCTTCACTCATTTTTACATTTATATATGTACTCCCTCCGGTCGTTAATATAAAATATAATTGAGGAGTAAATCTTAGTCCTAAATATAAGACATAGTTTTTATATTTATCAATCTTTTTGTAATATACCCATAATAAAGCTCCTTCAATAATAATGAAGGAGGAGAAAGATTAAGGGAATTAAGAAAGATAACTAAGTTGTTTTCAGAAAATAAATGTCATATTAACTAACTCAACAAACTGCTTTAATTTAATCAAATTAGGTAAATATGTCTCATATTAATGAACAAAGCAGTATCATTTAAAGACATGTTTATGTACTCGACACATCAGACACTGACTATTTCTGATCTCGTTGTGTTCTCTTTTATATGTTAAAATACTTTTGGGCCTTCTGCTTTTGAGCAGAGTTTTTCAACCTTTGACCAACAACTAAAGATGATTTTATTTGAAAACTCTTGACCCCAAGGATTTAATTTGAGAAGATTTTCAACCTTTCAAAAAGCTTATCCACTTTGACATGCTTAGTTGAATCATATGTTAAATTGGATGGAGAGAAATTTTAATAACAACTATATTACCACTATAATTTTATCAACATCCCAACCTCCTCATTAAATTCCATTAGTAATTGTTGAAAAACTAATGCCCTTCAAATATGCATTGACCTACAGCTCTAAACTCATCCTTAGCACTACTTTTGATCTCCACATTCTGTTTATTACTCCTATAAGTCACTGGATTTTCTCTAACAAAGATACAATAGTCTTTTATCTGCTTAATCTATATATGTGAACGCTTCTATATTCCTATGTTCTTCCTTTTTGAAGAGGAGGCCTCTTCTTGGAGACGATTTCAAGTATCTCAGGATTTTATAAAGTACTGCTTCCAAGTGACCACCACTATAGATTGAGGCATATGCTGTCTAACAAAACTTATTGCCAGATATATCTGGTTTAGCATGGGACAAATAGATATGCTTCCCAACCAATATCTAACACCATTCTTTATTAACAGCTTTCGTCTTCACATCTCTTTCTAGCTTCTGTGAGAGTCTCACTTGGTTTACAACCAAGCATTCCTGTTTTCTTCAACAAATCTAACATGTATTGCCTCTAAAATACATTATTCCTATCTTAGACCGAGCAACATCTATGCCCTGAAAATTCCTCATTTGTTCAAGCTTTTTGACTTAAACTCAATAGTCATTACTTCTATTAGTTTGTAATCTTGAGTAATGCTTCAAGACTCACGCACATACATGCTCCTCATGAGCTATTTCAGATTATTTAGTTAATTATTATTTTATTATTAGATTAGATTTTATCATTTCATATTTAGTATATCTTAGATTACATATGGATATTATATCTCAGGATTATATCTTAGATATTTTGATTAGATTAGATTATAATCTAGGGTTAGCTTTAGGTTTGCCTATATAAAAGCTTCTTTGTACTCTCTTTATTCAAGGATTAATCAATATTTCAGAGGTTCTTACTTTCACTCTACATCAATATAATTCTTCAAATTTCAACAGGGAATTCATTTCTATTGTTTCTTTTACCCACAATTCATTTCTAATGTATCATCTCCTATCTGCACACAATATCATCCATGAGCATAATAAGAATAATCTTATTCCCTTCTTTATGCTTAACGAGCATAGTGTATATGAATGTCCCTTCTAGTAACCTTACCTTTTCAAAACTCTTGTAGACTTCTTAAACCGAACCCTAGGAGAACGTTTAAACCCATTCAAAGACTTTGGCTAGTAAAATTTCATATATATCTCACCCCCTTTTTTCACTTAAGCATTTTAAGTTGAGGTTTAGTGTAGTTTTGGACAAGGCATCGAAGGTGTGAAGCTCCTAATCTCTGGATATTATGGACCGTTTTGGATTGTTAGCATTATGCTAGGAGAATTTAAATTATATGTATTCAAAATGCCGAGAGTCATACTTCGGTATATAACTCAATCGATGAACTTGTGTTTATTGCTTAATGATTTGTTTTTGTTTAGGCTAACCATATGTCTTGGACACTACAATTGGATGGCTTAGGTGGATACAACAGGGTTCGTCATGGGATCTAGAAATTGGGAAATTTTGAAAATTACTGTCAAGTTTTGTTATAGAAGTGTTCGCTCTGACCAATTCATGTTTAGTGGGCCGTGGCAAAGGGAGGGGAGGGCTTAGCTGTGGCCAACGTCCCAATATATATATATATATATAGCCTTTTTTTTTTTTTTTTTTTTTAATTTTAAGTTTGTGTTATAGTCTTCCTACCTGGTGTTCCTTAGATTCTGGTCAAGTTAAGCAGAATCATTGGGTTTATTTAAGGCCCAATCTAGCCCAAATCTACAATGTTCTTTAAATCATTGTGTTGGAGGCATGCTCTAACTTTGGTGAGCCTCCAGACTCAATTCACCTAAACTTTTTTATAAAAAAAAAAAAATCTAAATTGTAAGTGGATAGACTCAATAACGACATGACATCTGAGTACGTTTTCCACAGTTTGAGTTTACATAAAAGGGATGATAAGATGTGGCTGGTTTGTTCGTATCCAGTATACTTCTAGAAAATCAAATATGGTTGCTGAGACTATTACATTGTAGAGCCTTTGTAAGTAATTGAAATGGATACTTCTACATTGATGTGGCAACTGAAATGTTAGGGGTACTATGAGAAATGACGTCTTGTGATCTTCATCCCAAGATGACATTTATAACTAAAGAAAAATCTATGGGACTAAAATGAAAATCATGAGGGATTGAATTGTAAGAAATTCCTAGCTAGAGTTTGATCATATATAACTAACGCAAAGTCAAGCAAGAAATATGGCAGAAATTCATAATTTCAAGAAAATTATAGTTTCAAAATTTATGGTAAAAAATGACACTAAGCATTAGAATAGAGAAATAAGAGCAAGTATAAGACTTGCCCAAGACTAAATTGCCTATAGATAGTCATATTCATATAATCCTCTAGTTCTAAATATAGAAGCTAATTTGGAGTTGGTTTTTGTTCTAAATATAATGTCTTATACATTTTATCTTAGACATTTATTATTGAGTTAAGGGGCAAAAATACACATGTGCTTTATTTGAAGGAGCGCCAACACCAAGTGCTTTTTTTGGGGGCAAAAGTGCCCATGTAGTAACAATTTTAGAGCAAAAGTCACACAAAACGTTAATAGAAAGGACGCTCGTTACTTTGGTGTTATCCAACGTTAAATGCTCCCAAGGGAGCAAATCGAAATCGCGGCTTGTGTTGGGGCAGAATTTGGAAGGACTCTCAGGGACTAAGGTGAATGATGATGATTCCTCCAAGTTCCAATCCTTCAAGTCCAAGTCGAAAGGCACCCCCCTCCTTTTCTTTCTTTCTCTTGTCGCTACTAGCCACTTGTTTTTTCCCTTCCAAACCCTCTATTTTCAGTTTTCCCCGTCTCAAGCGACGAAACCCTGTTTTATTTTGCCTTCTACTTGATCGATTCTCTGAATCAGATTTTCTTGATGGAATAGTGAACAATTTAGTTTCTTTACTTGTGTACGGCAAAGGGAAGCCCTGAATTCTCAACCATCAA
This sequence comes from Acacia acuminata, assembly GCA_019022655.1. Lineage (NCBI taxonomy): Eukaryota > Viridiplantae > Streptophyta > Magnoliopsida > Fabales > Fabaceae > Acacia > Acacia acuminata. The sequence continues at coordinate 1,528,564 of JAFJYI010000013.1, forward strand.
AGTAGGTCTTCTTTCCTTTAAGAGAATGGCTATGCGTACTACGAGAAAGATTCAGATATTCTCGAATGGAAGCACCTTAAAGGCGAACACATCCACTGTCTCTTTGTTCTTTTACGCATGATTGCCTTTGCTGGATTTGCATTATATTATTTTTACGCTGTATCCAGTGTTGTAAAAATGGCGTTCTGAAATGTAGACACGTCTGTTTCTACATTTTTTCGCCGGAAAATGTGTCGACTCGGACGCTGGAACGGTTTTGGCGCTGAAACGGCTGGAACACCGTTTTAACTCGGTAAAATCAGTTGAAACGTCCGTTTCTCACATTCGCCCTTGGTTCCGTCCGGCGGTGGGTATCTCGTGGCTAGTTCTCTTCCCTCCGTTTCAGGTCGCCGGCGGCGATGGTGGTGAGGGTGGAGGCCACCAGCGACTTAAAGGAATGTGGGGGAAGGAAGGATCGAAGGTCAAAGCTCGCCCCTCTCTCGCCTCTCACCTCGCGACGCTATGTGATCTTCGGGTAGATCGAGTCTGTCTCAGGTCCCTCGAGGAAGATGACGACATAATTGATCCCTTGGTCAAAACGCAAGGGACTAAAATGCCAAAATTCAAAGTTCTGAGGACGGACTAAACTGAAATAGTTCAAAATATTATTGGGGCATAACTACACTTTCCAAGAAAATGCATTAAGAATCCTAATTTAATTATGAAAAATCACATTAAATTATGAACTTGATTATTTCGACTTATATTTGTGATGACTTTAATGTATTGTGTGTTTTGGTTTTATATATGTTGGATTTTTTTTTTTCCTTGTAGTATGTAGTAAACTCTTATGTTTCGTTTACATTTTTGCTCACCTTCACCGTTTCTACGTAGACTCTACGTTTTAACAACATTGGCTGTATCTGCACGTCATGGGAACAATGTGATTGCGAACACCTATTTTCCATCACAGCTCCAATCTATCAATTGGTCCCTCTTCGTTGAATCTTGTTTGCGGACCACTACCTCAGTCTCGATTTCTTGTTCCTCACATCTCCAATCTGTCGATTGCTCCCTCTCGGTTGAATCTCGTTTTCTGACCACAGATGTTGGGGCCTCAGGCGTGGTTCAGCGTTTTCTGTGATAACACCTAGATTTATTCATATCAAGCTCCCCCATTGCCACGTTTTCTGTGATAACACCTGGAGCATTTAAATTGGATAACACCAAAGTAGCAGACGTCTTTTCTATTAACGTTTTGTGTGACTTTTGCTCTAAAATTGTAACCAATGGGCACTTTTGCCCCCCCCCCAAAAAACACTTAGTGTTGGGCGCTCCTTTGGATAAAGCACATATGTATTTATGCCCCTTAACCCTTTATTATTTTCCCCAAACAATCTTACGTCCTCAACAATATGTAGTAGTAATTAAATTCAAATAGTTACAATACATTAGTTACGTAGGAGTATTTTAAGAAGACTGTCATATTTGTTACAATAATTAACTGATCTACCTAATTTCTTTAATCCATCCAAATTAATTTAATAGCTCTTACATTAAGGATTGGGTATTCTATATAATAACAATTTTTAGAAAAGAAACCTTGCTTAGCTAGCCTTTCTAAAGCACAACTTTCTTTTGCTTCCTAAAAGAAACAAAACAAAAGAGCCAGGTATATAGCAATAACAACATTGTTAGGATGAAGAGAAAGAGAAAGAACAATTACATGGAGTAGCTTATCTAAATCATTAGCCTAAACAACAACTTCCTTCTCCTTCAATTCTTCAAGATATCTAACTTTTTATATTTAAAATTATCCAAATTCACGACTATATTGTAGAAAGCAAACCAATTAGGCAAAAAGAATGTTGATGTCTCATGTGACTCTAAGGAAGAGGATCTCTCTTACAAAGAGAATAAGCTAGGTGATTATGGCTATAAAGGAAGGTGAGAGAATCCAAAGGATTATAGTGTATGGAAATATTTGGCTTGAAGATGTGAAGAAAGACTTGGAGTCGAAAGGAGAGAATTAAACTCTAACGACAACTTTTCATATGGTTTGAAGAAGAATAAGTGTCTTGTTAATTATGTCTAAAGATGAAAACCCATATTATCAAGGCGCTAGGCAAGCTACTATTACCATGAATCTCCAAAGTTTGGGGTTTGAGAACTTATGGAAGATTCCAAGAAGAAACTTTTTGAATGATAGATTTGTATATATAATATGATTATTTTATCATTACATGTTTTTACTTCTGATGAGAATATGAATTACAAATATTTCCATTTTTCCCATTTTATATTTCTTACAGCATATAATACAATTATAACAATAACTTGAAGTCATGAAATGCTCTTTAAATTTAGTCATATCAAATTTTTTTGAATAACTTCAGATTTATATATCAGCCAAATAATAATTTAGGATATATTTTGAGCAGATTATTAAGAGGACATAATAAAATTAAATTTTTTACTAAATATTAATAGTTAATTAAATTATACACTTAACTATTTTAATATACCCAGTGTATATATAGTGAAAAAACCAGAAATTTAACCAACAACAAAGAAATATCATTGCAAGTGATTGAAAGGTGACCTAACAAAACTAACTGACTTTCAACCAAATTAAATTTGAAGTTTGTGATGATTTATTCCCCCTTTTTGGCTCTTTTATATGATTTTTTTCCTCTGAAGTTAAGATAGTAGTACTCAGGAATTGATTACCCAATATGGAATTGTTTAAATAGAAGTCAAATTTTGTGCAGGATTTGACCGATCAAGATGAAGAAGAAGCTATATAGAGATAGATGTTTTTTTTTTTTTTTTTGGCCAGTATATAGAGATAGAAGTTGAAGTCTATATATGAAGATAAAAAGGAAAGCTACGCACTTACACATACATATATACGAGTACATGGTAATGATTATTGAAAGGCTATATATAAATATAATATTAAAGAGAAGAAAGGGACCTTGAGCTAGCATAATCGTAGAGCTTTCCAGTGGAAGAAAAGACAATGAGACCAATCTCAGCATCACAAAGCGTAGCCAGTTCCTTAGCTTTCTTGAAAAGCCCTCTTCTTCTCTTTGAGAATGTCACTTGCCTCGCTGTTATGTTATCTATCTTCTTCATCTCTATCCTCTTTCTCGTCATTTCCCTCTCTAAATTTACCCAAAATCCACCACATCAAAAATCCATCATCAGTAGTCAAATTCAATTTCAGGGCTTAAAACTAGTTTTACAAAGAAAATACTGACTCAAAAAGAAGACCTTGATGTAGAAAGATTCTTAGCTGATATACTGTGGAAGATGATGCAGAAAAGTGTAAAGGAAGAAAGCTAAGGAAATTTCTCATCAAATAAAAGAACCAAGTGATGCAGAGGGATTAGGGTTTTCGTGGGTTTAGATGTTGACTATGCCGGGGGCAAAAAAAAAAAAAAGCAGAACTTCAATTCAACAAAATCTGAAAGTGAAAGAAAGGAACCATGTCTACAATGAACGAAAATCAGTTAACTTAGTTAATCAAACTTGGGGGAGAGATCAGAAAGTTACAATTTATATTATCGTCCCCTACCTTTTTCAGATCTCTCTTTTCTGAGCCTGTGATATAAGAACCTAAATTCCAGAACAAAATCGCCCAGTGGAAGAAGAAGAGAAGATGGAAAATAAGCAGATTTAGATAGGGTGGCACTGTCTTCAGAATTTCCATTTATGGGCAAGCTATATAAAGCTGGGGCTTTGTCTGCTTTTTTTTTTTTTTTTTTTGGTTTATGGTTTTTTTGCCCTAAAAAATGGCATTTAAAAAGAAAGTCAAGTGGGCAGGAGTAGCCATCCCAGTCAGTGGGATGTCTGTTGGGTGCATCAGACAGGGGCATCTCTCACCCTCGTACTCCTCGAATCTCCTATATCTTCACTGTTTACTTTGGTTTTTTAATCGCGTGATATACAAGTTGGACTGCTTTAATTATATTTGTATTCCTTCAATTTTCTGATCTTCTCATGGCTTTTGTATGCAATTTTGGCTTTCACACCCACCTAGGTAAATATATTTTATAATGAATGCTTATTAACGTTTTTAGTTTAATAAAGTAAATTCTTATAGTTTTATCATATTTTCGATTAATACTACTATAAGGAATAGATTTTACTTTCTTTAACAACATATGTTTTTCAAAAATGAAAGTAAAAATTAAAGACGGTAGCATTTTTGTAATTATATGCTAGAATTTTGATATCATTTGTCCCGTTTTAAAATTGAGATGTCAAAAGCCATACTTTTAGCATCCCAATTGGAAAAGGGATGCCAAAAGCTGTCCCATTATTCGCCACCTCCACCCATTCACACTCCTCACTCCCCACTTCCACTCAATCACTCTCCTTCTGGAAGCATGCTAGAATCAGCATATTGCTCCTCATGAGGCTTTCGTCTTCTTCGTCATGAGAGGAATCCGAGCGTTCCACAGCTTTAGCTTTAGCTTCCGCTACCAGCGACGAACCCGCCTGCTCCTTCTGCATCCATGAATGGTGGTTCACCTCTGTGTCCTCCAAATCCAACACGTCGCTTTTCGCCAATGAATTTGTGTCTTCCTGCAGCTTCCACACCGTTATCCCTTTGGCGTTGCTCCTTCATCTTTGGTTTCATCTTTTTGTGGCTCTCCTTCTGTCAAACTCATTGCTTCTGTCTCTAGGATCTACGTTGGCCTCTAATTTGTGAGAATCTTCTTTCTCTTTTTCTATCGCATTCAATATGTCTTTTAAGGCTTTCACCTATGCACGGAAGATTAAGCTCGGTTAATCACTAATTCGACCTTGTTTTCTGTCGGAAATCTAATTACTGACAGAATTCGGTGGGTAATTTCCTTTGGTAATGCGACTTTTTTTTGTAGTGCTTCCTGCCTTTCAAATCTGTCTCTCGTCCCTTTTCCTGCTCTCCCTCTTGCTCTTATCCCTTACAACAGCAATAAATTCACACAAATAAATTCACGACCTAAAAAAAGGAGACTTCTCCTCTTACGTGGATCTATATATAGACCAAAAAAGAACGCGCGTATTGAATCTTCATCCAAACTCAAACAAATATAATATACATATCACTTGTTCAGATCGCCAGCCATGGCTTCTTCTTTTGCAATAGGGGAATCCATGCTCGTAACTTTCCCTGTGGCTCTCAGATCATCACATTATTTTTAAGCGTGATGACGAGTTCAAGTATTGTAACAGCTCGTGAGGTTACTATTAATGTTATGCCAGTTATTACCAGAGGCAATTCTTATGCTACCCCACTTGTTATCCGTCCCATTTCAATTCCTTCAATCCCATTCCCACCACAGGGCACCAAATCTCCCTAATTTTTTTTAGTGGGAAAATGACCATGAAGTTCTAAGGAAGAGATTTAATAATAATAAAAATAAATTCCAATAAGAAGTGAGTGGCATAAACCTGTTGTCAATTCTTGTTAATTCTTCTTGTACTGAAACTTGTCATTGCATACTCCTCTGTTATTATTGGACTTTTGAGTTATTAAATCTTTTTCTTAAGACGTTATAGTAAATTCTCCTATTTTTAATGTAGGTTATCCCATTTATCCTTAATTATATCATATATTTTCACATCCTACACACTGTATGTATGGATATATGCAGTGGCAGACTCAGGAATTTTAATGACGGGAGGCGAAAATAAAAAATACTATATCATAAATAAAAGTACTTGAAATATAATACGAGACATAATATACAAAAAATTGAAAGAAATATATTACAAGTAATTAAGATCACTTCACTTGACTCTTACTCTCTTGTTTTCATATTGTTAAACTCATCTATAATTGAATCCGTGCTAAAACTTAAAACAATTTCTTTTTTCAATGTATATAATCAAATAATCATCAAGAAATTGAATCCGTGTTGAACATTCCTAGTTTCAAAGTCTTAACACTTGTATCTTCCATATATACAAGATTGAAAAACATTTCCCATATAAAACCATCTTTATCGATGTATCTCAAAATAATATAATCTTTTTTAGATACATCACAAGCTTCATCAAGAATAAGACTAATTGAAATAGGGAGGCTAATTACCAAAATGCCATTTTATTTTATATATAATTTTCTTAAAAAAAATTTAGGGAGGACCACTCCTAACCCCTGTGTCCGCCCCTATACATATGTATGTATGAATGAGCACTTATCCACCTAAATAATGAAGGGACCTTTGTTATAAAATGCAGGTATGAGATGCAACATAAGGATTAGATGGGCCCCACTCACAGCTGGGTCCTACCCCCATTTCTTATCTTTCTCTTTCTCTACATTTTGTGGGAAAGAGTTTATATGCTTGTAATATAGATCGATGCGGGAGTCTTTGATTGTTCTATGTGAGAAGGATTTGTCTGAGGCTATCAATAATGTACTTTTCATGTTGGCGTGACAACACACACACACACACAGTGTTATTTGTTAATGTGGTTACTGTCTTGAAAGTTAGTCAATTATATGTGTATAAATATAAGTGAAGGAAAATTAATCATTTAACCCTTAGGACCCACTTGGTTCGCTGAATGTTGGGGGAAGGAAAGGAAAGGAAAGGAAAGGAAGATTGGGAGGGAACTTTAAAAATGTGAGCCATTTGGTTCACTAGGGAAAGGAAGTTAGTTGAGGGAAAATAATATGTTTGGTATGGAGAATTGGTGTTTTTAAGTGGGAAGATTAGGTGAATTTCCGCAAATGCCCTTTATAAAAAAAAGAAAAAAATGTTGAATTTGGTTCGAACAGTGCGGCCAGTTCGAACCCTAACCCAAATCGCGAATACGGTGAGAGGAAAAATTGATTGCAGTGTATGGGATATGAAATTGCAATCACGATTGGCATGCAGAGGCCACAAGTTCGACAAATAATAAAAGCTCGAACAAGGTGTGAATTGATCGGAGGATCGATGGAGTTTGTGTGTAAGGTGAGAGACAGGATTGAAAAAGCGATGGCTTGATGTAATAAAGTAACGACAACAAAGTAGCACCGATTTGATTAAAATGAAAGTTAGGTCAGTTAAAATGGCGACACCAACTGGAAAAAAGTCTCGTTCCGAGGTTGAAGAAGAAGAGTAACAGGATTACAATAAGTTTAACACTATATTAAACTTGTCAATAAAGAAGCAGTACAAAGCATACGAATATCAGATGGAAAAGCAATTGTTATTTGTTTTCATTGAATGTAATAAGTTGTGGGAAAGCAATAAAAGAGAAGCAGATGGAAATTTTCCTAGTAAGGTGGACATGAGAGCAGTACAATAACGCGAGGCACATAAGCGATATATCGTTTGTTACAAGGAAAAAACTAGAAGGAAATTTGGCCAATAAAATGCGCATAAAAAGAAATAGAAGGAATTTGGACATGAAAGTAGCATAAGGCACAGTGACATAAATGAACATAGATGATACCAAAATTAGAGTAGGGTGAAAGGAAATAAATTGAAGGCATTGTAAAGCAACTACAGCAAAAAGATCACCATAATGGAGCATAAAAGAATGTAGAAATAGGCTTCAAGACACAAGTGTTGAGGTCACATATGAAAGAAGATTTTCAACATCATTTAATAAATTGGGTGGATCACAAGTCAAAATGAGGCAAATCCCATGTCCATAATGGAAACATTCATAAAATCAGTTCATCAGAGGATAATATTGAAATAGCAAAGAAACAACTAAATATTACGTTCGAACCAAATGTCCTAGTTCGAACGGAAGTCATAGCAACAAAACCAGTACAACAATGGTTTAGCAGGTGTCAAAACGACAATGCAATCTACAAAACCACACCTCAGCCATGCATACAACCCAAAAAACAGCTAAAAATAAAGTCTTCCTAATTCTTCTTCCTCCTCTTAGCTGGGGACCTTTGAGCAGTGGAGCGTTTAGGCGAAGCTGTGGTTGAACCAGGGAGGTCCACAGGGACGTACATGGGGGAAACTAGACGTTGGTTGTGGATCAGCAAAGCTTGGGTCAGATGAAAATATATGTGGCAAATTTTCTGCTGCAAGGAATGAACCTCAAAGGCACTGCGTCTGATATTGGCCTGGAAGGTGCAGCAGGAGGTTGAATAGGTTCAGGCAGAGGCACAAGTGACAGAGGTGTGACTGGATCAAGATCATCTCCGGTAGCTTCTGTTCTGGGTTCAGGAACATGTTGTTGCTTAGGGGAATGAAGGCTTAGGGATTGTTGGGGGAGGGTGCAGCTGTCTCTTCAGCTGATGCCTGCTGCATATGTTGATCATGCAAATCAGCTGACTCAGGCACTTGTGACTCATCACCTCTATTATGTGTCTCATCTGGTTCATCAGTTCCAAAGATGGGGGACTACTTGGAGCCGAGAGGTGAGTCATCAGGGTCCCTGTGGCCATCAACAGTATGGTCCTCTGCATCAGCCTCAGCAGTGTTGGATGGGGGAATCTCTTCTTGTTGGGACTTAACTTGATTTCCACCGTCAGAAGAAGGACCTGCCTTGTCTCTAAACTCATCAGTAGGGGCCCTTTCATAGGCCTTGTAAGCAGCAAACTCCTTCAACTCCGTCGAATATAGGTGGATAAAATCCCTCAAACATGTCAAGTCCATAGCAATACTCCTCATTCTGCTGTCCATCTCACCACGCTGTGACTGAAGCTTTGAGTCCATTATGTGAAGCTGTGACTTAAGCTTTGACTCCATTATGTCAAGCTCCTCCTTCACAATGGTTCGAACTACTACACCCAAATCTGCTGAATTTTCATGAACATGAGTCGGCTGTGAATGGGATAGGCCAGTTGGAGCGGAGGGCTCGTCAGGGGATGTCTTCTTGGTATCATTTTCCCTCTCATTGTGTGATAATGAAGGCTTCTTTGCTGGAAGATAAATTCGCATTCGGCGCAAACACTGCTCATCAAATTCCTTGGTCCAGATTGGTGCTTCACCCTCATGCAAATACCACACTTTGTTCTTGTCCAATATAAGAGACACAATGGACGGGTATGGTAGTTCTATGTTTTTGACCCCAAACCTCGCACCTTTAAGCATAGTGTCCACAATCCTCTTCCCCATACGAAACGACTTCCCCTTGATCAAACATGTCATGATGGTCTTGTCATCAGTGCTCAAAGTAGTGTAGTGCCTTCCCTTATTTACAAAATTCCTACTGTATAGATAATGCAGCACCCTATACCTAACAGACATTTGCGCAGGTTTGAACAGACCTACATCATCCTCTGTACCCTCTTGTTCAAGCAGGATTCTGTCCATATCTTCTCCTGTGAACGTTTTGTCTTTGGACTGTGGTTTTTTAATGTTTAACCACTTCAGTATCTGTTTCTCATTGACCTCTATGGTTTGCCCCCTGACCCATGTGGACACAACTCCACTTCTAGACATTTTTAGATTGGAATAAAACACTTTCACTACACTATCACAGTATGACAACGACAGTTCAAGCAGTCCCCTATAAGGCCTAAGAATGTCACTTATACCAAAACCAAACTCAGACTCGAATGTCTCAAAGTTGACCTTGGTCATGCTACATATACTTTTCCCAACTAACCTGATGTCACACTCTTCCAGTTTTAAGTTGTTGAAATCATGCTTTGCCTCAGGAAGCCTTGTCCTCTGTTGTCTTTTTAAGTCCTTATACAATTTAGCCCGAACATGATCAACTTCTACATTATCCTCCTCTTCATCTTCTTCCCCATTGGATGTCTTATCTGACACGCTATCATCCCCTGCATGTTCTTCTTCATCAGATTTTCAGCCTTGTCACTGTCATCTTGTTCATCATCTTTCTCATTGGACGAGTTACCTGACACATGTTCATCCTCTGCATCTTCTTCTTGGTCAGACGACTTATCTGAGACATCTGCATCCTTTTCATCTTCTTGTTCATCGGACGAGTTACCTGACACATGTTCATCCTCTGCATCTTCTTCTTGGTCAGACGACTTATCTGAGACATCTGCATCCTTTTCATCTTCTTGTTCATCGAACGACTTGCGTGACACATTGCCATCCTCGTCATCTTCTTCCCCATCGGATGAGTGCTCAGACACATTTTCCTCCTCTTCACTTGCCACAACTGTTTGCTTCCCCCTTTTTATCTCTTCCCGCCACTGTTTTTTTCATTTGGGGGAATATTGTTTTGAAGAATGAGGGGAAGCATCATACTTACTATCAGCAGCAAGTTTTACCCCAACAGAAGCACTAGCGGGTCACTTCCTCCTTGATGCTCGTTGGTTTTTCTTTGCTTCCTTTGCGTCAAGGTTGTGTTTCCACTTGGCCGCTACCTCCAATTTGTCTGCTTCTTCTTCAGACTTGTACTTCGAAGTAGCTGCTCTTTCGCAACGATGAAGCTTCGCCTTGTGTTCTCTGTACTTGTTCAGGTCTTCCTTTGTTATTCCCAAAGCCGACAAGAGATCACCCGACATCTTCACCCTTGCCATTGCCTATGCACTTGATGTGTAACGAAACCAGAAAGCTGGAGGGAATAAAGAGAGAAACACCGAATGGCTTATCCTTAACGGTAGACCAAGTAATTGAAAGACAATGTGAGGAAGAAATAGCACTACTATCGATCATTTGGAGGTTACAACGATTTGTAACAGCAGAGCATACAGGGGGCTGGTTAACCGTTTTGGCATTTTAAAAACCAGAGTAAAAAATTGGGGGGAATGCACGAGACGAAGGCGGGGAAGAGATAAAAATATTATCGTTGTTCGATCTCCCCTAAATTAGGGCTAAGGGTACATTAGACAATTTGTATTGGGCCTATTAATGCGTCTTCAGGTTTGGTGGCTGTCAAGCCGACTGTTCGAACTAAATCAACTAGTTCAAACGAAAACATCGATCAAACCGCTTCCAATGGATAAACTAATGTCCTCGTTAGTTCGAACTAAATTGAAACGTTTGAACTAAAGATATTCTCTGTACTTGTGTGTTCGAATGGAAACTTTGACAGTGGGCACATCAGTGGAATCTGTCAGTGCAACATGTTGACAGATGGGCACATCAGACGAATTTCTATGATTCAACAAAGGTTTTTTTTTTGTTACAAGAAGCAGGTATAGTAAATGTTGAAAGAAGTTTTTTTGTTACAAGAAGCAGGTTCACTTCAGTGTTACCGTCAGATTTTTTGTTACAACAAGCAGGTTCACTTCAGTGTTAGCCTTAGATTTTTTGTTACAAGAAGCAGGTTCAGTAGATTGGACATTTGCTGGGTTTTGTTATTACAAGCACAATGTATAGTCATACAGGAAAAACAATACTGTGCAGCAACAAAGGTTTTCACTATGTATTTGTTACAAGAAACAGGTACATAAACAATGATCAACTTTTATACATTACCAAAAGTGTGAGTACATATCCTAAACCAGGCATAGTCTAGCTGGCCTCAATCACAATACATTGACTGAAATCACCTATAACATGATGCTACACACAAAATTTATGCCATGTTCAGTTTTCCCTTAACCTTTGAACATGGTAAAAAGTTTGTGATACTGAATATAAGACAGGCCTGTACAAAATACTGATATAAACACTTGTGTGTGGGGTATTACATACACAAAAGACAGATGAGTGTCCAAAAAATAGTGACACACCTGACTGACCCCTGCCCACACCAAAAACATATAAGCCCAGCTACGTACTCAACATACAGACACTACAATACTGTCACAGCTGCTAGAAGGAATGCTGATTGAGCAACGTACGGAGCCATGACAGCTTAAACTCTGGAGGAATTGATCCAAATGCCTTCAGATACTTGGCAGACGCAAGGATCTTCATATGGGCAATGTTCCTCTCATTCCAAGTCAGCTCCTCAACTTGCAGCAGCTCCATGAATAAGGCATCTTCTTTGCGAAAGTTCTTCCTTATTGGCGTTGCCATCATGTTGCCTAGCTTGTCAAACGCAAGTACCTATGGTATTGTCCAATTGTGTGACAAGATCTCGCAATGCTTCGCCTATGACTTCGCATTGTTCAGTTTGCGCTTCTTCTTTGGAGCCAATGATGCATCAGTTGGATTTGTTGGAGTGGTAACATGTTCATTATTTGTTTGTGAGAACTCTGATTCATCAGGGACATCTTGTGGTGTATCCGGAAGCTCGTCATCTTCAAGATTAACCTGTTCCTCCATTGCCCCAGGGCACTCTCCTTCATCACCGATGGCCCTGTCCTTTCCCCAAATGATGCATAGAGAGTCAAAGTTCGGCAAAGGTTTTGTCCAAAATTCCTTGTGCTTAGGATGAGGCTGCAGGTTAAGACTTATGTTGAGTTTGAGAACTTACAGACGCTCATGCATTATTCATTAGTAAAGTAACAATTTGAACACAATTGTGGGATCACATACCTTCAGATACTCTTCCCAAACATCAGCATCTGTAGTGACAAGTTTTGTGTCTGGATCCCAACCAAATCCAGAGGTGTGGGGCCCATAAATGATGTCATACGCTGCCTCGCCACAAGCGCTTCAATGTCTTCGGGAGGTGATGTGGGGTGTTGCTTTTATGCCACATCCTGGGAGCTTGGCCTCCATCATGGTCTGCAAAGCATTCGCATATCCAGACTTGAAGCCATTGTCTGCCATGAACGTTTGGTCCAACTTCATCCCAACAAGACATTCAACCAACACTCTATCCTCAAGAGCACTCCACATCTTCATCCTCGAACCACCTTCTTGTTGAGATTGATCCATCTAAAAAACACAAATTAAACAAAATATTGCAAGTATCGTTAATGTTAACATAACAATGAAGTAACAACAAATCACACCACAACATGTACATAGGAAAAGATCATAATTTAAATTTAGAATCACATAGAAACAGCATGTTGTTTAATACATAAACGTATGGAATTAAATGTTCGTGCGCCTAGCAATACTTGTGTACTACATTATCATTTATCCTTGTGTCACAAAGGCTCCAAACTTCTCATTTGCAACTTGTTCCCTATAATTACTCCACGCATCACTAGTTTCCAGAGGAACTATAGGCGTGTTGTCAACCGTTGGAGGTTCAATGTCAAAGGACTCAAGTTGCTCATCAAGGGGATCTTGAACACTCTCCCGACGAATGATATTATGGAGCAAACAACAAGCGACGATGTATCTGTTCTGCAGCCTGACTGGATAAAAAGATGGGCTCCTCAATATTGCCCACCTTAACTTTAGTACGCCAAAGCACCTTTCTATGACATTTCGGGCTGCAGAATGTCCCATGTTGAAACACTCATGCGCAGTTTGGGGTTGATGTCCTTGTCACCAGTCATTAAGGTGGTACCTTTGACCTCTATAAGGAGCCAAAAAACCTTGGCAATTACCGTACCCGCATCCACCAAGTAGTAGTTCCTCGCGCAAACAAAAAAAAAAGTTAACGAATAGTAGTGTCAATTAATTTCAACCCACTAACGCACCCTTACATCGATACCTAGCGGTACTCTTAGCTCATGCGGTCTCCTTGTAGCATCTCTCAGAACCCTCCCATTCGCAGTTGAGCCTTCCCACCCGGGGAAAACAAATATGAATTGCCCATCCGGTGAGCATACCCCAAGAACATTGGTTGTTACCTCTCCTTTTCTATTTCAGTACCTCCCCTTATGTGTTGCAAGGATTTGAACACGTATGTGCGTACCATCCAATGCACCGAGGCACCCCTGAAATGGGAAAAAAGGGTTTCGCCCTTAAGGTCAAACAATACTTTTAATACTCAGTTAAACTACTCACATATGAACATCATGTACATACCTTGAACCACTTCCAACGATGATCATTTGAGTCCTCCAGAATTGGCTCTGGTTTCTTTAAAAGCAATGATTGAAGTCTAATGGTTGCATTAAGCACTAGTTTGAAGTATCTCCTTATGGTTTCTCCTGACCTTCCAAACTCAAACTGAATTACTCTGTTCTTCACATGATGGGCCAATATGTGAAGGAACATAGCCACTTGCTCATCAACTAGCATATGTCTGGTTGGTCTCAATCCGCCAATTGTGTCTAACATGTGGCACAATTTATCAAAAGTTGTCCGGTACATCCTAATTTGGTTGAAGCAAGTGGTGTCACTACTATATATCATCGCCCTCAAATTCGCTCTCTTGGCATGGGAATCTAGCCTATATGTCCTATCTGGTAAGTGCCTCGGAACCCCTGCTCCCACAGCTACTATCATCGCCACAACCATGGTCCTCACTGCTAGTAGCAAAGCTAAGCACCCGGCCAACAATCCAACCATTTCCCATCTACGTGGCTCTGTACCTACACAATTTTCAACCACACTAGTAATCCACGACTCCTGTTTACAAACTACCACCATTTAACATTCATAAATTGGTATCTTTCATCCCATCGCCTCAATTTAAACGCCTACTATGACCCAACATGGCACTGACTGAATTAGCAACGTCCCACATCATACGTTTGAACTGGGAAGTCTGGTTCGAACGTAATGTTCATTTGATTTTTCCCCATATTTCTTCATTCACAGAACAACAGCACATTGTACACACACAAACAACATATTTTAATTCATTGCAATTACATTCCAAACCGTGTCAATCGTTTAAAACAGATTAATACGCGCCTCATTAACATACAAGAATATAAAAACCACTCACACTCGTCTTTCTCTCTGTCCCCAACGTCCAAGCATATAACCATGTCTGTGTAAAATTGCTTCCATTCAAGTGTTTGTGTGTGTTCCCCCCAGCTCGAATGAACAACCCTTCCTAAATCTCCTAAAACTACCGGTAAATCACACATTAATTCATTTCGGATGTATACTGACCTCAAATGCAGCTCTGTTCCCAGGGTTAAACTTCTCCTTCGGCGATAAACGTCCACTGTTTTCCAACCTTCTCCGCCGACAGCTTTGTCCAGCTCCAAACTTTTTCACCGACAGCTTCATCCACCTCCAGCTCGCGCCTTAAATGCTTTTTGATTAATTGGTACAGTGTTTTAGGGGCCTTTTTGTCCGACATTTTAACTCTCCCGGCAACATTTTAACATTCCCGCCTCTTTTTGAGGGAAAGCACATTCCAGCGGATGAGGGAAAATTCAAATTGGCGGGAATGGTCCTCGATGGAAGATGGCACAACCAAACGTGTTTTTTTCGTGGGAAATGTCTTATTTTCCCTTTCCACCGCCCTCTTTCAGTGAACCAAACGGGTCCTTAAGGTTTTGAATTCGAATAGAATTTTGCTTTTCACATCTGCCAGGTAATTATAATTTATAATGAATAATTATGTTAAAATTTCTTAGTTTAATAAAGTAAATTATGACAATATTTAAATATTTCAGAGTATATTGTGTATGATCCTTTACTATAAATCTATATTTTATATTAATATTTATATTAACAATATTGATTTTATAGATTCGGATATACTATTTATGATTTTAGTATTGATATTCTATGTGGCTAATGACTTATAAGGTACATCTCAACGGAATATCTAATTAAAGGATGTTGAACATGATTTTAACACAATATTTTCTTCTAAATTTTATTTCATGAGATCATTTTGTCTATTAAATTTTTTTTAAAAAATATCAAAATTAATAATATGGACAAATCTCCTTATCTTTTGATTGGACATGGTAGCGTTCGTAAATTGCATTTTAACATCAACATGATGTTGCCAACATTTGAACCCTGAATTCAATAGTCAGTACAATTACCAATGACGTACTATATATTATAGGGAAGACCCTGCGTCGCGGTTATTTGTAACCATACATTATGGTTCTAAATTGTTATATATGTAGGTTCTATATATACTTGGTGTATATACTTAACGGCTCCAAAATAATATGTATAAATTTTTTAATTTAATAATATACTGTAGAAAGTGCTACAGCTTGTCCCATATATTTTTTAAAAATAATATAAAAAAACTTGAGCATAAATTAGAAAATATAAAAATTTAAGTAAATCTTGAAATCCGATTCAATAAACCTAATTTCAACATATAATTTGAGTTGTTAAAGTTTAGGAATGTGAGATGCTCAAAATCAAGTAGCTAACCAACATTCAAGTAGACCGTGATTTAACCAGTTGCTAAAAATTAGGAGAAAATTTTGTTATCGATTTTTTGTCTATATAATCTAATGTGATCATAATTATTTTTACTGTAATAAAACGACAATTAAAAAATTCAGCATTTTATCTCATTGTCTTTTTTGTGCTCTACTTTTTTCCTGCATTTTTTTTCTCTATTTTTATCTTCAGACCATCGACTATCCTAAGAAATTACATATCATTTTTTGGTTTGTGATTCTTCTTCTTAGATGATCATGACTACTAACCTTGATCCTCAACTAGCAAGCTCTCATTATATCAAAAAATAAACTAAAACTAAAAAATTAATTTAAGAAAAAGAAAGTTTATATGAGGGAGAATCATGAGAAAAAGGAGCTGCAGAGTAGTGAAGAACCATGGGAGTTTGTGGAGGATGAGACCCGTAGCAATAGAGCAAAACCAATGAAAAAAGGAGTATGAGACTTGAGAGAAGCTCAAAAAACGTTGAAAGAGTTGCGTTAGATAAATTTTTTTCAGAATCCCATCTATTTATATTTGACATTTTGAAGAATCCAACGCTCTAATACTAAAGAATACTTAACAATTCTTTGTAAAGAACTGTCAAGTATTGTCAAATATATATATATATTTTCAAAATCCTGCCTTTTAATATTTGATAATTTTCAGAATCTTGCCTTCTTATATATATGGCAGTTATCAATTTTAGTTATTAAGTTTATTAAAAAGTACATAATGATTCTTTGCGAAGAATTGTCAAGCTGTCTTATTATATTTGATATTTTTCAAAATCCCACATTCGTATGCAAAACAATTATCATTTTTAACTGCTAGGTATTCTTGATGAAAACATAACAGTTCTTTGTGGATAACCATCAAATATTGTCAAATTTTTTCCTTTCAAAATTCCATATTCTTATATATAATGGTTATCATTTTTAACCATTAATTATTCAGGAATCATACTTTATAGTTAACTATTATAACCGTTTTGTATTTGTTTTTGCTCATATAAAGTTGGGAAGACAAACCGTTTGAAAGTATTATATAATAGTTGTTTTGTAAAAACTGCAATGTTTGTCAGTCAAAATATGATGATTGATAATTACAACCGTTATGTTTTTGTTTTTGTAAATTCCACCTCTCGATACATGATGGTGCATATATTTAATCATTAAGTTCTAGCATTATATATTATTGTGTGAACTATGCCTCGACATACATAACACTTATTCGTTATAACCGTTAATTATTAAATGTTATACATGTACGATTCTGAAGTAGTAGTCTCACAATGGAGACCAACCTTAAGGTCTATTTGGTACAAGAAAAATAGAGAGGAGGGGAGCAGAAATTTTAATAAGTTTAACTTAAAAGAAATGGTTAAGAGGGGTTGAAAAATTTTAATAAAGAGAATATATAAGATAAAATAGTAAGAAAAATTAATTAAAAGATTTTAAACCCACTTCTCTAATTTTTATATTTTCTCCCACCAAACAGATGTAGTTACTAGTAAAAGGAATAATTAAATGTTTCATGAAACTATTGTCGAGACACATACATGGAGGCACCATTTAGCTTTGGCCTGATTAGACAATAAGCATAGGATGAATAAGAAGGTCACCAAACTTTCAATGGCTTGGAGAAGGTGGTGGAGAAAAGAAAAGACAAGAAGGAATAATATGTCCGTTGGGATTGTAGGATTAGAAAGAATGTTAGGTAAATGATGTCTAGTTTATGTGGCCGAAGGATTTTTTTTTTTTTTTTTTTTTTTTTTTTTTTTTTTTTTTTTTTTTTAAAGGAAGTAGGGGCTGTTGTACATGTGTATGTGTGGCAGAATGGAAAATGATAAATATATAAGAGAGGAGGGCAAGTGGGGCCCTTGGTGTGCTGTCCGAATATGGGTGAAGGAAGTGAGTAGTTGTGCTGCGTATGTGTTGGAAGGGTTGTTGTGGGGTCCATTCTCAAAATAATTTATTTGATCCTCTTTAAACTCTTACAAGGTTTTTGGTTTCTTGGTTATTTACTCATTTAATTGTAAATATTAGTTAGGTGATTAAAAATTAATCCTTAATCTCATTTAAGGGTTTTTTTGTTTGTCAATTAACTTCTTTAGGCCATAGAATATTGTCTTTAAAATTTATGGCCCAAAATTATTCACTAACTATTTTTTTTTTTTTTTTTTTTTTTTTTTTGAATTTTTGGGAAAATATGCCCTAAATTCTAATTATAAATTTTAAAATTATCCAGGCTAAGTTTTCCATAATTAATTTTACATAGTATCTTTAATTTCCTAATCCCAAAATTTGAGATGTTACACTCATTAGATTGTTTCTTTTTATACACACACACCCTTTTTATGCAACGCTGCATACTCTCATGAGAATCAAATCCATTGTACTTCTGAGATTCCACACTCCGAGGCTCTAGCCAACGAATTACCACCACTACAGCGTCTTGAAATTTAAGAGCAACAAGTAATTAACTCCAAGTCCAAGTATACCGATGAGGGACCACCTTGCTGATTTGTTTGGTGTTTGGGGAGATTATATCGTGTGGAGCATGAATAGTAAGGTGTCACCTTTCGTTTCACCTTTGCCATGGTTTTTGCCCGCATGATCTTTAAGGAGTCGAATTCTAAATTTGCTATCTCTCTTTAGTTCGGAAAATGACAGTGAGGTTCTAAGGACTATTAAAAATTACAAAAAGTTTCAATAGAAATTCATATATCAAAAAATTAAGGGCTTTTTTGATATTATTTCTATTAACAATTAAGTCTTATATTTATAAAAAGACTTATATTTACAACAAAATTTAAAAAATCTGATCATTCACAATAGAAAAAAATTATATTCACAAACAATCATATTCACAACAAAATTTAAATGTCCGGATTTTGTTTCAAACTCAAGTTCCTAAACGTATAGAGGTTATTTACAACAAAAAAAAGGCTAGATTCACAAAATGTGGAGTCTTATATTCACAACAAGATTTTAAACATGGCCATTCACAACAAAAAAGTCATATTCACAATAGAAATGCTATATTTAAAACAAAATTTAAAAACCTGGATTTTGTTTCAATACAAATAATATCATGACTTTTTTGATATGTGAATTTTTGTTGAAACTTTTTTTAATTTTTTATGATCCTTGGAACTTGACTATCATTTTCCCTCTTTTGGATGGTATAAATGTAGTTGTGTCAAAATTATTATTTTTGTTTCAATTATTTTTAATCAATTACGAATTATTGAGCTTAAAGCTTGTGTGATATTTGCGGGACCAATGTTATTAATGTTGGAATCCCACTGGATGTGATACTTTTACATCCTCGATCCGTATATTTCCCTATATTTTCTATTCTATTTACCATTTTACAACTTTTTTGATTTCAGAACAACACTTTTTAGCGATTTTTATTTTGATTTTATTTTTTATTTTTTAACTTTCATTTAATATCCTCTTCAATCTACCCTACTTTTGTGTGTGTATGGAAGGCATAGTAGATATCTGGTGTATTAAATATAAGATAGATAGATCTATAAATATAGATGGGACGGCTATTCACTAAGGGTTGTGTGTATATAATATGTGATATATATGTATAGGTCACATGGTTATTCTTCAATATAAGTATGTGGTATATGAAATAGAATATAGGTGGGACGATTATTCCCCATCATAATTAATTTTGAGTGATTGTGTTGATTGAAAGATTGCAATTAAATGTTTGGTTATCTCTACGATTTTTTTTTTTTAAAAAAAAAAAAAATTATTGAGGTCAGGATTAGGTGAACTTTTACCCTTATCATTGTTTTCAATTGAACATTTGAATTTTGTTACATTTATTTAGTTTTAGGAAAGTCGTTTGTAAAAACTGTTGTGTGCCTTTGTTCCCTTTCTTGCACATTTTGTTATTTATGATCTCACTGAGTTAGTTGTAGTTATTTATTTTTGTGATATTTGTTTTTTTTTTTCAAGATAATACAACTAGTGAGGTTATTTATGGTCAATATGCTCCATAAACTTATGGAGTATATTTTGATAGCTCTCAGTTTATGTTTTAATGATAAAAAAACCTTGAAATATAAAGTGAACTTGATGATTTAAGTCACTTGAGTGAGTTTCTAAACACTTGACCTATGATCAGTCCCCAGACACTCCGGGATTTCTACTATCACTTCAATCGATTACACACTCTATACTCGAAAGTAATCTTCTCACTGGAATTCACTCTCCCTTACAAGTTGTAATCAAATAACCCAAGCTCAAAGTCCCACAACTTTGAGATTCTTGCAAGAATAATGATTTAGTAATAAACTCTCTAAAAGAGCAGGTTGATAAATACTGAAGTTATATATCCAAAGATATTACACAAGTATAAAAAACAGTAGATGTGTAATGATCGTTTTGAGCGTTTTTGTTTTTGGTGGTTGGAACGAATTGAATGTTTTAACTTATATATGGTGAAGGCAATTTGTGACCGTTGGAAGCCTTCAATGCAACGTTGGAAATAATGAATATAGCCGTTAAGCGTTGAAGCGCATTCATTACCCTCGTTGCTTGATTCATCCTGTAATTGCCGACATTCTTCGTTGACATTCTTTGTGTTTATTCCCGTTGGATGACTTGGCATTCAAATAAGGAAAGAACCGATAAATGCCTTCTGAATGTGTAGAGAATGATCGACCAAGTCTGTGCTTCGTTTTTTGAACCAGCATTTAATGCACCTGACGTAATCACTCGTTTTTTGATTAATCTTTAGTTAATCCATTATATAATCATCTGAAACTCACTAACAAAATGATTAAACATAGTTAGGAACACTAGTCAGTGATGATATGAAGAATATAAATCACACTTAAAGATTTAGCATTTACGAAAAGGGGGTTGTAAAACAGAGATATATCATGCTCGAGTGTATTTCAACAAAGCTCGAGCAGGTAACTCAAGTTAAGCATTTTATGCTTGAGTCACTAGATCATCTTTTTTGAAAATAAGTTTGAAGTTTAAATGAAGATGTCTCTGTATGACTTAGGCTCAAGTTTAAAATGTTTAGTTCAAGTTCATGGCTCGAGTCAATGAATGTTAGCTCGAGACAAGTTCTTCTTTCACAAATGAACTTTGAAATAGCATTTTGAAAATGGTTTGAAAACGCGTCAGCTCGAGTCACTAAGTGACTCACTCGAGTGAACCAATCCATTTGAAAATAAGTTACAAAGCATTGACTTGAGTTATAGAGTACTGACTCAAGTCACGGACTTATGAATTTTGAAAATAAGTTTTAAGTCCACAAGATATGACTTGAGTCACATAACTCAGGCTTGAGTTACTACCATTTCTTAAAATATTTCACAAAAGCTTATGACTCGACTTAAGCATGACTAGCTGATGAGCACAAATAGTACCATGTTTTCCCTATACTTACTGGCTGAATTGAATGTTAAATACATGCTTAACTGCAGATAATTTAAGCAAAAAGGTATACATTCATGATATAGGGACTAAAGAGTAGGAATCATTTGCATGTGCTAAAAATGGAACAATTTACTTTGTTTTTAAGGGAAATCGTATAGTGGCTGATACGATGCTATAGCATCCCGACAATGATTCGAAGTGCAATACAAGGCATCCCGAATGCTATAGCAAAGTATAGGACGCAATGCTATGTGACATGTTTGCTAACCTTTTTACCCAGATGATTTCAGGAATAAAATAAAGGGCGATATTAACAGATAGGTTGCTGACGTGACGAAATAGAAGATGCAGAGGATCGAAACTAAAAGATTTGAAGAATCCCGCATAATCAACAGAAGAAATCTACTCGGATCAGAAGATATGATAGATCCCGACAGATTAGGAAAGGCCCAGCTCGCTGTAACTTACGCCGCAAGAAAAAGCCTGATTATAAAAGGAAACAGCAGCGCCAACCCTAAGGGAGTCGGAGAGCCCTAGAACCAGATTCTATCTTTCGGCAGACTCAAGAGAAGAGTGAGAGATTTCACAAGAGCACGAGACTTCTAGGACAACCCAGCATCCTTCCCTGCAGTAAGACGGAAGAAGAAGATGTGGAGTGGTAGCGTGACAGGACCTCGACCACGCCGTCGGAGATTCCGCCAGAGCTTTCTGTTTTCCTTTCCTTTTAGCTTTATTTTCTCGATCATGGGTCATTCTGTTTGTGTCTGTTTTGTGTGTCCCTCGTCAGTCATGAACTGAACTTTATATGGCCGACGAGGATGAGTCTTTAAGTGTTGAATGAACCCAGTTGCAAGTTCTTAATTCAATAAATTTGGTTTGTGTATCGGTGTTTTAATTACTAGTTGGTTAACGGAAGTTAAGGGCTAGATTTGTGGCCTCAGCTTACTGGCAAGGAGTTGGGGTTAGATCTTTGAGAAACAAGATGTTTGCTAGGCAGCCGTGCACTGGCTTGACCTATTATTGTAGGCTTCGGGAATGGGTCACCTCTCATAACTACAACACCCGAGTGTAAAGGTGTCCGACTAGAAAGTTGCCATAGGAATATGGAAGGAGTATAGTTAGTATCATATGTATCGAACGCGGAAGCTTCGGTAGATAATAGAGGTGGGTTAACCAAATAGCTTTGTAGTTGGTAGCTATGTTGTAACAATTGGGAAGCCGGTATAGATGCTATAACATTGGGTAGAGCAACCTGGGGATTGATGCACTTAAGGATGATTTTCGAGTCCAGCCCTAACCTCTTATTGATATCTTCTCTCGTTTAAAGTCATTTTGTTTACGTTTTCTAGTAGCATAATTGCAAAACCCCTCAACCTGATTATATTTACTTTTTCTTTCACAACCTGTCACAAAGATTAGCGCGTCACCTCTCGGTATCTCGTCTCGTGGGACGATGCTCTACTTACACTTTATTACTTGTTCGACTGGTTCACTTGTCATCAAGGAAATCGACCAACACTAGCTCGAGTCAATATATATTTAAAATACTTTGATAGCTCTCTGCCTTGCACTGACTTGAGTTAAGCAACTTGAAACTCAAGTCAAGTTGAGTTCAAATATTTTGACAACTCTTTGTTTTGAGTTAACTCGAGTTTTGTAACCTAAAAATCCAGTCAATTCGACAGAACTTTGACAGTAAGTTTCTAGTTTAAGTTTGATCAAGTTAAAGGCATTTTGACTTAAACCATTAACTTCATTTTGTTTACAATTGTCTGTTATCATCAAAACACATAGAGAACTAACAAATCACTCAAGTAATAGATAATGCACTTGAGTGATGATCCTAACTTTCAGGGATTTTGCAAGTTACTCGCTGAAAAATTCAGTAGTGATGCAAGATCACTTGAGTAATTAAGTTATCACTCGAGTGATTCTCCATTACTCGCAGTTTTCAACAAGTTACTCGTAGTGTTTTTCTGGAAATTATAGTAAATCATTTGAGTGATAGTTCTCATCACTCGAGTGGACAAGTGACCACTTGACAATTTTGATCACTCACAACTATTTACAAGTCACTCGCAATCTTTTTTGAGAGTTAGAAAAGATCACTCGAGTGTTAGTGTCAACTTGTAGGCTTTCAGCAAATCACTCGCAGATGGACCAAGAGTGATTTGATCTTCTACTAAAGATTACTCGAGTGATCATAAGTATCACTCAAGTGATCCAAGATCACTTGCAAACAAATGCAAGTAATGCAATCATTCACTTGAGTTCTTGGGTAATGTTGAAACATTTTACAAACAAACAAGATTACTCGAGTTACATTTTCAAGCACTTGAGTGATATAACTTTCGATAACACTTCACTATGAGAACTCTAAGATCACTTGACACTCGAGTTACTCTACAAGCACTCAAAGTTATAATTGCTCGCTCAATGATCCTGGATCACACTTGACTGCAAGTTCATCGTCTTTCAAAAATCAATGTCTCGAGATTTCAAATACTTTGATTAAACATTTGATTACACTTGATTATTACTTATACAACTTCTCAATGTTACTAAACATGTTTATATATAAGTTTCATATGATTAAAACATGGCTGAACTCTAAAAGAAATAAAGCAAATCTTCTAACAAAACATCAAATGCGAAGCAGAAAACAAAGCATACCAGAAGGATTGCATTTGAAGCCTTTGTTGAAGCGAAGACGAAAGCGACTGAACATTGAATTCCTTCAACAGTTCTAATCTGTCTCTAACAGAAAAATTTGAATGCTCACAACGGTCATTAATGGCGAAAGCCTATAAATAGTCAAGCATTCAATACAAAGCAACTAACCAAGCCAAGGACAGGTCTTCTGTTAATTTATTGCTCAGTTCATTCTTTCACTAGTACAAAAAAGTCTTTTAAGACCGGACAAAAAACGCCTCGTAAGACTGAATCTGGAACCGGTCTCGTTCTAGGCGGTCTTAAAAATATGTTACTTTTAAGATCGGATGAACGACCAGTCTTAAAAAAATCATTTCTAGACCGAACTTTTGAAATATCCGGTCTTAAAAATGTTTTAGAATAAAAAAAAACCCAAATGAAACAATTGGTCCCAAATCACCGGATTTGGCAACATTTTGAATGTCCCTCCATCATCAGCGACGAAGAACCAAGAGAAGATTGGAAGGAAAAGCAAAAAAGATAATTACAAAGTCCACAAATAAGAAACAATAACAAGAAACAAAAATCATTCACCATGGAAATCGAATTTGAATCAATATAAAATCAGAGGTGAAATTGAAGTCCAGATCTACCAAAAAATCACAAGCTTAAAGCAACCAAATCTGAGCAGGATCCTCTTGTCGGTGCTAGCAAAGCTTCAAGCAACCAAAATCGAAGCCCAGATCTGAGCAGGAGCGGTCAAGGTAGGAATAAACAGACTTAAGTAAGAAGAGATCTGGGTTTGATTTTAAGCCGGATCTCGTGCGGCGCGCGTGGGAGGAGCCATAGATCGAAGAGGAAGGAGTCACCATCGTCCAGAATCCTCAAAGTAGTACGCTTTTGCCGTTGCTGAGGATTGGATTCGACGTCATCGCAAAACCCTCGAAGCATCTCACAGCCAACGTTGCTAAGGATTTGATCGTGTGACTCTTGGGATGACTTACGAAGATTGCGAGTAGGTTAGAGGAAGAGGATGGCATTCTTCCGAGGATTTGACCCGCGTGAGGCTCTTGGAACACTCGTTGAATCTATAACTAAGCAAATGTTATATTACCAAGAAGACAAAGCAGACTCACAAACTTGATAGGTTTAGAGAATTTAGCTTCTTTTTTTTTTTTTTTTTTGAAAAACTTTTAAGACCGGTGTTTTGAAACAACCGGTTTTAAAAGTGTTCTATATATTTACGAAATTGCTACCTGGTCATACTTTTTTTCTACACTTTTAAGACCGGTTTTTTGAAACAACCGGTTAAAAATGTTTTATATATTTACGAAATTGCCACCGGTCATTTTTTTTTAACACTTTTAAGACCGGTTGTTTGACCGGATCCTTTATAAACCAGATCTTAAAAGTGTTCTATATATTTACGAAATTGCCACCGGTCATAATTTTAAGACTGGATCCTTTATAATCCGGTCTTAAAAGTGTTCTATATATTTACAAAATCGTCACTGGTCATACTTTTAAGACCGGATCCTTTATAATCGGGTCCAAAAAGTTCTTTATATTTACGAAATTACCACCGGTCATACTTTTTAGACTGGATCCTCTATAATATAGTCTAAATGAGGCAGTTTTAAAGCTCTTTTTTGCACTAGTGTTTGTAATATCTTCTGATATTCTTTTTGTTCTTCATTGATTATCCATCTACTCTGTAGAGAGTCTTTACCAAACATCTTCAAACTCTATTAAATCTCAAAGTAGTGGAACCTTGGTGTGGTAGTGGAATTACAAAGTGTAAGGGGCAGTAAGTTTAATTGAGGATCACTCTTTGTACTGTGGTGCCAAGAACCCGTGGAATTTTGGGCATATAGTGAAAATTTCAAAGGCACCGTAAGG
This sequence comes from Acacia acuminata, assembly GCA_019022655.1. Lineage (NCBI taxonomy): Eukaryota > Viridiplantae > Streptophyta > Magnoliopsida > Fabales > Fabaceae > Acacia > Acacia acuminata. The sequence continues at coordinate 1,554,566 of JAFJYI010000013.1, forward strand.
ACTAGACGTAGGTCAATAGATTAAGATCATTGAACCAGTATAATCTCTGTGTACACTTCGGTGATATTTCTTTAACTCTTATCCTTTGATTTAATTGTTAATTACATTTGTTTTAAATTTCTAATATCACACAATCCACCTCCGTCTTGGGTGAAAACGTTGCACTAACATATTGTAATGGAGCATTGCGTCTTATAGGGTCCCATGATGACATGGCAGTGTCAAAGTCTTATTGTTCTAGAGATGCTTGTCTAAAAGTCTGTATGAATTGTTTCAGCTTACTTGGTTAAGTAAAGTTGTGTGGTTTAGCCTATGTGCCTGTTACATTAGACTAAATTAAAATATATTGTATGGTCACCAGGAGATTTTTTACCTTCTTTCAATATTTATATTTTTATTCAAACTTTTATGACCTGAGTTTAAATTTTGAATCATGTTTATATATAACTTGAATATAAATCCATCATTATTTTTTTTAAAAAAATGGAAAATCTCATAAATATATTTGTGAAACATTATAGTACATAATGTTGGTGCCAATGTTTCACCTTTGAAGAGGAGGATGAATTAGGTGATATTAAAAAATTTAAACCAAATATGATAAACAATTAAATCAAAGAGGAAGAGTTAGAAGAATATCATCAAAGTGCGTACAACAGATAATACTGGTTCAGTCTTAACTTTCTAACCCACATCTAGTCCCCATAGTGTCTCTGAGATTTTCACTATGCTTCCAAGATTTCACATGTTCTTGGCACTACATACAGAAGTAATTCTCAACGGGACTCACTCCTCTTTATAAGTTATAATCAAACAACCACACTAAAGGTCCCTCTACCTTAAGATTTTACAATGATTGAAAACATTTGTAAATAACTCTCTCACAGAGTAGATATGTAAAAACTGATGAACATTGAATATCAGAAGATATTACAGAAACAATTTATGAGCAATAAATGAGTAGAGGATTGATCATGTGCTTAGTTGGTTGCTCTGTATTGAATGCTAAGATATTTATAGCTGAACGCCATTAATGACGGTTGTGAGCGTTCAAACTATCCGTTAGAAACATATTGGAGTCATTGGAAGAATTCAACGTTCAGTCGCTTTCGCTTTGCTTCATATGACATCCCTTTGGTCTACTCTAAGATTTGCTTAATGTTGGGTCGCTTTCATCTTTACTGTAACAATAGCTTTGTACGAAATTTGTCCGCTTTCTGTTATTGGTTCTTGTGTGCTCTGTTTTCTACTATACATTTAATGCTCGACACAACAAATTGCTTTTGAGCTTTTGGAGTTTATTCAAGATTTTAATCATCTAAAACTTATACACAAACAAGATTAGTAGCATCGAGAAGTAGTATAAGTAGTAATCAAGTATAAACAAATGTTAATTACAATATTTGAATTATTAGAGACGTTGTGAAATCAAAAAAGAATAGTCACTCGAGTGGACATTTATCACTCGAGTGCTTTGTAATTTCACTCAAGTATTGATGAACTTTGTTTCTGGCATTGAAGTGTTGAAAGCATAGCTTACTCAGATGATTGAAAAGCTTGACTCTCGAGTGTTGTTTGAAAATAACTCCAACTTTACCAGTAACTCGAGTGATTCTGCAAGTTTCTTTGTGTCACTCAAGTAACACTGAAGCACACTCAAGTAGACTTTTAGAAGAGAAGCTAACACTCTTGGTCATTAGCGAGAGACTTGTACTAAACTTACAAGTTGGTGGTCATCACTCGAGTGGCATCACAAGCACTCGAGTGACACTGATCATGACTTGCATAATCATCACGAGTGACTTCTAGTTTACTCGCGAGTGCTCATCGATCACTCGAGTGGGCATCTCAATACTTTTAGAAAGAGGCTTCCAAATTTCAACGTGTGATCATCAACACTCGAGTGGTCACTTATTTTCTCGAGTGCTTTGAGCTTATCACATAACTGATGAATCCCATCACTAAAGTGATCGCCATAACTTCCGAAAATCTGAGTGACTTGCTGATTTCCTACAAGTGATAAGGGATCACTCGAGTGCTAACTTAGCCATTCGAGTGATCTTGCATCACTCTCATTCTTTTAGCGAGTGACTTGCAAAATCACTGGAAGTTAAGGATCATTTCTCAAGTGCATTATATGTCACTCGGGTGATCATCTTAGATAACTTGACAAGTCTTGTTATTCAAGTTTTAGTTCAAATAAGGTTCTATCACTAAAGTATCTTGAAATACAAAACTTGAGTAACTTGAATCATCAAGTCTTTATGCTTTTCTAAGTTTGTTATCATCAAAACATAAACTGAAAACTAGCACATAAGAATTTCCATCTTTTAATTATATATACTCCTACTTTCCTTAAACCGAATATTGTATCAAAAAATAATATTCTGCATAATTAATGTTATGAAAGAAGTTGGAGAGTAAACTGTGCTCGTGGTACAATGCTTCTTAAGGAATTAATTTTGTTGTTTAAATAATTAAGTGATATGGATGTAATTTGACCCAAATTTTAAATCACTAATCATGACGCATAACCCGATATATAATTTGTTAAGTTTAGTGACTCAGATTAAATTTAAGAAATTCAACCGTTTATATGAGATTTTCCCGGACATTATTATAGTAAATTCAAAATTAATTATATGAGATTTAAAAACTTATTAGCATAAGAAGGAAACTTTTTTTTTTTTTTTTTTTTTTTTTTTGGGTTAAATGAAATTTTTCGTTGACGATTATTTTATTGGAACTTATAACTTTTGTATAGAAAAAATCATAACCAATGTTTAAAAATCAACAACTTATTGGTATTTGGAAAAAAAATTGTTAGTCAGCTAGTTTAGGTCATTCTTACTTACAAAATCCTCTTATTGCAAATAATTATTTTGTTGCATCAACTGGCTCAAATCAAGGGAGAGATGTAGTGAACTAACATTATTATCTCGGGTGATAAAAAGTAAATGTTATCAATTGATGAATTAAAAGGTTGAGTTCATAGATAAATAATCCAATGTGAAACTTAGGGTTAAGATTAAATTATTAATTTACAAAATTAATTTAAATTAAATTATATATAATTATGGATAATAATACATTTAAAAAAACTAAATAGGCTATGCCTTTTGAAAATAGTCCTAACAATAGGTCTAAGCTTGAGCTTGATCTATTTACTAAATAGGTCAACCTAGACTTAATGTAGGTTAGGCCACATGCCCCGAGAAGAGCCTAGCCTATTTCCACCAACAATTTTTTTATTTTGAAAAATTGTTACAAATATCGATCCAAACAGTTTACAAGCGAAATTGCAAAGATGAGAATTACACTTGGAAGTTACTTTTATTTCACTATATATATATATATATATATATATATTTGAAACTCAGAAGTTACAAATTTTTCAACCAATATTTATAACTCATTTTTTCGGAAAATTTTGTGGGAATCTTAATTATCATTATAAATTAATTCATTTGGGAACTTATTGTCATAGTCAACCTCTCGAACGATTTTACCAATAAAATTGACTCTCTCAATTGATATTGATCCACTCATTTTCTTCGAGATCGAGCTATTTTTCATACATTTTATATCGATATGATTTTGGATTTTGGAAAGTTTATAAGCTATAATTTATTATTTATTTGAAAAAGATTTTTCAATAGATTGAATTTGAAGGAAATTCTTGAAATATTGTTTGTGCAACTTCATGCTAGGGATTTAATTATGAAGTATGAGACAGTCATTTTTATCTTGAAGAAAGGATTTTTATTGCTTTAAAGAATTGACCCCATGCATGCTTGAAAAATGTTTTTCTTAGAGGATGGAATACGAGCGCGGTTACTAACCAGATCTTGTTAGTCCTTGGTGCACCATGGTTAACCTCGAGCTCGCTTGATTTTCATGAGATTCGTTCTCATGCTTGTTTCATGGACCGTGTGTCCATGCTTGTTTCATGGCCTTGAGTCATGCTTGGTTAGTTTACCCTCATGGACTGTGTGTCCATGCTTGTTTCATGGCCTTGTGTCATGTTTGGTTAGTTACCCTCATGGACCGTGTGGTCACGCTTGTCATTCGTTCGTAAGACGTTCTACGAAAGATGTGGTTTTGAGAATTTTGTTTTAAATTGATTATACCATATTAAAGGTTTTACGACGTACATGAAATTATTTGATCAACAATATATTACATAAAGTTCTATTTTATTTATGATTTATTGTTTTAAACTGATTTTGTCAAACAAAATAATTTATTACGTATTACGAGGTAATTGAATTTGATGATCCTATATATATAGAGTTTTGTTTTTAATATAGAGATTGAAATTATTGCCTTTTTTTTTATATTAGAAGATAAAAATGTTTAAATTATTTACTCCTGTATTTTATTGAATTATAAGAATGGGACTTTATTCACCAAAAAATTAGTTTGGATCAGATAGCATTGCTGACCGTGTACCTCCTTCTGACCAATGAAGAGTCTCCTTAAGGGTATAAAGTTCGTCAATCCATCTGGTAGTGGTATTAGTTGATGTAATCATAGCCCTAGACTTTTGTATTATTATTTAAAGTTAGATGATGCTCCATGTAATTTATAGGTAGGATCCATGTATTTTAAATTGTATATTTATAAGTTTAAGGCTTAAGGAATGTGAGTTCACTCATATTCCGTGCCGGTCACCCCTTTAGGTTCGGGCGTGATACTAATCTTCCTAAACTGCCCTTGTGTAACAAATGTCTTGTAACGATTTTAACATGATTGATACTATTGTTGAGGGAGTATGAATAGGGCCCGTTTGGGTAAACATGGGAGACAATTTGGATTGAGATTTTACATCTATGAGCAACACCAACACCAACACGTCAACTAGCTCCTACATTTAGGATTGAAGGAGTACACAGCACTTATCATGCAGTGTAAGTATACCTCAGTTCATGGGTTTTTATTGCAATTTCATTGCTCAGCTTCTTGCAGCTTTCACTTCCAATCTGCAACAAAAATTTTCCAAAGGCAAACCCATCAATGATTTTACATTAGGATAAGCAACGTCAGTGAAAATCTTTGCCCAGATAAAAGAATGTGGGGTTGGATCGTTTAAGTTTGAAGAGATTTAAATCTTTATTAACATGCTACTTGGCATGGAATCAATAACATTAAAAAGAAAAACAGATACTTCTTGTCCTCTTCCTATATTATATATATATATATTGTCTCTTCATGCAATTAACTGGTTTTCGTTTTCTATATTTTCTTAGTATTCAGAATCACAGACATCGCACTTTAAAATGTAAAGATTTAAGCATTAGAGAATGCTCAGATACAATGTTTCGTCATCTGGTTGATATAAGAAAGTTGATATTTTTAGAGAACAAAAACAACTGTTTAGATTCAGAATCATGCAGAATAATTAGGCGATACTCTCAACCAAGCACAAAGAATGAAGCACTTGTTACAAGGAACACAACAACTTAAAGTTGAAAACTAGTAATAACACTCAAGGCTATATATTTCATAGAGGTGATAACTAAGTTCTATGCCAAATAAGCTGACAATATTTTTAATGACATATTTGTTTGTAGTAAAATCTTCATTATCATTGCTTTAACTAATGGGATGCTAAGTCATCATTTTAAAAAAGGGTTAAGGTGCAAAAATACCTATGAGCCTTTACCAAAAGTGCGTCTAGTACTATACGCTTTTCAAAGATACAAAAATACCCATAAATATTCATGTTGGGAGCAAAAATGCCAAGAACATTAATCCTGGTATTTTTGTCCCCCATTTTGAATGTTAATGGGCATTTCTACGCCTTCAAAATGTATATGTTGCTAGAAGAACTTTAGGTAATAGCTCATGGGTCTTTTTCTGCCTTAACCCTTTGAGAAAACCTGCAGAAAGTAAATTAATTACTTACCTGCAAATCAATACAATGTCGATCTGATTTGTGCATGTCTAAATGGATATCATGTCTTTCAGTTATCTGCTGCATACTGGAGACAGGAAAAAAATATCTCAGAATTCCCTTGGTAGATTATTGACTCATTTTTGTTTCAAAGGAACATATATGTATCAGTGAATGATCTTTTTACACTATAGCAATGCCGCATTTAAACTTTCTTCCCTCATTTTTACATTTATATATGTACTCCCTCTGGTCTTTAATATAAGACATATTTGAGGAGTAGATCTTGTTTCTAAATATAAGATATAGTTTTCATATTTGTCAATATTTTCCTTAATATATCCCTATTAATGCTTCCTCAACAATAATGAAGAAGGAGATCAGGACTAAGGGAATTAAGCAAGATGACTAGATTATTTTAGAAAATACATGTTATATTAACTAAATCAACAAACTTTCTTAATCTAATCAAATTAGGTAAATATGTCTTATTTTAGTAGTATCATTTAAGACATGTTTATGTACTCAACACATCAGACACTGCGACTATTTCTGATCTCGTTATGTGTTCTCTTTTATATGTTAAAATACTTTTGGGCCTTCTGCTTTTGAGCAGAGTTTTTCAACCTTTGACCAACAACCAAAGATGATTTTATTAGAAAACTCTTGAACCCAAAGATTTAATTTGAGAAGATTTTCAACCTTTCAAAAAGTTTATTTCATTGACATGCTTAGTTCAATCATGTTAAATTGGATGTGGAGAGAAATTTTAATAACAACTATATCACAACTATAATTTTATCAACATCCCAACCTCCTCATTAAATTCCATTAGTAATTGTTGAAACTAATTCCCTTAAAATATGCTTTGACCTACAGCTCTAAACTCATCCTTAGCACTACTTTTGATCTCCACATTCTGTTTATTACTCCCCTAAGTGACTGGATTTTCTCTAACAAAGATACAATAGCCTTTTATCCTTTTTTGCAGATCCTGCTTAATCTATATATGTGAACGCTTCTATATTCCTATGTTCTTCCTTTTTGAAGTGGAGGCCTCTTCTTGGAGACGCTTTCAAGTATCTCAGGATTTTATAAAGTGCTGCTTCCAAGTGACCACCACTATAGATTGATGCATATGCTGTCTAACAAAACTTATTTCCAGATATATCTGGACTAACATGGAACAAATAGATATGCTTCCCATCCAATCTCTAAAACCATTCTTTATTAACAGCTTTCATCTTCACATCTCTTTCTAGCCTCTATGAGAGTCTCACTTGGTTTGCAACCAAGCATTCCTGTTTTCTTCAACAAATCTAACATGTATTGCCTCTAAAATACATTGATTCCTATCTTAGACCGAGCAACATCTATGCCCTGAAAATTCCTCATTTGTTCAAGCTTTTTGACTTAAACTCAATAGTCATTACTTCTATTAGTTTGTAATCTTGAGTAATGCTTCAAGACATACATGCTCCTCATGAGATATTTCAGATTATCTAGTTAATTATTATTTTATTATTTAATATTTATTATATCTTAGGATTAGATATGGATATTATATCTCAGGATTATATCTTAGATATTTTAATTAGATTAGATTAGATTAAATTATAATCTAGGGTTAACTTTAGGTTTGCCTATATAAAGGCCTCTTTGTACTCTCTTTTATCCAAGGATTAATCAATATTATTTCAAAGGTTCTTACTTTCTCTCTACATCAATATAATCCTTCAAATTTCAACAGGGAATTCATTTGTAATGGTTTTTTCCCCACATTTCATTTCTAATGTATTATCTCATATCTACACACAATATCATCCATGTGCATAATAAGAATAGTCTTACTCCCTTCTTTTTTTTTTTTTTTTTGGAAAGTACAGGCAAGCAAAGCTTGAAGTGATGAAAGAAGGACTAGATCATGAAGATGAAGTCCTTAAGACATCAAACAAAATAGGAAACTAACAATAGCAGACCAAACGGTCTCTAAGGAAGATATCTTGACATCCCCTGGGAACAGATGGAACTAAAGTCACGTTTACTCCCTTCTTTATGCTTAACGAGCATAGTGTATATGAATGTCCCTTCTAGTAACCTTCCCCTTTCAAAACCCTTGTAAACTTCTTAAACAGAACCTTAGGAGAACGTTTAAACCCATTCAAAGACTTTGGCTAGTAAAATATCATATCTCGCACCCTTTTTTCAATCAAACATTTTAAATTGAGGTTTTAGTGCAGTTTTGGACAAGGCATCGAAGGTGCGAAGCTCCTAATCTCTTGAATATTACGGACCGTTTTGGATTGTTATCATTATGCGAGGAGAATTTAAATTATATGTATTGAAAATGCCAAGAGTCATACTTTTGTATATAACTCATTCGATGAACTTGTGTTTATTGCTTAATGAAAATTTATTTATTTTTAGGCTTACCATATGTCTTGGACACCATAATTGGATGGCTTAGGTAGATACAGTAGGGTTCATCATTGGATCTAGAAATTGGGAAATTTTGAAAATTACTGTCAAGTTTTGTTGTAGAAGTGGTCGCTGTGACCAATTTATGTTTAGTTGGCCGTGGCAAAGAGAGGGGAGGGCTTAGCTGTGGCCAACGTTCCAATATATATATATTGCCCTTTTTTTGAGTTTGTGTTGTAGTCTTACCCACCTGGTGTTCCCAGGATTCTGGTCAAGCTAAGCAGGATCATTGCGTTTATTTAAGGCCTAATCTACCCAAATCTACAATGTTCTTTAAATCATCTTGTAACATTCTAAAAATTCTAAATTGTCTTGGAGGCATGCCCTGGTCTTGATGAACCTCGACTCAACTCACCTAAACTTTTTGTATAAAAAAGTGGATAGACTCAATAATGATGCGACATCCAAGTACGTTTTCCACAGTTTGAGTTTACATAAAAAGGGATGATAAGACGTGGCTGGTTTGTTCGTATCCAGTATACTTCTAGAAAATCAAATATGGTTGCTGAGACTATTACAAAGTAGAGCCTTCGTAAGTAATTGAAATGGATATTTCTACATTGATGTGGCAACTGAATATGTTAGGGGTACAATGAGAAATGACGTCTTGGGATCTTCATCCCAAGATGTCATTTATAACTAAAGAAAAATCTTTGGGACTAGAATGAAAATCATGAGCGAGTAAATTGTAAGAAATAATTCCTAGCTAGAGTTTGATCATATATAACCAACGCAAAGTCAAGCAAGAAATATGGCAGAAATTCATAATTTCAAGAAAATTATAGTTTCAAAATTTATGGTTAGAAATGACGCTAAGCATTAGAATAGAGAAATAAGAGCAAATAATATAAGACTTGCACAAGACTAAATTGCCTATAGATAGTCATATTCATATAATCCTCTAGTTCTAAATATAGAAGCTAATTGGGAGTTGGTTTTTGTTCTAAATATAATATCTTGATCCATTTTATCTTACATATTTATTATTTTCCCCAAACAACCCTATGTATACCCTCAACAATATGTAGTAGTAATTAAATTCAAATAGTTACAATACATTTGTTACGTAGGAGTATTTTAAGAAGACTGTCATATTTGTTACAATAATTAACTGATCTACTTAATTTCTTTAGTGCATGGAAATTAATTTAATAGCTCTTAAATTAAGGATTGGGTGAATATTATTCTATATAATAACAATTTTAGAAAAGAAACCCTGCATAGCTAGCCTTTCTAAAGCACAACTTTCTTTTGCTTGCTTAAAAAACAAAACAAAAGAGCCAGGTATATAGCAATAACAACATTGTTAGGATGAAGAGAAAGAGAAAGAACAATGACATGGAGTAGCTTATCTAAATCATTAGCCTAAACAACAACTTCCCTCTCCTTCAATTCTAAGGAAGAGGATCTCTCTAATAAAGAGAATAAGCTAGGTGATTATGGCTATAAAGGAAGGTGAGAGAATCAAAAGGAGTATAGTGTATGGAAATATTTGGCTTGAAGATGTGAAGAGAGACTTGTAGTCGAAAGCAGAGAATTAAAACTCTAATGACAACTTTTCATAAGGTTTGAAGAATAACAAGTGTCTTGTTAATTATGGCTAAAGATGAAAACCCATATTATCAAGGCGCTGGGCGAGCTACTATTACAATGAATCTCCAAATTTTGGGGTTTGAGAACTTATGGAAGATTTCAAGAAGAAACTTTTGCTTGATAGATTTGTATATATAATATGATTATTTTATCATTTCATGTTTTTTCTTCTGATGAGAATATGAATTACAAATATTTCCATTTTTCCCATTTTATATTTCTTACAGCATATAATACAATTATAACAATAATTTGAAGTCATGAAATGTGCCTTAAATTTAGTCATATCAAAACTTTTTGAATAACGTCAGATTTATATATCAGCCAAATAATAATTTAGGATATATTTTGAGCAAATAATTAAGAGGACATAATAAACATTTAATTTTTCTTATAAAATATTAGTAGTTATTAAAAATTATACACATAACAATTTTAATATACCCAGTGTATATATAGTGAAAAAACGCGAAATGTAACCAACAACAAATAAATATCACTGCAAGTGATTGAAAGGTGAACTAACAAAATTAACTGACTTTCAACCAAATTAAATTTGAAGTTTGTGATGATTTATTCCCCTTGTTTGCTCTTTTATGTGATTTTTTTCATCTGAAGGTAAGATAGTAGTACTCAGGAATTGATTACCCAATTTGGAATTGTCTAAATAAAAGTTAATATTTTGTGCAGGATTTGACTGATCAAGATGAAGAAGAAGCTCTATATTTTTTGGCCAGTATACAGAGATAGAAGTTCAAGTCTATATATAAAGATAAAAGGGAAAGCTACACACTTGCACATACATATATACGAGTACATGGTAATGATTATTGAAAGGCTATACTTATATTAAAGAGAAGAAAGGGACCTTGAGCTAGCATAATCGTAGAGCTTTCCAGTGGAAGAAAAGACAATGAGACCAATCTCAGCATCACAAAGCGTAGCAAGTTCCTTAGCTTTCTTGAAAAGCCCTCTTCTTCTCTTTGAGAATGTCACTTGCCTCGCTGTTATGTTATCTATCTTTTTTATCTCTATCTTCTTTCTCGTCATTTCCCTCTCTAAATTTACCGAAAATCTACCACATCAAAAATCAATCATCAGTAGTCAAATTCAATTTCAGGGCTTAAAACTAGTTTTACAAAGAAAATACTGACTCAAAAAAAAGACCTTGATGTAGAAAGATTCTTGGCTTATATACTGTGGAAGATGATGCAGAAAAGTGTAAAGGAAGAAAGCTAAGGAAATTTCTCATCAAATAAAAGAACCAAGTGATGCAGAAGGATTAGGGTTTTCGTGGGTTTAGATGTTGACTATGCCGGGGGGAAAAACAGAACTTCAATTCAACAAAATCTGAAAGTGAAAGAAAGGAACAATGTCTACAATGAACGAAAATCAGTTAACTTAGTTAATCAAACTTGGGGGAGAGATAAGAAAGTTACAATTTATATTATCGTCCCCTACTTTTTTCAGATCTCTCTTTTCTGAGCCTGTGATATAAGAACCTAAATTCCAGAACAAAATCGCCCAGTGGAAGAAGAAGAGAAGATGGAAAATAAGCAGATTTAGATAGGGTGGGACTGTGTTCAGAATTTCCATTTATGGGCAAGCTATATAAAGCTGGGGCTTTGTCTGCTTTTTTTTTTTTTTGGTTTATGGTTTTTTTGCCCTCAAAAATAGCATTTAAAAAGAAAGGTCAAGTGGGTAGGAGTAGCCATCCCAGTCAGTCTTAATTTCAAGATTAATGTTGCTTTTAGGGTATGTTTGGTTTGGGGGAGGGGAGGGGAGGGAAGGGGGAGGAAAATGGGGGGAGAGAAAATTTGTTGCCCACAAAAATTTTCTCCCCTTTTAATATTTTCCCTCTATTTTCCTCCCCTTTCCCTTCCCTTTCCCCCCAAACCAAACATAGTACAGAAAGACAAGTCTGTTGAGTGCATCAGACAGTGGCATCTCTCACCCTCATACTCCTCGAATCTCCAATATATTCACTGTTTACTTTGGTTTTTTAATCGCGTGATATACAAGTTGGACTGCTTTATTTATATTTGTATTCCTTCAATTTTCTGATCTTCTCAGGGCTTTTGTATGGAATTTGGCTTTCACAGCCACCTAGGTAAAAATATTTTATAATGAATGCTTACGTTAACTTTTTTAGTTTAATAAAGTAAATTCGTATAGTTTTATCATATTTTCGATCAATACTATTAGAAGAAATAGAATTTACTTTCTTAAAAACCGTCTGTTTTCCAAAAAGGAAAGTAAAAAATAAAGATGGTAGCATTTTTGTAATTATGTGTGGGAAGTTTGACACATTAGGTGTCTCATTTTAACATTAGGACACAAAAGCCCTACTTTTAGCGTCCCAATTTGAAAAGGGTTGCCAAAAGCTGTCCCTTTACACTCCTCACTCCTCACTTCCACTCAATCACTCTCCTTCAGAAAGTACGCCAGATTCAGCATATTGCACCTCATGAGGTTTTCGTCTTCTTCATCCTGTGACAAATCCGAGTGTTCTGTGGCTCTAGCTTTAGCTTTCGCCACCAGCGACGAGTGGTGGGAGAGGAAAACAAACGTATAAAACTGTTAAGCTTTAATATGTGTTGTTATTATTATTACTATTATTTTAGATAAGTCTTTGATTTTTGGTTTTTTTTTGCATGCAGGAGAATTCGGCCTATGCTAAGTATAGGTACAGTGGCATGAAATTTACCAAAGAATTATAAATATTATTCAAGGATGTTATGGCATCAGGAGAGAAAATGTTCACACCATCTCTAACACAACGGATGTCACTGGGTGATGACGGAGATGATGGTACCGACCCTTAATGGACTTAGAAGAAGGCTCAAGTGATAGTGAGGAAAAGCTTCAAGGTGCTAATACTAGAGGTAGTGTGCAGGTGCCAATAGATTTGGAAGGCTTATACAACAAACTCTCAACCAAAGGCGGATCCAAGTATATTACAAGAGGGGCACGTGCCCCCTTGATTTTGTTTAATTTTTTTTGTAGTAAAATTTTTAAATTTGAATTTTTTTTTTTAATTAATCTTTTTTCCCTCTTCTATGTCTTCCTCAACACGTCCGCTCACTTGCTCCTCGCTCTTCTTTCCCCTATAAAAATACTTGTGGACATATTTTAGCATTGTGACCTCAATTGGGAAAGATCTGCTTCCTTTTTTGAGATACTTTCCTAGCATTTTGTTGCCTTTTCTCTATATTTTAGGTGGATATTCCCAAAGACAAAAAATTACTTGGAGCATGTAGGTTGCTAATTTTACGCCATGGGCATTTTATGGCTTACACTTGCTCTTTTTCTTATTGATGATGATAAAACTTGCAACCGATGACAAGTGAAAACCTTGAATCTGTATTATTTTTTGTGCTTTTGATAACAAGTGGAAAAAAAAATTGGGCGCGCCGAACCCCGCACACCCTACCAATGGTGCCCCCCTTCCATAAATTTTTGGATTTGCCCCTGCTCTCAATCAGTGCACCTAGTCGTTCAGGAACCATTGGGAAGAGAAAAGAAGGGTGAAAGGTCAGATGCATCAAAAAAGGAAAAAATTCCATCCTCCAAACAAATAGCAGATGCTATTAAGGTGATAGCTATCACATCTAAGGATATAGCAAATCCCCTTAAAAAGATCTGCAACAATGATGCACCAATTAGTGATGTTGTAGTTGAATTACTGACCATTCGAAAATTGCTAATGGCGATGACTTTCGCCTGCAATGTTGTAACATGATGATGCACCAAATGTGTCGGGAGATGTTTGTTGGACTAAAAGGAGATCATTGTGCTTTGATACAGTGGTTGCAGCACCATGCCTACAATACCCCATCACTTAGGAACCCCCGAAGAATTGAGCCACATATTATGAGACTTATAAATACTTGATTGTGTGTAATTCTAATGATACGACTGACCTGGAAAATGTTATGATAGTGCTTTTGTACAGTGGTGGAGCTACACTTGTGCATATGTGGGCAGATGCAAACACAAAATTTTGATCATATATATATTTTGAAGGAATTTTGTGATAACTTGTTTGGGGTGGTGTAGTTGGTTATTTAGCTAGTCTCACACGAGGTCCCCGGTTCGATTCCAGGCGCTGATAGTTTTCTTAATTATCTTTTGGCCATGGACTTGCGACACACTTCCGAGAATAGAGCTCATGGGGAAAAAGACATTGGGGGCCTTCTAAAATCTTTAATTACATTTATATTTATAAAAGAAAAGTTTGTTAAAAAATTTCTTAGCATCATAAAATTTATTGCTAAAAAATATCTAGTAACCCAAGTTTTTAGCAGTTTTGTAACTCATATTTAGATATATATAATACATTTTCTCAACAAAGTGCAAATATTTTCCATTTTATATATAGTTGAAGATAAGTTGCACATAATTAAACAATAAGGAAAAAGGCGAGAAAAAAGACAATTAAAATTGAAATAAGATAAATACATATATTGAATTTCAATAATTCAAAAGGAATTGATTTGAAATTTTGAAATGTTGCAAAATTTGAGAAATTACCTAATCACCCTTAGTTTTTTTTTTTTTAAAAAATAAAAATTCAAAGTTGCAATTTACAACTCATGAGATCGCTATTAACAACTCAAGTATCTATAATGACAATTTTTACGTGAGAAATTAGAAAAAATATATAATAGGCCGTTGAAGCTTTGGTCACCGGTTGTCGGTGTCGAGTTAGATGGCCGCCGTGCAAGGGTTGGAGATTTTTTATTTTAAGAAAAAATTAAAGGTAATTAGATAATTTTTTAAATTTTGCAATATTATTTCTGAAAAAAAAAAATTTGCAATATTTTGCGATCCCTTTGGAATTGTTGAAATTTAAAATTTTGCATTTAAAACTTTCCTTTAAATAAATAAATAAATTGGGGGTATTTGTCCCCGAATCCCCCTTACTAATTATGCAAACACAAATAAAAAATTCTGGCTCCGCCACTGCTTTTGTATATTATATAAATTATATTTTATGACACTTATGATTGTTATCATGTTCTTGATTTACTTGCAACAAATATAAATGTTAAAGTCTTGGCATTCCATCAAGTTTCAATATCCATGGAAAGTTTGACTGATGAGGGTATTCCAGAGGGAATGGAGGAAGTAGGATTGTCTCATGAACAACAAAAAGTCCCTACAAATTTCTCTTTTAGATGAAGAGATGATAGAGTTTGAACATATTGGTGTCTTGATAGCTCAATATATCACAACTTATGTTTGCAAAGAGTCACATAGAACTAGTAAGCAAACAAGAGCAATGTGGGTGCGAGAGGTTTTGTAAGCCATGATACAGAATGTCATGAAAACTTTGGTTTGAAAAACATGTCTTCTTTCACTTACGCCCTAAATTTGTAGAACATGGGTTACAACGCACTAAGTACACAGGAGTTGAAGAAATGGTTGTCATGTTCTTATATACAGTTAGACATAGACAAGGAAATAGAATATACATAAACGATTTTAACATTCAGGAGAAACTGTTAGTAGGATTTTTCACATGGTTTTAAATGCTTGTGTCAGTCTATCCACAGATTATATCAAACTGCTTGATCCAAAGTTTCATCATTGTCACCCAAAAATATGCAATGGTCCGTGATATCACCCCTATTTCAAGGATGCAATAGGAGCAATTGATAGAACTCACATGAGATGTGTGGTTAGACAGTCTAAACAAGACAAATATATCGGAAGAAAGGGATATCCAACACAGAATATAATGGCCGTACGCATGTGATTGAGATATGTGCTTTACATTTGTGTTGGCAAGATGAGTGGGTACTGCACATGATGCTCGTGTGTTTGACGCTGATATCTCTACTCCAGCTATGAATTTCCCCCATCCACCACAAGGTATATCTTCAACACCATTACTTTAACTACATTTTTTTCATATATATTTCACATTTCTTATAATTTCACAGTGTAAAAAACGTTTCACCATTTATTAAGGAAATATTACTTGGTGGATGTTGGCTATCCAACATCAGTTGGATATATTGGTCTGTATGGACGTGAGCATTATAATCTTCTAGAATTCAGGTGACAATCGTGATGTAGAACTCATAAAAAGCTCTTCAATTATTATCATGTAAGTTTGAAGTGCACTATAGAAAGGGCGTTTGGAGTATAGAATAATAGGTTTCAAATCTTGCAAGATATGCATTCATACAACTTTGAAACACAAGTCCATATAGTTTATGCAACAATGGCTATACATAATATTATCCGGAGATATTATCAAATTGATGTGGATTTTTTTCAAGGTGAACGAGGAAATATAGGTGATGAAGATACCAATGATCCACTTGATATAGCGTCCTAATCAAATATTCCTACATTATCTTCAGTATAGATAATCATGTTCGTGATAGAATCAGAGACCAACTTGTTATAGATAGGCGATCCAATTAGCAATATAGTTTTATTTAGTATCAACCTATAAAAATACATTTGTATGCATTCTAATTAATATACAGTTTTATCTATTAAATATATTTAATTAAGGGCTTTATTGTTTATTAATTTTCTTAATAATAATTTATCCTTTTTTCAAATTTAAATTTAAATTTTTATCTTAATTATCTCAATATATACATCTATTATATATATGTAGTATTCAATAAGATTCATGACATTTTCAGTCATTTTACATCTCAATTGACTTTTCAAATAATAATCCAAATAAGTTTATGTTTGGAGAAAAGTTACTTCTACTTACTTCTGCCATCATCAATCGAAATATAAATCAAATTTACAATATAATTTTTACCCTATCTTATGTTTATAAAAATTATATTGAAAATAAGTTACCATTGTGAATCTCCTCAAATTATGTAGCCAGTGCACAAAGTACTATGACCATGGTATATAAAGTATTATTTACAACGTTGGCGCCCTACGAAACCAGGGTACAAGGACCACCTCTCATGTCACTTATTTACAAAAATGTCGTACTGTGTATTTTCTACATTTTCTACAGCGAAATAGTACGATGAACAGTATGCCAGAAGACAGAAGTGATGGTTTGCGTGTGAGTGTACGGAGGCGTTAGTGTGTGTCTCTTAGAAGCTGATGGGTGATTTCTGAAGATTCGGCCTCAATCTTTGTAATCAATTCATCATGGAGCTTCCAATGTTTCTTAGTTAACTACGTTTCTACGTCGTACATTTTTATTTATTTGATTAAAAAGATATCCCTAAGCTACTTTAAACTAGACACTAATCCCTCGAGATTTATAATACAAGTGGTTTTTACCTCTTTTAATAAGTATCATTAATTAAACTTGTATTCTTTTTCTCAAGATAATGATACCGTTTGCCGTATTAACAAATAACTTATCGATTATATCATATATTTTCTCTTGCCTCTCTTTAAACGAGTCTCTCTCTGACTTCATGTTTGGTTCACTAGGTTTTATACCTAATTTTGAAGATAATGGGCGTCACGCACCCTTTAAACCATATACTATGTTTCTATAAGCTATTGGGGTTCGCATATTTCCATTTCGGAGCAAATATTGTAATAAGATTGACTCATTTTCTTCTCAGTTTATTCAACTAGAGTAACGGGGTTGGATATAGCAAAAAAAAGTTAGTCTACATTTAATACTTGATAGTTTTTTTTGAACATAATTACTTTCAATAAAATTATAGATGTGCCTAACCAAAGGAAAAATATAACAGCCTTGTACGTACATGAAATTTGAGATAAGTTTACTTTTTATGACTTGAACAATACGACTTTATCAAAGACTTTCCAGAAGGGATTAAAATGCAATATGTTAAAATGTTTATGGGGCAGAACTGAAATTTCCAAAAACTCTTGGTAATTCTCTGTAATTTTATCTGTTGGGTCCTCTGCTCCAAATTCAATGTGTCGCGCCTCCTGCATTTAATTTCCTTCAGCTGATCTACATCAAAACGCAGGGTTTACTGACAGGACCTAAGTGAAAATTATAAAAGTTCTGAAATATGGACTAAACTGAAAACTTTTGCAACTTGAATTCAGCTTTTCATTTTCCAATTTTATCTAATCTTTTAGGCATTTACAATCCAAAATAATTAATCCAACATTAAATATTCTCAGAAAAATCAATGACTAAGAGTAATTACAATTTCTTTGACAATTTTTCCTTTTTTAGCCCTAATTTAATGTTTTAACTCTTAATCACAATTAATCAAAAGAAATACATTTTAAAACTCAATAATTATAAGAAAATACATTAAAACTCCCCATTTAATTACAAAAAATAATGTAAAAATATGGTTCAATCACTCGAGGATCTTGTGGCACCATACCCCCCTTTTTGGGAGAGAGGTCTCACAATCAAACGTGCTTGCAATTGTGTATGAGTGGGTTAGTGTATTATATTTGTACGTATGTTCTTCATTTGACTCCTATTTAGAAAGAACAATATGGCTTTTTATATTTTAGGGTTGAGTAGTAATTTTGCCCCGAAAGTCCAACCCAAAAGCAATTTTGCCCATAAAGTTTTTTTGGGTTCAATTTTACCCTAAAAGTTTAAAAAAGTAGCAATGTTACTCTCCACTAATGGTGAGTGTAACATCCCATTTTCAAAAGCAGTATATTTTTTTTTCATCAGAGTAGAGCATCAGAGCGATTGAGTAACTGATATTTATTTCAAAATGCCGTAAGTCTGGCTGATTACAGAAGCGGTACATTATACCGAGTGTTTTCAAAGTAAATAACAAAAGAAAGTCTTGGTGAGTCCCTATGCGTGCCGCTTGCCTTTCTCCTCGATCCTCGGTCCTCCGACCGACGCTATGTTAAGAGGCGAGGTTCAATGCCCAATGAACCTCGGGTAGCGGTTAACCTCATGCTCAAGTAATACGGTATATGGATGACGGTTATCTCATGACATTACGACGATAATCAATACATAAGCACACACGAGATGCAAGATTAACATATCAACGGTACATAGCACATAGCACATGTAAAAGTAATAACAACACAGCCACCGCATATGAATGTTATTACGGTCTGCACTATTCACCGGTGCCACGGTGTACATCCGTGTCCTCGGCGCTAGGAAAACTCAACGGCATTACCAAGGCGTAACCCGTATAAACAAATTTGAATGTATAAACGGTGAACTAAGACAGAGTCTTAGACACGGTGCATGACCCAAGGCAAAGTCCTGTCCATGACTCTATGAAATAATCTATCACATATAAGCATACAATAAGCATCAGAGTTAGTGTTACAGTACGCGAACGCGTACCTTCGTTGACGGAACTTGATACTTGTTGCGGTGATACGCGGCGGTAAGTGATTACGAGATATCCTATAAGGATGATAACGTTTCTAATCAATGGTCAACATTATACCGAGACATTCTAGTCCCAAATTACCATTTTACCCTGACTCCCCTAATCGGCGGAATTTCGCGGAACTTCGTTACTTTAACTCTAATCTTCCAAAATTTTGACATATCTCTATCTCCAATAATAAATATCATATTTATCCCTAAAACATGATATCTAAACTAACTTGGAAGATTAAAGATTAATCTAGCATTTCTACTATAACTACCGAAGGAACTACCAAAGCTTAAGACCAGGGACCAGAAGAACTTACCCAAAGACTTCGCTACTCCTTTTCTAGAGCTCCTCCTTGCTCTCACTTCTCTCTAACCTCTCTCTAGGAATTGTGAATTGGTGAGGAATGAAGTGAAATGGGAAGACCTATTTATAGAAGATTTTGGTGCACTATTCATGCTTTATCATAGAATCTCAACCGTTGGATCTAGCTTGGACACAAGGCATCATCTCCACCATACAACACATCTCCTTACCTCATCATGATGTCATCAAGGTGATGTCACCCATGTGCTTTATGAACTTCTACCGATAAAGTTCCCTGTTCGGTGTAATTAATAAAATCTCAAAAATCCGGAACACGGCCACGAAGCTCTATTCTTCCTCTTCGGAAATATTTGAGTTAACTAAATTTTTGATCCCATTAAGGGTATTCCGTTGTACGTTGAACATTTTCAGACAGAGGCATTTGTCGATTCTGAAATTACTTCGGGTAACATCAACTTCGGGACAAAAATTCACGATTCATAATATGTCCAGTTGTTTTCTACTTAGTTCAAGGATTTCAAGTTATGATTTATTTTCCATTGGTTCTCACTTTTCTTATCGCCCTTTGTTTACAAAATATCTTTTCATCGATCCCTTATTCGCCCGGTTACGGAAATGACTTCCGCTAACACCAACTTCCGGACAAAAATTCACTTGTTTGTAATTTGTCGACCTAAGAAACTTAGTTCATGGTTTTTAGATAGGATTTAATTTCTATCGGTTCTCATTTATCCAACCTGGTTCTTCCACAAATATCTCTTTTATATTATTATAATAATACAAATATCATGATATTTATTATTTATTTTATTATTATTATTATTTTATTTTTTATTTTTATTTTTATTTTTTTTATTTTTTCCTTCCTCTTTTTTTTTATTATTTTTTTTATTTCGTTTTTTTTTTTTTTTTTTTTTCCTTTTTCCTCTTTTTTTTCCCTTTCTTTTTCTTGAAAATATCATTCCTCCCTTTTTATTTTACTTTAATTATCTTTAAAAATTCCCCCTATTGGTTCTTTTGTCCAAGCTTAGATAATTAGCCATTAATTACCTAACTAATCACTTTCTAATTGTTGATAATTTTCTTAATTAAGATTAATCATTATCTCACAACTATTTTACTTACATTGGTATTTTATGCTCCATGTAAAATATTAAAAATCATGGGGCAACTTATGCTCCCCAAAATTATATTTAATTTTGCCTCATTATTTTTCAAGGAAATAATCCCAAAAATTCCTAAAATTAGAGACAACATACTTTCTAATTTTCAATAAATATTTTATTGCCTCTTGGGATTTACCATAATATTTGAGGGCATTTCATGGCCCATAATTGCATTTAGGGATTTTGACTCTTTAATCCCTCTAATTTCATTAGAAATTTCCCTAGACAATAGAATAAGTATCCTACAAGGTTTTAAAACCACATATTCACCTATTTCCAAATAGGTATTATTTGCTAAAATATAATATTCTAGATAGATAATTATCGGGTATTACATTTCTCCCAGTTAAATAAAATTTCGTCCTCGAAATTTGAACATATAAACTCAAAAGGTTATCTAGACCTCCGGACTATTCCTTCCCTATACATGCTTACCCAAAGACGCATCCCATTATTCAAAATTCTCATTTATCTTGTACCCAGGCATAGTACTCAATTACAGGACTCATTTGGTCTATTCTCACAAGATTTCTCGGTTACACGAGGCCTCTTTGCCCGGTTATTCAGCCTCTCGGCTTAACACATGGCCTTTCGGCTCAATATTACCACAACACTGGAGATTCTAGCCTTACCACCTAGGAATTCATCCTCGGGCCTTAGGCATCTTGACTACTACGGTACAACGAATGTTTTGCTAGTCTCATGATGTATTTTAGACATAGTTAGTATGACAATTAGCATTTCATACAGCGCTAAGTATCACTTAGGTTCTATGCTCTAGAGGCACCACTCGTGCACACTTGCACACTAAGTCTTATTGCACAGGGCACTGCTCATCTATTTCATCGAGCCTTTCCCATTCAAGCTCTCGAGACTACTTTCACTTACTTTGCACCATAGTGACGACTACTATTTGATTTAACTGGTTGTATTCTAGACCTTTCTAATAGCTCTGTTCCTATATCAACTACACCGCTTTTCAACACCATAGCAATGACAAACACGTCATCGCTACCCAAAATCATTTTGTTGTCTCATTTTCAAATTTTCACACATTGAAAATTTTCCGTGGTCTCGAGTACATTTCACAATCCACACTATACCAAAAAGTAATAGTGCCATCACATTTATAAACATAATTCTGCCAAAACAATTTCGTGAAAACATATTCACTGCTAGAATCAATTTTAAAAACTTTTACTATCGGCACTTATCTTTGAGGGAGATGATTCATTTCACAACATTTTTAACAATTGAGAGCTCACGCCACCATTTCAACCACTTGGTACGGTGAGCGCCCTATCCCAATCCCCAAATCCGGCCTCTGTATCCCTCGGCCTCAAATCGAGTCACCAGGCATAAACGGTACCATCAAACAATGTGGGAGAATCCTCAGCCCCTCCCATAAGAGACCCGGTGTCCACCACCGTGGAGAGCCCGATCCACGCTGCTGCTCCCAGGGCCTAACCCCCGCACGTTTGGTGTCCGCGGCACATAAAGTAGCGACCCTATCTACCGGTAACTCGAGTCCGGCCATAGATAGTCGGGTTCTACTAGACAAAACATACGCCCTAGGCGAAATGTTATGGATTGGGTGCGTTACCTTTTGGTGCGATTTTCATTCTTTCAAACAAAATCCCTCAAAAACTCTTTGTTCAAAAAGAGCTTTTATCAAAGGTCAGCGATTTCAACCATTTTAAAACATCGGCAAGACCCAAAGAACAAAGTGTGTACATTTACAACGCTTACGGCCTCCCGGTTCATCTTGCTTTTACCACAACACAGTTGAAAACTCAGTTTCAAGCTCTGGGTTCTAACAAAACCCCTTTTATAAGACAACATCATTTCAAAATAACCATCACTGTGGTCTCAAATTCTATTGAAAACATTTCACTCGAAAATCAATTTCAAATATTCACAAGTTCGAAAAATCAATTCCGAAATTTCAAATATAGCAGGTGTATTTGCAAGTTTAAAAATTCAATTTGTAAACCTTACTCAGGAACTAGACAACTAATCTTAGATGGTCATCACAAACTACATGCATCCGGACCTCTGTCCTTGGCTACTCAAGTCACTCATTGAATGCTTAATCTATTCTACTTTAATCTTTCAGCTATTCTGGACATTGCCCGCTATCCTCGGGTTTCACGAACTTCTCGGGACGCTCTTGTATTTGTTATCTAACAAGCTGTGGGCACGCCGGCCTATAGACACACTAGTCTCACGGGACTTAGGGATTTTCATCGAACATGTATATGTCTAACGACCTATGGACACATCGGTCCCAAAGGTCCTACCGCCCACCATGAACGTTTGAGGAGTACACATCACCACTTTATCCTCACCGGGACATACCCCAATCCCGTGCGGCCTCAAGCGCAACCACTTGGATCCAAGCGATCCACGATCATCGCATCCCGGCCTCACGTACTCCCGGTCTATCGGACTAGAGCTGAGTCACCAAGCATCGGCGACGTTGACCATCATCATGGGCCATACACCCCCTCGATGTGGTAGGAATCATAATTCCCGGATTGGTGTATTCATTTTGGTGTGTGCTTTCGTCTCTCAAAAACTCATTCATTTGGAACCATCTGATACGGCACCTTTAATATTGATTCAGTACTAGGTATCAACCCAATAGTGAATTCGTCCTCCTCTACTGGTGGTAATCCGCTGAGAGCTTCTAGAAACAACTCAGGGAACTTGTTCACAACTAGAATTTCTTCTTGTGCAAGTTCAGTTCTTGGTTGGATATCATAGCACAATATATGTTATACAGCACTAGAGCACCCTATGGCGATATGCTGGATTACGTAAACTTTTCTCTCTAGGGAACCGATTAGATATGGGACTCGCTACAATGTACTTACCTTGAGAATCGATACTTTGGTAGCTCTACTTTATGGTTTGTTGTGATGGCAACTTCACTACACGGTTTGACGTCACGGTGGCTTCACTCTACGGTACTTCACTCGGCGCTTCACTCAATCCCTCGATTGGTCGGCACCTCGGTCGAGAACCCTCCGTAGGTAGCCCTTTTCGAACAGATCTCCCGTAAGTAGCCACCTCCGATCACAACTTCCCATAAGTAGTACTTTCTTCGTTGACCGTCTACGGATTATAACGAGAACTCGAGATCTCTATCGGGTTACTAACCCTTTAGTGGTTTTGTAATTCTCTTGTCTCTAGGTCTACTACCCTATCCGAGTCATTTTATTCATGGACTTTCTAGCTCAGTCAACAACCTTATCTCAATTTCCCACTTCTTTGGGGATCTATTAGCTACTAACATCTCTAAGGTTATCGGTTCCACCTTGAAACCATAACCTGTGGTCACTGAGGTTTTAGCTATCGTAGGGTTTCGTTAAGGAACTAACTCTCAGGTATTCAAACCTAAGGCAACCTCACTCACATTTTTTTTAGGGTTCCTACTCTCGAGTCTCTTTGGAACCTAGGCAATGCTCGATCATACCTTGACCTAAGCACCGTCTCGACTCAAGCCTATTATCACTCCATCCTTTCTCATAGTATCCCAAAGGATTACTATGTTTCATACCGCAAGGTATTCAGGCCTTTGTTTGAAGGATATCAAATTCTTATGCTATATCCCGGGGTTAAGAATCCCGAGATTTCTCTCGCTTAAGCACGCTTAACTTCACAACGTCTATCGTATCGGGTACTAATATCGGTGCATACGCATACCCGCGCATACCGACCACTCTCATAGATACTAGTACGGCATAAGCGCCTCCCGAAATCTTGGGTACTTCCCCCTTTTTATCTAACGGTCACCACCGTCAAGGACTTAGTCAAAAGACCTTCATCCCGGAGCCATGCCCCGTTGCACGCATGGTGTCCGGTTTTTGCAAGCGGGGATTTTCCTCTCGGGGTAACTTAGTAAGTTCTTGTTTCTACAAGGAAACGAAGTCAATAGTCTTGTCTACGGGAAAACCTAAGTAGTACCGACTTCTCGTAACGATTGCCTTGAAACACTTTGGGTGGGGATTTAACTCGGACTCTAATTTCTATATCGAAGTCCTAGAGCTTAGCAACAGAACCCATATTCTATGTTATCTACTATATCTCGAGTCTCATCCGGCGTGGCCCTGACTCCATATATAAGCTCGGGTTAGAATGGAATTAATGCCCAGTAAAGCGGAGATTATCGAATTATCGGAATTATCGAAATTATCGAATTATCGAAATTATCGGAATTATCGGAATTATCGAATTATCGGAATTATCGAATTATCGGAGCCTAATATCGTTGTAGGTACGGGCGATAGATACGCCGGCCGGTTTAGAGTGGTGCACCGACGGAGGGTGGTACACCGGTTCAGGATAGTATCCGGTTCAGACCGGTATACTTAGAAGTAAGGTGTACTCGACCTAGGCTTATATCGGTACTCATTTTCAAAACATGCTCTTTAAAAGGCGTAGAGCCTAACTCCGTTACTCAAACCAAATGGCCGGGTAGGTGTCTATCATGGGAGCCTCACCGTGTTAGGGTGGCGATTGGTGATCCACATAGACTAGCCCCGCCTTCGGCACCAAAAGGTTTAGAATAACTTAGTCGGATCTATGCCGGGACAAGCGCTACGATACCAAAATTGTAACATCCCATTTTCAAAAGCGGTATATTTTTTTCATCGAGTAGAGCATCGGAGCGATTGAGTAAACGATATTTATTTCAAAATGCCGTAAGTCCATTTGATTACGAAGCGGTACATTATACCGAGTGTTTTCAAAGTAAATAACAAAAGAAAGTCTTGGTGAGTCCCTATGCGTGCCGCTTGCCTTTCTCCTCGATCCTCGGTCCTCCCGACCACGACGCTATGTTAAGAGCGAGGTTCAATGCTCCAATGAACCTCGTAGTAACGGTTAACCTCATGCTCAAGTAATACGGTATATGGATGACAGTTATCTCATGACATTACGGTGATAATCAATACATAAGCACACGGCCCAGATGCAAGATTAACATATCAACAAGTACATAGCACATAGCACATGTAAAAGTAATAACAACACAGCCACCGCATATGAATGTTATTACGGGCAGTGCACTATTCACCGGTGCCACGGTGTACATCCGTGTCCTCGGCGCTAGGAAAACTCAACGGCATTACCAAAGCGTAACCCGTATAAACAAAGCTGAATGTATAAACAGTGAACTAAGACGAGTCTTAGACACGGTGCATGACCCAAGACAAAGTCTGTCCATGACTCTATGAAATAATCTATCACATATAAGCATACAATAAGCATCGAGTTAGTGTTACGAGACGCGAACGTACCTTCATTGACGGAACTTGATACTTTTGTTGGCAATGATACAACAATGTAAGTGATTACAGATATCCTATAAGGATGATAACGTTTCTAATCAATGGTCAACATTATACCGGACATTCTAGTCCCAAATTACCATTTTACCCCGACTCCCCTAATCGGCGGAATTTCGTAGGAACTTCGTTACTTTAACTCTAATCTTCCAAAATTTTGACATATCTCTATCTCCAATAATAAATATCATATTTATCCCTAAAACATGATATCTAAACTAACTTGGAAGATTAAAGATTAATCTAGCATTTCTACTATAACTACCGAAGGAACTACCAAAGCTTAAGACCAGGGACCGAAGAACTTACCCAGCACTTCGCTACTCCTTTTCTAGAGCTCCTCCTTGCTCTCACTTCTCTCTAACCTCTCTCTAGGAATTGTGAATTGGTGAGGAATGAAGTGAAATGGGAAGACCTATTTATAGAAGATTTTGGTGCACTATTCATGCTTTATCATACCGAATCTCAACCGTTGGATCTAGCTTGGACACAAGGCATCATCTCCACCATACAACACATCTCCTTACCTCATCATGATGTCATCAAGGTGATGTCACCCATGTGCTTTATGAACTTCTAGATAAAGTTCCATTTGTTCGGTGTAATTAAGCAAAATCTCAAAAATCAGAACACACCACGAAGCTCTATTCTTCCTCTTCGGAAATATTTGAGTTAACTAAATTTTTGATCCCATTAAGGGTATTAGTTATCGTTGAACATTTTTCAGGCAGACGTCGATTCTGAAAATTACTTCGGGTAACATCAACCGGGACAAAAATTCAGCGATTCATAATATGTCCAGTTGTTTTCTACTTAGTTCAAGGATTTCAAGTTATGATTTATTTTCCATTGGTTCTCACTTTTCTTATCGCCTTTGTTTACAAAATATCTTTTCATCGATCCCTTATTCGCCCGCCGATTCGGAAATGACTTCCGCTAACACCAACTTCTGGACAAAAATTCACTTGTTTGTAATTTGTCGACCTAAGAAACTTAGTTCATGGTTTTTAGATAGGATTTAATTTCTATCGGTTCTCATTTATCCAATTGGTTCTTCCACAAATATCTCTTTTATATTATTATAATAATACAAATATCATGATATTTATTATTTATTTTATTATTATTATTATTTTATTTTTTTTATTTTTATTTTTATTTTTTATTTTTTTCCTTCCTCTTTTTTTTTTTATTATTTTTTTTATTTCGTTTTTTTTCTTTTTTTTTTTCCTTTTTCCTCTTTCTTTTTCCCTTTCTTTTTCTTGAAAATATCATTCCTCCCTTTTTATTTTACTTTAATTATCTTTAAAAATTCCCCCTATTGGTTCTTTTGTCCAAGCTTAGATAATTAGCCATTAATTACCTAACTAATCACTTTCTAATTGTTGATAATTTTCTTAATTAAGATTAATCATTATCTCACAACTATTTTACTTACATTGGTATTTTATGCTCCATGTAAAATATTAAAAATCATGGGGCAACTTATGCTCCCCAAAATTATATTTAATTTTGCCTCATTATTTTTCAAGGGAAATAATCCCAAAAATTCCTAAAATTAGAGACAACATACTTTCTAATTTTCAATAAATATTTTATTGCCTCTTGGGATTTACCATAATATTTTCAGGGCATTTCATGGCCCATAATTGCATTTAGGGATTTTGACTCTTTAATCCCTCTAATTTCATTAGAAATTTCCCTAGACAATAGAATAAGTATCCTATAAGGTTTTAAAACCACATATTCACCTATTTCCAAATAGGTATTATTTGCTAAAATATAATATTCTAGATAGATAATTATCCGGGTATTACGGTGAGAAACTCACGGTGTTAGCCCACCTTTGGAGTGTGATACCCTCACACTCTAGTGTGGACGATTTTTTTTTTTTTTTTTCATTTTTTCACTATACACACTCAAATATGAGTGTGCACGGTGCAAAAAAAAAAAAAGACGAAAAAAAAAACGAAAAAAAATCATCCACACTTGAGTGTTCACAATTCACACTTGAGTATGAGTTAATAGCGTAAGTCTTTCATTATTAGTAGAGGGTAAGATTGCTACGTTTTTAGACTTTCGGGACAAAATTGAACCAAAAAAAAATTTCAGGGCAACATTGTTCTTGAGGGTGTACTTAGGAACAAAATTGCTACATAACCCTATATTTTAATATGATTTAAAAATTCAAGAGAAAAAGATTTTGTTAAAAGACTCAGTGATCAACATTGTAGTAAAGCTTCTGAGCAAAAAAAAAAAAAAAAAAACATTGTAATAAAGCGGACAACGTGTCAACAAAAATATGTATTTTATTGTTAGAGAAGTGAGACAAGAAATTAAGAAGCTCGGACATTAATAGAAATTTAATTTAACTGACTTCGCTACTCGCTACTCTGCATAGCTAACTTATCAACGAAAAAATGCCTTGCTACTAATTAGGTTCTCGGCCATTAATAGAAATTTAATTTAATTTAAATGACGTCACTACTCTCGATAGCCAAAGGAGACTAACCTTTTTGTTTTTTATATTATCATCTGTATATGGGATTTGTGACTGCTCCTCCTAATACAAGTATTTTCTTTGGAACTCAAACTTGATAGTCTAAGGAGTTTAACGGGGCTTTACACTATTAGAGTAACTCTATATTGATAGACTAACCTTATTAGTTACCAGAAAAAAAGAATAATGTTTCAAGAAACTATTGTCGACACACACATGGAGGCACAAGGTTACGTGTAAATTTGGCCAGACCAGACGACAAACAAAGGATAAACAAGAAGGATAGTGCATTATAAAGGGCTTGGAGATGAAGGTGGTGCGAATATTGTAGGAATAGAGAGAATGTCAGGAAAAGGTGTCTGGTTTGGAGAACATAAAAGAGATTTTGATGAGATCCTTTGTTCGTTGACCAATCGTAATTATAATTCATAATCTTTTGTAGTTTGTGATTTCGTAGTTTTGGAAGCATTGGGTTTTTCTATAGCAAAAGGATAATATGCAACAGTTTGCTAAACAAGTCGAATTCATCGAAGGAAGTATACTTGGAAAGGAAACACAGTTAATTTGTTTTATTTTTGGATACAGAATCAAAAGCACTTACCTATATTTTGCTACTAAATTTAATTCCAGACTAGCCTCCATAGAGTTTACAGTGATTGTGTAAGATTTTCTACTGAGATTTACATCTTTTAGAGTATTTCCCTTCCCCCAACCCCCCCAAAAAAAATAAAATAAAAGAAAACAATAAACCAGAAACTTAGCCCAACCCAACTTTGCTCTAGTGGCCATAATAGTGGGCCACTGGGCTTTAACTTGATATAAAGCACTTAAATTTTGTAAGCCCATCTTTCAGTTATGTAAGGGCCGAGTCGGTATCTAATTGTAAGTATTGTGATTAAACCAAACTCAAATGGGAGAGAATCTATACTTTCATGTCGTGAGGAGCCATTCAATGTAATGTTTATTCAAATTGAGAGGCATGTTGTTGCACCGACACCGACACGTGACACGAGCACGACTCGACACTCCGAACAATAATTAAAAAAATCTAAATTTTGTGGCGTTACTGCGTTTTGATATTAAATATATATTTTCAATATATATTATATGATTCACATTTAATATAAAACATCCATAGAATGTAGAGTGTAGATAGGTAAAATTTCATGTGATTTAGTAAAAAAATAGAAATTCTATTATTTCTAAATCGCTTCATATGATTCGATGAAGAATGAGAGAAAATATTGAGATATTTTCTATAAATATAAATGGGGAAAGTAAAAATGTTTGAGGGCGTAAATGTGGGAATGTCTACAATACTACTCATTATATAACATAACTAACATTACTAATTATTAAATACTAAACAAATTAACACTAAAAATGAAACCCAGGGTCACAATCAAATACGCACTAACACTAAAAAATAAAATTGCAACAGGGTCACAAAAGCAACAGCTATCACAGTCAAAGTCTTTGCAATTGTGGATCGAAGGGTAATACTCGTTTTGAATCGTGGCCTGTGAGTTTGAAAAGACGCAACAGTCAAATAATCGTTGCCAAGCACAGATTATCGTCATTCTTGTGGATCCAAGGAAAGATCAGCGTGTCCGGCTGTGTCTGGCCGACTCGGAGTGTCGGACTCGTCCGACACGCAAATTTTGCAGAATATTACATGTCCGTGATTCAGAGTTGAGAGGTACTTGCCATGTCGACCTGGGTCTGGTTTTCCAAGTGGGTGCTCCATTTTCTGCTAAAAGACCCAAAACGCAGAGTGCTCATGTGATACGTTTGCTATAGCGAATGCGAAAAATTTGCTATTGCCAACAACACAGAATATGGGCTTTGTATTTCAGGCCCAAATGAATTCTTCAACTCTCTACCCAGTGTTCCCAAGGATATCTGCAATGCAAAACCAACAGTGTAACTGGCCACATAGGTGTGAATTCTTAGCCCAAATATCATGTTCATAAGCCCTAAAATGGTAGTACTAAATAATGTAATGAAGATATGGACTTAACATTTTGCGACATGTTGTTGACTCTTTCTTTTAAAAGCCATATTTTTAATCATCATCCATTTTTAGAACACCACCCAACTGGGAAAAAAAGATGGAATAAGGTTCAAGACCCTTAACTTAGACTGGATATATATCCATATGCATGTAAGGGATCACTTGTTCCACCTCTTCTCCTTCTTCAGTCCTCCTCCTCTTCCCCCGGTCAAGCTCTCTTCCTATCTCTAAAACGGTAACGTTCAGATAAAAAAAGAAAAAAAGAAGAGGTGGAGTGAGCTGCTAAAGTGGTTTGAAAGTGATGTAAGATATTTTGTATCCCACATACAAGGCTCAAGCATAAGCTTGGTCGTACAATTTTTTAAAATTTTCCATATAAAAGTGGCTTAGAAATGTTTTCGCTTATTCTAACAAGTGTGTTTTTTGGAATGCGAACATGTATTCTCATTCTTATCAGAGTGAGACCTTTTAGCACCTCAGCTAACATCTTATTAGCTATAATCACAACATTTAACTTGACTAACCATACTTTTTTTTTCTTTTTTTTAACAGGCCGTTTGATACATGGAAGATTTGGAAGAGAAAGGGAAGATGCCAAATCTTTAATGACAAAAGACCATTTGGATGCACCATCTTTCAAGAAGGTAAGTTTTGGAAGATTCCAAATCTTTCAGGGAAGATGTAGTCCCTCACATCTAGTTGTGATATGATCTTCCTTCCTACATTTTCATTGGGTCACTAATCTTCTTCCATTCTCACCCTTGCTTCAGCCTTGTACAACCATGGGCTCTCGTGATGACGCTGCTGCTCATCGACCAGCACCACTCCCCTCCTCCCTTGTTGCCTATCTCAACCTTCGATGCCCTCCCTTCCTATCTTTCAAATCTCTCTTGTCCCTTTTGTCGCTCTCCCTTTCGCTCTCATCCCCTACATCCCTTTTAATTTGTGGCTCTCATCCCTCTCACTATACCTCTCTCTTTTGACCTGAAACTTTTTTTGTTTCTGTTTTTGTTTTTGTTTTTAATTTGAGAGTGTTTTCTTCGACAATACTGAGGGATGAAGGAGTGAGGGAGCTTTATTTATTTTTATTTTATAGGTTAAGGGGTATTTTGGAAATTTAATATTTAATAATTTTATTTTTTATTTTTTAAAAAAATTATCATCTTTCATTGCTATTCCCATGTCTACCAAATAGTATATCTCTCCAAGTTCTCTCCCAATTTTCTTTTTCTTTTTATTCAGTTCCCTTCCTTCCCTTCCTTCTTTAAACTTTCCTAATATCAAACGAGCCTTAAGTATACTGAGATGTGGGATTTTACAATATACACCTTAAGTCCTTAACCCTTATTTAAGTATATCTCGTTGGATCCATCTCCCCTTTTTAAATATTTTGAGACTATTTTTATTGAAGAAATATGAATAATTTGGGGCTTTCTCTGCAAGTGTCTAACAACTTAAAAGACTTCCCTGGTATCCCAACTCTATCCTCTATCAAGGCTGACAAACCTATGGCTCTCTATGACAGAAATAAATTCACGACCTAACAAAAGAAGACTTCTCCTTTTACGTGCATGTATATAAATAATATATATATCACTTGTTCATATCTCCAGCCATGGCTTCTTCTTCTGCAACAGGGAAATCCATGCTCGTAACTCTCTGTGTCTCTCATCACAATATTTTTAAGTGCGATGTTGAGTTACAGCATGTGAGGTTACTATTAATGTTAAGTCAGTTATTACCAGAGGCAATTCTTTTGCTACTCCAGTTGTTATTGATTGAACCATATTTTTATATGATTTTTGATGATTAAATTGAGATTCTTAATGGACTTTATCATGGCTATTAAGCTTAAAATGTCTTTCTTGTGATAAATTAAGATTAAGAGTAAATACATTAAATTAGGATTAAAAAGGGTAAAATTGTCAAAGAAATTGCAATTACTCTTAATCATTGATTTTTATGAGAATATTTGATGTTAGATTAATTGTTTTTCATTGTAGATGCCTCAAAAGGTTAGATCAAATTTGAAAATAGAAGTTTGAGCTCAAGTTATAAACTTTTCAGTTTAGTCCATTTGCGAAACTTTTACACTTTTCACTTAGGTCCCTGTGTGTAAAGCTGTACGTTTTGAGTAAATTAGGTTTGCTTTTCATTTTGATTCAAGCAAAGACAGACCCGAGAAGAATATATAGAACCAGCGCCTTGAATAGGATTTTTTTCACGCCTTCATCTCTGGACCTTCAACTTTCGATTCTCGTTCACTCCACCTTCACCCTTCACCCTTGCCGGCGGCTTCCTCCACCACGGTCGATGGCGAGTGATCGAACCATAGTTTTACATGATTTTTTTAATAATTAAATTGGGATTCTTAATGTATTTTCTGGACATTATTGCATGGTTAAGCATTAATTTGAGTTAGGGACATTTGTTTTGAATTAAGTGAAATTAGGGGTAAAATAGTCATCATTTATTCATTATTCATACAAACGATTTCTTGGACTTTTGATGCTACATTGTGTTTAATCTTGCATTGTAGGTGTTTAAGAAGAAAATTCGAGATTCCGAAAATGTCAATTGGGGTCGGAATTAATATTTTTGAGGACAGGGAAAATTACAGAAAAGAGCCCAAGAATTCCTTGAAATTACAAATTCATGAAGGAAAAGGAGCCAAAAAGCAATTACAGAAAAGGGCCCAGATATTTTGTAAATTTCAGTTCTCCCTGAAAATATTTTGAAACTTCTCACTTTAGTCCCTCCACAAAACATTTCAAACTTTGCAATTAGGTCCCTGGTCAAAACGCATCAGACCTAGCAGAGACACGAATTAGGGGCTGATTATTATTGATTGAAAAATAGCGCCTCGAAGAAAGGACTTCACGCTTCACACCTTCGACCTCAACATCCATCTTCCTTCTTCTTCTCACGGCGCATCACCCACCACCAAGTCCGCATGAAGTTTCGTCTTCTCCACCTCAGTTCATTCTTTTCCTTCCACCATTCCATATCAGTCCTGTTCTATTTCTCTCAAGAACCACGGTTTTCCTCCATTAAGCATGTCAATTTCCACTTCCAGATTTGATATGCTTGTGTGGGGTTCTCCAATTTCTATGGGTGACTGATTCCTTTGCTTCTTGAGATGGATCAAGTGGCTTGAGTTTCAGAGCTCAAAATCAGGGGAGTTTATTTGTTCAATCTATTTTCTCTAATTACATTTTAATTTCCTAGTTTTAGGAATATTGTTTTGTATTGTTGAGACTTAGTTTACCCGGTTGGATAACTTTGTGGATTGAACCTTAGTGATTGGATTTAATTTTTGTAGTTTGTTGGATTTATATATATGTATTTCCTTATTAATTCAATGATATTGTGCTTTCTATGTGGTATTGGTAGATAGTATGATTGAATTGGATTAATCAAGTGGCGTGGTATCGCATTCATATCAAGAGGAAGCAAGTTGCATTAATTTAATCCTAATCGCACACTAAGTGGTTTTAAACAATATCTCAAGAGGTAGTAGTTAGCTACGGTAGTAGGAGCTACTATTAATTGGGAATATTGGACTCAAATGGTATCTTGGGGTTTTTCATCTAGACTTAGTGAAAATTTACTTTTATATTTAATTGAACCATGATAGTCACTATTCCATTTTCAAGAGCATCCATTCATTATAAATTTCATACTCCATTCCATTTATTAAAGAAAATACCAAAAACAATAGTTAGGATTTAATTAAATTGCATTCTTATTTTAGTTTCTTAATTTGAAAATCAAAAACTATTTTCCCCTTGTTTTAATTGCACCTTCATGTCATTTAGATTACTTAGGATTCAATAAAAAGCTCCTTAAGAAGAGAGAACGATCCTAGGTTTGCCTATACGTAATCCTTGGTTATTTTTGATTGTGGACTCCAAGGCTAAATACAAAAAAAGGCCTTCATCAGCGAGCAACCTACTTCCTCTACCACCGTAGACAGAAGAGACCGTGAACAGTGGGGATTGACGACCTTGATGACCTTCACCTTCCTCCACGCATCTCCACAATTGATTCCACCACCATTACCACAGAACCTTTTTCCTTTACTTCCAGATTCAATTTGAAAGTGGAGCCTAAATACCCAAGAGGGGGGATGAATTGGGTATTCTTAAAATTTTAAGAACAAGGTCTGTTTTGGACAAGTGAAAACAGAGTATATCAAAGGAGAAGGGTAAGGGAAGCTTGCACAAGAGAAATTATCCTGGTTCGGTCTTATCCTTGACCTACATCCAGTCCCCAAGCCACACTTGGGATTTTCAATCCACTAAAACTCAACAATTGATTACAAACTCTGTACTCAGAGTAGTTCTCTCACTAGAACTCACTCCCCCTTACAAATTGCAATCAATACACCCAACCACCAAGTCCCCTGACTTGTGGTTATCTCAATCAATGAATGATTTACAGAAATAACTCTCTTACAGAGCATATAAGATGAACACTGAAGTACAAGTATCAAATTGATACAATACAGAAAGAAGCTGAACACAATAAATGATACTTAATAAATTTTCACTCTCAGTAGGTGTATCAGCTTGAGAAGAAGTTAATGCACTCTATTTATAGGTAGAGAACATTAAATGACCGTTGCTTGATGAATCCAACCGTTGTAGGTGATTAGCTTAAGGTCTGGTCATCTTCTCTCTCTAAACTTC
Organism: Acacia acuminata; assembly: GCA_019022655.1. Lineage (NCBI taxonomy): Eukaryota > Viridiplantae > Streptophyta > Magnoliopsida > Fabales > Fabaceae > Acacia > Acacia acuminata. The sequence goes on from JAFJYI010000013.1 coordinate 1,589,890, forward strand.
GCTAATCCAGGTGTTAATTTGATCTGGTGTGATTCTCGAGAATTTGCCCGTTGGAGATTACTTTGCTTGTTGTAGTAAGCATTCTTTAACGCTCGTAAGGCGTGCTCGATGAATTAGCTGAAAGTAGGTAGATTTGCAGAGGTGCATTAAATGCACTGAACACTTTTTGCTTTATGGCTTTGACCTTCAATAATCTTCATCTGATCTTAATGAAATTCACTCAACAAACTTGTTAAATATAGCTAGGAATATGATTGAATGAATTATGGAAGCAATAAGATCAAACAACAATGATTTGTAAATTCGTATAATTCAAAAATCAGTTTTTACCGTTGTATACTCGAGTATGTTCATGCTTACTCGAGTATGGCATATATGCAAGTGTCCATACTGCAAGATCCAATGGGATACTCGAGTATGCACCTTTCGAGGCAAACCAACGTGTCTTGTGTTTGAAAGACAAAAACCTATACTCGAGTATGTTAGTGGCTTACTCGAGTATGGCACTATTTGTGTGAAAAATTCTAAGTTCAAAATGCCTCTATACTGGAGTATCCATTGGTATACTTGAGTATACAAGAACAAGTGCCAAGTTGAAAAATAATTTAAGAGCTCAATACTCGAGTATGCAAACCCTTACTCGAGTATGCATTAGTCATAAAATGTTTGGAGCTCTCAGAACACTCTATACTCGAGTATGCACTCCTTACTCGAGTAAGCAACTTTGTTTGAAAAATCCTTTTGCTCTTCGGAAGTCTAATACTCGAGTATGGCTACCCATACCGCGGTATTGACTTAGTTTGAAAATCCTCGTTGCTCTCGGAAGTCCAATACTCGAGTATGCATACCAATACTCGAGTATGCACTTAAGTTCAACAAATTTGATTGTTCTTCGGAGGTCCAATACTCGAGTATGGCTAACCATACCGCAGTATTGACTTAACTTGAAAAACTTGGTTGCTCTCGGATGGCCTTTACTCGAGTATACATACCTTTACTCGAGTATGCACTTGTAAAATGCAATTGAGCAATCTTTTAATAGTCCTATACTCGAGTAAGCAAACCTATACTCGAGTATGCAACTATCAGAATGTTTTTAACTGACTTTGCAAACTTCAAAACATGTTTTACATTTGTTGTTAATCATCAAAACATATTGAGAACTAACACAATTTGCAATCCATGTGGGATTCTTTGGTGGATATGCTTGGCTGATTCATTTTGCTTCTTGGGTGGGATAGCGATTTGAGTTCCAAAGCTTCAAGGGGAGTTTATTTTACTTCAATCTATTTTCTCTAATTATAGTTGGATTTTCTAGTTTTAGAGATGTTGTTTTGTATTGATGAGACTTAGTTTACCCGGTTGGATAGCTTTGTGGATTGAACCTATGTGATTGGATTGGATTTTTGTAGCTTGTTGGATTTATATATGTGTATTTTCCTTATTGATTCAATGATATTGTGCTTTCTACGTGGTATTGTTAGATAGTATGATCGAATTGAATTAATTGAGTGGCGTGGTATCGCATTCATATCAAGAGAAAGCAAGTTGCATTAATCTAATCCTAATCACACACTAAGTGGTTTTAAACAATATCTCAAGAGGTAGTAGTTAGCTACGGTATTAGGAGCCACTATTAATTGGGAATATTGGACTCAAGTGGTATCTTGAGGTTTTTCATCTAGACTTAGTGAAAATTTACTCCTATAATTAATTGAACTATGATGGTCACTATTTCATTACCAAGAGCATTCATCATTCATACATTTCATACTCAATTCCATTTTATAAAGAAAATACCAAAAACAATAGTTACCGTTTAATTAATTGCATTTTTATTTTAGTTTATTAATTTGAAAAGCCAAAACCAAATTTCCCCCTTGTTTTAATTGTATTTGCATGGCATTTAGATTACTTAGGATTCAATAAAAGGCTCCTTGAGAGAGAGAACGATCCTAGGTTTGCCTCTACGCAATCCTTGGTTTATTTTTGATTGTGGACCTCAAAGATAAAGACAAAAAGGCCCTCATCAATTATCCGTCCCATTCCAATTCCTTCACTCCCACTTGGCCACTCCCACTACAGGGCACCAAATTTCCCTAATGTTTTTAATGGGAAAATGACCATGAAATTCTAAGGAATTTAATAATAAGAAAAATCCAATAAAAGTCAGCGTCATAAATCTGGTGTCAAATTTTCTTGTACTGAAACTTGTAAACCTGTCATTGCATGCTCATCCATCATTATTGAGCCTTTGAGTTATTAAATCCCTTTCTTAAGACCTTATAGTAAATTTTCCGGTTTTCAATCTAGGTTATCCCATTTATCCTTAATTATATCATATATGTTCACATCCTATAGGTTGTATGTCTCTGTGTGTGTGTGTGTGTGTGCGCGTGCGTGCCTGTGCGCGTCTGTATGTGTGTGCGTCTGTGTGTATGTATGTGTGTGTCTCACTACTACAAAAAGGTGTTTTAACGTCATTTTTGGGGGGACACCTATCTAGGGGGCATAGTAAAGTAAGACATATGGCGTCCTAAAAAACTTTAGGACGCCATAGGTTTTTTTGTTTGTATTTTGTTTTAAAAAGAAAAAGCCCTAAACCTCAGCTTTAATTAGGAGTCGATCATGGAAGAAGAAAGAAAGTGCAAGAAGAGTACATCAACAATCTAATATACTCATTGATCAAGATACAAATCAAATTGAAAACAAAAACAATGAAAACTATCAGAATAAGATAGGGTTCAAAAAGGCGTTAAAAAAGAAAACCAAAATAGATGTGATTCACAGTTCCTGAAGTAATCGGCTTGATGTTCGACCATTGCCTGAGTTTAGACCACAGTCAAGGTCACCGTTCTGGGTGGCCGACTGTGGCCATTAGATCTGGAAGTTTCTCTAGCTAGTGTTCGACAGCTGCATCAAAGGCAATTTCTCCGCCACTACAAGTCAGATCTAGAAGTTTAAATAAATAGAAGAGAAAAACAAGTCAGATCTCTGCCAATAAAACAGATCTCACCTCCACTTCTGATAACATCAGAGACTAGAGCGCCGTTTGTCATGTCGGTGAGCCTCAAATTTGCCACAAATCAACTCTTAAGCACCACCACCACAAGCCACGGTGGAGGTGAATGGTGGAGGCAGCAACACTCCCAAGTTGAAATCAAGAACTCGGACAGAGGAGAAGGGTGTGAATGGCGACTGAGGCAGAGCATTAGAGAAGAAGAGAAATGGAGAGAGAAAAACAATTTGAAAATGAAAGAGGAGGAATGGAGAGAGAAAAGCATTTTGAAAAATGAAAGAGGAAAGTGAAAATGGCGTAGAAGAATGGGAATGGAAAGAGAAAAGCAACATGAAAAGCAACGCCATTTTTCAGATCAATAAATTGGAGAGAGAAAAGCAATGCATCAGTAAATTGAATCAGCCTTTTTGCCACCACTAACCATGTCTTTGGCGTCCGAAACTCTATGAAGGACACCAAAAGTAATATTTTTGGCGCCAAACATGGCACCAGGTTCACTTTTGACATCGTAAATTTGACTTAGGACGCCAAAAATAACTTTTGGCGTCCCTTTTAAAAAATAGGATGCCAAAATTATCCACATAATTATAAAAATGCCACCGCCTTTATTTTTTACTTCATTTTTTTAAAGAATCTCTTAGGAAAGTAAAAAGCCTTTTTTTTTTTGTAAAGTAGTAGTGCGTGCATGCGTGCGTGTGTGTGTGCCCGTGTGATGGAGCTAGGATTTTTTGTTCGACGCACAATTAGTGGGGGATTCGGGGGCAAGGCATCCGAATATATATATATATATATATATTTTTTTTTTTTTTGGGAAAGTTTCAAATGCATTAAAAAACAAAGAATATAAACAATAAAAGAAAAGAAAATTCAACTTAACATAGAAAAATAATAATTAAGAGTCAACTAAGCTATTACAATAGAATGATTACAAAAGCATTCTTCGATTTTTCATTTTTTGAAAATATTGCATTATATCTTCGTCATCAATCATATCAAACATATCATGTTCAACATAAGTGTGTCAAGAGTTCTTTAAGATCATGCAAGGTAAGTTTGAAATGTCTATGACATGAGAATTAAATTTCTTCTTAGGACTCGAATCAAGCAAAAGAAGAATGAAATATTTATTTACCAAACCAAATACCCGCGAGAACTTCTTAAGAAATATGAAATGGATCACCGCAATAGAGCCGATACCCTATGAGCTTAACAACTTTTGTAATATCCTAATTTTTACTTTTAGGATTTATTTATAATTAAGATTTAAATTATATATGATAAATGTATTTGATTTATAATTTTTAAAAATATATATAAAAAAATGGAAATAGTGGTGGTTATAAAAAATATATCTTTCTCGCATTGTATTTTTTTTTTTCAACTTTTGTCTTGTACGATTAATGGTTCTTATAATGTTGTTTCAAAAACCACAAATAAAAATACTACTACAAGTGTTTTTCATAGGGATGAAAAACATAAAAAGAAAAAAAAAAGGACCTTTAAACATTTTCTCGCATTATACAAAACGATTATTTTTCTGCCTTTTTTTATTAATATTTTTCAAAATCTCATATTCTTAAACAAGACCGTTATCATTTTTAACCGTTAAGTATTCTTAATTAATACATAACGATTCTTTTTTAAGAACCATACAAAATTGTTAACTATATATATATATATATATATATATTATTATTATTATTTTTCCTAATCCCATCTTCTTATATATGAAGGTTATCATTTTTAACTGTCAACTATTTAGGAATATCATACTTTACAGTTAATTATTATAACCATTATGCATTTACTTTTGCCCATATAAAATTGGGAAGACAAATTGTTTGAAAGTATTACATAACGGTTATTTCGTAAAAAAACAACCAACACATGATGAAGCTGATGAACTATGATGCATCTCAGGCTTGTGGTCCCCACTTTCTGCAGATTCGACACAATGCTACGTAACCTCAATTTACTAATTGAATGAACAATTTGTCAATAACTACAAATTCACTTTGAGTTCAAAAAGCTCATCGAGGCATGACAATGACAATAATTATAAAGCAACATCTGTGTGTTTGTACACTATTTGGGCATTGAGAAGCTAAGTCCTAGAATGTTGTTTGGACCAGTTTCCTTTTGGATACATAGGGGGAGCTCAGCCCTTTTAGGCCGTCCAAATGAGGTCAACATGGTCCATATTTTATTTAATTTTTTTGCAAAAATTATTTTAGTGTGTAGAGAATCTATAATAAAGATAATGTTTCACCTAATATTTTTTAAAAAATGATTTTTTTTATTTAAAAATCACAGAAAAAAAAAATCTAGATGGGTTAGATCTCATCCGGCCTAGAGGGTCGAGCTCCCCTTGCCTATCCTTTGGATAAGCAGGAAAACTAGTTCCGATTAGCTTTTGGGCAAATTGACTTTTGTGATAAAAGTTTTGTTATTATTATTATTATTATTATTATTTGGCTTTTGGTTTTTATATCTTTTTGCATATTAGAATATTTTAAAACTGATTTTTCAATATATCATCATAACAAGTTTCTACCAAACTACATTTTTACCTATTTAAACTTAAATCAGATTAAACTAATTGGATTTTAGGCCAAGTTCAGTTTGTAAAAGTCAATTGAGATAAAAGTCACTTTTGTAAACATCAATCTAAACAAGCCATATAGTGTGACTCGATTGAACCATATTTTTACATGATTTTTGATAATTAAATTGAGACTCTTAATGCATTTTGTTATAGTTATTGAGCTTAAAATGCCCTTCTTGTGATAAATTGTGATTAAGAGTAAAAACATTAAATTATGACTAAAAAGGGCAAAATTATCAAAGAAATTGTAATTACTCTTAATCATTGATTTTTATGAGAATATTTGATGTTAGGTTGATTATTTTGATTGTAGAGGCTTGAAAAGATTAAATCAAATTTGAAAATGAAAGCTTGAACTCAAATTGCAAAGTTTCAATTTAGTCCCTATTCCAGAACTTTTAAAATGTTTAGTTAGGTCCCTGTCTGCACTAAACACATTGTTTTGGGCCATTGATTAATTAGGTTAGCTGAGAGAAAAGAATGTGGACAGCAGACCCGAGAGATCGGAGAGGAACCGAGTGAGCTGAAGGGACCCGATGGATTTAATGGAGAAATAAAAACCAGCGCCGCGAGCTTTTGCTGGGGGATCTGACCATACACGCATCGTCACCTTCGACCTTGGCAGACACCAATTTCACCTCCATTCTTCATTGTTCCAGATTATGCAGTTGTGTGGTTATTCCAATGAACATGTGTAGCTGATTTTATTTGTTTCTTGGTGGTGGAGATTGGCTTGAGTTCAGAGCTTCATAGAGGAGTTTTATCTATCTTACTACTAGTCTAGATTTATATATTTAGGTTGCCTAGTTTTAGGAATTATTGTGTACAGATAAATTCTAACCGAGATTAATGTTTATTGTCTCTGTTGGTTTGATAATTGTGATTGAGATTGGATTTTGCAATGTGAAGATTATATTTGTTTTAATTTCTTGTGGCATTGTAATGAGATTATATTAATTAGCGTGTTATTGTCTAGTTAATGTGGTTGATTTACGCCTTTGAGGATCATATGACTCAATTTTAAGAAAACTCATGTTGCATTTTTCCAATTTTAATTGCACATCAAGTAGTTTTTAACAATCTCTCAAAAGGTAGTGGTTTGCTATGTTTGTAGGAGCTACTATTAATTGAGAATATTGGACTCAAGTAGAATCTTGGGGTTTTTCTTAAAGACTTGATGAATTTTAACTCTCATAATCTTTGTGAGCAATGATAGTCATTTCTTCATCACCAAGAGCGCCATCATCCATATTCTCAATTCCATATCATTTAATTCACTCATTCACCAATTTTATAAAAATACTAAAAATAATAGGTAGCATTTAATTAAATTGCAATCATATTTTAGTTTATTAGTTTGAAAAATCCAAAACCAATTTTCCCATTGTTTTAACAATTTTTACTTGATTGATACTATTGTCGAGGGGTATGAATAGGAGCAGTTTGGGTAAACATGGGGGACAATTTGGATCAAGGTCTTTCATTTAGGATCAACACCAATACATGAACTAGCTCTTACATTTAGGATTAAAGGAGTACCAGTACTTATCGTGCAGTGTAAGTATACCTCAGTTCATGGGTTTTTATTGCAATTTCATTGCTCAGCTTCTTGTAGCTTTCACTTCCAATCTGCAACAAAAATTTTCCAAAGGCAAACCCATCATTGATTTTACATTAGGCTAAGCAAAATCTGTGAAATTCTTTGCCCAGATAAAAGAATGTGGGGTTGGATAGTTTAAGTTTGAAGAGATTTAAATCTTTATTAACATGCTACTTGGCATGGAATCAATAACATTAAAAAGAAAAACAGATACTTCTTGTCCTCTTCCTATATATATATATATATATATATATATATATTGTCTCTTCATGCAATTAACTGGTTTTCGTTTTCTATATTTTCTTAGTATTCAGAATCACAGACATCGCACTTTAAAATGTAAAGATTTAGGCATTAGAGAATGCTCAGATACAATGTTTCGTCATCTGGTTGATATATTTAGAGAACAAAAACAACTGTTTAGATTCAGAATCATGCAGAATAATTAGGCGATACTCTCAACCAAGCACAAAGAATGAAGCACTTGTTACAAGGAACACAACAACTTAAAGTTGAAAACTAGTAATAACACTCAAGGCTATATATTTCATAGAGGTGATAACTAAGTTCTATGCCAAATAAGCTGATAATATTTTTAATGACGTATATGTTTGTGGTAAAATCTCCATTATCGTTGCTTTAACTGATGTGATGGTAAATCATTATTTGAGAAAAGGGTTAAGGTACAAAATTACCTATGAGTTTTTACCAAAATGCATCTAGTACTATATGCTTTTCGAAGATACAAAAATACCCATAAACATTCGTGTGGGAGCAAAAATGCCAAGAACATTAATCATGGTATTTTTTTTCTCCCATTTTCAATGTTAATGGGCATTTTTACACCTTCAAAAAGTATATGGTGCTAGAAGCACTTTATAGCACTTTGGGTAATAGCTCATGGGTATTTTTCTGCCTTAACCCTTTGAGAAAACCTGCAGAAAGGAAATTAATTACTTACCTGCAAATCAATACAAGGTCGATCTGATTTGTGCATGTCTAAATGGATATCATGTCTTTCAGTTATCTGCTGCATACTGGAGACAGGAAAAAAATATCTCAGAATTACCTTGGTAGATTATTAACTCATTTTTGTTTGAAAGAAGCATATATGTCTCATTGAATGATCTTTTTACACTATTATGTAGTTCCCAGATTCTTACTGCAGAAAATAGCAATGCCGCAGTTACAATTTCTTCACTCATCTTTACATTTATATATGTACTCCCTCTGGTCTTTAATATAAGATATAATTGAGGAGTAGATCTTGGTCTTAAATATAAGACATAGTTTTTATATTTGTCAATCTTTTTCTAATATACCCCTATTAAAGCTCCTTCAATAATAATGAAGGAGGAGAAAGATTAAGGGAATTAAGAAAGATAATTAGGTTGTTTTAGAAAATAAATGTCATATTAACTAATTCAACAAACTGCCTTAATCTAATTAAATTAGGTAAATATGTCTCATATTAATGAACAAAGCAGTATCATTTAAAGACATGTTTATGTACTCAACACATCAGACATTGTATGTGTTCTCTTTTATATGTTAAAATACTTTTAGGCCTTCTGCTTTTGACCAGAGTTTTTCAACCTTTGACCAACAACTAAAGATGATTTTATTTGAAAACTCTTGTCGACAAGGATTTAATTTGAGAAGATTTTCAACCTTTCAAAAAGCTTATGCACTTTGACATGCTTAGTTGAATCGTATGTTAAATTGGATGGAGAGAAATTTTAATAACAACTATATTACCACTATAATTTTATCAACATCCCAACCTCCTAATTAAATTCCATTAGTAATTGTTGAAACTAATGCCCTTCAAATATGCTTTGACCTACAGGTCTAAACTCATCCTTAGCACTACTTTTGATCTCCACAATCTGTTTATTACTCCTCTAAGTCACTGGATTTTCTCTAACAAAGATACAATAGCCTTTTATCTGCTTAATCTATATATGTGAACGCTTCTATATTCTATGTTCTTCCTTTTTGAAGTGGAGGCCTCTTCTTGGAGACGCTTTCAAGTATCTCAGGATTTTATAAAGTACTGCTTCCAAGTGACCACCACTATAGATTGATGCATATGCTGTCTAACAAAACTTATTGCCAGATATAAGCATGGGACAAATAGATATACTTCCCAACCAATCTCTAACACCATTCTTTATTAACGGCTTTCGTCTTCACATCTCTTTCTAGCTTCTGTGAGAGTCTCACTTGGTTTACAACCAAGCATTCCTGTTTTGTTCAACAAATCTAACATGTATTGCATCTAAAATACATTGATTCCAATCTTAGACCGAGCAACATCTTTGCCCTGAAAATTCCTTATTTGGTCAAGCTTTTTGACTTAAACTCAATAGTCATTACTTCTATTAGTTTGTAATCTTGAGTAATGCTTCAAGACTCACGCCCATACATGCTCCTCATGAGCTATTTCAGATTATTTAGTTAATTATTATTTTATTATTAGATTAGATTTTATTATTTCATATTTATTATATCTTAGATTAGATATGGATATTATATCTTAGGATTATATCTTAGATATTTTCATTAGATTAGATTATAATCTATGGTTAGCTTTAGGTTTTCCTATATATATAAAGGCTTCTTTGTACTCTTTTTTATTCAAGGATTAATCAATATTATTTCAGAGGTTCTTACTTTCTCTCTACAACAATATAATCCTTCAAATTTCAACAGGGAATTCATTTCTATTGTTTCTTTTGCCCACAATTCATTTCTAATGCATCATCTCCTATCTGCACACAATATCATCCATGTGCAAAATAAGAATAGTCTTATTCCCTTCTTTATGCTTAACGAGCATAGTGTATATGAATGTCCCTTCTAGTAACCTTCCCTTTTCAAAACTCTTGTAGACTTCTTAAACCGAACCCTAGGAGAACGTTTAAACCCATTCAAAGACTTTGGATAGTAAAATTTCATATATATCTCACCCCCTTTTTTTCACTTAAGCATTTTAAGTTGAGGTTTTAGTGTAGTTTTGGACAAGGCACCGAAGGTGTGAAGCTCCTAATCTCTTGGATATTATGGACCGTTTTGGATTGTTAGCATTATGCTAGGAGAATTTAAATTATATGTATTCAAAATGCCAAGAGTCATACTTAGGTATTGCTTAATGACTAATTTGTTTTTGTTTAGGCTTACCATATGTCTTGGACACTATAATTGGATGGCTTAGGTGGATACAGCAGGGTTCATCATGGGATCTAGAAATTGGGAAATTTTGAAAATTATTGACAAGTTTTGTTATAGAAGTGTTCGCTCTGACCAATTCATGTTTAGTTGGCCGTGGCAAAGGGAGGGGAGGGCTTAGCTGTGGCCAACGTCCTGATATATATATATATATATATATATATATATATAGCCAAGAGTCATAAGATATTACACAGAGAATTTATGAGCACTAAATGAGTAGAAGATTGATTGTGTGCTTAGTTGGTTGCTCCGTATTGAATGTTCAGCTATTTATAGTTGAATACCATTAATGACCGCTATGAGCATTCAAACTATCCGTTAGAGACAGATTGGAGTTGTTGGAAGAATTCAACGTTCAATCGCTTTCACTTTGCTTCATATGACATATCTTTGGTCCACTCTGAAATTTGCTCAAGGTTGGCTCACTTTTGTCTTTGTTGCAACAACAATGACTTTGAATGAAAATCATCGCTGCTCTCTGATTGCTTCTATGTGCTCTGTTTCTGCTATGCATTTAATGCTCTGACACAAGAAATTGCTTTTGAGCTTTTGGAATTAATTCAAGATTTTAATCACAACATTTGAATTCTCACAGACATTGTAAAATGAAGCAAGAACGGTCACTCGAGTGTGATTCCAGAATCACTCCAGTGGACATCTATCACTTGAGTGATTTTGTAACTTCATTAGAGTGTTGATGAACTTTGTCTCTGACAATGAAGTATTGAAAGCATAGCTCACTCGAGTGATTGAAAAGCTTGACTCTCGAATGTTATTTGAAAATAACTTCAACTCTGCTAGTAACTCGAGTGCTTCTACAAGTTAACTTGTGTCACTTGAGTGACATTGAAGCTCACTTGAGTAGACTTCTAGAAGATAAGCTAGTACTCTTAGTTATCAATGAGTGACTTACACTAAGTGACTAAACTGATAAGTTGGTGGTCATTACTCGAGTGGCATCACAAGTACTCGAGTGAGACTAGTCATGACTTGCATAATTATTGCAAGTGACTTGCAGTTTACTAGCAAATGCTCACCTATCACTCGAGTGTGCATCTCAATACTTTTAGAAAGAGGGCGAGTGACTTGGAAAATTTTTAGTGAGTGATCATCAACACTCAAGTGGTCACTTATCTTCTTGAGTGCTTTAAGCTTATCACTTGAGTGATGAATCCCATTGCTCGAGTGATCTGCCATAACTTCTAAAAATCCTGCGAGTGACTTGCTAATTTCCTGCAAGTGATAAGGGATCACTCGAGTGCCAACTTAGCCACTTGAGTTATCTTGCATCACTCTTATTCTTTCAGCGAGTGACTAGCAAAATCATTGGAAGTTTATGATCATCACTCGAGTGCATTACATGCCACTCGAGTGATCATCTCAAATCACTTTGGAAAAGTCTTATTGATTTAAGTTTAAGTTCAAATAAGGTTATATCACTTGAGGATCCGAAATACAAAATTCGAGTAACTTGAATCATCAAGTCCTTATTCTTTTCTAAGTTTGTTATAATCGAAACATAGACCGAAAACTAACATGTACGAATTCACCTCTTTCAATTATATATACTCTTACTTTCCTATAAACTGAATGTTGTATAAAAAAGAATATTTTGCATAATTAATATTTGGAAAGAAGTCGAAGAATAAACCGTGTCCGTGGTACAATACTTCTTAATGAATTAATTTTGTTGTTTTGATAATTAAGGAATATGAATGTAATTTGACACAATTTTAAATCCCTAATTATGATGCATAACATAATATATAATTTGTTAAATTTCTTAACTCAAATTAGAATTTAAGAAATTCAAAATTCAACCGTTTATATGAGATTTTCCCAAACATTATTATAGTGAATTCACAATTAATTATTTGAGATTTAAAACCTTATTAGCATAAGAAGAAAACTCCTTTCTTTTTTTTTGGTTAAATGAAAATTTTCGTTGACAATTATTTTATTGGAACTTATAACTTTGGTATAGAAAAAATCATAACCAACGTTTTAAAATCAAGAAGTTACTGGTATTGGAAAAAAATTGTTAGTCAGTTGGTTTAGGTCATTTTTAATAATAAAACTTTTTATCGGATTTTCCCCATTTTCCTTTTTATTTTTGTAACCTGAATAATTTTGGAAGAATGGTATTTAAATCTTAAAAGAATGAATGAATTAATGATGATTATGACACTAGAAATATTTTTCTGAAAAATCGGTTACAAATATCGATCCAACCAGTTTACAAGCAGAAATTGAAAACATGAAAATTACACTTGGAAGTTACTTATATATATATATATATATATATATATATGAAACTCCAGAAGGTACAAAATTTTCAACCAATATTCATAACTCATTTTTCTGAAAATTTTGTGGGAATCCTAATTATCACTATAAACTGATCATTTGGGACCTTATTGTCACAGTCAATCTCTCAACAATTTTACCAATAAAATTGACTTTCTCAATTGATTTTGATCCAATCATTTTCTTCTAGATCGATGCTCCCCCCAACAAAAAAAAAAAAAACACACACACACACACACATTTACACGCACACACATAGATATATAAAATTTAATATTGTGCATATGATCAAGAAAACCCCAACTTAAGAGAGGTATCAAAATCTTTAAAGTGTCTAACAGTATCAGATGATCTGGACAAAATTACTGAGTCAAATGTTTGCCCTTGTTCATATGTTACCTGAAAAACACAGAAAATAAATTTAAGGTAATAAATACTATCTCTGGTTTTAATTATAAGACTTAGTTAACTTTTTTGAGAAAATTAAGGAAGCTAATTAAATTACTTTAAAATATCTACATTTATCATTTTTCTCCAAGCTAATTTGTCTTACTTATAAACTGATATATAATTTAATCATATACTACATATATGATATAATTAAGTAACTTATTTAGCTACCTTAATCTCTCCTAAAAAAGGTCAAATATGTTCGATATTTAGAATGGGAGGGAGTATTATATATTGTTACAATCTATATGTGTCACCTGTTTCAATCTCCGGTTCTCTTCCATCAGTTGCTTTCCCTGAATCATATGTTGAAACTTTGAGGGACAGATTAAGGTACTAAATAGTAGTATATATTGTTATCATCCTTATAACAATACATAATTAGAATAGCATTCCAATAATTAAGTCTTCCTTTTTTAATTATTAAATAAATTAAAGCAATTCAAAAGCATAGATAGATTGGCGATTCAAATGAGATAACAAACCTTTCTCTTGAGTTCGAAGGTCTGATTTACGATTGCTTTATCCTGAAACACACAAAAAACTATAATCTTCTAAGATGAAAGTACAAATAGATAATGATTTAATACAATAGTAATTTCATTGTCAAGATTATATTTTTCATGCAGGAGAAGAGCCCATCCCTCAATGTTCCTAAAGTGCATGTAAAATAGCTGTCCAAATCAATTTTGATGGTCTACATAAAAAACTTCAATGAATTCCAGAAGATAAAATTCTTGCAAACAAGGGAAAACAAAAACAAAATGGCTAACTTCTTTTAGATAGGAGAAAAATGGGTCAAAAATCCGTTTTCATAGATTCAAACCCAATTCCATAATCTCAACTGTATGCTCACAGAATTTTTTTTTCAAATTCCTACAAACATATGTATGCACACAGAATTTTTTCCAATTCGTTCTTCCTATCCCCAATTAATTCTTGCATATATACGAATCGAGGTATGTCGTATGAGGGAAACAAAATGACCTTTGCCTTTGAAACACGCATTAAACCCTTTCCAAGCAGTTCCTCTAGTCTTTGTAATTCTTGAATTGTGGAATCTTGCAACTCTTCCCCATTCAACTGCCTGTTTAAGTGGAAGAACCCTCATTCTTTAGTAGAATATAGGAGCTATATATATGGTACTCCTCTAGTCCTTATTGTACAAGCTATTTAGCTAATTTAAGTAGATAAGGAAATTAGATAAATTAATTAATCATAAGAAATGTGACCTAATCTTCCTAAATTCCCCTTGTGTAACAAATGTCTTGTAACAATTTTTACTTGATTGATACTATTGTCGAGGGGTATGAATAGGGGCAGTTTGGGTAAACATGGGGGACAATTTGGATCAAGGTCTTTCATTTAGGACCAACACCAATACATGAACTAGCTCTTACATTTAGGATTAAAGGAGTACCTGTACTTATCGTGCAGTGTAAGTATACCTCAGTTCATGGGTTTTTATTGCAATTTCATTGCTCAGCTTCTTGTAGCTTTCACTTCCAATCTGCAACAAAAATTTTCCAAAGGCAAACCCATCATTGATTTTACATTAGGCTAAGCAAAATCTGTGAAATTCTTTGCCCAGATAAAAGAATGTGGGGTTGGATCTTTTACGTTTGAAGATATTTAAGCCATGATTAACATGCTACTTGGCATGCAATCACTAACATTAAAAAGAAAAACAAATACTTCTTGTCCTCTTCCTATATTATATATGTTGTCACTTCGTGCAATCAACCGGTTTTCATTTTCTATATTTTCTTGATATTCAGAATCACAGAAATAGCACTTTAAAATGTAAAGATTTAGGCATTAGAGAATGCTCAGATACATTGTTTCATCAGCTGGTTGATATAAGAAAGTTGATATTTGTAGAGAACAAAAACAACTGTTTAGATTCAGAATCATGCAGAATAATTAGGCGATACTCTCAACCAAGAAAAAAGAATTAAGAACTTGTTACAAGGTACCCAACAACTTAAAGTTGAAAACTAGTAATAACACTAAAGGCCATATATTTCGTAGAGGTGATAACTAAGTTCTATGCCAAATAAGCCGGATACTTTTTAATGACGTATTTGTTTGTGGTAAAATCTCCATTATCGTTGCTTTAACGGATGTGATGGTAAATCATTATTTGATAAAAGGGTTAAGGTACAAAATTACCTATGAGTTTTTACCAAAATGCATCTAGAACTATATGCTTTTCGAAGATACAAAAATACCCATAAACATTCGTGTGGGAGCAAAAATGCCAAGAACATTAATCCTGGTATTTTTTTTTCTCCCATTTTCAATGTTAATGGGCATTTTTACACCTTCAAAAAGTATATGGTGCTAGAAGCACTTTGTAGCACTTTGGGTAATAGCTCATGGGTATTTTTCTGCCTTAACCCTTTGAGAAAACCTGCAGAAAGGAAATTAATTACTTACCTGCAAATCAATACAAGGTCGATCTGATTTGTGCATGTCTAAATGGATATCATGTCTTTCAGTTATCTGCTGCATACTGGAGACAGGAAAAAAATATCTCAGAATTCCCTTGGTAGATTATTAACTCATTTTTGTTCGAAAGAAGCATGTCTCATTGAATGATCTTTTTACACTATTATGTAGTTCCCAGATTCTTACTGCAGAAAATAGCAATGCCGCATTTACAATTTCTTCACTCATCTTTACATTTATATATGTACTCCCTCCGGTCCTTAATATAAGATATAATTGAGGAGTAGATCTTGGTCTTAAATATAAGACATAGTTTTTATATTTGTCAATCTTTTTCTAATATACCCCTATTAAAGCTCCTTCAATAATAATGAAGGAGGAGAAAGATTAAGGGAATTAAGAAAGATAACTAGGTTGTTTTAGAAAATAAATGTCATATTAACTAATTCAACAAACTGCCTTAATCTAATCAAATTAGGTAAATATGTCTTATATTAATGAACAAAGCAGTATCATTTAAAGACA
Organism: Acacia acuminata; assembly: GCA_019022655.1. Classification (NCBI taxonomy): domain Eukaryota; kingdom Viridiplantae; phylum Streptophyta; class Magnoliopsida; order Fabales; family Fabaceae; genus Acacia; species Acacia acuminata. The sequence continues at coordinate 1,606,081 of JAFJYI010000013.1, forward strand.
TGTTTATGTACTCAACACATCAGATACTGTGACTATTTCTGATCTCGTTATGTGTTCTCTTTTATATGTTAAAATACTTTTAGGCCTTCTGGTTTTGAGCAGAGTTTTTCAGCCTTTGACCAACAACTAAAGATGATTTTATTTGAAAACTCTTGTCCACAAGGATTTAATTTGAGAAGATTTTCAACCTTTCAAAAAGCTTATGCACTTTGACATGCTTAGTTTGATCATATGTTAAATTGGACGGAGAGAAATTTTAATAACAACTATCTTACCACTATAATTTTATCCACATCCCAACCTCCTCATTAAATTCCATTAGTAATTGTTGAAACTAATGCCCTTCAAATATGCTTTGACCTACAGGTCTAAACTCATCCTTAGCACTACTTTTGATCTCCACAATCTGTTTATTACTCCTCTAAGTCACTGGATTTTCTCTAACAAAGATACAATAGCCTTTTATCTGCTTAATCTATATATGTGAACGCTTCTATATTCTATGTTCTTCCTTTTTGAAGTGGAGGCCTCTTCTTGGAGACGCTTTCAAGTATCTCAGGATTTTATAAAGTACTGCTTCCAAGTGACCACCACTATAGATTGACGCATATGCTGTCTAACAAAACTTATTGCCAGATATATCTGGTTTAGCATGGGACAAATAGATATGCTTCCCAACCAATCTCTAACACCATTCTTTATTAACCGCTTTCGTCTTCACATCTCTTTCTAGCTTCTGTGAGAGTCTCACTTGGTTTACAACCAAGCATTCCTGTTTTCTTCAACAAATCTAACATGTATTGCATCTAAAATACATTGATTCCTATCTTAGACCGAGCAACATCTATGCCCTGAAAATTCCTTATTTGTTCAAGCTTTTTGACTTAAACTCAATAGTCATGACTTCTATTAGTTTGTAATCTTGAGTAATGCTTCAAGACTCACGCCCATACATGCTCCTCATGAGCTATTTCAGATTATTTAGTTAATTATTATTTTATTATTAGATTAGGTTTTATTATTTCATATTTATTATATCTTAGATTAGATATGGATATTATATCTTAGGATTATATCTTAGATATTTTGATTAGATTAGATTATAATCTAGGGTTAGCTTTAGGTTTGCCTATATATATAAAGGCTTCTTTGTACTCTTTTTTATTCAAGGATTAATCAATATTATTTCATAGGTTCTTACTTTCTCTCTACATCAATACAATCCTTCAAATTTCAACAGGGAATTCATTTCTATTGTTTCTTTTGCCCACAATTCATTTCTAATGCATCATCTCCTATCTGCACACAATATCATCCATGTGCATAATAAGAATAGTCTTATTCCCTTCTTTATGCTTAACGAGCATAGTGTATATGAATGTCCCTTCTAGTAACCTTCCCTTTTCAAAACTCTTGTAGACTTCTTAAACCGAACCCTAGGAGAACGTTTAAACCCATTCAAAGACTTTGGCTAGTAAAATTTCATATATATCTCACCCCCTTTTTTCACTTAAGCATTTTAAGTTGAGGTTTTAGTGTAGTTTTGGACAAGGCACCGAAGGTGTGAAGCTCCTAATCTCTTGGATATTATGGACCGTTTTGGATTGTAAGCATTATGCTAGGAGAATTTAATTTATAGGTATTCAAAATGCCAAGAGTCATACTTAGGTATTGCTTAATGACTAATTTGTTTTTGTTTAGGCTTACCATATGTCTTGGACACTATAATTGGATGGCTTAGGTGGATACAGCAGGGTTCATCATGGGATCTAGAAATCGGAAAATTTTGAAAATTACCGTCAAGTTTTGTTATAGAAGTGTTCGCTCTGACCAATTCATGTTTAGTTGGCCGTGGCAAAGGGAGGGGAGGGCTTAGCTGTGGCCAACGTCCCAATATATATATATATATATAGCCCTCCCCCCCCCCCCCCCCCTTGAGTTTGTGTTATAGTCTTCCTACCTGGTGTTCCTTAGATTCTGGTCAAGTTAAGCAGGATCATTGGGCTTATTTAAGGCCCAATGTAGCCCAAATCTACAATGTTCTTTAAATCATTGTGTTGGAGGCATGCTCTCGACCTTAGTGAGCCTCTGGACTCAATTTACCTAAACTTTTTTGTATAAAAAAAAAAAAATTTCTAAATTGTAAGTGGATAGACTCAATAACGACACGACATCCAAGTACGTTTTCCACAGTTTGAGTTTACATAAAAAGGATGATACGATGTGGCTGGTTTGTTCTTATCCAGTATACTTCTAGAAAATCAAATATGGTTGCTGAGACTATTACATTGTAGAGCCTTTGTAAGTAATTGAAATGGATACTTCTACATTGATGTGTCAACTGAAATGTTAGGGGTACTATGAAAAATGACGTCTTGGGATCTTCATCCCAAGATGTCATTTATAACTAAAGAAAAATCTATGGGACTAAAATGAAAATCATGAGGGATTGAATTGTAAGAAATTCCTAGCTAGAGTTTGATCATATATAACTAACGCAAAGTCAAGCAAGAACTATGGCAGAAATTCATAATTTCAAGAAAAATTATAGTTTCAAAATTTATGGTAAAAAATGACACTAAGCATTAGAATAGAGAAATAAGAGCAAGTATAAGACTTGCCCAAGAATAAATTGCCTATAGATAGTCATATTCATATAATCCTCTAGTTCTAAATATAGAAGCTAATTGGGAGTTGGTTTTTGTTCTAAATATAATATCTTGTACATTTTATCATAGACATTTGTTATTGGGTTAAGGGGAAAAAATACACATGTGTTTTATCTGAAAGAGCGCCAACACCAAGTGCTTTTTTTGGGGGCAAAAGTACCCATGTGGTTACAATTTTAGAGCAAAAGTCACACAAAACGTTAATAGAAAAGATGTTCGTTACTCTGGAGTTATCCAACATTAAATGCTCCAATATGTCCATTGCCATGTTTTCTCGTGATAACACCTGGAGCATTTAACGTTGGATAACACCAGAGGAACGGACGTCTTTTCTATTAACGTTTTGTGTGACTTTTGCTCTAAAATTGTAACCACATGGGGGCACCCCCCCCCCCCCCAAAAAAAAAAAAAAACACTTAGTGTTGGGCGCTCCTTCGGATAAAGCATATATGTATTTTTGTCCCTTAACCCTTTATTATTTTCCCCAAACAACCCTATGTACTCCCTCAGCAATATGTAGTGGTAATTAAATTCAAATAGTTACAATACATAATACATTAGTTACGTAGGAGTATTTTAAGAAGATTGTCATATTTGTTACAATAATTAACTGATCTACCTAATTTCTTTAATCCATCCAAATTAATTTAATAGCCCTTACAATAAGGATTGGGTATTCTATATAATAACAATTTTTAGAAAAGAAACCTTGCTTACCTAGCCTTTCTAAAGCACAACTTTCTTTTGCTTACTAAAAAAAACAAAACAAAAGAGCCAGGTATATAGCAATAACAACATTGTTAGGATGAAGAGAAATAGAAAGAACAATGACATGGAGTAGCTTATCTAAATCATTAGCCTAAACAACAACTTCCCTCTCCTTCAATTCTTCAAGATATCTAACTTTTTATATTTAAAATTATCCAAATTCACGACTATATTGGAGAAAGCAAACCAATTAGGCAAAAGAGTGTTGATGTCTCATGTGACTCTAAGGAAGTGGATCTCTCTTACAAAGAGAATAAGCTATGTGATTATGGCTATAAAGGAAGGTGAGAGAATCCATAGGATTATAGTGTATGTAAATATTTGGCTTGAAGATGTGAAGAAAGACTTGGAGTCGAAAGGAGAGAATTAAACTCTAACGACAACTTTTCATAAGGTTTGAAGAAGAATAAGTGTCTTGTTAATTATGTCTAAAGATGAAAACCCATATTATCAAGGCGCTAGGCAAGCTACTATTACCATGAATCTCCAAAGTTTGGGGTTTGAGAACTTATGGAAGTTTCCAAGAAGAAACTTTTTGAGTGATAGATTTGTATATATAATATGATTATTTTATCATTACATGTTTTTACTTCTGATGAAAATATGAATTACAAATATTTCCATTTTTCCCATTTTATATTTCTTACAGCATATAATACAATTATAACAATAATTTGAAGTCATGAAATGCTCTTTAAATTTAGTCATATCAAATTTTTTTTGAATAACTTCTGTAATATCCTGAATTTCGGGTATGGAAACTTAAGAATAAGCCTAAGTTAGGCAGGCTACTGAGCCCGATTCAGGAAGTGTGACATTTCCTGGACAGATAAAGAGCCCCTACGTTTTTGAGGAAATAGGAAGAGGAAGAAACACTGAAAAGTCATCAGGTCAAAAAGCAAGAGTCAGAGTAATGATTACATTGGAACACGTGTCACTTCAGGGTAAAAGAGGAAAAACAAGGGCAAAATAGTCAATTCCTTGTCTTTTTAATGTTGAATTTCATCCCTCATGAGAAAAAAGAGAAAAACAGGTGATTCAAGTCATGGTCGGACCCAAACTCGAAATGCGGGTCCCACAGCGATTGACCGACGTAAAAGGACCGAGGTGGACCGGGTAGGGGTTCCTTTGGATCGAGTAGGTCAAGTGTGGGGCCACTACAGGAATTTTGAAGAGTGTCACATAGGAGTGTCTATTCAAAAGGGAAAAGTGTGGAAAGATGAAGAAAAGTGCAAAGGGAACCACCCTGATGGCGGCGGGACCCACACGCACGGTGGATCGGGAACTGGATCGAAAGGTGAGGAAGAAGGAAGTAAATACCGAGACCCGATGTGTGAGGCCCCTTAGGCGTCACACACTCCCGTTAATCATTACAAATATTTACTTGGAGAAAAAGAAAGAACAGTCGGTGTAAAAGTCAAACCGCGGTCCGACATTTGGAGAACAGGGCGAAATGGGAATAAATGGGTAAAAATTGATTTGGAAAGACATGTGGGCCCAAAATGGTGCCACATGTGTCCATTTAAGCAGCCAAAAACGTGGGGAAAGTTAGGTAATTATTACAAAGTTTTGGGCTAAAATCGTAATTTTCGAAAGTTTCGGGCAAAAACATGGTAATTTGCCTCAAAAGCGAGGTAAATATCTAGATATTTTTAAGTGAATTTCGACACATGGAAGCTGCTGGACTCCCTGGAATTTTCTAGAAATACTTGGAGGTTAAGTCAAAAATTACAGATCCAAATTACTCCCTATTAGCCGAAACTTGCGCGTTAATTCTAATTTCACGGATCAAATTTACCTTTATTAAAAGGTAAATCTCTTCATTTTTTCACCCTTGAGCACGAAAATTTCCAGAGAAAAGAAGAAGCTCCAGCCATCCACCATTACCAACCTCCAAGCTCAAGGATCCAAGTTCATCCACCGATCTTCCGATTCTAGGTAACACCGACAACTTCATCTTCTTGAGTTCTTAACTAAGTATTTTCGTGAAAATGGCTGGTGCTTGGTGTTAGGGTTGGATTTTTGTATTTTTAAGGGCACAAATGGCTCTGGAACATGATTTTGTGTGGGGTTAACTGTGGTTTAAGTTGCCGAAAGCCGAAAACACCGAAAAACCCCTTAAACTAAGCTTATTTGCAATTCTGGAATTTCTGGCAGTATGTCTTCAACCCACTCTTAAAAATAGTAAACGATGTATTTTTAATCTGAAATTTTTATGGTAGGAATTAAACTTACTAAGGTCCACTGTGATGTATAAGTTTGTAAGTTTTGGAGTTTTCTACTAGGAGATAAAAATTTCTAAATTTGGTACATAAGCAGCAGGGGCGAATCTGGACCAGAGGGAAGAAAAGTGGCTCTACGCAAAAATACATATACTTTTGACCTCTGAAAATATTTTTACTATAAAATTGACATATTAAGGATTCAGATGGCGCTGGTTTCACACAAAAATGATTTTTTTGGAATTTATTAAATATTTGGGAAGTTGGGTCAGAAACACTGGAATTCTGGAATTTTCTTTATTGAGCTCGGTTTTGACCAAAATTGTAAGGGTATTTTTGGAAAAATACTCAAATAAATTATTTTTATGTTATTTAGGGTCAAGCAACCTATTGGAGAACTTGTGGGCCCCTTAAAAATATAAGACGATATTTTTAGCACCAGGTAGTAACCACTTTACTCCCAAGCACTTTTATGTGTTTTGTTGTATGTTTTGCTTGCCATATGTGTTTTTGTATATGTGTTGCCAAATATGCATGCAGAACATGTTTGTGATTGTGGAATTGGGCCATAGTGCCGGTGGACGTGTGTCCATAGGTGACTACTGAGGCCCTTGGCGATATGCTTGCGGGGGCTTGCCTTGACCAGGCGGTCCTGTGGAAGCAGTATGATGTGCCAGAGGCAGCGCTATGCTTGCGGGGGCTTGCCTTGACCAGGCGGTCCCGTGGAAGCGGTATGTTGTGCCGGGGCGCGCTATGCTTGCGAGGGCTTGCCTTGACCAGACGGTCCCGTGGAAGCGATCTATTATGCCGATTGTTGTGTTACTTGTTTGCATATTATGGTATTTGGCATACTTATTTTTGTTTACCTACTTATATGGTTGCATGCATACACCTCACACATTTAGTGCATGAGTATTGATGGTTACTCTGGGGGCCGTTCCGGACTCCAGATGCTTTTGTAGACATAGGGGGACGTGACGAGAGAGAGAAGGACAATTTTTGAAAGGCAAGGCCCAACGGTGCAAAGTGAAGACTAGGGAATGCCCTATCATTTTGTACTTATATTTTAGGGAATGACTGTATTTATTTTCGGTATTTATTTTGGATAACTGTACCCTTAACCTTTCGGGGACTTGTATTTTCTGTTTATTTTACTTTTACCAATACAGTAGATTGTCCAAATCGGTTAAATGCTCTGATGCGCTCACTCTGATACTTGTTAAATGGACTTAATAATGAAGGAAAGGTAACTAAGTAAAGGAATCGCTCTAACCCGCCACCCGAAAGGGCGAGGCCGGTAGGGGTGTAACAACTTCAGATTTATATATCAGCCAAATAATAATTTAGGATATGTTTTGAGCAAATTATTAAGAGGACATAATAAAAATTTAGTTTTGTATTAAATATTAATAGTTAATTAAATTATACACTTAACTATTTTAATATACCCAGTGTATATATAGTGAAAAAACCAGAAATTTAACCAACAACAAAGAAATATCATTGCAAGTGATTGAAAGGTGACCTAACAAAACTAACTGACTTTCAACCAAATTAAATTTGAAGTTTGTGATGATTTATTCCCCTTTTTTTGGCTCTTTTATATGATTTTTTCCCTCTGAAGTTAGGATAGTAGTACTCAGGAATTGATTACCCAATTTGGAATTGTTTAAACAGAAGTCAAATTTTGTGCAGGATTTGACCGATCAAGATGAAGAAGGAGCTATATAGAGATAGAATATTTTTTTTTGGCCAGTATATAGAGATAGAAGTTGAAGTCTATATATAAAGATAAAAAGGAAAGCTACGCACTTACACATACATATATACGAGTACATGATAATGATTATTGAAAGGCTAAATATATAGTATTAAAGAGAAGAAAGGGACCTTGAGCTAGCATAATCGTAGAGCTTTCCAGTGGAAGAAAAGACAATGAGACCAATCTCAGCATCACAAAGCGTAGCGAGTTCCTTAGATTTCTTGAAAAGCCCTATTCTTCTCTTTGAGAATGTCACTTGCCTCGCTGTTATGTTATCTATCTTCTTTATCTCTATCCTCTTTCTCGTCATTTCCCTCTCTAAATTTACCCAAAATCCACCACATCAAAAATCAATCATCAGTAGTCAAATTCAATTTCAGGGCTTAAAACTAGTTTTACAAAGAAAATACTGACTCAAAAAAAAGACCTTGATGTAGAAAGATTCTTAGCTGATATACTGTGGAAGATGATGCACAAAATTGTAAAGGAAGAAAGCTAAGGAAATTTCTCATCAAATAAAAGAACCAAGTGACGCAGAGGGATTAGGGTTTTCGTGGGTTTAGATGTTGACTATGCCGCCCGCCCGGGGGGGGGGGGGGGGGGTGTTACAGAACTTCAATTCAACAAAATCTGAAAGTGAAAGGAAGGAACCATGTCTAACGAAAACCAGTTAACTTAGTTAATCAAACTTGGGGGAGAGATCAGAAAGTCATAATTTATATTATCGTCCCCTACCTTTTCAGATCTCTCTTTTCTGAGCCTGTGATATAAGAACCTAAATTCCAGAACAAAATCGCCCAGTGGTAGAAGAAGAGAAGATGGAAAATAAGCAGATTTAGATAGGGTGGGACTGTCTTCAGAATTTCCATTTATAGGCAACCTATATAAAGCTGGGGCTTTGTCTGCTTTTTTTTTTTTTTTTTTTTTGGTTTATTGTTTTTTTGCCCTAAAAAATAGCATTTAAAAAGAAAGTCAAGTGGGCAGGAGTAGCCATCCCAGTCAGTGGGATGTCCGTTGGGTGCATCAGACAGTGGCATCTCTCACCCTCGTACTCCTCGAATCTCCAATATCTTCACTGTTTACTTTGGTTTTTTAATCGCGTGATATGCAAGTTGGACTGCTTTAATTATATCTGTATTCCTTCAATTTTCTCATCTTCTCATGGCTCTTGTATGCAATTTTGGCTTTCACAGCCACCTAGGTAAATATATTTTATAATGAATGCTTATGTTAACTTTTTAGTTTAATAAAGTAAATTCTTATAGTTTTATCATATTTTCAATTAATACTACTACAAGAAATAGATTTTACTTTCTTTAAAAACGTCTGTTTTTTAAAAAGGAAAGTAAAAAATAAAGACGTAGCATTTTTAAAATTATATGCGGGAATTTTGATATAATAGTTGTCCCGTTTTAAAATTGAGACGCCAAAAGCGATACTTTCAACATCCCAATTGGAAAAGGGATGCCAAAAGCTGTCCCATTATTCGCCACCTCCACCCATTCACACTCCTCACTTCCACTCAATCACTCCTTCCGAAAGCATGCTACAATCAGCATATTGCTCCTCATGAGGTTTTCGTCTTCTTCGTCATGCCAAAAATCCGAGCGTTCCGCGGCTTTAGCTTTAGCTTCCGCTACTAGCGACAAACCCGCCTGCTCCTTCTACATCCATGAATGGTGGTTCACCTCTATGTCCTCCAAATCCAACACGTGGCTTTTCGCCGATGAATTCGTTTCTTCTTGCAGCTTCCACACCATTATCCCTCTAGCGTTGCTCCTTCATCTTTGGTTCCATCTTTTTGTGGCTCTCCTTCTATCAAACTCATTGCTTCTGTCTCCAGGATCTGCATTGGCCTCTAATTTGTGAGAATATTCTTTCTTTTTTTCTATCACATTCAATATGTCTTTTAAGGCTTTCACCTACGCACAGAAGATTAAGCTCGGTTAATCACTAATTCGACCTTGTTTTCTATCAGAAATCTAATTACTGACAGAATTCTGTGGGTAATTTCCTTAGATAATGCAAAGTTTTTTTTGTAGTGCTTCCTGTCTTTCAAATTTGTCTCTCGTCCCTTTTGCTGCTCTCCCTCTTGCTCTTATCCCTTACAACAGAAATAAATTCAAACAAATAAATTCACGACCTAACAAAAGAAGACTTCTCCTCTTACGTGGATCTATATATAGACCAAAAAAGAACGTATCCCTGAATCTTCATCCAAACTCAAACCAATATAATATACATATCACTTGTTCAGATCGCCAGCCATGGCTTCTTCTTCTGCAACAGGGGAATCCATGCTCGTAACTTTCCTTGTGGCTCTCATATCCTCACATTATTTTTAAGCGTGATGACGAGTTCAAGTATTGTAACAACTCGTGAGGTTACTATTAATGTTATGCCGTTATTACCGGAAGCAATTCTTATGCTACCCCCTTGTTATCCGTCCCATTTCAATTCCTTCAATCCCATTCCCACCGCAGGGCACCAAATCTCCCTAATGTTTTTTAGTGGGAAAATGACCATGAAGTTTTAAGGAAGAGATTTAATAATAATAAAAATAAATTCCAATAAGAAGTGAGTGGCATAAACCCGTTGTTAATTCTTCTTGTACCGAAACTTGTCATTGCATACTCTTCTGTTATTATTGAACTTTTGAGTTATTAAATCTTTTTCTTAAGGCCTTATAGTAAATTCTCCCCTTTTTAATCCAGGTTATCCCATTTATCCTTAATTATATCATATATTTTCACATCCTACGGATTTGTATGTATGGATATATGCGTTAAGCGCACTCGGGAATTTTAATGACAGAGGCGAAAAAAAAAAAATACTATATCATAAATAAAAGTACTTGAAATATAATGTTGATATAATATACAAAAAAAATGAAAAAAAATATATTACGAAATATATTACAAAAATTGAAAGAAATATATCTTACTCTCTTGTTTTCATATTGTTAAACTCATTTATAATTAAATCCATGCTAAAACTCAAACCAATTTCTTTTTTCAATGTATATAATCAAATAATCATCAAGAAATTGAATCCGTGTTCCTAGTTTCAAAGTCTTAACACTTATATCTTCCATCTATACAAGACCGAAAAACCTTTCCCATATAAAACCATCTTTATCGATGTATCTCAAAACAATATGCTATTTTTTAGATATATCACTAGCTTAATCAAGAATAAGACTAATTGAAATAGGAGGCTAATTACCAAAATGCCATTTTATTTTATATATAATTTTCTTTAAAAAAATTTAGGAAGGGCCACCCCTGACCCCTGTGTCCGCCCCTATACATATGTATGTATGAATGAGCACTTATCCACCTAAATAATGAACGGACCTTTGTTATAAAATGGAGGTATGAGATGCAACATAGAGAAGGATTAGATGGGCCCCACTCACAGCTGGGTCCCACCCCCATTTCTTCTCTTTCTCTACGTTTTGTGGGAAAGAGTTTATATGCTTGTAATATAGATCGATGCGGTAGTCTTTGATCGATCTATGTGAGAAGGATTTGTCTGAGGCTATCAATAATGTACTTTTCATGTTGCGATAGGCGTGACAACACACACACACACACACGCAGTGTTATTTGTTAATGTGGTTACTGTCTTGAAAGTTAGTCAATTATATGTGTATAAGTATAAGTGAAGGAAAATTAATGGGTTAAGGAGCAAAAATACACATGGGTTTTTCTCCCAAGAACGCCCAGCACCACGTGATTATTTCTGGAGCAAAAATACACATCAACTTTCAAAACCAGAGCAAAAATACCACCACAGTTAAATTGATTTAACATTTGTTAAGTACCTTGTGAAAATACTAAAATGCCCCTCACTAACACCCTCTCCTCCCAACTCTCATCTCGCGATCATCATCTCTCGCAACTCTTCATAAACGAAGAACAGTGATGATTTAAGCACGATGACGATTCCCATTTGTGAATAACACCATAAAGTTCAGAACCCCCTGACTTGGATCTCGAAACACCCCCGCCCTAGATCCGAAACACCCCTGACCTAGATTTGAGTTGTGAGATAAAGATGCAAAAGACGGAGTGGATAGAAAAAAGGAAGAATGAAATTTTAAAGCAAAGGACCCAACTTTCCACAATTGAATCTAAAACTACTCTTTCTGTGTACTTATAGATATGGTTGTGCAAACAAATAATTCAGATTCAGAATTTACAACGAGCTTATTTGAGAATCAAAAAAACATGAACATAACTACAGATCAAGCAAAAGATTTTTGGGGTTGTGTGGTAATTCTAAAGCAATCAATTAACTCATTTCTCTGAACCATTACATTACCAAACAATTCATCCATCTCCTTGCTCACATCGTCCATGAGCTTCTCCAACACATGAAGCTGTTTCTGCAATTCCAAGTAGGGTTTCCAATCGCTGCATAAACCAGACAAGAAAATCCCACACATCCAGAACCCAATCCTCTTTAATTCATTCACTGCTTCATGAACAACTATTTCCTTACCTGAGAATTCCTTCGCCTCGCGATCCTCCGCCATTAGATCAACATCGAAACTAAGGTTGAAACTACCAGGAGGAATCGGATCAACACCGAAACTAAGGTTGAAACTACCAAGAGGAATCGGATCAACGCCGATTGGTGGAGGGTCTTATTGTCGCCGTTGGTGGAGGGTGCGCCGTTTGCATCGGATTTGAAATCGAGAACGAAATCGCGTGAAGGAATAAGGGAAAACAGCTGATCTGAACAAGGGCAATGAGGGAAATTTCAAAAATCTAGGATTTTTTGTTTTTTGTTTTTTAAATAAAGTGGGGCCCACCACAAAGATAACTAAGTAGTTACAATTTTTAAAGATGGTGGTATTTTTGCTCGGTTTTGAAAGTTGATGTGTATTTTTGCTCCGAAATGATCACGTGGTCTTTGGGCGCTCCTGGTGGAAAAACCTATGTGTATTTTTGCTCCTTAACTCAAAATGAATCATCTAACCCTTAAGCTTTTGAATTCGAATAGAATTTTGGTTTTCACATCTGCCAGGGAAATATAATTTACAATGAATAATTATGTTAAAATTTCTTAGTTTAATAAAGTAAATTATGACAATATTTAAATATTTCAGAGTATATTGTGTATGATTCTTTACTATAAATCTATATTTTATATTAATATTTATATTAACAATATTGATTTTATAGATTCGGATATACTATTTATGCTTTTAGTATTGATATTCTATGTGGCTAATGACTTATAAGGTACATCTCAATGGAATATCTAATTAAAGGATGTTGAACATGATTTTAACACAATATTTTCTTCTAAAATTTATTTCATGAGATCATTTTGTCTATTAAATTTTTTAAAAAACATTCCAAAATTAATAATATGGATAAATTTATTGTGTAGGAGATCAAGGTTAGTTGCTAAAAATTAGGAGAAAATTTTGTTATCGATTTTTTGTCTATATAATCTAATGTGATCATAATTATTTTTACTCTAATAAAACAACAATTAAAAAATTCAGCATTTTATCTCATTGTCTTTTTTGTGCTCTACTTTTTTCCTGCATTTTTTTCTCTATTTTTTATCTTCAGACCATCGACTATCCTAAGAAATTACATATCATTTTTGGTTTGCGATTCTTCTTCTTCGATGATCATGACTACTAACCTTGATCCTCAACTAGCAAGCTCTCATTATATCAAAAAATAAAATGAAACTAAAAAATTAATTTAAGAAAAAGAAAGTTTATATGAGGGAGAATCATGAGAAAAAGGAGCTGCAGAGTAGTGAAGAACCATGGGAGTTTGTGGAGGATGAGACCCGCAGCAATAGAGCAAAACCAATGAAAAAAGGAGTATGAGACTTGAGAGAAGCTCAAAAAATGTTGAAAGAGTTGCTTTAGATAAATTTCTTTCAGAATCCCATCTCTTTATATTTGACATTTTGAAGAATCCAACGCTCTAATACTAAAGAATACTTAACGATTGTTTGTAAAGAACGCCAAGTATTGTCAAATATATATATATTTTTTCAAAATCCCGCCTTTTAATATTTGATAATTTTCAGAATCTTGCTTTCTTATATATATGGCAGTTATCATTTTTAGTTATTAAGTTTATTAAAGAGTATATAATGATTCTTTCCGAAGAATTGTCAAGCTGTCTTATTATATTTGATATTTTTCAAAATCCACATTCTTATGCAAAACAATTATCATTTTTAACTGCTAGGTATTCTTGATGAAAACATAACAGTTCTTTGTGGATAACCATCAAATATTGTCAATTTTTTTCTTTTCAAAATTCCATATTCTTATATATGTTGGTTATCATTTTTAACCATTAATTATTCAGGAATCATACTTTATAGTTAACTATTATAACCGTTTTGTATTTGTTTTTGCTCATATAAAGTTGGGAAGACAAACCGTTTGAAAGTATTATATAATAGTTGTTTCGTAAAAACCGCAATGTTTGTCAGTCAACATATGATGATTAATAATTACAACCGTTATGTTTTTGTTTTTGCAAATTCCACCTCTCAATACATGATGGTTCATATATTTAATCATTAAGTTCTAGCATTATATATTATTGTGTGAACTATGCCTCGACATACAGAACACTTATTCGTTATAACCGTTAATTATTAAATGTTATATATGTACGATTCTGAAGTAGTAGTCTCACAATGGAGACCAACCTTAAGGTCTATTTGGTACAAGAAAAATAGAGAGGAGGGGAGCAGAAATTTTAATAAGTTTAACTTAAAAGAAATGGTTAAGAGGGGTTGAAAAATTTTAATAAAGAGAATATATAAGATAAAATAGTAAGAAAAATTAATTAAAAGGTTTTAAACCCACTTCTCTAATTTTTATATTTTCTCCCACCAAACAGATGTAGTTACTAGTAAAAGGAATAATTAAATGTTTCATGAAATTATTGTCGACACACATACATGGAGGCAACATTTAGCTTTGGTCTGATTAGACAATAAGCATAGGATGAATAAGAAGGTCACCAAACTTTCAATGGCTTGGAGAAGGTGGTGGAGAAAAGAAAAGGCAAGAAGGAATAATATGTCAGTTGGGATTGTAGGATTAGAAAGAATGTTAGGTAAATGTCTAGTTTATGTGGCCGAAGGATTTTTTTTTTTTTTTTTTTTTTTTTTTTTTTTTTTTTTTTAAGGAGGAAGTAGGGGCTGTTGTACGTGTGTATGTGTGGCAGAATGGAAAATGATAAATATATAAGAGAGGAGGGCAAGTGGGGCCCTTGGTGTGCTGTCCGAATATGGGTGAAGGAAGTGAGTAGTTGTGCTGCGTATGTGTCGTGTGTTTGAGAGGTTGGAAGGGTTGTTGTGGGGTCCATTCTCAAAATAATTTATTTGATCCTCTTTAAAGTTTAAACTCTTACAAGGTTTTTGGTTTCTTGGTCATTTACTCATTTAATTGTAAATATTAGTTAGGTGATTAAAAATTAATCCTTAATCTCATTTAAGGATTTTTTGTTTGTCAATTAACTTCTTTAGGCTATAGAATATTATCTTTAAAATTTATGGCCCAAAATCATTCACTAACTATTTTTTTTTTTTTTGAAATTTTGGGAAAATATGCCCCAAAATTCCAATTATAAATTTTAAAATTATCCAGGCTAAGTTTTCCATAATTAAGTTCATATAGTATCTTTAATTTCCTAATCCAAAAATTTGAGATGTTACACTCATTAGATTGTTTCTTTTTATATACACACACCCTTTTTATGCAACGCTGCATACTCTCATGAGAATCAAATCCATTGTACTTCTGAAATTCCACACTCCAAGGCTCCTTCTAGGCTCTAGCCAACCGATTACCACCACTACAGCATCTTGAAATTTAAGAACAACAAGTAATTAACTCCACATCCAAGTATACCGATGAGGGACCACCTTGCTGATTTGTTCGGTGTTTGGGGAGATTATATCATATGGGAATCGGTGGTTCATCTGGTGAGAGCATGAATAGTAAGGTGTCACCTTTCGTTTCACCTTTGCCATGGTTTTTGCCCCGATGATCTTTAAGGAGGCGAATTCTAAATTTGCTATCTCTCTTTAGTTCTTTTGAAGAGAAAATGACAGTCAGATTTCAAGGACCATTAAAAATTACAAAAAAGTCCTAATAGAAATTCACATATCAAAAAAAGTCGGACTTTTTTTTGATATTATTTTATTAACAATAGTGAAAATCTTATATTTACAACAAAATTTAAAAATCTGACCATTCACAATAGAAAAAATTATATTCACAATAGGAATTGTCATATTCACAACAAAATTTAAATACTTGGATTTTGTTTCAAACTCAAGTTCTTAAGCATATAGAGGTCATTTACAATAGAAAAAGATTAGATTCACAACGAGGAAGTGGTATATTCACAACAAAATTTTAAATCTAGCCATTCACAACAGAAAAAGTCATATTCACAACAGGAAATGCTATATTTAAAACAAAATTTAAAAACCTGGATTTTGTTTCAATACAAATAATATCATGACTTTTTTGATATGTGAATTTGTTGAAACTTTTTTTGTAATTTTTTATGATCCTTGGAACCTGACTGTCATTTTCCCTCTTTTGGATGGTATAAATGTAGTTGTGTCAAATTTATTATTTTTGTTTCAATTATTTTTAATCAATTACGAATTATTGAGCTTAAAGCTTGTGTGATATTTGTGGGACCAATGTTATTAATGTTGGAATCCCACTGGATGTGATACTTTGACATCCTCGATCCGTATATTTCCCTATATTTTCTATTCTATTTACCATTTTACAATTTTTTTGATTTCAGAACAAAATTTTTAACCGATTTATATTTTTCTAGAAAAATGATTTATATTTCGAAAAACTTGTTTTTTTTTTTTAAAAAAAAACTTTCATTTAATACCCTCTTCAATCTACCGTACTTTTGTGTGTGTATGGAAGGCATAGTAGATATCTGGTGTATTAAATATAAGATAGATAGATATATAAATATAGATGGGACGGCTATTCACTAAGGGTTGTGTGTATATAATATGTGATATATATGTATAGGTCACATGGTTATTCTTCAATATAAGTATGTGGTATATGAAATAGAATATAGGTGGGACGATTATTCCCTATCATAATTAATTTTGAGTGATTGTGTTGATTGAAAGATTGCAATTAAATGTTTGGTTATCTCTACGATTTTTTTTTTTTTAAAAAAAAAATTATTGAGGTCAGGATTAGGTGAACTTTTACCCTTATCATTGTTTTCAATTGAACATTTGAATTTTGTTACATTTATTTAGTTTTAGGAAAGCCGTTCGTAAAAACTGTTATGTGCATTTGTTTCCCTTCTGCACATTTTGTTATTTATGATCTCACTGAGTTAGTAGTAGTTATTTATTTTTGTGATATTTGTTTTTTTTTTTTTCAAGATAATACAACTAGTGAGGTTATTTATGGTCAATATGCTCCATAAACTTATGGAGTATACTTTGATAGCTCTCAGTTTATGTTTTAATGATAAAAAACCTTGAAATATAAAGTGGACTTGATGATTTAAGTCACTTGAGTGAGTTTCTAAACACTTGAGTGATAGAAATGTATTTGAACTAAAACCTCAATCAACAATGTTATTCACTTCAAGTGATGTAAGATGATCATGTAGAACAGAATATCACCAAGAGGATGGGTGAATTGGAGATTTAAAAATTCTTTTCATAAGCCTCTGAGATTAGCGCGCAATAACAAAGTATAACAGTGAGATGGAGAGAGAACTTGACACAAATGATTTATATTGGTTTGGTCTCAACTCTTGACCTATGACTAGTCCCCACACACTCCGGGATTTCTACTATCACTTCAATCGATTACACACTCTATACTCGAAAGTAATCTTCTTACTAGAATTCACTCTCCCTTACAAGTTGTAATCAAATAACTCAATCTCAAAGTCCCACAACTTTGAGATTCTTGCAAGAATAATGATTTAGTAATAAACTCTCTAAAAGAGTAGGTTGATAAATCCTGGAGATTATATATCCAAAGATATTACACAAGTATAAAAAACAGTAGATGCGTAATGAGCGTTTTTGTTTTTGGTGGTTGGAACGAATTGAATGTTTTAACTTATATATGGTGAAGGCAATTTGTGACCGTTGGAAGCCTTCAATGCAACGTTGGAAATAATGAATATAGCCGTTGAGCATTGAAGCGCATTCATTACTCTCGTTGCTTGATTCATTATGTAATTGCCGACATTCTTCGTTGACATTCTTTGTGTTTATTCTCGTTGGATGACCTGGCATTCAAATAAGGAAGAACCCATAAATGCCTTCTAAATGTGTAGAGAATGATCGACCAAATCTGTGCTTCATTTTTTGAACCAACATTTAATGCACCTGACGTAATCACTTGTTTTTTTATTATTAATCTTCAGTTAATCCATTATATAATCATCTGAAACTCACTAACAAAATGATTAAACATAGTTAGGAACAATAGTCAGTGATGATATGAAGAATATAAATCACACTTAAAGATTTAGCATTTACGAAGACGGTGATTGTAAAACAGAGATATATCATGCTCGAGTGTATTTCAACAAAACTGGAGCAGGTAAATAAAGTTAAGCATTTCATGCTTGAGTCACTAGATCATCTTTTTTGAAAATAAGTTTGAAGTTTAAATGAAGATGTCTCTGTATGACTTAGGCTCAAGTTTAAAATGTTTAGTTCAAGTGCATGGCTCGAGTCAATGAATGTTAGCTCGAGTCAAGTTCTTCTTTCACAAATGAACTTTGAAATAGCATTTTGAAAATGGTTTGAAAATGCGTCAGCTCGAGTCACTAAGTGACTCACTCGAGTGAACCAATTGATTTGAAAATAAGTTACAAAGCATTGACTCGAGTTATAGAGTACTGACTCAAGTCACAGACTTATGAATTTTGAAAATAAGTTTTAAGTCCATAGGATATGACTTGAGTCACGTAGCTCAGGCTTGAGTTACTATCATTTCTTAAAATATTTCACAAAAGCTTATGACTCGACTTAAGCATAACTAGCTCGAGTCAATATATATTTAAAATACTTTGATAGCTCTCTACCTTGCACTGACTTGAGTTAAGCAACTTGAAACTCGAGTCAAGTTGAGTTCAAATATTTTGACAACTCTTTGTTTTGAGTTAACTCGAGTTTTGTAACCTAAAACTCGAGTCAATTCGACAGAGCTTTGACAGTAAGTTTCTAGTTTAAGTTTGATCAAGTTAAAGGCATTTTGACTTAAACCATTAACTTCATTTTGTTTACAATTGTCAGTTATCATCAAAACACATAGAGAACTAACAGATCACTCAAGTAATAGATAATGCACTTGAGTGATGATCCTAACTTTCAATGATTTTGCAAGTCGCTCGCTGAAAAATTCAGTAGTGATGCAAGATCACTTGAGTAATTAAGTTATCACTCGAGTGATTCTCCATTACTCGCAGTTTTCAACAAGTTACTCGTAGTGTTTTTCTGGAAATTATAATAAATCATTCGAGTGATGGTTCTCATCACTCGATTGGATAAGTGACCACTCGAGCAATTTTGATCACTCACAGACTATTTACAAGTCACTCGCAATCTTTTTTGAGAGTTAGAAAAGATCACTCAAGTGTTAGTGTCATTTCGTAGGCTTTCAGCAAATCACTCGCAGATGGACCAAGAGTGATTTGATCTTCTACTAAAGATTACTCGAGTGATCATGAGTATCACTCAAGTGATCCGAGATCACTTGCAAACAAATGCAAGTAATGCAATCATTCACTTGAGTTACGGATAATGTTGAAACATTTTACAAACAAACAAAAGATTACTCGAGTTACATTTTCAAGCACTGGAGTGATATAACTTTCAATAACACTTCACTATGAGAACTCTAAGATCATTTGACACTCGAGTTACTCTACAAGCACTCAAAGTTATAATTGCTCGCTCAATGATCCTGGATCACACTTGACTGCAAGTTCATTGTCTTTCAAAAATCAATGTCTCGAGATTTCAAATACTTTGATTAAACATTTGATTACACTTGATTATTACTTATACAACTTCTCAATGTTACTAAACATGTTTATATATAAGTTTCATATGATTAAACATGGCTTAACTCTAAAAGAAATAAAGCAAAGTCTTTTAACAAAATATCAAATGTGAAGCAGAAAATAGAGCATACCAAAAGGATTGCATTTGAAGCCTTTGTTAAAGCGAAGACGAAAGCAACTGAACATTGAATTCCTTCAATAGTTCTAATCTGTCTCTAATAGACAAATTTGAATGCTCACAACTGTCATTAATGGTGAAAGCCTATAAATAGCCAAGCATTCAATACAAAGCAACTAACCAAGCCAATGACAAGTCTTCTGTTAATTTATTGCTCAGTTCATTCTTTCACTAGTACAAAAAAGCCTTTTAAGACCGGACAAAAAACGCCTCGTAAGACCGGATCTGGAACCGATCTTGTTCCAGGCGGTCTTAAAAATATGTTACTTTTAAGACCGGATGAATGGCCAGTCTTAAAAAAAATCAATTCTAGACCGAACTTTTGAAATATCTAGTCTTAAAAGTGTTTCAGAATTTAAAAAAAAAAACCAAATGAAACAATTGGTCCCAAATCACCCGATCTGACAACATTTTGAATGTCCCTCCATCATCAGCGACGAAGAACCAAGAGAAGATTGGAAGCAAAAACAACAAGAAAAACAAAAAAGATGATTACAAAGTCCACAAATAAGAAACAATAACAAGAAATAGAAATCATTCACCATGGAAATCGAATTTGAATCAATATAAAATCAGAGGTGAAATTGAAGTCCAAATCTACAAAAAAATCACAAGCTTAAAGCAACCAAATCTGAGCAGGATCCTCTTGTCGGTGCTAGCAAAGCTTCAAACAACCAAAATCGAAGCCCAGATCTGAGCAGGAGCGGTCAAGGGAGGAATAAACAGACTTAAGCAAGAAGAAATCTGGGTTTGATTTTAAGCTGGATCTGTGCGAAGGCGGCGTGGGAGGAGCCATAGATCGAAGAGGAAGGAGCCGTCGTCATCCAGAATCCTCAAAGTAGTACGCTTTTTCCATTGCTGAGGATTGGAGTCGACGCCATCGCAAAACCCTCAAAGCATCTCACCTTCAAAGTTGCTAAGGATTTGATCGTGTGGCTCTTGGGATGACTTACAAAGATTGCGAGTAGGTTAGAGGAAGAGGATGACATTCTTGTCGAGGATTTGACCGTGAGGCTCTTGGGACACTCATTGAATCTATAACTAAGCAAATGTTATATCACCAAGAAGACAAAGCGAGACTCACGGACTTAACGGGTTTAGCGAATTTAGCTTCTTTTTTTTACACTTAAGACTTTTTTTTTTTTTTTTTTTTTTGAAAAACTGGTCTTGAAAGTATACTTTTAAGACCGGTTTTAAAAGTGTTCTATATATTTACGAAATTGTCACCGGTCATACTTTTTTTTTTCCTACACTTTCAAGACCGTTTTTTTTTGAAATAATCGATCTTAAAAGTATACTTTTAAGACCGGTTTTTTTTTTAAACAACCGGTCTTAAAAGTGTTCTATATATTTACGAAATTGCCACCGGTCATTTTTTTTAACACTTTTAAGACCAGTCTTAAAAGAACGGATCCTTTATAAACGAGTCTTAAAAGTGTTCTATATATTTACAAAATTGCCACCGATCATACTTTTAAGACTGGATCCTTTATAATCCAGTCTTAAAAGTGTTATATATATTTAAGAAATTGCCACTGGTCATACTTTTAAGACCGAATCCTTTATAATCCGGTCCAAAAAGTTCTTTATATTTACAAAATTGCCACCGGTAATATTTTTTAGACCGTATCCTCTATAATTTGGTCTAAATGAGGCGGTCTTAAAGCTCTTTTTTGCACTAGTTTTTGTAATATCTTTTGATATTCTTTTTGTTCTTCATTGATTATCCATCTACTCTGCAGAGAGTCTTTACCAAACGTCTTCAAACTCTATTAAATCTCAAGGTAGTGGAACCTTGAGTGTAGAAGTGGAATTACAAAGTGTAAGGGGCAATAAGTTTAATTGAGTATCACTCTTTGTACTGTGGTGCCAAGAACCAGTGGAATCTTAGGCATATAGTGAAAATTTCAAAGGCGCCGTAAGGACTAGATGTAGGTTAAGAGATTAAGAACACCGAACCAATATAATCCCTGTGTACACTTCGGTGATATCTCTTTAACTCTTATCCTTTAATTTAATTGTTAATTACATTTGTTTTAAATTTCTAATATCACACAATCCACCTCCGTCTTGGGTGAAAACATTGCACTAACATATTGTAATGGAGCATTGCGTCTTATAGGGTCCCATGATGACATGGCAGTGTCAAAGTCTTATTGTTCTAGAGATGCTTGTCTAAAAGTCTGTATGAATTGTTTCAGCTTACTTGGTTAAGTAAAGTTGTGTGGTTTAGCCTATGTGCCTGTTACATTAGACTAAATTAAAATATATTGTATGGTCACCAGGAGATTTTTTACCTTCTTTCGATATTTATATTTCTATTCAAACTTTTGTGACCTGAGTTTAAATTTTGAATCATGTTTATATATAACTTGAATATAAATCCATCATTATTTTTTAAAAAAAAATGGAAAATCTCATAAATATATTTGTGAAACCTTATAGTACATAATGTTGGTGCCAATGTTTCACTTAAGAGGAGGGTGAATTAGGTGATATTAAAAAATTTAAACCGAAGATGATAAACAATTAAATCAAAGAGGAAGAGTTAGAAGAATATCATCAAAGTGCGTACAACAGATAATACTGGTTCAATCTTAACTTTCTAACCCTCCCCATAGTGTCTCTGAGATTTTCATTATGCTTCCAAGATTTCACATGTTCTTGGCACTACATACAGAAGTAATTCTCAATAGGACTCACTCCTCTTTATAAGTTATAATCAAACAACAACACTAAAGGTCACTCTACCTTAAGATTTTACAATGATTGAAAACATTTATAAATAACTCTCTCACAGAGTAGATATGTAAAAACTGATGAACATTGAATATCAGAAGATATTACAGAAACAATTTATGAGCAATAAATGAGTATAAGATTGATCATGTATGTGCTTAGTTGGTTGCTCTGTATTGAATGCTAAGATATTTATAGTTGAACGCCATTAATAACCGTTGTGAGCGTTCAAACTATCCGTTAGAAACATATTGGAGTCATTGGAAGAATTCAACGTTCAGTCGCTTTCGCTTTGCTTCATATGACATCCCTTGGTCTACTCTAAGATTTGCTTAATGTTGGGTCGTTTTCATCTTTACTGTAACAATAGATTTGTACGAAATTTTTCTGCTCTGTTATTGCTTCTGTGTGCTCTGTTTCTACTATACATTTAATGCTCTGACACAAGAAATTGCTTTTGAGCTTTTGGAGTTTATTCAAGATTTTAATCATCTAAAACTTATACACAAACAAGATTAGTAGCACCGAGAAGTAGTATAAGTAGTAATCAAGTATAAACAAATGTTAATTACAATATTTGAATTATCAGAGACGTTGTGAAATCAAAAAAGAATAGTCACTCGAGTGGACATTTATCACTCGAGTGCTTTGTAATTTCACTAAAGTATTGATCTTTGTTTATGGCAGTGAAGTGTTGAAAGCATAGCTCACTCAAATGATTGAAAAGCTTGACTCTCGAGTGTTGTTTGAAAATAACTCCAACTTTACCAGTAACTCGAGTGATTCTGCAAGTTTCTTTGTGTCACTCAAGTAACACTGAAGCACACTCAAGTAGACTTTTAGAAGAGAAGCTAACACTCTTGATCATTAGTGAGAGGCTTGTACTAAACTTACAAGTTGGTGGTCATGACTCGAGTGGCATCACAAGAACTCGAGTGAGACTGATCATGACTTACATAATCATCACGAGTGACTTGTTGTTTACTCGCAAGTGCTCATCGATCACTCGAGTGGGAATCTCAATACTTTTAGAAAGAGGCTTGCAAAATTTCAACGAGTGATCATCAACACTCAATTGGTCACTTATTTTCTCGAGTGCTTTGAGCTTATCACATAAGTGATGAATCCCATCACTAAAGTGATCTGCCATAACTTCCAGAAATCCTACGAGTGACTTGCTGATTTCCTACAAGTGACAAGGGATCACTCGAGTGCTAACTTAGCCATTCGAGTGATCTTGCATCACTCTCATTCTTTTAGCGAGCGACTTGCAAAATCACTGAAAGTTAAGGATCATTTCTCGAGTGCATTATATGTCACTTGGGTGATCATCTTAGATCACTTGACAAGTCTTGTTATTCAAGTTTTAGTTCAAATAAGGTTCTATCACTAAAGTATCTTCAAATACAAAACTTGAGTAATGATTGTACCATATTTTTATATGATTTTTAATAATAAAATTGGGATTCTTAATGCATTTTCTGGGATATTATTGCATGGTTAAACACTAATTTGAGGTATGGACATTTG
Organism: Acacia acuminata; assembly: GCA_019022655.1. NCBI lineage: Eukaryota > Viridiplantae > Streptophyta > Magnoliopsida > Fabales > Fabaceae > Acacia > Acacia acuminata. Next base: position 1,630,044 of record JAFJYI010000013.1, read on the forward strand.
TATTGAATTAAGTAAAATTAGGGGCAAAATGGTCATAATTTATTAAATATTCATAGAATTGATTCTTTGGACTTTTGATACTACCTTGTGCTTAATTTTGCATTGCGGGAATTTTAGAATAAATTTGAAAATTGTTAACTAAGGAGGATCAATTCATCTTGTTAGAGAAGGACCTAAAATTGAAAGCATATCGGGAAGGACAGAATTCATGTCGAGGAGGACCTAAAATGGAATTCATGTCAGAGAAGGCCTAACACGAAAAATCTGTGTTTTTTACAGCAAATTTTAGGTCAGCGAGTGATATATCAGAAACGCAAAAACAAGGATCCAGGAATGAATATATACATCAGAGCGCCGCGAACAGAGGGGGGGGGACGCATTCTCCATCATCCATACTTCTTCCTCGATCTCACTCCACCTTCACTCTTCACCCGTTGCCGGCGACTTCCTCATCCACCTTCTGTCGCCGGCGAGCGACCACCTTCCCCTACCATCTTCCGCCGGAGAACCTGAAATGCGAACAGGGAGAGGGGCCTGATACAGCGAGCTTCGTCTTCACCACGACCTGGGACCTTAACTCCTGAAACCTTTGTCTTCCATTATCTCCATCAATCTCGCCATCACAGGCCAACCACCACATCTTTAGTCTCCTCTGTTCGTAATCTCATTGGCACCAACACTCTGTTTTCTTCATCATTTAATCTTTTCTCTATTCATTGTTTCATGGCCGTTGGATTAAAGCTAGTTGGAGAAAAATTTAAAATCATGTGGGGATGATCTCTTTTCTCTTGGAGATGGATTAAGTGGCTAGAGTTTTAAAGCTTCAAAATAGGGGAGTTTATTTGTTCAATTTATTTTCTCTAATTACATGTTAATTTCCTAGTTTTAGGAATATTGTTTTGTATCTTTGAGACTTAGTTTACCCGGTTGGATAACTTTGTGGATTGAACCTTGTGATTGGATTGAATTTTAGTATCTTGTTGGATTTATAAATTTGTATTTCCTTATTGATTCAATGATATAGTGTTTTCTACGTGGTATTGTTAGATAGTATAATTGAATTGGGTTAATTGAGTGGCGTGGTATTGCATTCATATTAAGAGGAAGCAAGTTGCACTAATTTAATCCTAATCACACACTAAGTGGTTTTAAACAATATCTCAAGAGCTAGTAGTTAGAGTTAGCTACGGTAGTAAGAGCTACTATTAATTGGAAATATTGGACTCAAGTGGTATCTTGGGGTTTTTCATCTAGACTTAGTGAAAATTTACTCCTACATTTAATAGAACTAGGATAGTCACTATTCCATTTCCAAGAGCATTCATACTCATCTTCATACTCCATTCCGTTTTATAAAGAAAATACCAAAAACATTAGTTAGCATTTGATTTTAATTGCATTCTTATTTTAGTTTATTAATTTGATAAGCCAAAACCAATTTTCCCCCTTGTTTTAATTGCATTTGCATGTCATTTGGATTACTTAGGATTCAATAAAAGGCTCCTCGAGAGAGAGAATGATCCTAGGTTTGCCTATACGCAATCCTTGGTTAATTTTTAATTGTGGACCCCAAGGCTAAAGACAAAAAGGCCCTCATCAAATGGCACCGTTGCCGGGGAGCTAAGCAATTGGCTCCCTAGGGAATCTAATTGTAAAATTCATTTTTGACAAGGGGTGTCTCGTGTGAAGCTTGATAGTTTTGCATTTTTGATTTTTCATTGCATGTAGTTTAGGATTTTTGCACTTATGTAGCTTGCATAGGATCCATTGTGTTATTGCATTGTTTTGACTTGGTAGCTTCTGTGTGGTGCTTTTGTATTAAATTTGATATGATTTTGAGCTTATTTGTTTGAATTCACCATGTCTCCAAGTTAATTCATAGCATACTTGCATTTTTTTTATTTTGAAATTCCTTTTTCTTTTGCATTTGCATTTTTAATTTCTTAGATTCCTTTTCTTAGTTTTTATAGGTTATAGTTTGATAGTGATCTTGTGATTCATTTGGGAATTTATTATATCGAACTCTCATGGCTTGGTTTAATGGTAATCAAGATTCACTCTTTCAATCTCACTCTTTTGTAGGAGATTCAACTAGAAGGGAAGAGTCTATCTCTCAAAGTATCAATTTCATTCAACAAACAATATGGACTCTTCAAGCTAACTTAGGAATTCAAGATAAGAATCCAATTGGTCAAGAATTTCGTGGTCCATTCCACCACCCATTCGATGAACCTTATCATCAACCCCCATTCCAACCTAATCGCCCACCACACCCACCATATAGGTCATACCATGAGCCTTCTTCGCCACCATATAACCTCACATATGAACCACCCTATGAACCTCCATTTCAACAATATCATCAACCTTCTCACTTACCCTTCTATCCCACATCCCAATCATGTCATCCATCTCATGAATCCCTATACCCATTTGAGCCACCTTATGGACCTCATTCTCAACCTTTTGTGCCAAACCAAGCACTACCACTAGCGAAGTCATTAGAAAATTGCAAAATCAAGTGACTCAGATTGTAGACGAGGAGTGGTCATACAAGGCCAACTTTGACCATCAAATGGACTCTATAATGAGACAAATGGAACATCAAGAGAAAGAGAATGAGAGAATGGAAAAGGAAATTGAGTGTCTCACTTAGCAATCACAAGTGTTGAAGACTAATTTCCAAGAAAATCCTCTTCCCGTGTTCACACATACACAAAAAGTGGAGCAACTAGAAGAAAGCAATGAGAAGTTGGAGAAAGCAATGGAGTGGCCTACACAAAAGTCTTCTATGTGCCATACTCCACAAGAGACTTGCCCACCACATACACTTCCATATGAGCCACCCACTCCACAATGCCACGAACATCCATCCCAACCCTCTACTCCTCAACCTTCTGGACGTGATGTCTTCCCCACCTTGCCATATATGGATGCTTAAACCCTTATCTTAAGAAGAATTTATGACCAATTAAAGGTCTGGCATCTATTTTATTCAATCTCAAAGAGGCTCTTCCTCGTGGCTTTTCTGAGGAAATGGAGGACATTGAAAAATTCATCAAGGATTTTGTTCACCATGTGCTATGGATAAAAACTAAAGGAGAAGAAGGAGCTCCATGGTCATGTATCTCCAATGATGATGGGAAAACCGAAGAGCAACACCTAAATGCCACTTCACAAGTGGAAGTTTCCAATTCTTTGATACCTATTCCCACACAAACCACAAGAAGTGAAGCAAGTACAAAAGAGAATTGAAGAGTCTTCTCTACCATTTGGTAATGATCCTATCCTAATAAAAGTAGACTCTCCTACTACTTTAACTAATGAAGCAATTCATGATTTGAGTGATAATGAGGTGGATGAGGAAATTATTGTTGAATCCCCTCAAATGTTTAAAAATGTAATTGCTCAAGACATTAGCTCTAGTTGTAGTGATTCGATTGTACTTGTTGATGATTGTGCTCTTACTTCTTTGTGTGATGCTTTGAATGTTGAAAATGCTTGTCTTCATAGTACTAGGGATGATTGTGATAAATTGAACGAAATATTTTCATGTTCTTGTGCAGAATATCAAATATGTGTGGACTATTATCATGAAAAATGCCACTTACTTGTTGAGTTTCGAAAGAAAGCATTTAATGAAGTGGTTGATTCTACCATTGATCATAATGCACCCTTTTGTACTATTGATGATAGTAAGCATGTCAATTGTGAAAATGTTGAATCTTACATGGATGACAATGTGATTGATTTGAGTGAGAAAGATCATAGCCTAGAATGCCAAATGCATAAAATTCCAATTGAATTATTTCCTTGTAGTCTTGTTGGTAACAAAGATTCTGAAATTTTAATTGATAAAATTTTGCATGTTGGTGAATCTTTCCAACAAGTGCTTTCTTGTGATTTGCCACCCGATTTAGAAAAGAAAAATGATTGCTTTGAAATTTTGGAACGCTCGAGTGGTGCAAATTTGAAAAATTCTCTTTCTTCTTCCATTCTTTTGCCTTCCATCTCTTGTGATTGCAATGCTGATATGGTGTACCCCAACACTAAGTCGAATTTTGCACCTTCCATGTAATACCCCACATTTTGGGACAAAGAGTTTAGGAATAAGATTAAGATGAGTAGGTTGCCAAGTCGGTATGAGTTAATAGTCTTAAATTTATTTTGAGGAAAAGGGTAAACAAAAAATATTTTTGGACCTTGAAAATTTAGGGAAAAAGTATGAAATATTATTTTGAGGATCTAGAACTATTATTAGGGGTTTAATTATGAAAGATTGGCTTAAATAGTCTTAAAGCCATTATTTGGAATTTAGGACCTACTTTCCCGAAAATTCAAGGAAAAATAGTTGGAGGATAAATTGTGGCCTAGAAATTTTAGAGTTGATATTCTATGACTTAGAGAAGCTAGTTGAGAAAGAAAAATCCTTATATGGAATTAAGGATTAATTTCTAATACTTATCCAATATTTGCAACTAAATGAGTAAAGAACCAAGTTACAAATAAGAGTCTTGTAGAGGATCAAATGGAATTAAAATAAAATGGTGTGGGACCCTCAACACTCACTACCAATTCTATCATCTTCACGCCACTTATTCCTTTAATAGTTCAATTGTGCAATAGTCCATTGGGCCAGCTCCTTCCTCTAATATCCGAAACTCATTTAGTCCATGTTGATTATATTCATTCATCTTTTCACTCACTTTAATCATATCAGTTCAACAAGTCAAAAAAAAAAAAAAACGCAGAGTAGAGCAAGACATCTGTTTCATGTGAATAACGCCACCTCACACCCCTCCCTCTTCAAAACGTGACACCTCACCTCACCCACATGCAGCTCCCTTATTTCTCCAATTAATCCCTCCGGTCAACACACATATTCCCCCATATCCCCTTTTCCTTATTTCGGTTCTGGTCCCAAAAGAAGGAAAAATGAAAAAACAAAAACAAAAACAGAAGTGCGAGTGTGAGAGAGAGAGAGAGTCGCTGGAGAAGAATAGATCTTGGATCCCACATGCAACACTAGAATCCAACTGAGGTAAGCCCACTAAGTCTCCTCCCATCTTTAGGTTCTTTTATTGAATTAGATTGGGGGGGAGAGGAGTGATCGAATGCTTGATCTGTAGTGGAAGAACTATCTTTAATTGTAACAATAATTAAAGGTAGATTAAAGATAATAAATTGTGTTGCATGTGCTTTAATGACTCTAATTTGTGATATTTGAAATGGATGATTTTTGACTCTTGATGTGAGGCGTCAGAGTCTTTGAAATTAAGGATGAAGTAAGTAGAACTTTTAATAGACTATGAAAATAATGGAGTATGGGAGTGATTGAAATTGTTGATTAATTGCTTTTGAAGTATATACCGAATCAGGGGGTTTGTCAATGGGAATTTTGGCGTCAATGATCATGAAGTAGTGGATATTTGTGTCAATGGATGCTAAACGATTCTGCAGTAAAACAAAGTTACAGTCTAGAATGTTAATAGCTGAGTTAGAGGAATGGGTATTGTGTTGTTTGATGAACTAATTGTTGCAGCCTAAAAAAAAAAAAAGAAAAACTAATTATAGTTGCCGTTATGGGGTCCCTAAATGTTAAACAAGTTATGGGGTCCCTAAATGTTAAACAAGTGATTCTGAATGTTAAAAGAATACTCTAGGATGCTTAAGTTGATGTTATTTGGGTTACTTAGGTAGTATTTCAATATGAAGGCCTGCAATTATTTCGGGAAGTTAGATTAATTGAGTGAAAGGTGTGATTGAAGGATGTTTGGGCAGTTAAGGATTTTAATTTAAGTAGGTAAATTCCCTTAGAGGTTGATATTTGAATTTCAAAATTTATAGGAATTAGCAATTGTCGAGCTCAAGAGAAAAGCAAACAAATAGGGATTTTGGTAAAGGTATAGTTTGAAGAAACAAGGGTGAGTGAATGGCGTCCCTAATTTATTTTATAAATGATATTTTTATTGTTGAACTTTTATGTTAATTTTCATATTTAAAAGTATGATTTTCTAAAGGAATATTTGTTGATAGTGTATGAATAAATAATAATGATTTTATTCATTATTATGTATTTTCTTCCCATTGTTTCAAAGCATAATCAACGATTGTGTAGTTAAAGGGAAATTATACTTTTGAGATATCTTTTTCATAAATTTTATATTGAAATGATTTGGTATTTTGGAAAGTTTATAAGTTAGAATTTATTATTTTAAAAGGAATGTTTTTTACGTGAGTTCTAGATGTCTTAAAAGGATTTTTATCGTCAGAATGAATTTGAAGGGAAGTTTTGAAATATTGGTTGTGAAACTTCATCTTTGGGGATTTGATTATGAAGTATGAGATAGAGCGGTTATTATTTTGAAGAAAGAATGTTTTATTGCTTTCATGAATTGACCCCAAGCATGCTTGAAAACGGTTTTTTTTTTTTTTGGAGAGGAGAATACGAGTTTGGTTTACTAACGGCGATCTTGTTAGTCCTTGGTGCACCATGGTTAACCTCGAGCTCGCTTGATATTCATGGGATTTGTTCTCATGCTTGTTTCATGGACTTTGTGTCCATGCTTGTTTCATGGACTGTGTGTCCATGCTTGTTTCATGGCCTTGAGTCATGCTTGGTTAGTTTACCCTCATGGATTGTGTGTCCATGCTTGTTTCATGGCCTTAAGTCATGCTTGGTTAGTTACCCTCGTGGACTGTGTGGCCACGCTTGTCATTCGCTTCGTAAGAAGTTCTACGGAAAGATGTGGTTTTAAGAATTATGGTTAAAATTGATTATCTTAAATCAAAGGTTTTGTTATGTACATTGAAATTATTTGATTAACGATATTTTATTTAAAAGTTCTATTTTATTCATGATCGTACTATTTACATATTGAAATTTATTGCAATATTGTTATTATCAAAAGATCTAAAATGTTTAAATCATTTTGCTTGTTTCTTATTAAATTATAAGAATGAGACGTCATTCACCCAAAAATTTTGTTTTGGTCAGACAATATTCTTGAACATGGATCTGTTCTTTGAGCGATGAAAGTCTCCTTAATGATTTAAAGTTTGCCGACTCATTTTGAGGCACTGCTAGTTGACGTGATCATAGCCGTAGACTTTTGTGTTAATATTTAAAGTTAGATACTCCATGTAATTTATAGGTAGGATCCATGTATTTTGGAACGTATGTTTATAAGATTAAGGCTTAAGGAATGTGAGTCCACTCATATTCTGTGCCGGTCACCCCTTTCGGTTTCGGGGCGTGACATTCCACTTTGCAAGCACAAGAGAATTTTCAAAATATAACTGTTTGCTTGACTCCTACTAATGGGAGTAGCATTGATTTCCTTGGATGTGATAGTTACTTGGAGAGTTTGATTCCTAAAATATCTTTAATTCACTTGCAATCTCTCTATGTTTCTATTTTTGGATGGGATATTGCTATTTGTTTGTCTTCTTTGCAAGCACTATCTTGGAAAGGTCATCGATGGAACCAACATCCACCGTACATTCTTGGATCTCTTCCAATTGATCTTGAGCCACCCCCACCAAGTAAATTCAATGAGGGAGAAAATGTCAAAGACAAATTCATGATTCTCATCAGGGATGAGAATTTCTCCTTCAAGCGACTCAAAATACTCTAACATAGGTTGTCTCTTTCCTCACTTATTTTCTTCCTAATTTCTATGATTACTTGGGCTTAATTGTTGTATGAGGAAGATAAGTGTGGGGGAGGGACACAATCCAGTAGAAAAAGTAGAAATAATTTAGTTTAGTAAGCAAAATAAGAATATGCTTTGCATTTTCTTGGCCACTACCCTACTTAATTACCACTGTGCCTTGAATTTCAACTTGTCTATCATTCTCTTTAGAGTGATTTTTCACATTGAGAACAATGTGTTGATTAAGTGTGGGGGAGGGAAATACATTTTGAATCCCAATTAATTGGTTATTTTTAAATGAGAAAATGCCTTAAACTAGAAATTTTTTCAAGAATGACTTACTTTAATGCATGTCCTAAGTGGTTAAGCGTCGCATTTGCCACTTTGGAAGTGTATAATTTGTGGGAAATTCTTTGAGCTTTCATGAGATCTAGTGTTCTGACAACTTTTTAAAACCATATTTTGCTTTTCAAGTGAATGGGAAGAGAAATGAGCCCACAATTGGATTTTTGCTTACTCCTTATTTTGAAAATAAGAGTTTATAAATCATTAGTGCATTTAAGAGTTAAGCATGATTGTAGTTGATTGTGATGTTTTGATTGATTGTATTTGTAAGGTTAGCACTTGGAATTGTTAAGAAGATGTTTTGTGGTTAGTTTACTATGCAATTGATTGTGTTTGAGTGAGCATTGGAGAAAAACCTTGTTGGAAGGATATTTGAGCCTTAACGTCTTTTCATGTATGCATGTTCACTTGGTTTTTCACCTTCTAGAACTTGTTTCAACTCTTCTTCGAAACAACATTTGCATTAATGTTATGGAAATGAAAGAGGCATTCAATTCAACACCATTTTCACTCAAACACAAACCTCCATTCATTTACCATTTGTTTACCCCTTTTGAGCCACTCATATGTTGTATGCATGTCATTATTCAAAGTGTTCATAGTATTCTAAAAAAAAAAAGAATTGCCAATAAAAATTTGAAATACCATGTATATGAAAAGAATGAAAAAGAAAAAAAAAGTGAGTATAGTTTGAAAAAAGAAAAAGAAAAGAAAGGTATTGAAACGAACAAAAAAAAAAATAGATTGAAAAGGAAGGGGAAAAAAAAAAAAAAGAGAAAGAGAAAAAGAAATGAAGAAGGCATTTATTCATGGATTTGTAAAAGAATTGGCAAAAGTTTGTAAAGTTATTTAGATACTATAAATTTGGTCACTAACTTTGACTTGCATATTAACTTTTCATTTTCTACATAATTCATTCCATCTAGCCTTCATCCAACATTACAAGTTTTTTAAGTCCTCTTGATTCATTACATTAATTGCTATTAGTAGTGGAGATTTTAGAGTTGTTACAAGCTTATGGTAAGGTGGTGATTAAGTGAGCTAGAGTGAAATTATTCCAATAAAGTGAGATGAGTGAAACAGTAAAAATACCTTGAGAGTTCTCCTATGCTTCATTTTAATATTTTGGAATGTATAATCAGCTAATTTCTTTACATCGCTTGATTATCACTGGTGTTGGTTTGAAGAATTTGATTAATTAATCCATTGCTTTCTAATTATGAAATTGCTCATCTTTCAAATGCATTAGTGATTTGGACTTAGAATCTTATACTTAATTGCCTTTGTTCAGGAGTACAAAGGTCTAAGTGTGGGGGAATTGATTGTACCATATTTTTATATGATTTTTAATAATAAAATTGGGATTCTTAATTCATTTTTGGGATATTATTGCATGGTTAAGCACTAATTTGAGGTATGGACATTTGTATTGAATTAAGTAAAATTAGGGGCAACATGGTCATAATTTATTAACTATTCATGCAAATGATTCTTTAGACTTTTGATATTACCTTGTGCTTTAATTTTGCATTGTAGGAATTTTAGAATAAATTTGAAAAATGTTAACTAAGGAGGATCAAAATTATTCTTTCGGAGAAGGACCTAAAGTTGAAAGCATATCAGGGAAGGACCAGAATTCATGTCAGAGAAGGACCTAAAATGGAATTCATGTCAGAGAAGGCCCAACACGAAAACTTTGTGTTTTTGGTGTTTTTGAAGGCAAATTTTAGGTCAGTGAGTGATATATCAGAAACGCAAAAACAAGGATCCAGGAATGAATATATACATCAGAGCGTCGCAAACAGAGGGGGGTACGCATTCTCCATTATCCATACTTCTTCCTCGATCTCACTCCACCTTCACTCTTCACCCCTCGCCGGTGACTTCCTCATCCACCTTCTGTCGCCGGCGAGCGACCACCTTCCCCCACCATCTTCCGCCGGAGAACCTGAAACGTGAACAGGGAGAAGGACCTGATACAGCGAGCTTCGTCTTCACCACGACCTGGGACCTTAACTCCTAAAACCTTCGTCTTCCATTATGTCCATCAATCTCACCATCACAGGCCAACCACCACATATCTAGTCTCCTCTGTTCGTAATCTCATTGGCACCAACACTCTGTTTTCTTCATCATTAAATCTTTTCTCTATTCATTGTTTCATGGCCGTTGGATTAAATCTAGTTGGAGAAAAATTTAAAATCATGTGGGGTTGATCTCTTTTCTCTTGGAGATGGATTAAGTGGCTGGAGTTTTAAAGCTTCAAAATAGGGGAGTTTATTTGTTCAATTTATTTTCTCTAATTACATTTTAATTTCCTAGTTTTAGGAATATTGTTTTGTATCTTTGAGACTTAGTTTACCCGGTTGAATAACTTTGTGTATTGAACCTTGTGATTGCATTGAATTTTAGTATCTTGTTGGATTTATAAATTTGTATTTCCTTATTGATTCAATGATATTGTGTTTTCTACGTGGTATTGTTAGATAGTATAATTGAATTGGATTAATTGAGTGGCGTGGTATCACATTCATATCAAGAGGAAGCAAGTTGCACTGATTTAGTCTTAATCACACACTAAACAATATCTCAAGAGCTAGTAGTTAGAGTTAGTTACGGTAGTAGGAGCTACTATTAATTAGGAATATTGGACTCAAGTGGTATCTTGAGGTTTTTCATCTAGACTTAGTGAAAATTTACTCCTACATTTAATTGAACTAGGATAGTCACTATTCCATTTTCAAGAGCATTCATACTCATCTTCATACTCCATTCCATTTTATAAAGAAAATACCAAAAACATTAGTTAGCATTTGATTTTAATTGCATTCTTATTTTAGTTTATTAATTTGAAAAGCCAAAACCAATTTTCCCCCTTGTTTTAATTGCATTTGCATGTCATTTAGATTACTTGGGATTCAATAAAAGGTTCCTCGAGAGAGAGGATGATCCTAGGTTTGTCTATACGCAATCCTTGATTAATTTTTAATTGTGAACCCCAAGGCTAAAGACAAAAAGGCCCTCATCAAGTAACTTGAATCATCAGGTCCTTATTCTTTTCTAAGTTTGTTATCATCAAAACATAAACCAAAAACTAGCACATAAGAATTCCCATCTTTTAATTATATATACTCCTACTTTCCTTAAACCGAATATTGTATCAAAAAATAATATTCTGCATAATTAATGTTTTGAAAGAAGTTGGAGAGTAAACTGTGCTCCATGGTACAATACTTCTTAAGGAATTAATTTTGTTGTTTAAATAATTAAGGGATATGGATGTAATTTGGCCCAAATTTTAAATCCCTAATTATGACGCATAACCGATATATAATTTGTTAAATTTAGTGACTCAAATTAGAATTTAGGAAATTCAACCATTTATATGAGATTTTCCCAAACATTATTATAGTAAATTCAAAATTAATTATATAAGATTTAAAACCTTATTAGCATAAGAAGGAAACTTCTTTTTTTTTTTTTTTTTTTTTTTTTTGGGGTTAAATGAAATTTTTCGTTGACGATTATTTTATTGGAACTTATAACTTTTGTATAGAAAAAATCATAACCAATGTTTAAAAATCAACAACTTATTGGTATTTGAAAAAAAAAAAAAATTGTTAGCCAGCTAGTTAGGTCATTCTTACTAACAAAAGTTTTTATGCCCCCCCCAAACACCCGGGCGATTTTTTTTAAGTTTCTAAACTGAATAATTTGGGGATGGTTGGGGGGGGGGGGGGGGGGGTTGGAAGAATGGTATTTAAATCTTAAGAGAATGAATTAATTAGTGATGATTATGTCTTAGAGGTGGAAATAAGTAGGCTTTAGTTGAGTAGGTTTGGGCTTACTACGTAGATCTAAAGCCTGAGCTTGTTTGTAGGCTTCTTATTAGGCCTAAGTCTTCAAAAGACCTAACAAGGCCTGAAGCTTATTTAAAGCTCTATTTAAAATGTAGGCCTAAAACCTATAAAACCTATAATTCATTGTAATTATATAAAAGTTTAATAATTCATTTTAAAAAATGAAACGTTATAACTTAAAAGTTTAATGATTCATTCTTAGATGAAATGAAATAGTTAGTAAAAGAAAGAAAAGAACACTAAGCGGCAATAACTATCTAAGCAAGTAGGAACTGAATAAGGAAAATCAATCATCTATTGACAAAAAAAAAAATTCTTTAAAATCAACTAACTACGACAAGTGGCATGTAAAACTAGATTTTACCTCTTCTTCTTCTTTTTTTTTTTTTTTTTTTTTTGGCAAACAAACTCCTCTTATTGCAAATAATTATTTTGTTGCATCAACTAGCGCAAATCAAGGGAGAGATGTAGTGAACTAACATTATTATCTCGGGTGATAAAAAGTAAATGTTATCAATTGATGAATTATAAGGTTAAGTTCATAGATAAATAATCAAATGTGAAACTTAGAGTTAAGATTAAGTTATTAATTTACAAAATTAATTTAGATTAAATTATAAATAATTATGGATAATAATACATTTAAAAAAACTAAACAGGCTATGCCTTTTGAAAATAGGCGACATTAGGTAAATCTAAACTTGAGCTTGATCTATTTACTAAATAGATCAACCTCGACTTAATGTAGGTTAGGCAACATGCCCATAATAAAGGCCTAGCCTATTTCCACCAACAATTTTTTTATTTCTGAAAAATTCGTTACAAATATCGATCCAAACAGTTTACAAGCAGAAATTGCAAACATGAGAATTACACTTGGAAGTTACTTTTATTTCACTATATATATATATATATATATATATATTTGAAACTCCAGAAGTTACAAATTTTCAACCAATATTTATAACTCATTTTTCGGAAAATTTTGTGGGAATCTTAATTATCATTATAAATTAATTCATTTGGGAACTTATTGTCATAGTCAACCTCTGAACAATTTTACCAATAAAATTGACTCTCTCGATTTTGATCCACTCATTTTCTTCTAGATCTAAGGTTTATAATAAATGATGCTCCTCTTTTTATTATTTATAATTAATTATAATTATTATTATTTAAATATAATTATATATTTTTTTAGTCCAATTCAATATATATTGAATTGGTGTGGCATCCTTCCAGGTCCAGTGGCGTGAGTTGATGCTCCTCATCTTTTTTTTTTTTTTTTTGGGCCTTATTTTGGTCAATCACCCATTTTACCCCTCAAAAACCCCCAAAAGAGAAAAAAAAAACCCCCAAAAAAAAAACACAGACACAAACAGACATATTTACGCACACACGTACAAAATTTAATATTGTGCATATGATCAAGAAAACCCCAACTTAAGAGAGGTACCAAAATCTTTGAAGTGTCGAAGAGTATCAGATGAGCTAGACAAAATCACTGAGTCAAATGTTTGCCCTTGTTCATGTGTTACCTGAAAAACACACATTCTTCTCATCGAACTTATCTGGTTTTAAATATAAAACTCAGTTAACTTTTTAAGGAGATTAAGAAAGCTAATTAAATTATTTCAAAGTATTTACATTCATCTTTTTTTTTTTCAAACTAATGTATCTTATAAACCGATATATAATTTAATCATGCACTACACATGTGATATGATTAAGAACCTTATTTAGCTTACTTAATATCTCCTAAAAAAGTCAATTGAGTGTTATATTTAGAATCGGAGGGAGCATTATATATTATTCCAATCTAAATGTGTCACCTGTTTCAGTCTCCGGTTCTCTTCCATCAGTTGCTTTCCCTAAATCATATGTTGAAACTTTGAGGGACAGATCAAGGTAATAAATAGTAGATATATTGTTGTCATCCTTATAACAACACATAATTGGGAAAGCATTCCAATAATTAAGTCTTCCTTTTTTAATTATTCAATAAATTAAAGCAACTGAAAAGCATAGATAGATCGGTGATTCAAATGAGATAACAAACCTTTCTCTTGAGTTCGAAGGTCTGATTTACGATTGCTTTATCCTGAATCACACACAAAACTATAATCTTCTAAGATAAAAGCACACAAAGATAATGATTTAATACAATATTAATTTCATTGTCAAGATTAAATTTTTCATGCAGTAGGGGGACCAATCCCTCAACATTCCTAAAGTGTATGTTAAATAGCTGTCCAAATCAAATTTGATGGTCTCCATAAAAAACTTTAATGAATTCTAGGAGATAAAATTCTTGCAAACACGGGAAAACAAAAACAAAATGGCTAACTTCTTTTAGATCGGAGAAAAATGGGTCAAAAATTCATTTTCATGGATTCAAACCCAGTTCCATAATCTCAAATGTATGCTCACAGAATTTTTTCAAATTCCTACAAACATATGCATGCACAAAGAATTCTTTTCCAATTCGTTCTTCCTACCCCCAATTAATTGTTGCATATATACCAATTCATTCTTCCTACCCCCAATTAATTGTTGCATATAAATCAATTCGTTCTTCCTACCCCCAATTAATTGTTGCATATATACCAATCGAGGTATGAGGGAAACAAAATGACCTTTGCCTTTGAAACACGCATCAAACCCCTTTCAAGCAGTTCTTCTAGTCTTTGTAATTCTTGAATTGTGGAATCTTGCAACTCCTCCCCATTCAACTGCCTGTTTAAGTAGAAGAACCCTAATTCTTTAGTACAATATAGGAGCTATATGGTACTCCTCTAGTCCTCATTGTACGAGCTGTTTAACTAATTTAAGTAGACTAAGGAAGTTAGGTAAATCAACTAGTCATAAGAAATGTGACCTAATCTTCCTAAACTGCCCTTGTGTAACAAATGTCTTGTAACGATTTTAACATGATTGATACTATTGTTGAGGGAGTATGAATAGGGCCCCTTTGGGTAAACATGGGAGACAATTTGGATTGAGATTTTACATCTATGAGCAACACCAACACCTCAACTAGCTCTTACATTTAGGATTGAAGGAGTACACAGCACTTATCATGCAGTGTAAGTATACCTCAGTTCATGGGTTTTTATTGCAATTTCATTGCTCAGCTTCTTGCAGCTTTCACTTCCAATCTGCAACAAAAATTTTCCAAAGGCAAACCCATCAATGATTTTACATTAGGCTAAGCAACATCAGTGAAAATCTTTGCCCAGATAAAAGAATGTGGGGTTGGATCGTTTAAGTTTGAAGAGATTTAAATCTTTATTAACATGCTACTTGGCTTGGAATCAATAACATTAAAAAGAAAAAAGATACTTCTTGCCCTCTTCCTATATTATATATATATTGTCTCTTCATGCAATTAACTGGTTTTCGTTTTCTATATTTTCTTAGTATTCAGAATCACAGACATCGCACTTTAAAATGTAAAGATTTAGGCATTAGAGAATGCTCAGATACAATGTTTCGTCATCTGGTTGATATAAGAAAGTTGATATTTTTAGAGAACAAAAACAACTGTTTAGATTCAGAATCATGCAGAATAATTAGGCGATACTCTCAACCAAGCACAAAGAATGAAGCACTTGTTACAAGGAACACAACAACTTAAAGTTGAAAACTAGTAATAACACTCAAGGCTATATATTTCATAGAGGTGATAACTAAGTTCTATGCCAAATAAGCTGACAATATTTTTAATGACATATTTGTTTGTAGTAAAATCTTCATTATCATTGCTTTAACTAATGGGATGCTAAGTCATCATTTTAGAAAAGGGTTAAGGTGCAAAAATACCTATGAGCCTTTACCAAAAGTGCGTCTAGTACTATACGCTCTTCAAAGATGCAAAAATACCCATAAATATTCATGTTGGGAGCAAAAATGCCAAGAACATTAATCCTGGTATTTTTGTCCCCCATTTTGAATGTTAATGGGCATTTCTACGCCTTCAAAATGTATATGTTGCTAGAAGAACTTTAGGTAATAGCTCATGGGTCTTTTTCTGCCTTAACCCTTTGAGAAAACCTGCAGAAAGTAAATTAATTACTTACCTGCAAATCAATACAAGGTCGATCTGATTTGTGCATGTCTAAATGGATATCATGTCTTTCAGTTATCTCCTGCATACTGGAGACAGGCAAAAAATATCTCATAATTATCTTGGTAGATTATTGACTCATTTTTGTTGCAAAGAAACATACATGTCTCAGTGAATGATCTTTTTACACTATAGCAATGCCGCATTTAAACTTTCTTCCCTCATTTTTACATTTATATATGTACTCCCTCTGGTCTTTAATATAAGACATATTTGAGGAGTAGATCTTGTTTCTAAATATAAGATATAGTTTTCATATTTGTCAATATTTTCCTAATGTATCCCTATTAATGCTTCCTCAACAATAATGAAGAAGGAGATCGGGACTAAGGGAATTAAGAAAGATGACTAGATTATTTTAGAAAATACATGTTATATTAACTAAATCAACAAACTTCCTTAATCTAATCAAATTAGGTAAATATGTCTTATTTTAGTAGTATCATTTAAAGACATGTTTATGTACTCAACACATCAGACACTGCGACTATTTCTGATCTCGTTATGTGTTCTCTTTTATATGTTAAAATACTTTTGGGCCTTCTGCTTTTGAGCAGAGTTTTTCAACCTTTGACCAAGGACCAAAGATGATTTTATTAGAAAACTCTTGAACCCAAAGATTTAATTTGAGAAGATTTTCAACCTTTCAAAAAGTTTATTTCATTGACATGCTTAGTTCAATCATGTTAAATTGGATGTGGAGAGAAATTTTAATAACAACTATATCACCACTATAATTTTATCAACATCCCAACCTCCTCATTAAATTCCATTAGTAATTGTTGAAACTAATTCCCTTCAAATATGCTTTGACCTACAGCTCTAAACTCATCCTTAGCACTACTTTTGATCTCCACATTCTGTTTATTACTCCTCTAAGTGACTGGATTTTCTCTAACAAAGATACAATAGCCTTTTATCCTTTTTTGCAGATCCTGCTTAATCTATATATGTGAACTATGTTGCACCGACACTGACACGGCATTTTCGACACGTTATCGATACGTAATGTCGACACGTTACTTCAAAAATACTAATATTTCGACACGTTCCGACACGGCTTAGTATTAAATAATATTTTTAATATAATGAGTGTAATATGCTAACTCTTTTCATCCACCTCCGCTTTTCTAGAGGATCTTCCACTTTACAAGAGAAAAAATTGTTGAACTCAAAGCAAAAGCTAACTCAGAGGTAGAAGATAGTGTTCACAGCAATGAAATATCCTCTCTCCAAGTGTGATCACCATATTTGGATATATGTGATGAAAAATCTGCATCTTGATCCCGAAGAAGAAGTCGGTTGCGTGTACTCGTCGCTTGCAGATCTAGAATATCACATCCACCAATTCCGGACACCTATTTTGGCAACGCGGTGGATTTTGCTATGGTGAGAATGAAAGTTAGGACTTGGTGGGAGATAAAGGACATGGGAAATTTGCTTCGGAGATGAATAAGGTGATCTCGTCATTCAAGGAAGAGAAGATCAAGAGCGACTTTGAAGCTTTAATCCCAAATCCAGCATTGAGATTAGTGAGCGGCAACTTTGGGAAGGAAATTCGAGCTACAAAAACGCCTTCAGTTTTTGAAAAATTTACAAAAAAATTGCCGTTTTTGACTTGTTGACCCTTTAATTCGCGATTTCAACTGGAATTCACGTGTCCCGCAAATTCGCGTGTCCGACACGTTCTTCTGCTGAAAATTGCCGTGTCCGTGCATCATAGTATGTGAACGCTTCTATATTCCTATGTTCTTCCTTTTTGAAGTGGAGGCCTCTTCTTGGAGACGCTTTCAAGTATCTCAGGATTTTATAAAGTGCTGCTTCCAAGTGACCACCACTATAGATTGATGCATATGCTGTCTAACAAAACTTATTGCCAGATATATCTGGACTAACATGGAACAAATAGATATGCTTCCCAACCAATCTTTAAAACCATTCTTTATTAACAGCTTTCATCTTCACATCTCTTTCTAGCCTCTATGAGAGTCTCACTTGGTTTACAACCAAGCATTCCTGTTTTCTTCAACAAATCTAACATGTATTGCCTCTAAAATACATTGATTCCTATCTTAGACCGAGCAACATCTATGCCCTGAAAATTCCTCATTTGTTCAAGCTTTTTGACTTAAACTCAATAGTCATTACTTCTATTAGTTTGTAATCTTGAGTAATGCTTCAAGACTCACGCACATACATGCTCCTCATGAGATATTTCAGATTATCTAGTTAATTATTATTTTATTATTTAATATTTATTATATCTTAGGATTAGATATGGATATTATATCTCAGGATTATATCTTAGATATTTTAATTAGATTAGATTATAATCTAGGGTTAACTTTAGGTTTGCCTATATAAAGGCCTCTTTGTACTCTCTTTTATCCAAGGATTAATCAATATTATTTCAAAGGTTCTTACTTTCTCTCTACATCAATATAATCCTTCAAATTTCAACAGGGAATTCATTTGTAATGGTTTTTTCCCCACATTTCATTTCCAATGTATTATCTCATATCTACACACAATATCATCCATGTGCATAATAAGAATAGTCTTACTCCCTTCTTTATGCTTAACGAGCATAGTGTATATGAATGTCCCTTCTAGTAACCTTCCCCTTTCAAAACCCTTGTAAACTTCTTAAACAGAACCTTAGGAGAACGTTTAAACCCATTCAAAGACTTTGGCTAGTAAAATATCATATCTCGCACCCTTTTTTCAATCAAACATTTTAAGTTGAGGTTTTAGTGCAGTTTTGGACAAGGCATCGAAGGTGCGAAGCTCCTAATCTCTTGAATATTACGGACCGTTTTGGATTGTTATCATTATGCGAGGAGAATTTAAATTATATGTATTGAAAATGCCAAGAGTCATACTTTTGTATATAACTCAATTCGATGAACTTGTGTTTATTGCTTAATGAAAATTTATTTATTTTTAGGCTTACCATATGTCTTGGACACCATAATTGGATGGCTTAGGTAGATACAGTAGGGTTCATCATGGGATCTAGAAATTGGGAAGTTTTGAAAATTACTGTCAAGTTTTGTTGTAGAAGTGGTCGCTGTGACCAATTTATGTTTAGTTGGCCGTGGCAAAGAGAGGGGAGGGCTTAGCTGTGGCCAACGTTCCAATATATATATATTGCCCTTTTTTTTTGAGTTTGTGTTGTAGTCTTACCCACCTGGTGTTCCCAGGATTCTGGTCAAGCTAAGCAGGATCATTGCGTTTATTTAAGGCCTAATCTACCCAAATCTACAATGTTCTTTAAATCATCTTGTAACATTCTAAAAATTCTAAATTGTACTGGAGGCATGCCCTGGTCTTGATAAACCCCCGACTCAACTCACCTAAACTTTTTTGTATAAAAAAGTGGATAGACTCAATAATGATGCGACATCCAAGTACGTTTTCCACAGTTTGAGTTTACATAAAAAGGGATGATAAGATGTGGCTGGTTTGTTCGTATCCAGTATACTTCTAGAAAATCAAATATGGTTGCTGAGACTATTACAAAGTAGAGCCTTCGTAAGTAATTGAAATGGATACTTCTACATCGATGTGGCAACTGAATATGTTAGGGGTACAATGAGAAATGACGTCTTGGGATCTTCATCCCAAGATGTCATTTATAACTAAAGAAAAATCTTTGGGACTAAAATGAAAATCATGAGCGAGTAAATTGTAAGAAATTCTTAGCTAGAGTTTGATCATATATAACTAACGCAAAGTCAAGCAAGAAATATGGCAGAAATTCATAATTTCAAGAAAATTATAGTTTCAAAATTTATGGTTAGAAATGACGCTAAGCATTAGAATAGACAAATAAGAGCAAATAATATAAGACTTGCACAAGACTAAATTGCCTATAGATAGTCATATTCATATAATCCTCTAGTTCTAAATATAGAAGCTAATTGGGAGTTGGTTTTTGTTCTAAATATAATATCTTGATCCATTTTATCTTACATATTTATTATTTTCCCCAAACAACCCTATGTATACCCTCAACAATATGTAGTAGTAATTAAATTCAAATAGTTACAATACATTTGTTACGTAGGAGTATTTTAAGAAGACTGTCATATTTGTTACAATAATTAACTGATCTACTTAATTTCTTTAGTGCATGGAAATTAATTTAATAGCTCTTAAATTAAGGATTGAAACCCTGCATAGCTAGCCTTTCTAAAGCACAACTTTCTTTTGCTTCCTTAAAAAACAAAACAAAAGAGCCAGGTATATAGCAATAACAACATTGTTAGGATGAAGAGAAAGAGAAAGAACAATGACATGAAGTAGCTTATCTAAATCATTAGCCTAAACAACAACTTCCCTCTCCTTCAATTCTAAGGAAGAGGATCTCTCTAATAAAGAGAATAAGCTAGGTGATTATGGCTATAAAGGAAGGTGAGAGAATCAAAAGGAGTATAGTGTATGGAAATATTTGGCTTGAAGATGTGAAGAGAGACTTGTAGTCGAAAGCAGAGAATTAAAACTCTAATGACAACTTTTCATAAGGTTTGAAGAAGAATAAGTGTCTTGTTAATTATGGCTAAAGATGAAAACCCATATTATCAAGGCGCTGGGCGAGCTACTATTACAATGAATCTCCAAATTTTGGGGTTTGAGAACTTACGGAAGATTTCAAGAAGAAACTTTTGTTTGATAGATTTGTATATATAATATGATTATTTTATCATTTCAAGTTTTTTCTTCTGATGAGAATATGAATTACAAATATTTCCATTTTTCCCATTTTATATTTCTTACAGCATATAATACAATTATAACAATAATTTGAAGTCATGAAATGTGCCTTAAATTTAGTCATATCAAAACTTTTTGAATAACTTCAGATTTATATATCAGCCAAATAATAATTTAGGATATATTTTGAGCAAATAATTAAGAGGACATAATAAACATTTAATATTTTTATAAAATATTAATAGTTATTAAAAATTATACACGTAACTATTTTAATATACCCAGTGTATATATAGTGAAAAAACGCGAAATGTAACCAACAACAAATAAATATCACTGCAAGGGATTGAAAGGTGAACTAACAAAATTAACTGAGTTTCAACCAAATTAAATTTGAAGTTTGTGATGATTTATTCCCCTTTTTTGCTCTTTTATGTGATTTTTTTCCTCTGAAGGTAAGATAGTAGTACTCAGGAATTGATTACCCAATTTGGAATTGTCTAAATAAAAGTTAATATTTTGTGCAGGATTTGACTGATCAAGATGAAGAAGAAGCTCTATAGAGTTATAAATTTTTTAATTTTTTTTTTGGCCAGTATACAGAGATAGAAGTTCAAGTCTATATATAAAGATAAAAGGGAAAGCTACACACTTGCACATACATATATACGAGTACATGGTAATGATTATTGAAAGGCTATACTTATATTAAAGAGAAGAAAGGGACCTTGAGCTAGCATAATCGTAGAGCTTTCCAGTGGAAGAAAAGACAATGAGACCAATCTCAGCATCACAAAGCGTAGCAAGTTCCTTAGCTTTCTTGAAAAGCCCTCTTCTTCTCTTTGAGAATGTCACTTGCCTCGCTGTTATGTTATCTATCTTTTTTATTTCTATCTTCTTTCTCGTCATTTCCCTCTCTAAATTTACCGAAAATCTACCACATCAAAAATCAATCATCAGTAGTCAAATTCAATTTCAGGGCTTAAAACTAGTTTTACAAAGAAAATACTGACTCAAAAAAAAAGACCTTGACGTAGAAAGATTCTTGGCTTATATACTGTGGAAGATGATGCAGAAAAGTGTAAAGGAAGACAGCTAAGGAAATTTCTCATCAAATAAAAGAACCAAGTGATGCAGAAGGATTAGGGTTTTCGTGGGTTTAGATGTTGACTATGCCGGGGGGAAAAAACAGAACTTCAATTCAACAAAATCTGAAAGTGAAAGAAAGGAACAATGTCTACAATGAAGGAAAATCAGTTAACTTAGTTAATCAAACTTGTGGGAGAGATAAGAAAGATACAATTTATATTATCGTCCCCTACCTTTTTCAGATCTCTCTTTTCTGAGCCTGTGATATAAGAACCTAAATTCCAGAACAAAATCGCCCAGTGGAAGAAGAAGAGAAGATGGAAAATAAGCAGATTTAGATAGGGTGGGACTGTCTTCAGAATTTCCATTTACGGGCAAGCTATATAAAGCTGGGGCTTTGTCTGCTTTTTTTTTTTTTGGTTTATGGTTTTTTTGCCCTCAAAAATAGCATTTAAAAAGAAAGGTCAAGTGGGTAGGAGTAGCCATCCCAGTCAGTCTTAATTTCCAAGTTTAATGTTGCTTTTACAGTACAGAAAGACATGTCTGTTGAGTGCATCAGACAGTGGCATCTCTCACCCTCGTACTCCTCGAATCTCCAATATATTCACTGTTTACTTTGGTTTTTTAATCGCGTGATATACAAGTTGGACTGCTTTATTTATATTTGTATTCCTTCAATTTTCTGATCTTCTCATGGCTTTTGTATGGAATTTTGGCTTTCACAGCCACCTAGGTAAATATATTTTATAATGAATGCTTACGTTAACTTTTTTAGTTTAATAAAGTAAATTCTTATAGTTTTATCATATTTTCCATCAATACTTCTAGAAGAAATAGAATTTACTTTCTTAAAAACCGTCTGTTTTCCAAAAAGGAAAGTAAAAAATAAAGATGGTAGTATTTTTGTAATTATGTGTGGGATGTTTGACACATTAGGTGTCTCATTTTAACATTGGGACACAAAAGCCCTACTTTTAGCGTCCCAATTTGAAAAGGGTTGCCAAAAGCTGTCTCTTCACACTCCTCACTTCCACTCAATCACTCTCCTTCAGAAAGTATGCCAGATTCAGCATATTGCACCTCATGACGTTTTCGTCTTCTTCATCCTGCGAGAAATCCGAGTGTTCTGTGGCTCTAGCTTTAGCTTTCGCCACCAGCGACGAGTGGTGGGAGAGGAAAACAAACGTATAAACTGTTAAGCTTTAATATGTATTGTTATTATTATTACTATTATTTTAGATAAGTCTTTGATTTTTGGTGTTTTTTTTTGCATGCAGGAGAATTCAGCCTATGCTAAGTATAGGTACAATGGCATGAAATTCACCAAAGAATTATAAATATTAGGCAAGGATGTTATGGCATCGGGAGAGAAAATGTTCACACCATCTCTAACACAACGAATGTCACTGGGTGATGACGAAGATGATGGTATATGGACTTAGAAGAAGGCTCAAGTGATAGTGAGGAAAAGCTTCAAGGTGCTAATACTAGAGGTAGTGTGCAGGTGCCAACAGATTTGGAAGGCATAACATTGACAACAAACTCTCAACCAAAGGCGGATCCAAGTATATTACAAGGGGGGCACGTGCCCCCCTTGATTTTTTTTTTAAATTTTTAAATTTGAATTTTTTTAGTTTATTTTTTTCCCTCTTCTATGTCTTCCTCAATACATCCAAATTTCACTGCTCCTCGCTCTTCTTTCCCCTATAAAAATACTTGTGGACATATTTTAGCATTGTGACCTCAACTGGGAAAGATCTGCTTCCTTTTTTGAGATACTTTCCTAGCATTTTGTTGCCTTTTCTCTATATTTTAGGTGGATATTCCTAGCACAAAAAATTACTTGGAGCATGTAGGTTGCTAATTTTCTGCATGGGCATTTTATAGCTAACACTTGCTCTTTTTCTTATTGATGATGATAAAACTTGCAACCGATGACAAGTAAAAACCTTCGAATCCGTATTATTTTTTGTGCTTTTGATGACAAGTGGAAAAAAAAATTTGGGGCGCCCGAACCCCTGCACCCATACCAATGGTTCCCCTCCTTCCATAAATTTTTGGATCTACCCCTGCTCTCAACCAGTGCACCTAGTCGTTCAGGAACCATTGGGAAGAGAAAGAAGGATGAAAGGTCAGATGCATCAAAAAAGAAAAAAAAATTCCATCCTCAAAACAAATAGCAGATGCTATTAAGGTGATAGCTATCACATCTAAGGATATAGCAAACCCCTTAAAAGATCTCGCAACAATGATGCACCAATTAGTGATGTTGTAGTTGAATTATCGACCATTCTAAAATTGCTAATGGCGATGACTTTCACCGCAATGTTGTAACATGATGATGCACCAAATGTGTCGGGAGATGTTTGTTGGACTAAAAGGAGATCATTGTGCTTTGATACAGTGGTTGCAGCACCATGCCTACAATACCCCTGAAGAATTGAGCCACATGTTATGAGACTTATAAATACTTGATTGTGTGTAATTCTAACGATACGACTGACCCGAAAAATGTTATGATAGTGCTTTTGTACAGTGGTGGAGCCACACTTGTGCATATGTGGGCAGGTGCAAACACAAAATTTTGATAATATATATATTTTGAAGGAATTTTGTGATAACTTGTTTGGGGTGGTGTAGCTGGTTATTTAGCTAGTCTCACACGAGGTCCCCCGGTTTGATTCCGTGCGCCGATAGTTTTCTTAATTATCTTTTGGCCATGGACTTGCGGCACACTTCCAGAGAATAGAGCTCATGGGGAAAAAGACATTGGGGGCCTTCTAAAATCTTTAATTACATTTATATTTATAAAAGAAAAGTTTGTTAAAAAATTTCTTAGCATAATAAAATTTATTGCTAAAAAATATCTAGTAACCCAAGTTTTTAGCAGGTGTAACTCATATTTAGATATATATAATATATTTTCTCAACAAAGTGCAAATATTTTCCATTTTATATATAGTTGAAGATAAGTTACACATAACTAAACAATAAGGAAAAAGGCGAAAAAAGACAATTAAAATTCGAATAAGATAAATACATATATTGAATTTCAATAATTCAAAAGGAATCGATTTGAAATTTTGAAATGTTGCAAAATTTGAGAAATTACCTAATCACCCTTAGCTTTTTAAAAAAAAAAAAAGATTCAAAGCCGCAATTTACAACCGCATTTGTCGCTATTAACAACTCAAGTATCTATAATGACAATTTTTACGTGAGAAATTAAAAAATATATATAATAGGCTGTTGAAGCTTTGGTCACCGGTTGTCGGTGTCACAGTTCCGATGGCCGCCGGCAAGGGGTTGGAGATTTTTTATTTTAAGAAAAATTAAAGGTAGTTAGATAATTTTTTAATTTTGCAATATTATTTCTGATAAAAAAATTTTGCAATATTTTGCCAGTCCCTTTGGAATTATTGAAATTTAAAATTTTGCATTTAAAGCTTTCCTTTAAATAAATAAATAAATTGGGGGCGCTGTCCCCGAATCCCCCTTACTAATTATGCAAACACAAATAAAAAAAATCGGGCTCCGCCACTGCTTTTGTATATTATATGAATTATATTTTATGACACTTATGATTGTTATCATGTTCTTGATTTACTTGCAACAAATATAAATGTTAAAGTCTTGGCATTCCAACAAGTTTCAATATCCATGGAAAGTTTTTGATGAGGGTATTCCGAGGGAACAGAGGAAGTAGGATTGTCTCATGAACAACAAAAAGTCCCTACAAATTTCTCTTTTTGATGAAGAGATGATAGAGTTTGAACATATTGGTGTCTTGATGGCTCAATATATCACAACTTATGTTTGCAAAGAGTCACATAGAACTAGTAAGCAAACAAGAGAAATGTGGGTGCGAGAGGTTTTGTAAGGTATGATACAGAATGTCATGAAAACTTTGATTTGAAAAACATGTCTTCTTTCACTTACGCCCTAAATTTGTAGAACATGGGTTACAACGCACTAAGTACACAGGAGTTGAAGAAATGGTTGTCATGTTCTTATATACAGTTAGACATAGACAAGGAAATAGAATTTACATAAACGATTTTAACATTCAGGAGAAACTGTCAGTAGGATTTTTCACATGGTTTTAAATGCTTGTGTCAGTCTATCCACAGATTATATCAAACTGTTTGATCCAAAGTTTCATCATTGTCACCCAAAAATATGCAATGGTCCGTGATATCACCCCTATTTCAAGGATGCAATAGGTGCAATTGATAGAACTCACATTAGATGTGTGGTTAGACAGTCTAAACAAGACAAATATATCGGAAGAAAGGGATATCCAAAACAGAATATAATAGCCGCACGCATGTGATTGGGATATGTGCTTTACATTTATGTTGGCAAGATGAGTGTGTACTGTACATGATGCTCGTGTGTTTGACGCTGCTATCTCTACTCCAGCTATGAATTTCCCCCATCCACCACAAGGTATATCTTCAACACCATTACTTTAACTACATTTTTTTTCATGTATATTTCACATTTCTTATAATTTCACAGTGTAAAAAACATTTCATCATTTATTAAGGAAATATTACTTGGTGGATGTTGGCTATCCAACATCAATTGGATATATTGGTCTGTATGGACATGAGTGTTATAATCTTCTAGAATTCAGTGACAACCGTGATTTAGAACTCATTAAAAGCTCTTCAATTATTATCATGTAAGTTTGAAGTGTACTATAGAAAGGACGTTTGGAGTATAGAATAATAGGTTTCAAATCTTGCAAGATATGCATTCATACAACTTTGAAACACAAGTCCATATAGGTTGTGCAACAATGGCTATACATAATATTATCCGGAGATATTATCAAACTGATGTGGATTTTTTTCAAGGTGAACGAGGAAATATGGGTGATGAAGATACCAATGATCCACTTGATATAGCGTCCTCATCAAATATTCCTACATTATCTTCAACATAGATAAATCATGTTCGTGATAGAATCAGAGACCAACTTGTTATAGATAGGCGATCCAATTAGCAATATACTTTTATTTAGTATCAACCTATAAAAATACATTTGTATGCATTCTAATTAATATACAATTTTATCTATTAAATATATTTAATTAAGGGCTTTATTGTTTATTAGTTTTTTTAATAATAATTTATCCTTTTTCAAATTTAAATTTAAAGTTTTATCTTAATTATCACAATATATACATCTATTATATATATGTAGTATTCAATAAGATTCATGACATTTTCAGTCATTTTACATCGCAATTGACTTTTCAAATAATAATCCAAATAAGTTTATGTTTGGAGAAAATTTACTTCTGCCATCATCAATCGAAATATAAATCAAATTTACAATATAATTTTTATCCTATCTTACATTTATAAAAGTTATATTGAAAATAAGTCACCATTATTAATCTCCTAAAATTATGTAGCGAGTGTACAAAGTAGTGAAGTACTATGACCATGGTATATAAAGTATTATTTACAACGTTGGCGCTACGAAACCGCAGTGTACAAGGACCATCCCTCATCGGACTGGCTTAGGTCCTTTTCCCCCAAAACAGCGGACGGTCCGATAGCCCCAAACGGTGACGTTTTTGCCCAAAACACATACACACCGGTCCCTTAAAAAAAAAAAAAAAAAAAAAAAATTCAATCGCGATAGTAAAAAGATAATTTAGGATCTTGAATGGTACTAAAAAAAATTCTTCATGATGTTAGAAAAATTATTTCAGGATCTTAAAAAATATTTCAAGGTACTAATTGGTACTAAAAGGATATTGGCCAATCGATAAAATTCTTTATGATATTCAAAAATTATTTTAGGATCCCGAAAAAAAGTAATTCATGATCTTAAAAAAATTATTTTATGATCTTAAAAAAATTATTTTATGATCTTAAAAAAATTATTTTAGGATCTTCATGGTGTTAGAAAAACTATTTCAGGATCCTAAAATAATTTTTGAAGATCATAAAGAATTTTATCAGTACCAGTCAGTATCCTTTTAGTACCTTGAAATATTTTTTAAGATCCTGAAATAATTTTTCTAACATCATGAAGAATTTTTTTAGCACGTATTCAAGATCCTAAATTATCTTTTACTACCTGGCAGTGTCTGAATTTTTTTTTTTTTTTTTAAGGGACCAGGTGTGTGTGTGTGTTTTGGGCAAAAACGTCACCGTTTGGGGGTATCGGACCATCCGCTGCTTTGGGGGAAAAGGACCTAAGCCAGGTCCCCTCATGTCACTTATTTACAAAAATGTCGTACTGTGTATTTTCTACAGCGAAATAGTATGATGAACAGTATGCCAGAAGACAGAAGTGATGGTTTGCGTGTGAGTGTACGGAGGCGTTAGTGTGTGTCTCTTAGAAGCTGACGGGTGATTTCTGAAGATTCGGCCTCAATCTTTGTAATCAATTCATCATGGAGCTTCCAATGTTTCTTAGTTAACTATGTTTCCACGTCGTACATTTTTTTTTTTTTTTTTTTTGATTAAAAATATATCCCTAAGCTACTTTAAACTAGACACTAATCCCTCGAGATTTATAATACAAGTGGTTTTTACATTTTCTAATAAGTATCATTAATTAAACTTGTATTCTTTTTCTTAAGACAATGATACCGTTTGCCGTATTAACAAATAACTTGCCGGTTAATTATATCATATATTTTCTCTTGCCTCTCTTTAAACGAGTCTCTCTCTGACTTCATGTTTGGTTCACTAGGTTTTATACCTTATAATTTTGAAGATAATGGGCGTCACGCACCCTTTAAACCATACACTATGTTTCTATAAGCTATTGGGGTTCGCATAGTTCCATTTCGGAGCAAATATTGTAATAAGATTGACTCATTTTCTTCTCAGTTTATTCAACTAGAGTAACGGGGTCGGATATAGTAAAAAAAGTTAGTCTACATTTAATACTTGACTGTTTTTTTGAACATAATTACTTTCAATAAAATTATAGATGTGCCTCACCAAAGGAAAAATATAACAGCCTTGTACGTACATGAAATTTGAGATAAGTTTACTTTTTATGACTTGAACAATACGGCTTTATCAAAGACACGAGGATCTTGTGGCACCAAACCCCCTTTTTGGGAGAGAGGTCTCAATCAAACGTGCTTGCAATTGTGTGTGAGTGGGTTAGTGTGTTATATTTGTACGTACTTCTTCATTTGAGTCCTATTTAGAAAGAACAATGTGGCTTTTTATATTTTATGGTTGAGTACCCTAAAAGTCTAAAAAGGTAGCAATGTTACTCTCCACTAATGGTGAGAAACTCACGGCGTTAGCCCATACTCAAGTGTGATACCCTCACACTCTAGTGTGGATGAATTTTTTTTTTTTTTTTTCCCATTTTTTCACTATACACACTCAAATATGAGTGTGCACGGTGCACAAAAAAAAAAAAAAAAAAAAAAAAAGAGAGAGAGAGAGAAATCGTCCACACTTGAGTGTGCACAATTCACACTGAGTATGGGCTAATGGCGTAAGTCTTTATGTTGGAGGTAAGATTGCTATGTTTTTAGACTTCGGGACAAAATTGAACCAAAAAAACTTTCAGGGCAACATTACTCCTGAGGGTATACTTTCGGGGCAAAATTGCTACATAATCCTATATTTTAATATGTTTTAAAAATTCAAGAGAAAAAGATTTTGTTAAAAGACTCAGTGATAAACATTGTAGTAAAGCGGACAACGTGTCAACAAAAATATGTATTTTATTGTTAGAGAAGTGAGACAAGAAATTAAGAAGCTCGGACATTAATAGAAATTTAATTTAACTGACTTCGCTACTCGCTACTCTGCATAGCTAACTTATCAATGAAAAAATGCCTTGCTACTAATTAGGTTCTCAGCCATTAATATAAATTTAATTTAATTTAAATGACGTCACTACTCTCGATAGCCAACTTGTCAATGAAAAAAATGCCTTGCTATTGCTATAGCATCGTGACTTAGCTTGGCAGAAAGAACAACATTTTCAACGTCAATATGATGGTATCAACAAAGGAGAAAAAACAAAGGAGACTAACCTTTTTGTTTTTTATATTATCATCTGTATATGGGATTTGTGATTGCTCCTCCTAATACAAGTATTTTCTTTGGAACTCAAACTTGATAGTGTAAAGAGTTTAACGGGGCTTTACACTATTAGAGTAACTCTATATTGATAGACTAACCTTATTAGTTACCAGAAAAAAAGAATAATGTTCCAAGAAACTATTGTCGACACACACATGGAGGCACAAGGTCACGTATAAATCTGGCCAGACCAGACAACAAACAAAGGATAAACAAGAAGGATACTGCAATGTAAAAGGGTTTGGAGATGAAGGTGGTGAGAATATTGTAGGAATAGAGAGAATGTCAGGAAAAGGTGTCTGTTTTGGAGAACATAAAAGAGATTTTGATGAGATCCTTTGTTCGTTGACCAATCGTAATTATAATTCATAATCTTTTGTAGTTTGTGGATTCGTAGTTTTGGAAGCATTGGGTTTTTCTATAGCAAAAGGATAATATGCAACAGCTTGCTAAACAAGTCGAATTCATCATAGAAGGAAGTATACTTGGAAAGGAAACACAGTTAATTTGTTTTATTTTTGGATACAGAATCAAAAGCACTTACCTATATAATTTTGCTACTAAATTTAATTCCAGACTAGCTTCCATAGAGTTTACAGTGATTGTGTAAGATTTTCTACTGCGATTTGCATCTTTGAGAGTATTTCCCTGCCCTCCACCCCCCAAAAAAAGAAAAAGAAAATAATAAACCAGAAACTTAGCCCAACCCAACTTTCCTTTAGTGGCCATAGTAGTGGGCCACTGGGGTTTAACTTGATATAAAGCACTTAAATTTAGTAAGCCCATCTTTCAGTTATGTAGGGGCCGAGTCGTTATCTAATTGTAACTTGTAAGTATTGTGATTAAACCAAACTCCCATGGGAGAGAATCTATACTTTCATGTCGTGAGGAGCCATTCAATGTAATGTTTATTCAAATTGAGAGGTATTTGCCATGTCGACCTGGGTCTGGTTTTCCAAGTGGGTGCTCCATTTTCTGCTAAAAGACCCAAAACGCAGAGTGCTCATGTGATACGTTTGCTATAGCGAATGCGAAAAATTTGCTATTGCCAACAACACAGAATATGGGCTTTGTATTTCAGGCCCAAATGAATTCTTCAACTCTTTACCCAATGTTCCCAAGGATATCTGCAATGCAAAACCAACAGTGTAGCTGGCCACATAGGTGTGAATTCTTAGCCCAAATATCATGTTCATAAGCCCAAAATGGTAGTACTAAATAATGTAATGAAGATATGGACTTTACATTTTGCGACATGTTGTTGACTCTCTCTTTTAAAAGCCATATTTTTAATCATCATCCATTTTTAGAACACTACCCAACTGGGAAAAAAAGATGGAATAAAGTCCAAGACCCTTAACTTAGACTAGATATATATCCAGATGCATGTAAGGGATCAGTTATTGTTCCACCTCTTCTCCTTCTTCGGTCCTCCTCCTCTTCCCCCGGTCAAGCTCTCTTTCTATCTCTAAAATGGTAACTTTCAGATAAAAAAAGGAAAAAGAAAAAGAAAAAGAAAAAAAGAAGAGGTGAAGTGAGCTGCTAAAGTGGTTTAAAAGTGATGTAAGATATTTTGTATCCCACACACAAGGCTCAAGCATAAGCTTGGTCGTACAATTTTTTAAAATTTTCCATATAAAAGTGGCTAAGAAATGTTTTCGCTTATTCTAACAAGTGTGTTTTTGGAATGCGAACATGTATTCTCATTCTTATCGAAAGTGAGGATCTTTTAGCACCTCAACCAACATCTTATTAGTTATAATCACTACATTTAACTCAACTAACCATCCTTTTTTTTTTCAGCCATTTGTTATATGGAAGATTTGGGAGAGAAAGGGAAGATGCCAAATCTTTCATGGCAAAAGACCGTTTGGATGCACCATCTTTCAAGAAGGTAAGTTTTGGAAGATTCCAAATCTTTCAGGGAAGATGTAGTCCCTCACATCTAGTTGTGATATGATATTCCTTCCTACATTTTCATTGGGTCACTAATCTTCTTCCATTCTCACCCTTGCTTCAGCCTTGTACAACCATGGGCCCTCGTGATGACGCTGCTGCTCATCGACCAGCACCACTCCCTCCTCCCTTGTTGCCTATCTCAACCTTCGATGCCCTCCCTTCCTATCTTTCAAATCTCTCTCTTGTCCCTTTTGTTGCTCTCCTTTCCGAAGCACACCATTGCTTCAGCCTTGTACAACCATTGGGATAAGAATTTTTTTTTAATTTTTTTCTTATTCTATATATTTTGATTAAATTATAGACCGAAAAAAAAAAAAATTTACCCTAAGATCTCAAATTAATTTGTTTTGGCTCCGAAATATATCGCAACCTTGTTATCTTGGAAACTAATTAATTCGACGCCCTAGTTAAAGATATAATTTAATCTAAATATCAAATCTCCCTCTTGTCCCTTAATGTGAACCCCACCCTTTCGCTCTCATCCCCTACATCCCTTTTAATTTGTGGCTCTCATCCCTCTCACTATACCTCTCTCTTTTGACCTGAAACTTTTTTTTTTTTTTTTGTTTTGTTTTTGAGAGTGTTTTCTTCGACAATAGTGAGGGAGCTTTATCATTATTTTTTTTTTTTTTTTTTTTATAGGTTAAGGGGTATTTTGGAAATTTAATATTTAATAGTTTTATTTTTTTATTTTTATAAAAAAATTATCATCTTTCATTTCTATTCCCATGTCTACCAAATAGTATATCTCTCCAAGTTCTCTCCCAATTTTCTTTTTCTTTTTATTCACTTCCCTTTCTTCTTTATACTTTCCTAATATCAAACGAGCCTTAAGTATACTGAGATGTGGGATGTTACAATATACACCTTAAGTCCTTAACCCTTATTTAAGTTTATCTCGTTGGATCCATCTCCCCTTTTTAAATATTTTGAGACTATTTTTATTGAAGAAATATGAATAATTTGGGGCTTTCTCTGCAAGTGTCTAACAACTTAAAAAACTTCCCGGGTATCCCAACTCTATCCTCTATCAAGGCTGACAAACCTGTGGCTCTCTACGACAGAAATAAATTCACACAAATAAATTCACGACCTAACAAAAGAAGACTTCTCCTCTTACGTGCATGTATATAAATAATATATATATCACTTGTTCAGATCTCCAGCCATGGCTATTTAAATTCTTCTGCAACAGGGAAATCCATGCTCGTAACTCTCCTTGTGTCTCTCATCACAATATTTTTAAGCGTGATGTTGAGTTCAAGGATTGTAACAGCTCGTGAGGTTACTATTAATGATATGTCAGTTATTACCAAAGGCGTTCTTATGCTACTCCAGTTGTTATTGATTGAACTATATTTTTATATGATTTTTGATGATTAAATTGGGATTCTTAATGGACTTTATCATGGCTATTAAGCTTAAAATGCCTTTCTTGTGACAAATTAAGATTAAGAGTAAATACATTAAATTAGGATTAAAAAGGGCAAAATTGTCAAAGAAATTGCAATTACTCTTAATCATTGATTTATATATATGTATTTCCTTATTAATTCAATGATATTGTGCTTTCTACGTGGTATTGTTAGATAGTATGATTGAATTGGATTAATCAAGTGGCGTGGTATCGCATTCATATTAAGAGGAAGCAAGTTGCATTAATTTAATCCTAATCGCACACTACGTGGTTTTAAACAATATCTCAAGAGGTAGTAGTTAGCTACGGTAGTAGGAGCTACTATTAATTGGGAATATTGGACTCAAGTGGTATCTTGGGGTTTTTCATCTAGACTTAGTGAAAATTTACTTCTATATTTAATTAAACAATGATAGTCACTATTCCATTTTCAAGAGCATCCATTCATTGTAAATTTCATACTCCATTCCATTTATTAAAGAAAATACCAAAAGCAATAGTTAGGATTTAATTAAATTGCATTCTTATTTTAGTTTCTTAATTTGAAAATCCAAAACTATTTCCCCCTTGTTTTAATTGCACTTTCATGTCATTTAAATTACTTAGGATTCAATAAAAGGCTCCTCAAGAAGAGAGAACGATCCTAGGTTTGCCTATACGCAATCCTTGGTTATTTTTGATTGTGGACCCCAAGGCTAAAGACAAAAAAGGCCTTCATCAATGGCGCCGTTGCCGGGGAGCTAAGTAATTGGCTCCTTAGGTAATCTAATTGTCAAATTCACTTTTGACAAGGGGTTTCGTGTGAAGCTTGTTAGTTTTGCATTTTTGATTTTTCATTGCATATAGTTTAATATTTTTGCATTTAGGTAATTTGCATAACATTCATTGCATTATTGCATTGTTTTAACTTGGTAGCTTCTGTGTGGTGTGTTTGCATTAAATCTGATATGATGTTAAGCTTCATTGTTTAAATTCACTATGTCTCCAAGTTAAATCAATGAATGTTATGCCTAGTGCTATTGTTATGAGATATGTATATACTGTTTTGGCTATATGTGATCTGCATTATGGATTCTGAATGCTTTATGCTGTGTGGATTGCTATGTTATGTTGGTTGACTTTCATATACTACTTATATTTTGTTTGTGAGATTAACTTGTTACTCTAGGATCCTTCGGGATTCCAGCCCCTATTACTACCTATGAAAAGGACAATGTATTGGACACGGCTCCCATGGCAAAATGGCAGATATCGACAACTGGAGATTTCGGATCAAGGTAAGGGCATTTAATAGCCATCTTTGATCGAATTTTGTAACTTGGTAATAATTACTTTTAGAAGTTATAGATATTCTATATAACCTTTCAGAAATTCCTATTTTAATCAAGTAATATTATATCAATATGTTATGCTATTTCTGTTCGTCTATTATGTTGCACACTGTTGCTTTGATTATTGTCGGTATATTAGTAGGTTGTCACAGTTCCATTATCATTTGGCTTAGATTCGACCTCTTTTTTGAGTATAGCATGAGCAGTTCTCACAATGTAGAGAGGCTTCTTTCGCGTTATGCTCCAAAGCTCAACGCTTCCGTCATCTGAACCAGACAAGAACCCATCATTATTGACAAAGCAACAGGATTTTATTTACGATGAGGAAGCAAGAAAACGTAATTGGAACCCTTAATGAACCTAACAAACAATTAATTAACCAATGTTAAAAACGTGTACTTTTGGGGTAAGGTGTATTTTAAATAGGAATAAAGTTATAAAGTTATTTAATTCTAAGATAGAGTTAATAAAACATCCTAGAAGTGACTTATAAATAAGATCATACGAGTAATATACAGTCTCAGAGAAAATTTATGCATGTTAAAGCTCAAAGGTATAAATTTGAATACATAGTTTTAAAAGTGGAACAATATGTGGATTAAATAATACCAATTCGGTTCCCTAATGTAAGAGCTAGTTGGATGTTATATTTAGTTATAAATATAAGACCTCGAACTATTTTAATTTGTTCCCCATATTTATCATTTTCTTTAAACTAATCTTATTAATTGCATATGTTTAGAGAGTTTGCAGTAAGCAATAGTTTCAATGCAAATGATTCAAGAGAGAGTATTTTAGAGAAACTAATACATATTTTTTTTAAAATAATTGACTTAACTAATTTTTTAATCTATCCAAACTAGTTAAGTTGATTTATATTAAGCAGCAAAGGCAGGTTAATTACCTTAAACAGTCGCATGGTTCAATCATGTCCAGCAGTTAGCACCCTTTCTTTTCGCAAGCAATCAACAATGAGTACTTCACTTTGGTGGCCAAGCAATTCTTCCATATAAGTTCTGACTTCAATATTCCATATCTTAACACTTTGATCAAATGAACCGGAAAACAATTCTGAAGTTCCTTGCCTACAAATTAGACATGAAACGGGGCGCCTTTATGGCCTGGAAAAGCCTGTCAAATTAGGACATAATTGAGAGCTTTAAGCATAGAAATTAACAATAATGCATGCATAGTAAAGTTAAAAGTGAAAGGAACTACTATCCCTAAAAAGAATGCCTCAGGCTAAAGAGTTGCTAAACAAAGTGCATGTCCAAGTGAAGCAAGGAGCTAATCAAAATAGGAAATATTGCTAAAAATTAATGTGCTATATAAAATTCATAATATATATTGTCCAAGGTTTTTTTGGTTGAGCAAGACAAATCATTTTAAAGGTTAGAAAGAGATTTGATTTTACTTAAAAGCATATGTTACCAGGCATTCAATAAATTATTATGAGCACTATTTTTAAGAGAAAGTCCATCCCAAAAAACTGTCATATTCAGAATGAGAGTCTTTTGAACTTATAACTATCGTTTTTATTGTGAAGCTTCCTAATGTGGGAGTCCTCATTTGATAGATCTATATAAATTCTATGGGACTTCACTTAGCCTCCTATTAATCAAGATTCTTTATGGGTGCCACATAAAAGCCTAAAAGGGAGAGCACATTCAAAAGACTATTCCGTTAAGAAGAAAAACCCGCTAAAGTTATAAACTCGATGTGGAATGCATAACACATTACGAATTAGAAATTTATCTTTAAGACCATATAAACTAGCCATATAAACAATAAATGAATTCTTCCATTTTATTGCAGAGAGAGCTAATGATTCTTCAATTGTAGACGACTGAAACGCTAGCATGTTTTTGCTTAAACCTAGAACAATGATCACATTATAATCTATAAAAGAACAAAGAGTAGTGCTACCTGAACATGCTCTCTTGTACGTGTATCCCACAGATGAACATGGCGATTGAAGCCACCGCTAGCTAAATACCGGCCATCAGAGCTCACGGCCAATGCTAACACCTGTTTAGTGTGCCTTTTTGCCTGACCTTGTGGTTGTTTCGTCCCATGAGACCTCACTACTTCATCAATAGGCCATTGATACTTTTCCTACTATTTACATCCCAGTTAATTATAATCCCATCATTTGAAGCTGAAAATCTCTTCATGTCATCCTCTCATAAGGCCACTGCAGTAACAGGCTGTCGATGCTTCACTAACGGCCGAAATTCTCCACTTATTCCTTCATGTTCACTCTATATTAAATTCATCA
Source organism: Acacia acuminata (assembly GCA_019022655.1). NCBI lineage: Eukaryota > Viridiplantae > Streptophyta > Magnoliopsida > Fabales > Fabaceae > Acacia > Acacia acuminata. Next base: position 1,666,905 of record JAFJYI010000013.1, read on the forward strand.
TATACTACATAAGTATCATTCAAACAAGTGCCTAGGTCTTGAATCACCTGATGAAAACCATTACGAGCAAAGAAGATGTGAAAAAGCAAAAAAAAAAAAAAAAAAAAAAAAAAAAAAAAAAAAGAAAAAAAGAAAGAAAGAAAGAAAGAAAAGTCAAATTAATTAGTTATAGGTCCAAAAATTTAACTTATTACTCCCTCCGGTCCTTAATATAAGACTTATTTAACTAATATGATCATACTAAGGAAGTTAATTAATATGACATGTATTTTATAAAACACCTTAGTCATCTTATTTAATTCCCTCATTCTCTATCATTTTTTATTATTGTTGAGGGAACATCAAGAGGGATAAATTAGAAAAATATTGACAAATATGAAAAATTGGTCTTATATTTAAGATCATTCCAAGATCAACACCTTAAATAGGTCTTATATTAAGGACTGGAGGGATTACTAAACTTGTAAAAAACCACAAAATAAAATGTAATCTCTTAAATATGACTAGTCAATATATCGAATATCAAAAGGACTTCTAATAAATTATGAGTTAGAATATTTTTAAATCCTCTTACCATATTTACGAGTTAAAATTAAGAATTTAGGGGTAAAAATTGTTTTTATCCTTATATTTTTGACTCATTTGTAATTAGTGCAACTCCGTCTCTATTATTTTAACTAAGTCAAAATTCAAATAGGAGTGGATTGCACCAAGTTAAAATAGCCAGATAATTCAGTTACAATCTAGTTAAAACAATAAGAACAAAAAATTAATCTTCCTAAATACGAGTACTTACTATCAAGGGAAAATTAGAATGAAGGACATGGAGGAAAAAATATTTATTAAGAAGGACCATAAAAATTGTAATTGTTTAGAATGACCAAACATCATAATATAAATTTAAAATTACTAAATTGTCCTTAGTCAAACCTCCTACATTATCTATTGTATTTATAAATAAAAAAATGACTAAAATTTAAATTAAAACCATCAATCATCCAAATGTAATATTATAATATCTCTCTTTTTTTAATTTTTTTCACCATGTTTCATAATCATATAAACTATACAGTTCAAACTCATATGGTTTTAAATATTAATTTTTAACAAGTTCAATATTCATATAATCACTAAATAATTTAATTAAGGAACATATCATCAAGTTTTCAAATATTAGCACGTATCAATGTTAACATCAATTAAGCACTTTTTATAAAAATAAAAACTAAACTCATTTCATGTTTTTTTAACGATATACTAGATTTATTTTTTATTTTATTAACATTAAATCAATTTTTAGCCCATATAAATCTCTTCTAAAATAAAATAAATCATACAAACTTTTTCAGTTTACTATATATATATATATATAAATAAATTATAAAAAAATTGACTAAAATTATATAAATAAATTTCTAATTAAATTTTTTGTTAATTTTAAGAAATTATAATTTTGAAAAAATTGAAGAGTGTGTACTTTTTTTTTTTCTTCATAGATATCTATGCAATTTGTGAAAAAAGAAAATTTGAAAAAGATTTTATTTAATTTAGTAAATTTTTGAATTTTGTATTAGTTTTAAAAATAGAATATGGGAGAGAATGTAGGAGGGAATGAATAAGATTTCCTTGGGGGTATTTTAGTATTTGGTCCTTCTAAATAATTAAAATTTTTATAGTCATTCTCGATAAATATTTTTTCCTCTAGGTCCTTTATTATAATTTTCTCTACTATCAATATACCATATGTTTTTCATAAGTTTCCAGAAACCTATATTTTTGGCGCTATATCCAGAAAACTATTAGTAATAAGTCAAATTGAAAAGACTTATTAGTAATTTATTTTCTTTATTGGCACTTATAAGGTTTTTACTTTAAAAAAGGGTAGAAATCAAGATAAATAAGGAATATTTCAGCAGGATTATCACTTGGATATAGTTGCTCTCCGAACCCTACCGCTCTCTTCTTGATTCTGTTGCATCAACTTCTGGGCTATGACTACCGAGTCTTTTTCCCCTTCGTTTTCTTCATCATCATCATCATCATCATCATCACTCTCTTCTCCATCTTCTTCTCACTCCTAGCAATATCACGAAATCTTCTCAAATAATCTTCCACAAGTCTCTTCCTTGCTTCACCCACAATTTCTTCTTCTTCTTCCATCTCAGCCCCATGAGCTTCCTCTTCCCCATCGGCACCAAAGAAATCATAGCACTCCTCTTTGCACTTTCTATCTCACTGTCATCATGGCCGTTGTCATCAACTTTGCATCGCTTTCTTGATTCACTGGAAAAGAAAGGATCATGATTGGTTGACAAACCTTTTCCTTTCTTCTTAAAATTCTTTCTCTCCATAGTGGACTACTTAGAGGTTAGTTACCTCTTCCATAGAAAGATTGTACATTAGAGTTTAAGCAAAAGACAGCGAGGGTTTGAGCTCTAAGTCTACAAGGTTTACTCTCATGATGATATTTTAGGTAATTGATTATGCGAATGTTGTAATACCCCAAATTCCTTACTACTTATTATGTCCATTGACACGTAGTATTAGGAATATCAACAAAGTTGACGGTGTTAACAAATCAAAGTAAATCACAATGGAGAGATGCGTTATGTTTAGACGATGAGTAACTGATATTATATGCCCAGACATATACTGGTGAATTTAAATTCCCGAAGGAATAGTTGATGAGGGCATTTTTGTCTTTAGCCTTGGGGTCCACAATAAAAAATTAACCAAGGATTGCGTATAGGCAAATCTAGGATCGTTCTCTCTCTCGAGGAGCCTTTTATTGAATCCTAAGTAATCTAAATGATATGCAAATGCAGTTAAAACAAGGGGGAAATTGGTTTTAGATTTTTAAATTAATAAACTAAAATATGATTGCAATTTAATTAAATGTTAGACTACTAACTTTGGTATTTTTTTGTTAGATTGGTGAATGAGTGAATTAAATGAAATTGAAATGAAAATTTTAATGATGGTTCTTGGTAATGAAGAAATGACTATCCTTACTCAAAAAGAATGGGAGTTAAAATGCACTAAGTCTTAATGAAAACCTCAAGATAACACTTGAGTCCAATATTTCCAATGAATAGTAGTTCATACAAACGTAGCTAACTACTACCTCTTAAGATATTCACTAGTGCAAAAAAAGGCTTTAAGACCGCCTCATTTAGAGCGGACAACGGACACCCGGTCTTAAAGGAATGACCGGTGGCAGTTCCGTAAATATAAAGAACTTCTTGCAGGACCAATTTTTCACCGCTCTTAAAATCATTATTGAGACCGACTAAAATACCACGGTCTTAAAAATTGAACTGAAATTTCAATTACTTTCTAAATATATCTCATATAGCCGTACTTATATTTTCTCGGTAAAACATAATAAGGAAAAATTTAAATATAAAAAGTCCAAAGTTGTAAGACCGAACTTACCAAAAAGACGGTCTTAAAAGTTTTCTTTCAAGACCTAGGACATATGATACTTGCGGTACGAAAAAGTTCATTAATATTAAGACCGGCGTTTTAAAAGGAACGGTCTTAAAGGTTAAACTTTTAAGATCGGACGTTTAATATGACCGAGATTAATGTAAATATTAAGACCGTCTCTTTTTCATCCGGTCTTAAAAATCCAAGCAAGTTATACATTTCTTCGCGCGAAAGCTTTTGTTACTCGTGGAGAACCTCGTTCGCGTTCCGAAACCCTTCCCGTTGCATTACCTCTCTTCCTCGCCCACGTACCATCAGCCCTGTTACTCTCTCATTTGCTCGGGCATTCCTCTCTTCCCGTCTCGAAAATGGACGGTGAAAACGAATCTATTCGTGTTCCGGCAACGCCGCTTCTCGGTGTGATCGGGTGTGAGTGAGAACGAACCCTCTTCATCTCACAATGAGGCTCGTAATCGCCCCGCACGCCGTGGTAGAAAAGGCACACGAATGATGGAAGTGACCCTAAGTCGGACTTCTCGGGTCAAAGCTCGAGATTCGGTTTGATGCAAGGTTGGAACCCGTCGGTCCTAATAAAAGCAAATATAATAGTTTTGTCTACTGCCTAGCACGCAAGCAAGGTTAGCATCTTGATAGATGAGTGGAAAAGTGTGGACTATAAGAATGTAAAGGATCCTATTTGGGAGACTATCCGGGTTACATACACCGTCCCCGATCAAGTCGAAGTTGAAAGACAAGACATTGTCTTATTGTGCTGATCGGTGGAGGAAGTTTAAGACCTTTCTCGCTAACACGTATATTTTCTCCGATGTTCCGCCTGCCAAACATCCTTGGGAAGTTTACACATTTATTGATGAACGAATTTGGCGACAATTTGTTCTTTTGCGGACCACTCCTGAAGCTCTGGTGAGTATATATTTAGTTTTGTTTTCCCTTTTGTTTGCTTATTAACCTGTGCGGATATGTGAATGTTATTGTGTTCATCTAATCCCGTTAGTTATATAATAGTTCGGTGTGTGAATAGAAGTATACATTTCCCGCCTTTGTCTATGCAAGTCCGATATGTCAACCCCGAAAAGGTAAATTACGATGAGAAGGTATTAATTGTGTAATGGTTTGTCTTGCAAAGGAGGAAATGAATAGTCTTAAAAGGGGGAAACTTTATATACCCAATTGTTACTATCTAATGGGATCGCGATCCCACTTTGGATGCCTTAAAAAGGATCAAGTTTGTATTATTTCGTAAGCCTTTGTCTATGCATGTCGATATGTCAACCCCGAAAAGGTAAATTACCGATGAGAAGGTATTAATTGTGTAATGGTTTGTCTTATGCAAAGGAGAAAATGATCGAATAGTCTTAAAAGGGGGAAACTTTATATACCCAATTGTTACTATCTAATGGGATGCCGATCCCACCGGATGCCTTAAAAAGGATCAAGTTTGTATTATTCGTAAGCATAATTCTCTTTTGTTTCTTAACCTATCTATCTAGCTAGCACTACAAAACATAGCTCCAATTTCTTCTACAATTCTACATCTTCCTTAAATAAAATGTTGAAACTTGATGAAGTGAAGAATTTGACTACCGTTTGATTGACGTTCATATGAAGCGAAGTTCTCTAATTTCGTTAGTGACATGCATGTATGGAATTCATAATTAATAGATGTTTTCTATCCCGATTCATTTAAAAGAAGGGAACAAGCACAGGAGATAGGTAGAAAGAATGATTGCCCTCATAGGGCTTCTCGCGGCGGATATCAAAAGGCCGTAAAAGATTTGATGGTCGCAAGCGGAAGAGATTGGATGATGAAGCGTAATCCAATCCTTCGTGATACATGCTCCTCCATCTCCAATACGTCGCGAGGAGTTGTGGTTGCATATTCGGCAAAAGCCAAGCGGCGCCTACACGAGTGAACAAACTCGTCTAGTTGCCGAAAGAATTGTAAGTATCGTTATTGTTATTTTTTAGTTACTAAACATGTTTCATTACTAAGCTTCTCGTTATCCGTATCTTACGGGGAAGATCTTAAAAACAAAGAAGCGAGGGATCTTTTGTGTCGGACGGAGGAATGATGTTCGACGTTGCGACGAAAAACCGGATCACCCGGGCGTGTAAGGGGGATTGGAGGACGGGTAGGCATAAAGCAAGTCTTTGGTACATCCAAACGCCATAGACAAAGTATGGTTACCCGGGAGGAGATGGACCAGACGCCGGCTGCTAATAAAGCTTCAATGATCGCAATGTTTCAATCCGAGATGAGCGAGATGAAGGAGGAACCGAGTCACCCGAGGCCGCTTTTGAGCAATCGTCCGAGTAGACCAGTGTTCCCTTCACACACTCACTGCAATCGTGCGTGCCAGAGCACTAGAGGGAGCTGCATTGATGGAGAGTCGAGCAACCTTGTGACCTTTATGTAGAGGATCCGATCATCATGATGGACGATTATTGGTTGCAAAGGACTGTTCACAACTTGGGATCAACCGTACACCACCAACAAATGCCCGATGATGAAGTCGAGTGTCGTTGAAAAGGTGATCATTGATGCACGCCTCCCTCTCCAAACCGATGAGTGAAGCTTGTGAGTGATGTCAAGGGAACCTTCATCCTGGCCGGTGAAGCTTGTACATGTCTCTACTTCTCCCGAAGCTTCAACCCCTCCTCCTCAAGTTCCATCCCTCATCGGCTCCATCCCCTCCTCAAGCTCTATCCCCTCGCTAAGTTGGTCTTGCCGGGGAAAAAATATCCGATCTAATGAAAAGTGGATATTTTAAGGATAAATCGTGGCTTTGTCGATGAAGTAGTAGGTGTCCCTCATCCTATGCCCGTTCAAGTTGACACCGTTGATGTTGAGTCCTCGTCGCTTCCTCGACAGGAGCTTACTGATGCAGTTGTTCAACTTTTTATGAAGTAAGTATCTTAAATCGTCTATGAGTACATCATTTAAATGCATCGTTTAGACATACATACATATATATATTTCCCGATCGATGTCATTATGGTAGGTTCTTGCATCATGAATTGGTTCAAAGGTGCGGGATCAACGATTTTGGATTCTTGTGCCCTGTCTATTCAAGTCAAACATCCATGGAGGAGAGACAGGAGTACATATCAAAGAGGGTGTGTGAAGTGAAAAGAAAGTTGTACTTTTATCCATTCTTCCACGGTACATATCAAAAATCTTGTCCGCAATTCACTTAATTCTGCTACATATATATCATCGAGTATAGTTTACCGATGTGAATTTTCAGCCGCCACTGCGTTGGTCGTCATGTGCATGGAGGAGCATAAAGTTATCTTCTTATGCTCCACTCACACCGAGCCATTGGCTACGTTGGTGCACCGTCAACGAGTAAGCATGTCATTTTGATTCCCTTGTCGACATCTCTGTTTGTGAATTTTAAGTGAATCATTGATAAATTTGTGATTTTGATGATAGTGCCATGAGGACCTTCCAAAGACTAGAAAAGAAAAGGCGTGCTTCTCGGGACAAAGACCCATATGGTACAAACCGAGGTTGGTACAATATTTAATTTGTAGCACACGCCTTGTGAACTTGGTCACCGAGCTATATATATGCTCTTATATATATTTCTTGTTCTTTTTAGACCCGTCGGCAACCAACGGCGTCCAACTTATGTGGCCGTCGTCATGAAACACATGTATGATATTACAAGGCGAGGGGATACTAAATTAAGCGCAAAGGTAAATGTATTTGATGTTACATATTATGCAAGTTAATTCAGTTTCGGCTTCTTGTTACAAATGAAATATGCACGCAAGTTAATTCGATTCTTTGTCTTTGATGTTACGAGATGTTTCAATGCAAAACTCCCTTTCCCGATGATGAACTGGAGCACATACGCAATGTGTTTTGTGAATATACGTATGGTCGATCTTAGAGTCACAAAAAGGACAATAATTAATGTCCTAAATTCATTTGTAACTATAATCTGTAGCAACAATAATCGATCTTTCGTAAATTTGTTTATTTTTTTGAACAATTCATTTGTAAATATACATAGGCAATGTAAAATTCAATACATAAATGTAGTTAATTTTTCGAACAATTTTCTTGTGTCCATTTTGGGTTTCTTAATGTATTATTGGATGGTGGATATAGCTATTTAATTTAGTGTTTGAAATACGAGACTTTTAGGACCGTTCATTAACATCATGTCCGGTCTTAAAGGTCCACAAAATCTTCGGTCTTAAAGTATGAGACTTTTAGGACCGTATATTTCTCTAGTGTCCGCTCCTAAAAACTCAAAAAACTTCATGAACTTTTAGGTCCGGACATATTATAGAAGATCGGTCTTAAAAGTCGCCCGCCTAACTTTTAGGACCGTACGTTTTTATTTATGCGATCTTAAAAGTCAATTTTAAATACATCTTTTCAGACAAATTAAATGGATAAATTTGAAGACAACCGAGGTTAAGCGATCTGCTCAAGCTAGGTCCTTCATTATCATTGTTGTTACCTCTCCATGTGTAGAACAGCATTATCGGTGTCCCTTTTATTTTGTCTTTTGTCTTTTTGTCAGAAAAAGAAGGAAGATAATGAAAAGGACACTTTGTTTCTAACATGGGGAGGTAAAACCGACGACAACGAAGGTCCAACCTTGAGACGAATAGTCACTTTTTTTGTTCTTATCCGAATAAGGTAAAAGCTCCTTTTTTTACGTATGTTCTTAACGTATTCTGCGAATTTCGTTGTTGGATTTACACGAGGACAATGTTTTGTTTGTTTCCTTTTGTCGGAAAAAGAAAGACGATAATGAAAAGGACAAGAGGCAATCGGATATGGAAACCAAAGCCGACAAAAATGGCGTGTTTTTAGGACCGTCGATTTACTAACTAAAGTCTTCGTTCTTTTATTTTAGGTTTTTTAGTCCGCCATTATCCGTCCTTCATAGTTGCCTTGTTTATTGCTTTCCAGTTCAGATAATGGGCTAAACTCGTACGAGAACAAAAATTAAAAATATTTTATTTTCTAAGTATCCCGACTTTTAGGACCGTATATTTATTTAGTGTCCGCTCCTAAAAGCTTAAAAGTAACATGAACTTTTAGATCCGGACGTATTATAAAAGGTCGGTCTTAAAAGTCCCCCACTTAACTTTTAGGACCGCATGTTGTTATTTGTGCGATCTTAAAAGTAATTCCCCTTTAAATACTCCTTTTCGAGACAAATTAAATGGTTAGGGTTGAAGACAACCGAGGTTACGGCGTTCGCTCAAGCTAGGTCCTTCTTTATCATCGTTTTTACCTCTCCATGTGTAGAGGCAAAGCATTATCGTTGTCCCTTTTATTTTGTCTTTTGTCTTTTTGTCGGAAAAAGAAGGAAGCTAATGAAAAGGACACTTTGTTTCTCACGGGGAGGTAAAACCGACGCCAACGAAGGTCCAACCTTGAGAAGAATAGTCACTTTGTTTGTTCTTGTCCGAATAAGGTAAAAGCTCCTTTTTTTGTATGTTCTTAACGTATTCTGCGAATTTCGTTGTTGGATTTACACGAGGACATTGTTTTGTTTGTTTCCTTTTTGTCGGAAAAAGAAAGACGATAATGAAAAGGACAAGAGGCAATCGGATATGGAAACCAAAGTCGACAAAAATGGCGTGTTTTTAGGACCGTCGATTTACTAACTAAAGTCTTCGTTCTTTTATTTTAGGTTTTTAGTCCGCCATTATCCATCCTTCATAGTTGCCTTGTTTATTGCTTTCCCGGTTCGAGATAATGGGCTAAACTCGCACGAGAACAAAAATTAAAAATATTTTATTTACTAATTTTTTTTTTTTACGCCCCTATAGGGCGCGATCACAAAAAAAAAAAAAAAAAAGCAAAATAAAAAAAGCAACAAAAAAAAACTAATCCCTCTCGTAGTCGGAAAGGGAGGGGCGTCGGAGTCGTCGGAGTTGTCGGAGTTGTCGGAGTCGTCTTCGGCGGGATCGTAGTTCACGTCATTGGCGTGGAGTACCATGTTCAGCTTGTTGTTCATGGTATGAGCAAGCTGAACCAATTGGCCCAAACGCCGATCGATTTGATCGACGCGGGCCACGATGGATCGCACCAACCGCTTCACGGTCGGATTTGGAGGAGGCGGTGGCGGGTGGGCCGAGGTTGAAGAGGAGGAGGAGGAAACGGAGGACTGGGGGAGCGGCCATTAGAGTGGGGGCCGAGGTTGAAGAGGAGGAGGATGAAACGGAGGACGGGGGAGAAGAATGTGAAGAAAGTACGGTAACAACGGGTTTAAATAGAGAACCCGTCCGAACAATGTGAAACGCCGGAAGCTTTAACGAGGCGACGCATTGTTCATCGAATACGAGGAGACGCCTAGTTGGGAAGTTTATCGGGAAGCCGAAGAGACTCGCATCATTCATTTGAACGGTGTGTAAGTACCGGGTAAGACTTTTAGGACCGGACTTACTATAAAAGATCGGTCTTAAAAAATTAAAAAATAGAATTTTATACCGCACACCTATAAGTAGGGTTAATGATAAAAGGTCGGTCTTAAAATAAAATGAATTGCAAAAATATTAAATAATGGAATTTTATACCGCGTACCTATAACTCCTTATTAATTCCTCACTACCTCGTAACTCCAAACTACGTACGTGGCTATCGAGAACAGCTTCCCGCCTCTATTAATTAACTCCTCATACTCTCTCGCCCCATTTTGCTCAAACCATGGTTAGATACAAGAGAACCGCTCGTAGGGTGCTCTTAGTCGTGATGCTCGTGCCTTCCGTCGATCGTTATACGGTGCGCCTCCTCCATCGAGAGTCCGTCCTATTGTGAGAAGAGTCTCGGGTCGTTGGACCCATTGTTATTTCTTCGGATGATGAAGAGATTGCGACACCCCTCCATCCCCGCTCCCCTCTCCAACCGGTTGGCCCAAAGCATGCCTCCCGCCGACCCCTCTCCTCTTTCCTCTAGTGATGCATTGTGGCCGATGCAACGAAGACAGAACTTGCCGATCTCGGGAAATTAATGCTGTTCACGCCGAAATCGCCAAGGCTTTGGAGGATAATAAGCTTTAGGAGATGTTTAGTCGATTCTTGTTTTTGATAATTTTCTCGCTTGTTTTTGTTTTGTATTTTTTCTTGTGTACGTGCATATGCAAGTAATATATGTAATTAAAGAAACTCCAGTTTTCCTTTAATTTTTATTCATTCGATTCTTTCGCTCGCCAAATCCTTTTTTCGAAATCAAAAAAGAATTTTAGGACCAGGACTATTATAAAACGGCGGTCTTAAAAAGTTGTATATATAGAACCGTGTTCTTTTAATGAACCGGTTTAATTGTCTCAATTTAGGTCCGGAGGATTATAAAAGTCCGGTCTTAATAAAATCCCAAATATAAAACATGTCTCGCTCTATCGCGCGGAATATTAAATTTCCTCTCTCGAACTTCTCTTGTCGCGCCTAGAGTGTAACTCGGGTTCCCGTCGCCACTTCGTCGGCATTTGTTCGCGTTGTACCTCTCGACAATCACTTTCTGGTTCCTTAGCTAAACGTCTATAGACCAAGCTGTAAGAGGTGTTTCGGTTATATAACTTTATGATTTTCCCCGCTCATCGTTCGGGTTTTCCCTGGGTTGAGCGAAATCGATCAAATGTTCTTGTGGGTTTCGTGTTGTTAATGGATATTGTATTTTGAAGATTATAATTGCATTTTAGACCTACCCAACTGACCAATAAATGTTTTTAGGGTACTCTTTAAATGTCCGCAACATCAACGTTCGTGGCGGGAGAAGAAAGACTAAGCAAACGCATTTGAATTTATATGATACAACGGTGAGTCCACAAGACCTTCACGCGATGCATTTAATTTCCTCGTCATGCATTTATTTTGGTTCTTGGATTCTCTACGATACATTTATGACCAAAAGTTATTCTTCGTTCTGCATTTAATGAGCAAGTTTATCCGAAAAAAAGGAAAAAAAAAAAGACATAACCGACATTTGAGCATATATATGTATGTTAAATCTTTCCGTCTATATATATAGGAATTCTACTATGGATCACGGTTGGATAAATGCTAAACGGACAAGTGTTGAATATCGAATGGGGTGAGGGACTTTATAAAATTTGCTAAACAAAATGGCCATGCCGAGGGTGGGAAGTTTTATTGCCCTTGTGTAAAATGTTTGAATGAGAGGCGACTAAGTCCCGAAGTTATACACACACATTTAATTTGTGAAGGAATTTGTAAGACTTATACAAAAGTATGGGTATGGCATGGTGAAAAAATACCAAGTGGGTCTCAACATAGGGAAGTGGCCTTTGATGATAATGACACGGATATGGATGATCACATAGAGGACATTATCCGTGATGTAGGAGAAGAGGCTTTTCATCAATCACATGCATATGGTAATATGTGCGGTGATGATGCGAGACCCCTCTATACCATGGGTGTAAAAAATACCAATTGTTGAATCTTTGTATTGAAATTGGTAAGCTTGAAGGCACGTCATGGATGGAGCGACAAGAGTTTTTCAGAAATGCTTGAGGCTTTTAAGGACATGCTTCCGGATGATAATGTGTTGCCGCATCGATACTATGATGCTAAGAAAATACTTTGTCCACTCGGGGATGGAGTACAAAAAGATCCATGCATGCCCGAATGATTGCGTGTTGTATAGAAAAGAGTTTGAAGAGGAGCGAGTTGTCGAAATGTGAAACCCCAAGGTACAAGTCAAATAAGGGGCCGGCAAAAGTGTTGTGGTATCTTCCAATCATACCAAGGTTCAAGCGGTTGTTTGCGAATGAAAATGATGCAAAAAATTTGAGGTGGCATGCGAGATGAGAGGATTTCGATGGAAAGCTTCGACATCCGGCCGATTCTTCTCAATGGAAGAAAATCGATCAATTATTTCCGAACTTCGGCGAAGAACCTAGGAACCTTAGGCTTGCCCTTAGCACGGATGGCATGAATCCATATGGAAGCCTTAGCAAAGCATACATAGTTCATGGCCCGTACTATCGATTATTTACAACTTATCTCCAATGTTATGCATGAAACGAAAGTACATCATGTCTTGTCTATGTTGATTTCGGGACCGAAACAACCAGGAAATGACATTGATGTTTACCTTCAGCCCTTGATCGAAGACTTGAAGGAGTTGTGGGCGAAAGGTGTTGATGTTTTTGACTCTTTCAAGAAGGAGGTGTTTAAAATGCGAGCCATGATATTTTGTACTATAAACGACTTCCCAAAGATATGGGAACTTGTCGGGGTATAGTGTAAAAGGCCATAAAGCATGTCCGGTTTGTGAAGAAGGCACACGCTACCATCAACTTCAACATGGAAGAAAGACGGTTTATCTTGGACATAGGAGATTTCTTAGACGGGGCCACCCATATCGTCGATTGAAGAAAGCCTTTTTTGGTGGCCAAGAGTATGAAGATGCTCCGGTGGCATTGGGGGAGCAAGTTTATGAAAAGGTGAAAAATATCAATGTCGTATTCGGTAAGACCGCAAAGTGTAGAAAAGAAACAAATATATGGAAAAAGAGATCTGTATTCTTCGATCTTCCATATTGGCGCAATCTTGATGTGAGACACAGTATTGATGTCATGCATGTGGAGAAAAACGTATGTGATAGTATTGTCGGCACGCTTCTCAACATACAAGGTAGTTCCAAGGATGGTGTGAAGGCAAGATTGGATCTGATAGCAATGGGAATACGCGAAGAGTTACATCCAAGGCCGAGATGGGAAGAGAACTTATTGTCCCCCGGCTTCTCATACTTTGTCTAAGGATGAGAAACGAAGTTTTTGTGAGTGTTTACATGGCACAAAAGTTCCCACGGGGTATTCTTCAAATTTTAAGAGGCTTGTATCGATGAAGGACTTGAAATTAGTAGGCCAAAAGTCTCATGATTGTCATGTCTTGATGCAACTTGACTACTCCCAATAGCTATTCGAGGCATCGCCGAATATGATCTTCGGGTCGTTTTGACTAGACTTTGTGTCTTCTTCAATGCGCTTTGTCGTAAAGTTTTTGAGATTGAAAAGTTGGATGAATTGGAGAATGAAGGATATCTTATCTTGTGCCACCTTGAGAAGCTTTTTGTTCCTACATTTTTTGACATCATGGTTCATCTAATTGTTCATCTAGTGAGAGGAGATAAAGATGTGCGGCCCTATCCATTTACGGTGGATGTACCCAATTGAAAGATCTATGAAATTCCTAAAAGGGTACGTGAAGAACGCATACCGACGAAGCATCGATTGTTCGAAGTATGTTTGAAGAAGCCATGGAATTTTGTCAAGATTATTTGGCCAAAGTAAGACATATTGGGCTTCCAAAACGTCAGCATGCTGACGGGGGTAGACGAGGGGCTTCCGTAAAGAGTGTGGATCCTGATGAATTGTCACTAGTCTACTTGTACATCTTGAATAACGTCGATGAAGTTCAAGCCAGCATAGCTGCACATAAAAGTACCGTAAGGAAAGAAAATCATCGAATGACCGAACAAAGGTTGATTAGGGAGCATAACAGAACTTTTGCAAACTGGTTCAAACAAAAGGTCGAGGGAGAGGAATGTGTTTCGATACAATCAAATGGTTAGCGGTGGTCCCGAGGTTGATGTCATAAGTTGGAATTCGTATGTGATCAATGGTTATACATTTTACACGAAGTCCCTAGATGATACGAGCACGGTCCGAACAGTGGTGTTATGTTAGAGGTGAATCTATGCACTTCTCCAGTTCAAAAGACAAGAGCCCTTTATTGGCGAGTCATGCCATATTATGGGGTTATTGAAGAGATTTGGGAGGTGGACTATGTGAAAATTAGATTTCCCATTTTCAAATGCAAGTGGGTCAATGTCAATAATGGTGTTCGGATCGATCGGCTAGGATTTACATTAGTCGATGTCAATGGTAGAAGTTTTGGAGATGAACCTTTTATTATGGCGACTGTGCAAAACAAGTGTTCTATATCACCGATCAAGAAAATAAAATGTGGTCTCGTAGCTCTCCAAGGAAAGAGGGTCATTGATATTGATGAGGAAATGAATTCAAATTATGGTATTCCCGAGAGTACTCCTTTTTCAAGGGGTCTAGGACATGAACGAAGAAGATGAAGCGGATAATGAACCCGCATAAGAAGTGATCATCAAGAAGGGATATGGGAAGATATCACTTTATAAAAGAGTCAATTCATAAGGTAATATTCATATGCAGATTTCTTTGAAGACTTTAATTAAGGCTTTAACTATATATATTATATTCCTTCTATCTATGTTCATAGTTAATGTCACCGACTATGAATTTTGTTCTTGTTTTATTTTTGTGGCGGGATCCGATCCAAATGGGCATGTTATATAAGAGGATATGTTACGTTGTTGGGTGGGGGAATCAGATGAAGGCATGGTGAATATTATTTTGGGCGCATGTATGTTGTACTTGTAACTTATTGTATTTGTAAGTAAGTTATCTTATTGTATGAATTAATTTAGGTGTTGTAGTCATAGTAATCATTAATTAAGGGGCCAAATAGCTCATGGTGAATAATATTTGTATTCTTTTTCCAATTCAATTTATTCAAATAATTGTTCATAGTTTGTAGCTTAAAATATCGACTTTTATGTGCTTTGGATTGGGTGGTGGATTTATGTATATATATATATATATAATCGGGAAGAACAAGCCGAGGGAAAAATTCGGGAAAATTTAGACCGGGAAATAATAAGCCGGTTTTAAATGTTCACTTGTTAAGACCGGATGTAATTATATGACCGGTCTTAAAGGTCATATAATTAGAAGTTTTGATATTAAACCCGGTCTTAAAAGTTGGTCTTTTAAGACCGGTATATTTAGAAGTCCGGTCTTAAATAAAAATCTTTAAGACCGGATGTATTTATCATCCACTCTTGAAAGTCGGTCTTTTAAGACCGTATGTGTCTTGTCCGGTCTTATAATTACGATCTTTTAAGAGCGGCCTATTGTTTGACTGGTCTTAAAAGTCGAGCTTTAGGACCGAACAAAAATTATTTCGGCTTCATTTAGTACAACTTTTTAAGACCTAAGTTTTTAAATGTCCGGTCTTAAAAGAGTTTCTTTAAGACCGGTTCAAGTCCGGTCTTAAATGGTAGACTTTTAATACCGGCTGGAACAAGACCGGTCGCATATCCGGTCTTACAACCCCCCTTTTGTCCGGTCTTAAAAGCCTTTTTTCCACTAGTGATTGTTTGAAACCACTTAGTGTGCAATTGAAATTAGGATAAATGCAACATGAGTCTTCTTGAAATTGAGTACATAACGGTCCCTCAAAGGGCGGAAGTCAACCACACTAACAAGACAATAACACGCTAATTAATATAATCTAATTTCAACCACAAGAAATTAAACAAATAGAATTTTCACGTTGCAAAATCCAATCTCAATCACAATTATCAAACTAACAGAGACAATAAACATTAATCTCAGTTCCAGATTTATACACAATGATTCCTAAAACTAGGCAACCTAAATGAATAAATCTAGACTAATAGTAAGATAAATAAAACTCCCCTATGAAGTCCATGAGCTCTAGCACACATCCTCATCCCTAAGAATTGAAGAATCAGCCACACATTAAACTCAAAGACCGTCACCAACTCCAACTCGGCTGCCATGAAATTGAAGGAGGAAATGATGAATTTGTGGTGTTGGTGAGGGTGAAAAGAAATGGTGATTGATGAAGAAACTTGCGTGAAATCAGTGGGTAAAGGTGGAGTAAAGGCAAACAGAGCACGGTGACGCAAGTGGTTGTGTGAGTGATGATGGATGGAAGTTGGTGAAAGTCGGTGGTGGAGGGAAGATGAAAGTTGATGGGAGGAAAGGTCCAGATGATGGAGATCAGCGTCTAGGTCCAGCAGCTCACGGTGAAGGTGGTTGGCGGTGGAGATCGATGAAGGCGTTGGTGAGGGTGAGAGGGAAGTGACGATGAAGGTCCAACCAGCTGCCTCCCTCCCTCTCACGTTCACGGCGTTTGGGCTTGAAGGTCGACGGAGGTGGTGGTGAAGGGAGTCACCGGCGGCGATGGTGGTGGTGAAGGGGTTCCGGCGACTTGAGAGGAAAGAAGAAGAAGAAGGTCGCTTGTTCGGGTATCGCCTCCTCCCCTCCGGATTTGCTTTTCTTTCTTATTTAATGTGTCGGCTAAATCTCTATAACCTTCAGCTGCCTATCGGGTTTTCTCCAAGGTGTCGGGTCCGATTTGGATTAAAAATCGACCTAAAATGCAAAAAACACGGTGTTTCATTAGGGACCAATTTGCGAAGTTGAAAAGTTCTCATGAAGGGACTTAAGTGAAATGTTTTTGAAATGTTTACGCCGAATACAATTCATCATAAGGGCACTTTCTTCTAATTTTCCCCATTCCTCAAAACATTAAATTTGACCTAAATGGCATTTTTTTTTCCCAAATTCTTCAATTTTTTTTCCAAAACTCCTGCAATTAAAATTAAGCACAAGGTAGCATTAAAAGTCCAAAAAAATCATTTGCACGAATAATTAACCATTTATGACCATTTTGCCCCTAATTCCATTTAATTCAATGCAAATGTCCCTAACTCAAATTAGTGCCTAATCAAGCAATAATGTCCTAGAAAATGCATTAAAAATCCCAATTTAATCATGTAAAATCATATAAAAATATGGTTTGATCAATAGTCATGTGATACAATTATACAGACTCAATCAATCCTCTAGCTACACTTAAAGCCATGAATCTAAATCAGTTATTCATATCAGTTGGTCAGGTCAATATGAACCTTAGTGGGAGTCCCTCCGTGCTTTCGCAACGGTGACTTATTATGTAACTACATCGACCCATCTTTCCGAAGACACCAACAGTGTGAACCACTTTATCAGGTTCATTGCCAGAAACTACGCTTTGCTTAAACTTCTTCAGATATTCTTCTCGACCAGTGCCTCTTCACTACTCCATCCACATCGTCTTCCAGATCCAAGTCCCTTTCCTGAACCTTTAGTCAAGTCTAAGATTCAATCAAATTGAATCTTAGGTAATGATTAACCTCATATGTAAAGTATATACAATATATGATAGATATTCACGAAAACATTTAGCAACCGACAATATATAGCACACAACAAATATAATGTTAATGGCGGATGCACCCACCACTTGTATACTCAGTGCTAGGAAAACAAGCATGCAGCATTATCATACACAAAAACAATCCGCAGCTTTACGGAATGTAAACACACATGTGACCTAAGACCTAGTCTTAGTCACGGTGCATGGCCCAAGAGCCAGTTTTGTCCATGACTCCTACAATCATGAATCAATCAAGCATAAAGTCATACAAGACATAGGAGAGTTAAAGTTACTCTACACAAGTGCACCTTTCACCACGTATTTAGTAATATGCACGTCTTTTAAATTTGACCCTAGACTTCTTTGGTATCCTATAATGTTATCATCGAATTATTTCTTTTTTTCATATTTTATATGATATTAAAATAAATATCATAACATTTAGAATAATCTCCAAAAGGGTTATTTCCACCCCCTATTACCTTTTTACCCTTAGTGGATAAGTTATCCAATTTTTTACTTCACTTTTGCTTAATGTCGAAATTCTGGATTTTGTGGTAGGATTTTTCAGCAACTTTGAAAAATCATAATTAAATGTACAAAACTCCAATTTATGTGATTCAAAAATATACATGACCCTTGACATGTATATTTTCAAGGAAAAATAATCCCAGATGCCATAAACATATGAGGAATTCCCAGTTTTAATGTTTCCTATGACTGCTCCAGTTGCAAGTCCGGAAATATAAGTCAACTTGAAAAATTCACATATTTTTGAACAAAATTAAACTCTGAAAATTACAAACATTATATCAAAAGAAAGCCCTGGATGTGTAATTGCTCTTTGGAAAATTTCATGATTTTAGGACTTCATTTACTACATAAAATATTGACCATAATTTCACTTTTTTTCGTAACTCACCGGCGAGTTTTCTCAACTTTGCAAAACTTATGATTTTGTGTACTAAATCACTTCCTAACTCATTATTTAGCTTTTAAACATGTTATTAAACCATTTCGGAAAAACCTCCCCTTTTGGTTTGTGGTTTCCAAATCAAGGATAATTTACCATAAATTCAACAAGTTCAAGAATATAACACATAGGGTCAAGATCATCTCTTACCTTGACTTGATTTGTGTTCTTACAACTTCTCCTTCCTCATTGGCTCCAAAGGTTTCATTTTCATCTCCAAAAATACCATGAACAAGTGCTCTTACTAAAGCTAAAGGTTAAGCAAAAATTATGAACACATGAACAACCCAAAAACAAGAGCAAGTAACCTTAGTGCTTGAACTTCCTTGCTCCTCCTTCTCTCTAGCAATTTTGCCCCTCTCTCTTACTCTATGATCAGCTGAGTTGTTTGAATTGTGAGGATTGCAAAGAGAGGGTTCATGTATTTATGGTGGAATATAAGCCCCTTGTGGTCCCCACTTATCAAATTACCAAACTACCCTTGCACAATATCCCATTTTCAAGCCTTAATCAACAAGTTTTCTCATCTTTAATCTCCACCTCCATCTTGGACTTTTTTGATGACTTAATTAGGGCCATTGGATTGCTTTGCTACATATCCATTTCCTATGGTCTCAATTGCTCCATTAGTCAAGAAAATTCTAGATCATTCTAGAAGCTTTTGGCTCTTAATTAACATGTGCTCTTGCATTGACAATTTGACTTCTTCATCCTTCATGTGCCAACCGAATTTAAGAGCTTCATGGGAAAGTTGATGATGTCACTTTGATGACACAATTAAGGGCTTAGGTGTCCCTAAACTCCACATGCCCATGCCTGATTGGTTTGTTAATTAATCGATGGCACTTGTGCTTTATTTGACAAGTTTTTTGTGTCACACTTTATAGCCCCTAAATGTAGTCTCATAATTAACATTTTGTTAATTAATTCCAAAGTGAAATTTGGATGAAAATATAATCAATAGATTAAACTTACTTGAGACACATATTCACCTTTATATTTTGCCAACTATTCATCAAAATACAAGGTTTTATGATAAAAGGGAAATCAGGGTATTACAAATGTGTTTGCCCAAAAGAAGAAGAAGAAGAAGAAGAAGAAGAAGAAGAAGAAGAAGAAGAAGAAGAAGAAGAAGAAGAAGAAGAAGAAGAAGAAGAAGAATTCTAATTAAATCCTTCCGAAATAGCAAAATATAAATTCAGGCCTACACTTTCAATAAATTTAGGGTGAAGGAGCGAAAATACAAACAACCTTTTCCCCCAGGAGCGTCCAGCACCACGACCTTTTTTCTGGAGCAAAAATGTACATGAACTATCAAAATCAGAGCAAATATACCATTGCAGTTAAAGAAGACTAACGCCTATTAACTAGCACTTAAAAATACCAAAATACCCCTCTCTCTGTCTTTGAACCAGGAAGAACTCTCTATTGTCAGACCAAGAAATCGCAGTTGACCAAGAAAATCAACAAGAAGCAGATCTTTCTATGTGAACTTCACGAACTCAACAAAACAAATGAAATTTGGGTCGAATGAATTACCAAAGGGTTACCGTCGATCCTTCTCTTTCCCGATGAACCGAGAATCCACCAAAGATTAGGCAGATGTTGCTCGACTTGATGAAATTGCAAAAATGACAAGAGTGATTGAAAGATACGAGTGAGAAGGATTGTCTGGAGAATCATCGTGGTCGAACCGAAAAAAAAACGCCATCTCCCACTCAACCTCATAACCTATGTTTGTAATCAAAAAGCATTTGGTGCGACAGGGATAACCAAACAAATTGAAATTGAAACCAAAAAAATTGAATCTTCTTGATTGAATCGAAAACTGAAAAAACGTGCTGTATGAACAAACTCCAAATACAACTCTCAAGCAAAATGAAACCAGAAACCCAGATCGAAACCCAGAAAATTAAAGAATCAATTAACATATATATTGATTCCTGAGAAAAAAGACGAGAATTTTTTTCCCAAAACTCAGATTGAAACCCAGAAACCACATAGATCAATGAACAAGAAAGTGATTAGAAACCATACATGGTTGAAAACAAACAGAAACCCTCGATCAGAATCGTGTCGCTGCGAAAAAGTTGAAGCTTTTCCATGGTCTCGGGGTGAAGATCTACCATGCAGAGATAAAAATCCGAAAAGGAAAGGAAATCGAATGAGGAGCGGCATGGGGGATCTGCTCAGCCATGGTTCAGAGCGCCACCGTCGCCTCTGGTAGAGGTTGCCGCGTTGCCACCGCCGAGAAGGAAATCCCGCCAAGTGAAGGGAAGGGAAGACTCGCAGCTTCTCTCTTCTTCGATTCGAAGAGACAAACCGAAAATTAGGGCAATATTGAGGGGAATTCTGGAGCTTGGTCGTCCTGCATTTAGAAGAGGGAAGGATCTGGAAAGAAAGAGGAAGGGCAAAAGAGGGAACTAGAAAAAGTTAGGCATTTTTTATTTTTTTAAAATTGTGTGGGGCTTACCAAAAAGTAATGGCGTTAAGTATATTTAACGAGTATGTGTATTTTTGCCCTAGTTTTGAAAGCTCATGTGTATTTTTGCTCCCAAAAAAAGGTCGTGGTGCTAGGCGCTCCTGGGGGAAAAGGTTGTGTGTATTTTCGCTCCTTCACCCATACATTTATAATCAGGCTATGAGGCCCAATTAGGGATTGTAGAATGTTGTTGAAAGAAATGCCCCTATTCAGTTAAAAATGAATATTTTTAATATGTAGATTTCCATATACTTTTAACCCTAACGCTGGAATCTACGCTTCTTTGAATTATTGGAATCATTGGGATCTCAAATTTTAGTCAACTTGTAACAAAGGAAGCAGAAAAACCTTGATAGCCCATATGGCCTCGTAATTAACATTGTCTTACATTCTTTTGGGAATAGAAGTGAGATGAAAAGAATATCCACAACTTTGATTAGTCGTTGTTGAAGAAATAACATTTCACAAGTTCCTTGACCCTGTGATCAAAACTTGCAAGGGTTCTTCTTTTGTCCCTAAAATAAAATTTAAGCCATGCAAGTGTCGAGAAAAACGATAATCAAACCCCTTAGTTTTATGAAGTACAATCTAGGGGACAAAATCTTAAACAGTGAACGCAAAGTGAATACTTGAATCCCATTAACTTATAGCATCATGTTTCACAAGATAAAGTAAATCGAATTAACAAATAGCAGAAGGACATATTAGTCAAATTAACAAATTCAAAATCTCTAATAAGGCATATAGGTCTTATTAGGGATTTGTTCAAAGTATATGCTTGATTTTGAATTTAGGAATTTCAAATGGATTTAAATAGGATTTTTCCTAATTTCATCATCAAAACAAAAAAAGATTGATAGATAATTAGATGGATAATAAATGTTTTTAAGATATTAAATTACAATTTTATTTTAAATTTTAACTTTATTAGCACACGCTTTCATCAATACATCATACATTATAGCATTATAGTGCGGCAGTAAATGCAAAATGGTTTGGGCGTAGTATACTGATAATATATTACAAATCTGGGGTATAAAATTTAAAACATAATAACATAAAATTTTCTACAAATATCCCTCAAATAATCTTGAACCGGTCCTACACTTCCATTTGCTGGCATATGTCACTTTGTCCTGGAAGCCTCATCCACTATGTCTTTGTATAATTCACAAGTAGCAACGAGAGGTTGGAATCCCAAAGGATCTCAAAGTAACATATTAATATCAAGTACAATGTATAGAACAGTGCATTGTAGTCAACCACAATCATGAAAATAAACAGTACGACATTCAGTGTACGCGCAATCACATAATGCACACAACATTGACTGCGGAATAGCACACAACAAGGCACACAACCAATCCCGGAACAAGCAGTCATATATGCACACATCGATGACTGTAGAGCACATAGCAAGTTCTGGATCCACAACAAATCTTAGAATTAGCAGTCATATATGCACACAGCAATAACTGTAGAGCATACAACAATTTCCAGGTCCACAGCTTTGGGAAAACAACAATTGAATGCAACAACACATGTCCCAGATACAAATCTGTTAGACCTGGCTATCACCCAGGGGTGAATTGGGTGTCTGATAAAACTTTAGGAACTTTGAAAATCTTTTCGCAACTTCTAAATCAACAGTTAGATATTCAAATAAGCATATACTGGAAATATAAAAGATAAGGGAAGAGAATATGCAAACTGTGATTTATCCTGGTTCAGCTTAATCCTTGACCTACGTCCAGTCCCCAAGCTTCACTTGAGATTTTCAATCCACTATCCTCTTGTTTAATCCGGGCATAAGAGAAGCCTATACAACTTGATTACACGATCTATACTCGAAGTAATACTCTCACTAGGATTCACTCCCCCTTACAAGTTGTAATCTATACACCCACTTGATTACACACTTCGTACTCGAAGTAATCCTCTCACTAGGATTCTCTCCCTTTTACAAGCTGTAATCAATACAATGGGTTTCCCACTCAAGATCACCCAATCTTGAGTAACTCTTGGATAGAATGTTTAAAGATAAATCTTCTCTCTCAGAAGTGAATGAATAAACACTAAAGTACAATTCAAATCATTTCACTCTCTATGATGAACTATATAAGCATTGAGAACAGAGTGTATATGAAATAAACATTGGATTCAGAATATTAGCATTTCGACAGTGCAAGCTGGTATGTCTCTTGTCCATTTTAAATCCTTCTCCTTTTATAGTTAATGGAGAGCATTTGACCGTTGAGCAATTCTTCCTATTCAGGATACGATCGTTGAATGTTCGTTCGAAGTAGGTGAAAGTGGAGCTAAATCACCAGGGGGTGAATTGGGGATTTTAAAATCTTTTTCGAAGTGCTCTGTTTTGAACAATAAAAACAGATCTGAGCAGAGAGTATAGAGAAGAGCAAGACACAATAATTTATACTTTGGTTCGGTCCAACCTCTTGACCTACGTCCGGTCCCGGACTCTCTCGGGATTTTTCACTATCACAATTGATTACACACTCTGTATTCAAGAGTAATTCTCTCACTAGAACTTACTCCCCCTTACAAGTTGCAATCAATGAATCCAATCTCCAAGTCCCCTGACTTGAGATTCTTACAATGAATGATTTACAATAAATGAACTCTCTCTAAGAGTGAATAGATATGAACACTGAAGTGCAAGATGTATCAGCAGATACTTTGCTCAAGAAAACTTAAAGAGTAGTTGATAGCTTTGATGATTTTCGTTTTCTAGAAGATTGGTTGTTGAGAAGAATTGAATGTAGCTCTGTTTATACTAAGAAAGCATTAAATGATCGTTGTAATCTTCAATATAACCGTTGCCTTCATTAGACAAGGATTAGGTTAAGCTTGGGTCTTCTTCTCTCTCTACTCTTCACTAATCCAGTTCCACAGAAGTTCAGAGTTGACTCCTTGAATATTAATCCGTTGGAATAGTAGCTACTAGATGTAGAAAGTAGACATTAATCCTTTGTAAGCGTGTGCAGAAGGATTACACAAAAGTATGCAACTTTCTGGGTTTTGCATTTAATGTGCTGACGTCACTTTTTGCTTTAACTTTTAACCTTCATTTAATATCCTTCAAAACATCTGAAACTCACTAACAAAGTGGTTAAACATAGCTAGGAATATTAAAGAATGATATTAGGAAGTATTAAAATCAGACAAGAAGGTTTCACAAATTCGTCAGATTTGAATTTCATCGTTGAAAACTCGAGTTTTGGACTTTTTTTCATGAAACATCATTTTTAGTCCAAAACATCAAAACTTGAGTTTTCTTCCAAAACTAGCGGTTTTCAAAACGTTAAAAAAACTGCAGTCTCTCGGGTTGGCCAAAACTCGAGTTTCCATTTAAGTATGAAAACACGAGAATTTCATGCCAAGTCAAAACTAGAGTTTCCAAACAAAGCGGCAGTTTTCAAAACATCAAAAACTGCGGTGCTCTCGGGTTGGCCAAAACTCGAGTTTCCATTTAAGTATGAAAACTTAGAGAAAATTGTGCCAAACCAAAAACTGGAGGTTTTCATGAAAACCGGCGCGTTTTTTAAATGCGGGTAAAACATGAATGCTCTCTCGCCGGGACAAAACTCGAGTTTTCATTTGATCATGAAAACTTTGAGAAACTTGTGCTAAGTCAAAACCGGAGGTTTCCAAAGCGGCAATTTCTAAATTTCGCTAAAACATCAATGTTCTCTCGCCAATTCAAAACTCGAGTTTTCACAAATCTTATGAAAGCTCGAAAAACCGAAAACCGGGGGTTTGAATAAAACTGGAGGTTTTCAAAGGTTCAAAACTCGGAGACTTTTCGTATGGCCGAAACTTGAGTTTCCAAATGCAAACTCGAGTTTTGCATATTTCGAGAAAATGTTGGGAAGTCTCGTGTGGTGAAAACTGGAGTTTTCTCTGAAAACTGGCGGTTTTGCTTAGTTCAGAAAACTTGAGCTTTTTCTGTAAGGTCAAAACTAGAGTTTTGAAACTATAACTCCAGTGTTCCTTTTGTGTAAGTTTTTCAACTTACCAAAAAAAAAAAACTTTAGACTTTGTTTACAATTGTCAGTTATCATCAAAACCCATAGAGAACTAACAGTAGCCGTTGAGTCTCTTCAAATTTTTGTTAGGCACAGTTGATTTACAATAATCATATTCGACCGTTGCTTCATTAAATGCTTTGTCGTGATTGTACTTGTGTAGGGGTTGACTCGAAGTAATAGCTGGAATAAGTATACCTCGAAGGAATGTATTTGACTACCGCAAAGTCTCATTCCGATTGTGGCTCGCTTTTTGAATAAGCATTTAATGCTTCTAAAACACAATGAACAAGCTTTTTGGCTAATCTCAATTTGAACAAGATTAATCAACGCAAATCACTCATAGAGATGATTAGAAATAATATAATGAGATTTAAATATAGATACGAATGATAACTCAAATTAGTCTTATTCACAATTTCATGTTTACTAATAGACGATGAACCATGCTCGAGTAGATGGTCTTGATTGCTCGAGCAGATCATATGAGAAACTAGCCTTTGTATGCCTTTGTATCGTGAAAATCACTCATGCTCGAGCAACGTCGAGCCCATACTCGGGCATTGAGTTTGTATTGCACGAGCAACATCGAGCCCTCACCTGGTATAGGTTGATCTTAAGAGTCTGTTGGTGGTGCTCGGGTAGCATCTGTGTTATGCTTGGGTAGCTTGCTCGAGTAGACCTACTGCTCGAGCAGCAGCTTGATAGAGAGTATTTTTCATTCTTGCTCGACCATGCTCGGGTAAGACTTTAACATGCTCAAGTACACTTCTATCTTTGAGGCTTCTGATCATGTGTGATTAAGCATTATACTCTCCAGTACAAAGCTCAACTTCCAGAATGTATAGACTTTCAGAGAACAAGAATATTGACAGCTCAATAGTCAATTTCCAGTTAGCGCAATGTCTTCGATATAGCTCCAATTTTGGAAAACTACCCATGCTCAGAAAGCTCTTTAATTCTTCTTTCCAATTCAAGAAGAATCAGCTCCAAAATAATTGTATGTTGTCCATTATCATTAGATGAATGGAGGTTGTTCTTGATCAGCATTTTTTGCAACATCCTGAACTGACTGTCAACTTCAAAATATCATATCTCCTTTAATTGATATTTTTTTTCATGATCTTAATGTTTTTAAAAAGGTATTTGCATCTAGTTTCAAATGGAATTAGTTTCAGCTCATTTGGATTTTTCGTTTGCGAGATACATTCACAATACCGAAGCTGGGTTTGGATTGTGACGTTGATTTTTGTTGAAAATTCCAAAACTCATAGCTCTCTCATCCGAACTCCTTTGGGCTTGAATGTTATGTCAAAATGATGCATTGGAAGTCTAGTTTAAAAAAAATTGGTTTCACTTCAATACGATCTCTCGATTTGGGAGATATCATCGAATTATCAGATGTCGCCCGTGCCAAATGTGAAATAGAGCTGAACGAGTGCCAAAAAATGATGTTGCTCGAGCACAAGATTTTCTCTGCTCGAGTACCATGCTCGAGCATGGAATTTTTGCGCTTGAGCATGAGCGGAATTTACACGTGAATAGGAGTTGGAAATGTAACTTGAGTATGACATTGTTGTACTCGAGTATGACTTCGGAATGCAATTGTAGCTTATTTTAACTTCGAATTGAGCCATTTCAACTTCCACTTGATCCTGGAGACTCCTAGAATCAATCTTGGAACTTGTATAATGATATTCTCTTTCACTCCCATCTTCTATCTTCCATCTCCCATCTTGATCATTCTTCGTCATTTAACATGAACTCATCATTCTCTGCAAGTTCTATCTTCTTCAACATTTCCTCTTCTTCTTGAACTTGACATTTTTTTCCAATTTCTTCTTTCTGAAATCTCTTATCTCCTTCTTGTTCTATAATTTAACTTAGACTACTCTACATTAATTATAGTAGTTAGTCAATGTAGGAGATAAATATATTATACAAGCTTTTTGCTCTTAATAATGACATCTATATAAGACATCATCAAAACTAATCATATCCAACAAAATGTACAATCATGGTAAAAACATGCATACACAGGTATGCATAGGACGTTAAATTAGAGTTACTACCTAGTTAATTTTTAATTCGACAAGTTACTCTCGTCTCCTTAAATCCTTCGGCGGTGTCACTTCGTAAAATATTAAATAATATTCATCACTTATGTAAACTCTCCAAAAATTCAAATAAAACTTGTATCAATTACCATTTGGTCCTTATTTAATTCAAAGTCCTTTATTAATTTCTAGAACGCCAAAATTTCCATTTTTCCCTTATCAATCTTACTTTCATGATTTTCCTTAATTTTCAGAATTTATCACTAATCTTGAAATTCATAATTAATTATCCTCATATCTAAATCAAGTGCTTCCAACGCCTAAATGACCTTTATATGTCCATTTTCAAATAAAGATATCAAAATTAGCCATAAAAATATATGATTTTCAAGTTTTACAAAAATACCCTTGCTGTCAGATTCACTTTCCAAATTCATGTGTAAACTTCAAAAATTCATATCTCTTTGTAGACACATCTAAAAATTATGAATTACCAATCAAATTAAATCTTGAGATGTCTATTTCAAGAATGTAAAATTTCATAACCATTGGACACCATTTACTTAATTATAATTATGTCACAAGCTTACTAGACCAAGTAGGATTTTCACCGGTCAGTTTTGTACTTCTCTTAATCCAATCATTAAGCTTCCAAAAGTTATTGTTTAATCTTAATCTTATTATACAATTTTCCATTCTAAATACTTTGGGAAGGTCAAAATTGTCAAAATACAACTACTCCTTTGTGCTTAGGGTTTGACCAAAATTACCAAAGGAAAGGAAACTTATTTCATCCTTTGAATCCTTATGATTTTATGTGAGATTTAGCCTTTTTATTCCATGTTGAGGCCTAATATGTTCTTATATTTACATAACAAGTCCTTATAAGAAATCTCCTCTTCAAGTTATAATCTTCAAATCTACAAAATAAGAGAGGATTAATTCAACATAATAACATGACAACTGCAAAAAGGACCATTGATATCACTTACTTATACTTGCACTTGTGAAGACCTTTGATCCTCTTTTATACCTTCTCACTTTTGATCTCTTTAGGAAAGCACTGTGAAAGTTAGCTTTTCTTTCCATATGATGCTCATAAACATTGAAGGAGAGGAATAGAAACTCAAGTCATTATTCCTTACCTTGGTTCCTTGAGATTTCCCTTCCTTCTTCCTTCTTTTCCGTGTGTTTCGGTCCTCCTCTTGCCTTGGAGCACTTGGCCAAAATTTACATATGGTAAGAGGGTGAATTGGTATTTATAATTGTTGGAAATGACCTTAGTAACCCTCGTGTTACTTTACTATTTATAATTGTTAATTTACATTTGGTTCCTTTTTAGCTTGCCTTATATTTTAATTTCCAATTTCCTTCCTTTTTCTCTTGTTGTTGGCCGAAACCTTGGCCTTTCTTGCCTTTCAATCTGTCTTGCTTTTATGGCAAGTTTTTGGTCTACATGCCCCCCCATGTCATTCGAAATCTATTGCTGATGGAGGGGCAAAATCATCTCCGTTTACTTTGCTTTCTGGGCTCCTTCTTTTCCACAAATCTTACCTAACACATGCATGTCATCCATTTTCCTCCTCTTTTCTTTTGCTTTTCTTACCTTGTTGGCCATTTTTTACTTTCACCCATTTTACCTACCATATGATGTGGCATCTTATGGTTCATTAATTTCCTTTAATCCTATCACATGAGATAAGTCTTCATCTTCATGGAATTTTCCCTAGTTGATCGAAAGTTATAGCTTATTCATGAAGTCTTGATTCAACTTTCACTATCTCAATTATATGCACAAGGTCCCTTGTCATCTAGTTACTCAATTTTCCCTAGCATGACAAGTGTCTTCCTAGGGTATAACCTGAAACTTCTTGGCTTCCTTCCATGTCAAAATGTCTTGGTCTTTATTTTGACTACTTGGAATATTCTTGACCACACATGAAATTCACCTCTTATTCTCATTTAACTAACACATTTACATATAACATTAATTCTCCATTCCTTTCTTCTTGCTAGACGAAATCACCCATGGACAAGAATTCCAAAATTTGTCTTCTAACATCTTCATCCACATGTCCATCACCAAATTAATTTAATTATCTATTGACCCAAGATTTAATAAATTCATTATTCCCTTCTTCCTTTACCATTATTTCGAAAATAATGGTATCCATTGGGTATTCATATTTCATCTCCCATTGTAACCATAAGGTCCTTAGTATTTCACTAATTAGCCAAAATCAACAAATAATTTCCTAAATTGGCAAATAATAGCCTTAATTGTCATTTCATTTTCCTTGATTATATTAATTAAGGAAAAATTCAAATAACCTTCTTTTGTCCAAAATTATGACCACAATTGGTCATTGGAATATTTATTCCATGATAAATATTTGTACATTATATCCCGAAATTTAAAATTACGGAGAAACTATATGTTTGGGTAAATTCCACTATTTCATTGAAGAAAATTCCTTTCATAATATTGTCACATTTCCTAAACTGAGTCTAGTTGTCTGTCGATATAGATTTACCTCAAGTCTCTAGCCCCAAAATTCTGGATATTTCATCTATAAAATTTTCCATTGTCATAAAAGATATTAAATTGAGATGTTTTTGTTGCAGAAAAAGAAACAAAACGATCCCGAAACAAAAAAATAGTATACAAAGTCATATTTTCCATGGGTCGTTAATTTAATGTATAACTTTCGATAAATAAAATAAAATATAATGTGTATCCATTTTAATTAGTAAGGCACTAATTCAAATATATATATATATATATATTAGATTCTTTGAAATTTTGATAATCAAAATAAATTGCAATGATTGTGTTCAATTCAAAATCTTTTTGAATGATCATACATTTGTTGTCGTTGCCGTTTTATTTGATACAATTTATTTAATATTATTTTATATTTTATTTAACCAATTTGAAAATCATTCATCTATGTAATCAATCTGTTAATTTTTGAATAATTCCGCAATTTAAATATGGTTTGAACTGTTGATATAATTGATTGGCAGGCTAGAAAATGTAAGACCGGCTATCACCCAAGAGGGGGTGAATTGGGTGTTTGATGAAACTTTAAGAACTTTGAAAATCTTTTCACAACTTACTGAAAGTAGTTCGAATGACAGAAATAGTTTATAAAGCAATATTCAGTTATTCAAACATATATGCTAGAAATGTAAGAGTTTACGAAAGAGAATATGCAAACTAAGATTTATACTGGTTCGGCCCAATCCTTGACTTACGTCCAGTCCCCAAGCTCCATTTGAGATTTTCTCCATTATCTCCTTGTTTAACCGGGCACAAGAGAAAAGCCTTTACAACGTCACAAGTTTAGTCGGGCACTTGTGTAGCCTTTACAATCTCTTATCGAGATACTTCCCTTACACACTATAAGGATACAATCACACACTCTGTAAACGATGGATGATCCTTTTACTCTCAGACTCACTCCCCCTTACAAGTTGTAATTGTACACCCACACTCAAAGGTTCCACAACCTTGAGTTTTAATCACTAAACAGATAATCAAAGTGTTTAGACTCTCTCATTGAGTAGATAAATAATAATCACTGAAGTACATAATCGATCATCACACTCTCTACTGAAAACTATATTATATTGAGAAACAGAGTGCGTGTGAGCTAAACGTAGGATTCAGAATATCAGCATTTCGACTCTCATCCTCTTTGTCTCCATTTTGAATGCTTCTTCTTTTATAGCTAATGAAGAACATTGGGAAATTCTTCTAGGTTTTGAATATGACCGTTGGAATATTACCGTTGGAATAATTTGAATTCTGTACGTTGAAGGTTCTTCCCGTTGGAGCATTCCTCGTTTGAACATTTGAATCTATTGGAGAACATTACAGATGAGCATTCAACTTCGTTTCTTCAAGTTCCTTGTTGAATTCAATCTTCTTTCCCATTTCTGAAAATATGCAGAAACTCCTTCTTCATGACAGATTTTGATTTCTATCAAGTTTGATGTAATCTCAAACTTTAATCACCTAAAACTTATACACAAATGATATAATTGATGATAAGAAGTAGTATAAGATCTTTTGGAATCCATCTGGATGTTCTTGAAGGAAATCCAGAATCTCGGATGCGGTGATTTTCTGATACAAGGATGGTAACTCGAGTTATCCCATGTGACTCGAGTTGTTTTAAATGCCAGAAGCTTTCGATTGAATTCTAACTCGAGTTGTCGTCTATAACTCGAGTTGTCAAAGTGTCAATTCTCTTAAATCAGTGAGTAACTCGAGTTTGCCTTCATAACTCGAGTTGCCAGGTGCTCCAATTACTTTCTATCTTCTTGAATAACTCGAGTTGGTGGTCATGACTCGAGTTGCTGCTGAATTCCAGATTTCTGAATTCTTTCTGTCAGAGGTTGACTCGAGTTGCCATGCCTTGACTCGAGTTAAATCAGTTCATCTGACAGTTGGCATTGATCCTCAATCCTAGCTTTTGATCAACTGAAACTTGCTCATGAAGATTATTAATAATATTGAAGCGTATAACAAGTAGTAATCAATTGATAGCAACAAGTTCAGAATTCTTGGAGACGTTGTGAAGGTGCTCGCTACTTTGTTGATTCGAGTTGTAATCTCTTCTCAATATTCATTCTTCTCTTGTTTTCCTCTATGATTGTTGTTGAATCAAGTTTCCAGTCCTAATCTTGAGTTATCCAAGCCAAGTTAACAACTCAATCCAAACTCATTGTATGTTGAGCTCTTTTGAACCATCTTGAACTGACTGAAACTTTTGAAGGTCATATCTCCTTGGTATCAACTCCGTTTTAGTCCATTCAAATATTGATGGAAATAATTTTGAGTCTACTTTCATATGCCACTGATTTCAGCTCAATTGGATTTTTAGTTTGTGAGTTACACTCAAAACATTAAGGCTTGGTCAGCAGTGTGCCTTGAATTTCAGTCCCAACTTCCACAATTCATAGATCCTTTATCTAAACTCATTTGGGCTTGAATTATATATCAAAATGATGCATTGAGAGTCTAGTTTCATATGCCACTAGTTTCATCTCAATCTGATTCTTGGTTTGGGAGATATCATTGAATTACCAGACCTCGCTAGCTAAAATGTGAAATAGAGTAGAACAGAGGTGCTGAAAATCATTGGTAACTTGAGTTACTCCTGTTTGAAAATGTTCTGTAACTCGAGTTATCATACATAACTCGAGTTGGGTCAGTCCAAAAACCCGAAACACCGTAGCGAAGCACTCTAACTCGAGTTGGACCCCATAACTCGAGTTGGATCATTCTGAACCTTATATTTCCTTGTTTTTAACTCTGATTTGAGCCATTCCAACTTCTATTTGGTCACGGAGACTTCTAGGATCAATTTTAGAACTTGGATAATGATATCTTCATTCCATTCAGCAAGTTCTTCCATTTTCCATCTCCTATCTTGATCATTCTTCATCATTTAGCTTGGGCTTATCATTCTCTTCAGCTTCTACCTTCTTCAATATCTCCTCTCCTCTTCTTCTCCTGATCATTCTATACTTCACATCTACATTAAACATAAGAATTAGTGCAAGTAGAATGTAAATGTAGTATGCAACCTTTTTGCTCTTAAGAATGACATCTATATAAGACATCATCAAAACTAATCATAACCAACAGAAAATTCCAAATCATAGTAAATTTCAGATCTAGCGGTAGATCAAGCTAGGGCACGGACAGAGGGAGGCAATGCAAGCTAGAAAACCTGGAAGGCACAAATTGAGCGAGAGCACGGATAGAGGGAGCACGGACGAAGGTAGCATGACGGAAGGAGCACAGACGGAGGACGACCTTCGAGCTTCTATGGGGCGACCTTCGAGCTTCGAGCTTCAGCCACACGAGACAGACGACGCTTAGAGGACGCCTCCACGAAGCAAGGGAAGAGAAGGAGCAGGACCGGCGTAGGAGGCGGCGCGGAGGTGGAGAGGCATAGGAGCTTGGAAGGTGAAGGTCGAAGTGTGAAAGAGAAGAAAATGAAACTCGTCAAGGGTGGAGCGTGGCTTGCTGTGCTTTTGTGTAGAGGTCTGAAACTGGTTGTGACAAGTGAGATGCGTTGGAAGTTGTGATGCCTTAATAGGCATCCCAAATTTAAATTTAGGACGCCTAAGATGTAATTTTAGGTGTCCCAATTTATATTTAGGACGACAAAAAATTCCTATGGTGCTAACAAATTTCTCGAATGCGCTAAATAATTAATTTTAGACGTCCCAAAAACATTTTAGGACACCAAAAATTCATTTTAGGCGTCTCAAAATATGATTTAGGATGCTTAAGGCTCAACATTTAAGCATATAATCACCGAATGCCACCGCGTTCACTTTTTACTTCCCTTTTTTAAATAAAGACATTCTTTAGGGAAGTAATATCCCCTTTTTGTAGTAGTGTATGAATTGAAATATCCACGGTAGTTATCTCAAAGAAATTATAAAGTTCTCAAACAAAACGAATACGATAGATGTATTTAGAAATTAGAAATATTTAGAAGTGATAAAGTGATTGGGAATTTTCTTCCCAAGAAACTGGAATAAGAGCGAAGAAAAGATATTTAAGCAAAAGACATAGTAAAGGTGGAACGAATGGTGCCACCTTAGTATTCATGCTCTCAATCGGTATGAACGATTGTAGAGTTCTCCTTTAGTCACACTTGGATAGAACACCAACTAAGGAGTCCTCACGAGTATCACCTATAGTTTATTTACGCATATGATCATTCCAATAGTTAAATTTATGCCATTCACTAACTTAATGACGGCTTATAGTGTATATCAATACCCCTCTTAACGTCTAATTAATTAGAACATATAGATTCTCATGATTCCCAACTAGGTTTATATATTAATTAATGATGGATGGAAAATACCTTCTCAACACCAATGTAACAATGTAATTGCCAAGAGGCAATCCCTCATTGTATACTTGGATGTGGAGCAAACTGCTTGTTCTTGAATTTGGAGAAGAGAAGATGTTGATGTGGTAGTGTAGTGGCAATAAATTGTTGGATGGAAGGAGGTTATTGAGATTGGTGACCATTCGAATAATGGAATGCAAAAGGAGGTTATAAAAATCAAGGACTTTGTAGAAATTTAAATTTGAAAATTTAATGTTATTTAAATGGTCTTCTAGATATCCTATAAGATAATTTATGATATAATGAGATTCACGAATATTTACTAAATAGATTCATTAATATTAATATTTACTAAATATCGTTTTATGTGTATTAAATTATTTTAAATGTAAAGACTTTAAAATATTTTATCGATTCTATGACTAAGAATTTGAGTTACTATTATTAACAGAGTTTGTCGGAATACTAGAAAAATACTATGAGATATATATCGTAATGTCTTTAAAACATTACTCTATTTTATTATTTATTTTATAAAATAAATTTATTTCTTTCACTATTTGGGTTATCACATTAGAAGCACTAATTATTATAAACTATTTTTAATAGAAATCTTATCTTAATCTCAAGTGTTGAAATTGTTGCAATGTTGTCTCTAGATTAGCTAATATTGATAATAACCTTTAACTAACACCCTAAACTCCTAAAGTTTAATAATATGGAGCAATTATGTTGGAAAAAAACAATGGACCACTTTACACCCTTGCTTTTTCGAAAAAAAAAAAAAGAAACACGTGATATTGTTTTTAGTGTTTCATATACAACCGCTGATCATTAGTATAAGAGTTAAAGGATTAAGTTGTAGATATTAAGGAAATTAGTTAAATTATTATTTATAATAAGTGGGTGTTGGTTTTAAAAAAATACTCTATTTAATTATGTGCATTGCAACAACCCTTTTGTAGAAAGAGTCATGTTTATCTTATTATCATTTTCTCATCATCTCTCATAATTTCTAAATAATATCCGCCCAATCAATATGAAATGTCACAATATTTTTTTCTCAGCTTCCTAATCAATGGCCTAGATGGGCTCATAAGGGATAATGAGAGGATCTCCTTCCTGAATGACCCTTAATATGTGTAATCAACTGGGGTATTTTGGGGGCAAAAATTCTAAATTTGGAGGATAAAGTATATTGAGGTCTTATATTTAAGACCAAAGAGAATCCCTTATCTAGCTCTTATATTAAAGACATGGAAGGACTACTTCTCATCCCAACAATTATTTTTCTGATTTCATTTCGTTTTGTATTCAATTCTAATAATTATAGGTTGACAAGGCCTATGTATGTGTTTGTGGGAAGCATAATATTCAGTATTTTTATTTTTCTTAATTAACCTGAACTATCTGTATGGCTTTAACTCATACATGACTGAGTAATAATATTATATTCCTTGTTCCACTGATAAAAGTGGCAAAAATAATTAAGCCAAAATTGGTCATTCATAGTGGCAAAAACAATTAAGCCAAAATCGGTCTTTCATAGTGTCAAAAATTAATTACGTAATTGGTTAATTATAATACATAGCACATTTTTTCATCAAAAGTTAATGGGAATTTGCAAATACCTTGATGATATATATGAGCCATTATATTTGTTCAAATGAACAATTCTGATGTTATTTTAAAATAGGGTTAAACTCTCAAAAATATTTTTATAAAGAGGAACGAGTGACATCATATAATTGTTTTGCTATGTACGTATAAATATAGCAAGCAAGAACATCCAAGATACATCTTGTATAACAGAAATAAAGAACAGTGATGAGTAGCAAGAAACTGAGACAGCGATAACATTAATTTATAGGTAACACAGTTTATTATTATATTGTCACACACACCAAACAGGAAAAAGTACAATATAGGGATAGCCTCGTACAAATCCTCCTGACATATAGAAGAAATCGAAGACTATCAATCTATTACAAGTGCTTATGGATATATTATATTGTATTGTATTATATTATATGCAGCAGAGTGCTAAGACATATATAGCATCATAGGATGAATAATAATATAAGTAAACATAACGGAATATGGATGGAATAGTTTGTGGATTGGGATACGTAGAGGGAATATATGTTTGGAATGATTAACTTGTGGATGGTAATGGAGGAAAAGCAACAATAATGAGGACTAAGTGAACCGTTTCTGATAATAATTAATTAGAAGGAGGAGCAAGATTAAAGAAAGGGTTGGAAAGAAATGAAGAATCTTGGTTGATGTTGGGGAATAAGGAGATAGGTTTAATTGGAGTAGTTACTGTAAAAGCGTTATTCTGATTAGGGATAATAGGAAATGAAGAAAGTATGGGCTGTGGGAATTTTGGGATATTATTACTATTATCAGTAGGCAAAGCAGGAGCAGCGTTAATATTGTTGGGTTGAGGCAGAGTTGGGGTTGAAGCCAAATTATTAGTTGGAATATTCGGAGGTATCTGCACAGAAAAATGAGCTGATTGGAGAAGATGACGAGCTGCTGAACATGAACTCATCATCATGCTTGAAAGTGCAAGAGCCATCACAAGCAAAGTTACGACGAAGGAATTCCCACGAGAAGCCATGGCTGCTGGATTTCGAAGCCGAAGAGAAGAAGATCAATCAGACTATGTATGTATCTATCTTTGGTTAGAGCTTGGATAGATGATGATCCAAGGGATATACTTCATGGTATTTATATAGACAGAGGTTGGTTATTTATTGAACATGTGTGGTTTTTAAAGAAACATAAAGAGACTTTTGAGATCTTTCTCTTTGCCTTCCTTTTGTGTAGACTCATGATTTATAGCTTGGCTTGTTGTTAACGTTAAACCTTCAGACATCGATATTCTTCGCGGCTAATCTAGTATTTAACTCCCTCCGTCCCTATTCTAAAGTTTTTTGTTTTTGTTTTTGTTTTGTTTTTTGTTTTTTGTTTTTGTAAACGGTTCGTGCCTTTTTAAAAGGCCATCTTTCGCTTGGCCTCATGAATAAGTGTTTTGTACTCATTTTATCCCATACATTCTCTTTCATCGTAATTTTCTCATTATTACTCTCTCTCCTCTTCCCACTTATACATAAGGGTGTACTTTATATATATATATATATATTAACTTTTTCGGAAAAATGCATTTTATTTAATGAGACCGTATAAGTTTTATAGTATTGTAATGAAATGTTAGGCGAGAATAAATGCAAAGTTAAAAGAAAACATGTGTTAGCTAGTGTGAATAATTAATAAATGCCCTTATAGCTAGATTTGGCAGCCCTCCAAGGATCGGGTCGTTGTTTTGACCAAATTTTAGGTGGATGTTGGACCAGAGATTATTACACCCTTTTAATTTAGTCCCATATTATCATATGCTCTTTAATTAAAAATAAAAATAATAGTCTAAATATATAAAGGATTAATGTCAAAAATATTCTGATGTATTTTGGGAGGAGATATTGGCATCCTTATCTTAAATAGGATTGTGAAATTTTTCTTTTTAACTCTGAAGAAAATCCTTAAAAACACTGAAAATTCTCAATTAGATATGTTTGTTGCGAGCACCTTTGTTGTGCCACATAAATGTATCTCAAAATTCCCAATAACACCACTGAGCCCCATCATAAATATTCTCCCAAGCTTCTTAATACTAATTGTACGTAGCCCATTTAAATACCCGCCAAACATTTTCGTAATCATAATTGAAACATCTTAATGCTAGAAAAGAAAATTGGATGTTACAGTAATTATGACAATATTTTGATACGCCTTGTCCTATTTGTAAAGTAGGGATTTTTTTTAATCCTACTTAAAGTCATATTATTAAATTTTTCATATGAATGTACAATTTAACCCTTTATTTATTATTATGTAAATTTTGTTTTCCGACTTATAGTATATATTGAATAATTAAAGTAGGAAGGTTGTTAACTTAATTTTAGGGCAAAGTTAATGATGATGAAGGTTTTTCTTGATTATGGTAAAATATTTTGAAAGGATTAGAGAGTAAGTAGCTTTTATATTAGAAAGGTAAGTATTTCAATTTCTTTTGCGTTGGAGAGAAAGAAGCCTTTATAACATGTTTAATTTTACTTTAGGTCAGTTTAGGTATTGTATAATAACCGTAGGGTATTTTAAATATTGTTTTATCATTCTTGGAATACTTTTTATATGATATAAAAATTAAATTATATCAAATAGTTAATTATACTTATATGATATTTCGCAATCATAATTATTTGATCAATGCAAATGAAACTTAAATATATATGCTCACTAGTCATTATGCTTAGCTTTAAGAGGCATGAGAATTAATTTAGAGAAGAGGACATACTGCGTTGTTGCATAATAAGTGAAAATATTGTATTTGTCTGTAGATAACCATAACAACAATTTACAATCAATAACAATAAACTCATACACTAATGATGTAACACTTTTAAATTTCACACCGAACCAAAGTAACATTAAATAAACCGACATATAACATTCAGAAATAAGGCAATACATAATAGATATGCAATAGATGTATATGGTGGCATGCTTCAAGAACAAACCAACCATATATAGA
The DNA here is from genome assembly GCA_019022655.1 of Acacia acuminata. NCBI lineage: Eukaryota > Viridiplantae > Streptophyta > Magnoliopsida > Fabales > Fabaceae > Acacia > Acacia acuminata. Next base: position 1,705,446 of record JAFJYI010000013.1, read on the forward strand.
AGGGAAAATATCACTCAGGTTCCAAGGAAGAGAAAAAATATAAAAAAAGTTTCAACCCCAAATCCTCTATAAAAAAAAGTCCCTAGGACTTTTTTTATATTAATTATGAAATTCTAATATCTAAAAAGTCCCATTGTCAAAATAGTTTTTCATGTTGTTAAAATAATTTTTTTTTTGTTAAAATTTTTTAATAAAAAAATTATTGTCAAAATGACTTTTCATGTTGTTAAAATAGTTTTTTCTTGTGTAAAAAATTTTCCATGTGAGGAGAAACTCGAAAAAATTTTAACAAAAGAAAAACTATTTTGACAATACAAAAAACCATTTTGATAACAATTTTTTGTAGGAAAATTTAACAACAGGAAAATTTATTTTAACAATAGGAAAAACTATTTTGACAACGAGACTTTTTTTTAATATTTTTTCTTTGTAATTAATATCAAATGGGAGATTTGGGGTTAGGACTTTTTTTAATATTTTTTCTCTTTTTTGGGATCTGGAGTGATATTTTCCCTATATAGAATGGGCACACTAATAACTCAACTTCATTCTAATATTAATTAGAAGGAGGAGGAGAGAAGAAAGGGAAAGAAGGAATAGTAGTAGGTATTGTGGGAATTGAAGGAATGTTAGGCATAGAAGGAAGAGGAGGAAGTGAATTTGGTTTGGGAAGAGTAGGAAAATTTGTAGGCAAGGGGGAATATTGTTACTCGGGATTGTAGGCAAAGGTGGTAAGTTACTTGGAATTGCAGGCATGTTTGGTATCGAAGGCTGCGTTGTTTGGAGAAGACGACGAGCTGCTACGCTCGAACTCATCATGTTTGAGAGAGTGAGAGCTACAAGGAAAGCTGCCATGATGATAAATTTGCATGAAGAGGCCATGGTTGAATTATGAACTGAACTAGTGAAGAAGAAATATGAGAATGCTTTTGGTTCGAGTCTTGACGAGAATCCATGGAGGTTTCTTGGTGTTTTTATACTTAGAAGTTGATTAATGGAGAACCATGATGAGAGCTTTTGAGATCTTCTAGTAGTTCACCAATACTGTGTCTGTGTTCTTTTTGGTTGGACCACTATATGGTTGGTAACCATCATCCAAAAGTAGGACGTCCAACTATAATATTTTAATAGCCGCATATTTTAGTTTTAATTTTTATTGTTGTGTTATATATATATATATATATATATATATATTATTTCTTGTCTCTAATTTCCTTTTATTATTAGAAAACAATGGCTGCTTCGACTCTTTTCGAGATCGTGAAGGAAAGCTGCTGATAACTTCCTAATTAACAAGGACCATGCCTCATGCGTCGTGTGTGGAGGGTCTAATCCCCACCGTTCATTTAACGGGCTTCCGAGATCGTCCCATGTGGCTTTTTCTGTTTTATTCTGTAGCGCCCTTTTCTTTTATTTTTTTTTTTGCCCAGGAGAGCTTCCATTTTTTATAATATCAATCGTCTATTTCATTTTCCTTTTGGTCAAAGTGTACTTTTAGTCCCTTAAATTTTACATGAAATATACTTCTGATCCCTTAATTATATAGAGAATACTTTGGGTCCCATAATTCTAACACTATTAATCTTACAAACAAAAAATATTGACGCAACAAACTTAAATGATAATTGAGTAGCTGATAAAGCATATTTGATTTTAATATTAAAAATAAGAATTAGAATTTAAAACTTAAATGTGAAAAATTAAAAATTAATTAAGTTTTAACACTAAAAAATTAGAAATAAAATTTAAAACTTAAATGTTAGAAAATTAAAAATTAAATAAGTTTTAAAATAAAAAAAATGCTTTTTTTGCTCAACCATCACTTGAGTTTGATGCGTCAATGTTTTTAATTTGTAATATCCTAAATTTTAGGCTTAGAGACTTGAGAATAAGCCTATAAAAGGTAGGTGATTAAGCCCAATTTAAACAGAGTCCTAAGAATGTCTAGGGATAGGAAGTCTCTTGGGGGACTAAGTAACTCGGCTATAGGGTTAGTGGACTAAGTATGTATAAGCCGTGGAATTAAAGTGCCAATGAAAAAGGGGCACAGAAGACCCATACGGTGTAAATCCGGTTGGAAAAGATGCCACCCAACTATGTCCTGAGGTATAGGACAATTAGTTGAGTGAAAATATGTTGGTATAAGTAAGTATACAACATTTTCAGAGCAGTCGGGTATGCCCTACGTTTTTTGGGAAATGACATCGGCATGTGGCGCCATGTGGAGGCCCACACATACAGAGTCTGACCTGGTGTCAGTTAGCAGGTCTCAGTATACGTGCCGCAATCCTCGGTAGGCGTCCATAAAGTAACTTTAATAAAATAAGGTCATGATGATTAATAATGACATAGTTTTTGAGTCGTCACCACAAGATCATAACACGTGTCCCTCATCATGACAAAGCATAAAGCTACTTTTGTGTTGGCGCAATGAGAACGTGACACGTGTTGACTCATCATGACAAGTGAAAAAGCTACTTTTGTGTTGGCGTAATAAAAATATGACACGTGTCATCTCATTATGATATGCTTTTGTGTTGGTCTAATAGAAACATGACACGTGTCCACTATCATGACAAGTCAAAAGCTACTTTTGTTGGTCAAATGGAAAAGTAACACGTATCCCCTCATTATGACATAGCTTTTTAGTCAGCGTCACAAAAGCACGATACGTGTCTCATCATTATGACAAGGCATAAAGCTACTTTTATGTTGGTCCAATGGAAAGGGGACACGTGGTACGACAAATGGCGCGTTCTGGACCAGACATGTGGCACGTTCTGGATCGCACCAGTGTTCTATATATACCCCTTCCCCCTCATTTGTCTTTAGGCCATTCTTGGCCAAAACATGGAAAGGAGAGGAGAGAGAGAGAGAGGGAAAAATGAAATGGAGAGAGGGGGAGAAGAAGAGGGGTAGCCCGGGGCCTTCTCCAATGTTGTTCCTCTTGGCGAAAGTGTTGTTTATATAGTTTTGAATTCTTGATATGAGGTGTTTGGTGCCATTTACAAGGTAGGGGTGCTATCGATCTCCAAACCGATCATAGAATCAAGTCTTGCTAACGAAAATACAAGGGAGTTCATAGAGGAAAGATTTCAAAGAGAAGCTAAGATCAAGGACAAGTATCATTATTTGAAGCTTTAACGAATCTTGGGAGTTGATTATCAGTCTAAGAATTTACCAGGTAGTAACCTTAATCCTCATATATGCTTTGTATGTCTCTGTATGTATGTTTTACCATATATATATATATATATGTATGTATGTATGTATGTATGTATGTATGTATGCATTTGGTGTTGTTATTTTCCAAGCGCTTTGGAGCCGAAACCCGCTGTGTGCAACTAGGGCCTTCCTGTGTGCTGTGCCCTGCAATCTATGTTTTGTGCTATTAAGACTACTTGTTTCGGATTAGGCTTCGTGCCTCGCTGTGTGTGATTTACTAAATTTTGTGGTTTGTATTTATGGTTTTCTTACATACTTTGAATATACTTTGTGTATGAGATTAACGGTTACTCTGGGGTCCTTCGGGATTCTAGTCTGTGTTGCTACCTATGTATTTTCAGCTTGTTGGAAGTAGCTCCTAGAATAAAGTGGTGGATGTTAGCACATGAAGGTGCCGAACTGGTTTCAAATCATTCGAGGAAAATTTGTAGACATTTTGTGTATTTATGTTTTAAATTTGTAACCAAGACTTGTAATATCTTACTAGTACTCTACACCCAAACCGAAGGTATGTTATGCTGCGTAATTTACTCTGATACATGTTGTTAAGTAATATAACATAAGGATTAAGAAGTATCACATTACCGCCACCCGTCATCAAAGAACGAGGCCGATAGGCGTGTAACATTAACAATATTAACGAAGTTAGAATTATGGGACTAAAACTATATACTTTATAAAAGTTAAGGACCAAAAGTATATCTTATGTAAACTTAAGGGATTACAAATATACTTTAGCCTTCCTTTTTTCTTTTTAAAATGGATCAATGTATATTGCTCCACCCATTTCTTTTTTAAGAAACATTTAACGGAATAACCTAAATCAAAAAGTTGGTTACAAAAAATAAATATGTAAATGTTGTAATATTTATCTAAAAAACTTAGTAACCTTATTTATAGGGAGCTAGAGAATGAGAGACAACAATAAACTTATTATAATAAAGAGGATTGGTGCCTTGGGGTTGTGATGAGGGGGGCGACGTATGTACGTAGCATGCAATTTCTAGTGGCATTTTTGAAGATGAACATGTCAAATAACTAAAGGAGGTCCAAGAAGAACTAAGATGCTTAACGATTAAGTCTCATGATGAATTAGTTCATTTTGCATTTTATTTAATTAATTACGATTTTTCATATTGGAGAATTTGGAATTAAATTTGTTGGATTATTTATTAGGTGTCAATATCTTATAAAATCCGTTAGATATATATTATACATTATATGTGTGTGTATATATGATTTGTCAAATATTTAAGGAACTCAAGACTATTATTTAATATCTTGTTAATTTTTTTCAGATATATACCAGTAATTGAACTAGGATTTTCTAGACCTTTTTCCAAACTTGAAACTCATGGTGGCCATGAGGATGACAGTTATCAGTAATATATTGTTATTATGTTGTACTATATATCCTTGATTTAATTTAGCTAGATGGCATCTTATCCTCCATATGCTTTATAAAAAAAAAAATTTTAGATTTTTTTTTAAATCATTATAGTCTATTATGATTCAAAATTGCGAAAAGTGGCAAAAGTCCCTATTTAAAAAATTTAATTGATCATGCTCGAATTTGAGTTCATGTGAATGCATAAAATACTTTTGAAATAGCTACCTACAATTGGACCTAATAATAATCGAATATGAACTAAAATTTATTTTTCATACCAACTTAATATGTTTTTATATATCTATAGATAGTACCGGTACTCTAAAAGATTTTACACAAATAAAGTATCAATAGTCAAATTCATATCCTTCTTGCTAATATATATTTTTTAAAAAAAAAAAAAAATAATAACTGATTTTTCTTTGGAAATTTTGTTTATTTAAGAACTAAATTTTATTAAATTATTTTCAAAGTAGTAATAGCAATGATAATGAAATTCCTTGAGTTTTATACTAATTGCTTTTTATGTTGGTAATAGAATACCCCGAGGTTACAAGTCTAATTAATATAAACACCGAGTATTAATTAATATAATGGCTAAACAAGGCTTAGCAGAGAGAAGAGAGGACATCTGTATCGTACATAGGAACTGCATTATTGTATAATATATAAGAAATAATCTTCATAGGATCCACGTAACATAAATTTTACACACAACCAAAAGAAATAATACAAACAAATGCCATATATAGAGTCGTATACGTCGCTTCCTCACATCCATAAGTAGAAGAGGAAGAAATTAAAGCCAACAGAACTGAATTACATATAGTAATAAAATGAACAGTACGTATTCAGATATTAGTTAGAAGGAGGAGGAGAGAAGAAAGGGATAGAAGGAATAGTAGTTGGAATAGTGGGAATAGAGGGAATGCTTGGGAAAGAGTTTAAGGAAGGCAGTGGAGGAAGAGTGACTTTTGGGATTGTTGGAATGGTAGGCATGGAAGGAAGATTAGGGATGTTAGTAGGCAAAGGAGGGACATTGTTTGGCTGAGGAATTGTTATTGGGATTGAAGGTAAAGTTGGTATTCCTGTAGGTTTTGGCAAGTTACTAGGAATTCCCGGCATGTTTGGTATCGAAGGCTGAGTCGTTTGGAGAAGACGACGGGCTACTACGCTTGAGAATGTGAGAGCCAGAAGGAAAGTTATGAGGATGGAGTTTGTAGAAGAAGCCATAGCTGGATTGTGAGGTTAATTAAAGAGTGAAGAAGACAATGTGTTGGGAGATGATGGTTCTTTTGGGTCGGGTTTTGAGGAGAATAACAATAAGGTTTATGGTCTTATATAGATAGAGGCCGAGACAAAAATTCTGGGGTTTGGAGAACCATAAAGATTCTTTGAGATGTTTTGTTTGTTCACCAATTTTCCTGTATGGCATGAATTCTCTTGGGGTTGGATTGATTAGCTCGGTTGGTAGTTCTTATTTAACTCTCAACTTTCAAGCGTAAGATGGCCAACTATATAATGTTTTAGTTTAGACGAAGAGTGGAAATAACAACAACAACAATAATATAAAACAACAACGACAATTAATAATTGACTGAGTAAAAACCCCTTGAGTACTATTAATTTTTATTGGTAGTGTTTTCCAGAAAAAGAAACCCCTTGACAACAAATTATGTTTCCTCTGCTATTCTTTTAATTGTACATTGTTCATTTGACCTTTTGAATACATTGTTCAGATATTTTTTTTATTTATGCCCAATTTTACCAAAACATATTTACATAAATTAATTCTTCATTATAATGAAAATTCCTCGATAATTTAGAGAAAATTCATTTTATTTTTTAACATGTCCAATCTACGTCTTCATGTCCAATCGTATGCTTTGTTCATATCAATCTTCCCCACTTTAGGGATCAACACTATGTTCGTGCTATTAACAAGAGATAGATTAGACTTTCCTTCAAAAAAACTTCACACCATCTCACATACCTCTACATGCACCTCACGCCAAGCTATCTGGTAAAATAATGCAGAAAAGCCGTAAGGACCCGGGGCCTTATTAGCTCCAAGTTGGAAGGCAGCCCTTTCTAACATAGAATGTTAAGTTAGATCTAATGTAATTACTTGGGGTTTTTAATCAATAGCTACTCAGTGGCTATCATTGCTCACTAAAATAAAAGTTTGAAATCTATCAAGTCTTGATTAAAAACCCCAAGTAATTACATTAGATCTAACTTAACACTCTAATCAATAGCTACTCAAACGATCACATTCATAATTATTGCTTAGAAATATTATTCAAGAACCACTTGATGTATGAAATGGATTGAATTAATGCAAATATTTTCTCTAATATGAATACACAATCACGACACTTAAATTAACCCGGATCAATTACACAAATTAGTAATCACATAGCAAACATAATCTCATTGAATTAATAGGAAATACATGATTGAAAATTATCCAATCACAATAATTCCAATCCAAACACAATATAAGCAATTTTAGTTCAATCATATGGAGTCCAAATAACTCACAACAAAATTCTACTGGAACTACCTTATAACATAATTAGGAATTACAATAACAATAGGAAATTCATAAAGGAACTAAGAAAAACTCCCCATTGAAGCTCTTAAACTCAAGCCAAATCCCCAATCCTTAAGAGTTTAAAGCTTAGCTACTCATTAGAGTTTCAGTAGCATTAATAGCAACTTATTTGGAGCTATGAAAATCCACGAAATTGAGCTTGCCGGAAAGAAACAACACTCACTGGAATAACATATAGAACCTCGCCGGAACTGCAAAACCTCACTAGAAAAGCACAAAATCTCGTCAAAATGAAGGATCTCGGAGCTGTAGGCTCAACAATGGTAAGGTCGATGAAACAGTGGTGAATAGTGGTGGCTGGAAGACTAAGATAGGTCGGCGGTGGTGACAGAAAGAGAAAGAAATGATGGTGAAGGTGATTGTCTCATCCCTTTGTGTTTCTTCAATTCTGAGCTTCTGAGTTTTTCCAATTCTCCAATCTCGCCTCTGTGTTCTCTGGTTCATCTCTGAGCTTGCGGCCTCTCCGAAACTGTCTCTCAATTCTGAGCTTTGAAACTTTTCTTTTTTGCGGCGCTATTATGGAATGCCAGAAGGTTGTCGACGACAGTATAGTGGAGGGGTGAGAAAGAGAAGGTCGTTGGCGACCAAGAAGTGTAGGTGATTCGACAAAGAAGGAGTAAGGTCAATCTCTGAGCCCTCCCAAGTGTGCCCACGGTGCTGATACTCCCAACTTGTCTCTGAAGACATCCAAGGGACTAGATTGAAAAGATACAAAAGTTAGTGGAGGAACAAAACTGAAAATATTTAAAATGTTTGTGGGGTGAACTATAATTGTCAAAATATTTGGGCATGTTTCTTTAATTTTCCCTGTCCCTTCTCATCATTGATTTTAAATTTTACAGAAATTCTAGGGATATTTTCTGTAATTTTTCCCAGTCCTAGAAAAACTGGTATTTTCCGAAATTTCAAATTTCCTTCTTAACACCTAAAATGAAAGATTAAACACAAGGTAGAATTAAAAGTCCAAGAAATCATTTGTATGACTAATTAACAAATTATTACCATTTTGCCTCTAATTACACTTAATTCAATACAAATGTTCCTAACATCAAATTAATATGTAATCATATAATAATGTCCTAGGAAATGCATTAAAAATCCCAATTTAATCATCATAAAACCTCTAAAAATATGTTTCAATTAAGAGGATAATTCCTTTGAGTTTTGGTGGTGAAGAAAGTAGCTAGAGCTTCAATGTGCTACAAAGGGGAGTTTATTAGTTTTCCATTAGCTCAATTAATGTATTATTATATTCTATTTGGATTATTTTTGTATTAGTACATGTTTGTGAGACTTGGATGAGTGTTTATTTGTCCTTGTTGGTTAACATTTGTCTTAAATTTTGTTTTGATGCTCTTGGATTATGTATTGAGCTTATTTTCTCATGTTTTAATGATAGTATATATTGTATGTGATCATTATAGTGTGTAATTAAGTTAATTCATATTGAGTGTCATGAATGTGCTATCATTTAAGAGGAAACAAGTGCATTAAAATGATTTTCAAATATACATAAAGTGGTGTGTTTAACAATTTATCTAATAGATGACTGTGAATGTGATCATATGATTAGTTATTAATTAGATAAATTAGACTCAATGATGTTTACAATTTGAGTTGATGATAAATTAACTCCTAAAATCATTTTAAGAAGTTAGGAAAGCCATTAACTTTGCTATCAAGACTCATTTCCTCTTATCCATTCCATTTTTATAAACATGCCAAAAAATAATATTTAACATTCAATTAAATTGCATTACTCCTTAAGTTATTAATTTGAAAAATCAAAACCAATTTCCTCTTGTTTTCATTGAATTTGAATGTCATTTAGATTACTTAAGAATTAATAAAAGGCTAGAGAATGATTATACACAATCCTTAATTAATTTTTTATTTTGAACCACAAGGCTAACATACAAAAAGCCATTATGGACCAATTTCATGGAAGCGCGTATAAATTAAATTAAATATGCTAGAATTGATTTTTTATTTTTCCTACAGCCACTTGGTTTTAAATTTTAAATCCATTTTAGTCGTATAAAATTACAGCTATTATATTCATTCCCGAAAAAAAAAAAAAAAAAAAAAAAAAAAAAAAACCACAATGATCATATGATTTTAATGATAACATATAAAGCGCACGAAATAGTGATAAGTTAAATGTTTGGGGGCAGACTCTATATGTACTTTGTAGTCCTGATATTAGTGTTTTCATTAAAAGGTTGACGTGCACATATCATTTAACATAGGATTTAATTACAGCATATTATGTGTTAAATATTACAACTATTATTGTAAAATATTTTTATCCAATTTTTTATGTTATTAAATATTTATTTTGAAGATTTTTGTATAAAAAGTATAATTGGAACAATGTTATTTATATTATACTATTTATTTTAATAATCATTTTTCCAATAATAAATATAATATAAAATATATTAAAATAAATAATAAAAACTTAATTATAAATTATAATTTTATGAATATTATTTATTTGAAAAACAGTTTAATATTTTATTTTTGTTTTCAAATATTGACCTTAAGAAAAACATTATCGATTATGTAACACCCCAAATTCCATACTTCAAAGTGTGTCAGTTGACACTTAGTTTTCGAAAAATCGACAGAGTTTGAGGTGCTACAGCTCAGCGTAATGCGAAAAGAGAGGATGCACTTACGTTTGGACAATGAGTGACTGATATAAAATGCCCAGAACTATGCTGATATCCCGACATGAGCTGATATATTAAAAATTTCCCAAAGGAATATTCGTGTGATACAATTACAAAACTTGTATAATTACATTTCTTACATGGTAACTATACAACCTTAAGCCAAGCCTTTACTAGACTTGGGGCAATGAACCTAACTCAGTTAATCAAATAATTTGGCCAGACCGATGTCTAGTGGAAGTCTCCCCGAATTCACGGCGACTTATCGACTGAACCACATAGACGAACCCTTTCTAGACACCAAAGGGTTTGAAATAACTTTATTATATTCATGCCAGAACTAGTCCCTGTTAAGCTTTTTCTAACTTTCGTCTTGGCTGATGCCTCTTCACGGCTCCGTTTATCAGTGCCTCTCTTCAGCTTCGTCCTTCGGTGCCTCTTCTCGGCTCTGGATCCTTTCCTGAACCTTTAGTCAGGGCTGAGATTCAATCGAATTGAATCTCAGGTAACAGTTAACCTCTATAGCAGATATAACAATATATGACAGATATTCATTACATATCAGCATCAACCATACATAGCACACAACAGATGTAAGGTTACAACAATACATAAGCACACAACAAATGTAATGTCAACAACACAACAGTACATAGCACACAGCACATGTAAAGTTTGCAACGTTTGCACTAACCAATGCCACGATGGCCCCTCATATCCTCAACGCTAGGAAAACTTAACGGCATTATCAAGACTATAACCTGTATAAAGCTGAATGTATAAACAGGTGATCTAAGCCCCACAAACTTAGTCATAGTGCATGACCCAAGACCTAGTCATGTCCATCACTTCATGAATCATTCAATCATATATGATCATACAAGTTATAGGCTATTAAAATTACTAGTACGCGAACGTACCTTCCTTCTACGTAGTTAGCAATATGCCCGACCTTTGAATCCGGCCCCGGACTTCCCGGATATCCTAACATATCACCATATCATTTAGAATAATATCCTAAGAGATATTTCCACCTCTATTTATCTCTCTACCCTTGGTGGATTTGTTATTTACAACTTTGCCCTTACATTTATTTTAAAACGCAGTACTAGATTTTCTAGGCAGTTTTTGCTGCAACTTTGAAAAATCATAGATAATTCCACAAAACTAGAAATAAGATTCTGTAAAATTTATCATGACTCTTGGTGTGTCTATTTTCAAGGAAAAGTATTTCTAGAAGCTAGAACATCAAGAATCATTCCCAGTTTAATGTTTTCTCAACGCTGCCCAAATTTTCATCCAGAAAAATAGCTTAATTTCAAAAATATGTTACTCATTGTGTAGAACTCAAAATGCTACATATTATATATATTTAGAAATCCCTACATGTATACTTTATTTCTGAAAAATTTCATGATTTAATGACTTCATTTGCTATATAAAATAATAGCCTCAATGTGACTGACTTTAACATCCCAGTTTCTACAACATTTATCTTAATGATCTATTGATTCTATAAATTATTCCCTAACATGTTTTCCACTCCATTTTGTGTTTTAAAAGTAATGGAGACTTCCAAACATGAAAGGGAATATTTCTAACAATTTCCTAGATTAAACTACATTTATACTAAGAATTAAAAAGCTAAAGACTAGAGAAAAAACTAAAAGCAATCTTATCTCTTGAAGACTCTTGCTACACCTTCCTCCTTCTTGCTTCACTCTCTACTCTTTTAGAAATCACCACTTGGGGTTGATTTTTTTGGTGTGAAGAATGAGGAGCGGCAAGGTCTCTATTTATAGGAAAACTCCAAGGATTTCCACCTTTGGATCATTTTCCATAATCAATGGCTTTGGTTGATTTGTGTTTTCATGAAGATACAAATTATGCATGGAAGATTCTCATTGGTCAATATTAATTACATAGGATTTAGCTAATTATTTTTATTTCCTTTTCTAATTCAACATGTGCTCTAGAAAAATAATATTTTAATCATTCTCTCTCCCATGTGCAAATCTAACACTTCTTTCCTCTCCCATTGGTCTATTTAATTTTCACAAGGATTAAGCTCATTTCTTTGATTTTTCATTGGCTAATTCAATTACACAAGGATTAAGGTTAATTATAGAATTGATTAGGACCATTGGATTCCATTTGTGTTTGTTCAAGTTTAATCCTCACCATTAATCTATGGTTCAAGTCTCCTATTGGTCCATTTAATTTCATGAGGATTAAGATCATTTTCTTGATTTATCATTGGCTAATAAATTTACAATAGGATTAAGCTTTATTTATAGGATTAATTAGCCCTTAATTGCATTTGCTATTGGTTAATTGATTTATTAACAAATCATGAAAATTAGTGCTTAATTAGACAAGCTTAATTCTTCACTTTTGGCCCTTAATTATTTCGAAATAATAAGCCCTTTCTTTTTGACCATAACTTGCCTCTAACATCTTGAAAAATTATGCAACTAATCTCAATTAGTGCAAGCTTATTTTGTTAAGGATAATTGTTGATGAGGGCCTTTTTGTCTTTAGCATTGGGGTCCACAATCAAAAATAAACCAAGGATTGCGTATAGGCAAACCTAGGATCGTTCTCTCTCTCGAGGAGCCTTTTATTGAGTCCTAAGTAATCTAAATGACATGCAAATGCAATTAAAACAAGGGGAAAATTGGTTTTGGATTTTTCAATTAATAAACTAAAATAAGATTGCAAATTAAATGCTAAACTATTGTTTTTGGTATTTTTAATAAAATGAAATGGAGTATGAAAATGAAATATGAATTATGGATGATCTTGGTAATGAAGGCATGACTATCCTTGCTCATAAAAGATTATGGGAGTTAAAATTGCATTAAGTCTAAAGAACAACCTCAAGATACCACTTGAGTCCAATAATCTCAATTAATAGTAGCTCCTACAAACATAGCTAACTACTACTTTTTGAGAAATTGTTAAAAACCACTTAATGTGCAATTGAAATTGGAATAATTTCACTCTAGCTCACTTAAGCAACACCTTACCATAGGCTTGCAACAACTCTAAAATCTCCACTACTACTAGCAATTAATGTAATGAATCAAGAGGACTTAAAAGGCTTGTAATGTTGGATGAAGGCTAAATGGAATGGATTAATTAGAAAAAGAAAATAGTTTATATGCAAGTCAAAATTAATGACCAAGTTTATAGCATCTAAATATAACAAACTTTTGCCAATTCTTTTACAAATTCACGAACAAATGTCTTCTTGGTATTTCTTTTGCTTTTATTTTTATCTATCAAATACTTTTTTTTTTTTTTCTTTTTTTTTTTTTTTAAAAAAACTACACTCACTTTTTTTTCTTTATATTCTTCTTCTCTTTTTTTTTTTCTTTTTCATTCTTTTTTTTTTTTTTAAATATACATGGCATTTTAATATATGCATTGTTCAACTTTTTATTGGCAATTCACTTTCGATTTTTAGAATACTATGAACACTATGAGTTATGACATGCATACAACCTACGAATGGCTCAAAAGAGGTAAGCAAATGGTAGATGAAAGGTTTGTGTTTGGGTGAAGATGGTGTAGAATTGAATGCCTCTGTCATTTTCATCACACTAACGCAAATACCGCTTTGAAAAAGAGTGGAAACAAGTTCTAGAAGGTGAAAAACTAAGTGAACATACACACATGAAAAGAATTTAAGGCTCAAGTATCCTTCCAACAAGGTTTTTCTCCAATGCTCACTCTAACACAATCAATTGCATAATAAGCTAACCACAAAACATCTACTTAACTATTCCAAGTGCTAACCTTACAAAACACAACCAATCAAAACATTGCAATTAGTTAAAATAATGCTCAACTCCTAAATGCACAAATAATATATAAACTCTCTTTTTTTCAAAATGAGGAGTAAGCAGAAATCCAATTGTGGGTTCATTTCTCTTCCCATTCACTTGAAAAACAAAACATGGTTTTAAAAAGTTGCCAAAACACTAGATCTCATGAAACCTCAAAGAATTTCCCATAAATTATACACTTCCAAAATGGCAAATGCGACCCTTTACCACTTAGGACATGCATTAATGCAAGTCATTCTTGAAAAATTTTCTAGTTTTAGGCATTTTCTCATTTAAAAACAACCAATTAATTGGGATTCAAAATGTATTCCCCTCCCCCACTTTTAATCAACACATTGTCCTCAATGTTTGTAAAGCACTTCTATCATTCTAACTTGTTCCTTCATGAAGTGGAAAGTTGTGAAGTCCAATTGCAATTGAAACACAACACATCACATCATGATAAGTGAGAAGAGAAAAGAAACAAGCCAAAATAGCAGAGAAAATTAGAATGAAGAGGCACAATGGTAATTAAGCAAGGTAGTGACTAAGATGCAAAGCATAGATTGGGAGTTCTTATTCTAATTACTAAACTATACTACTTCTACTTTTCTATTGAGATAGTCCCTCCCCCACACTTATGTCAAGCATTCAAAATCACAAATGAATTGAACAATTCAAATCAGAGAATGTAAGTGAAGGAAAGAGACAACCTGGCCTCAAGGAGGCTTTGATGATGAATCATAGTAGAGCTTGAAGAGGTGTCCATTGACTTGAAATTCCTTTCCAGTTGTCTCGTCAAGCAGCTCTACCATGCCAAATGAATGCACTTTGGTGATAGTGAAAGGGCTATACCATTTTCTTTAAGCTTCCAATCCAACAACTTGAATCGGGCCCTAAATAGAAAAACCTAATCACCAACTTTGAAATCCTTTCGGATAATCTTCTTATCATGAAGTAGCTTGGTCTTTTCTTTGTAAATGTGGGAGCTTTAATAAGCTTCTAATCGCATTTCCTCAAGTTCTTGCATTTGTAACTTCCTTTCCAAGTCAGCTTCGTCCACATCCATGTTGCACATTTTCACAGCCCAATAGGTTTTGTGCTCCAATTCTACCGGAATATGACATGCTTTACCAAAGATAATCCGGTAAGGAGACATTTCTATCGGTGTCTTGAAGGCGGTTCTATAAGCCCATAGTGCTTCCTCCAACCTTGAGCTCCAATCCTTTCTTGAAGGCTTGACAATCTTTTTCAATATGTGTTTGATCTCTCGGTTGGAGACTTCTGCTTGCCCATTCGTCTGTGGATGATAAGGGGTGGACATTTTGTGAGTTACTCCAAGTTTAACAAGTAAGTTATCAATAACCTTATTGCAAAAATGGGTACCTCTATCACTCACTATAACCCTCGGTACTCCAAATCTACAGAAGATATTAGACTTAAGAAACTTGGAAACCGTTTGGGCATCATCTTTCCTAGTGGGAATGGCTTCTACCTACCTAGAGAGGTAATCTATGGCTAAGAGAATGTAAGTAAAGCCAGATGATGGTGGAAAAAAGCCCATGAAATCGATAACCCAAACATCAAATACCTCACAAAAGAGCATGGGTTGTTGTGGCATCTCGTGCCGTTTACCTAACCCCCCAAGCCGTTGGCATTTATCACATGCCTTACAATACAAATATGCATCCATAAACAGGGTAGGCCAATAAAACCCAGAATCTAACACTTTCCTAGAGGTCATATGAGCACTAAAGTGTCCACCACAAATCATTGAATGGCAAGCGAAAGTATGTTCTTGGACTCGGTCTCTGAAATGCACCTCCTGATAACTTG
Source organism: Acacia acuminata (assembly GCA_019022655.1). Classification (NCBI taxonomy): domain Eukaryota; kingdom Viridiplantae; phylum Streptophyta; class Magnoliopsida; order Fabales; family Fabaceae; genus Acacia; species Acacia acuminata. The sequence continues at coordinate 1,721,019 of JAFJYI010000013.1, forward strand.
GTCATTGCATAGTCTCCATAATAAGGCTGATCCCAAATGTAGTGTTCAGCTTCTCGTTTAAGTTTTTGAGCCTGAAAGGAAGACATATGCTCAGGTATGAGACTGGTCACAATATAATTCACTAGATTAGCAAACCAAGGAACATAGAGAGAGATAGACATAAGGGACGCATCAGGGAAATCATCACAAATAAAGTCAGAGTCAAGTACTCCCCTTGTACCATCCGGTAGTCTACTCAGGTGGTCTGCTACAAGGTTCGTAGTTCCAAGCCTGTCCTTAATGCTTATATCAAACTCTTGTAGCAAAAGCATCCAGCTAATAAGCCTTGGTTTAGATTGAGGCTTAGTGAAGAGAAACTTCACCGCCGCATGATCTCGTGTACACCACCACTTGAGAATTGATTAGATATTGCCGAAACTTATCTAAAGCAAATATAATAGCAAAAAGTTCTTTTTCTGTGGTTGTGTAGTTCTTTTGTGCACTATCCAAAGTTTTCGATGCATAAGCAATCCATGAGATAACTTGCTATGCTTTTGTCCTAGCATGACCCCCAAAGAGAATTGGAGGCATCGCATGCTAGTTCAAAAGGCAAAGTCCAATCGGGTGCATGCAAAATAGGAGGAGATATCAAGTGTGCTTTTAATTCATCAAATGCTTGTTTGCAAGAAGTATCAAAGACAAAATCAACATCTTTTTGCAATAATTTGGATAAAGGTAGAGCTATCTTACTGAAATCTTTTATGAATCTCCGGTAAAAACCCACATGCCCTAAGAAAGAACGAAGTGTTTTAATATTAGTAGGGTAGGGCAATGAGGAAATCATCTCAATTTTAGCTCTATCAACTTCAATGCCCTTACTAGATATCAAATGACCAAGTACTATCCCATGATCAACCATGAAATGGCACTTCTCATAATTCAAAACCAAATTTTTCTCAATGCATCTAGCAAGAACATGGTCCAAACTATCTAAACAAGCATAAAATGAATTACCATACACTGTAAAATCATCCATAAAAACCTCCATGCAATTTTCAAGAAATCAAAGAATAGTGACATCATGCAACGTTGGAAAGTACTAGGTGCATTGCACAATCCAAACGGCATTCTCTTATAGGCATGGATACCAAATGGACAAGTAAAAGTAGTCTTTTCCTGATCTTCAGGAGCTAGTGGAATTTGGAAATACCTTGAATAACCATCTAAGAAACAATAGTGACTCTTACCCGCCAACCTTTCAAGCATATGATCTATAAAGGGTAAGGGAAAATGATCTTTCCTAGATGCTTCGTTCAATTTCCTATAGCCTATGCACACTCTCCAAGCATTTTGCACCCTAATAGGTATCAACTCATCATTTTCATTCTTGACCACAGTTATCCCACTCTTCTTAGGCACTACATGCACCGGACTAACCCACTCACTATCTGAGATTGGATAGATTATACCCACACTCAATAGCTTGGTTACTTCTTTCTTAACCACATCTAGAATTAGAGGGTTTAGTCTCTTTTGGGATTGCCTAAGGGGTTTGGATTGCTCATGCAAAAGGATCCTATGGGTACAAATAGCTGGACTAATCCCAGGTATGTCAACTAAAGTCCAACCAAGAGCCTTTCTATTTCTACTCAAAACATCAAGCAATCTCTCCTCCTCACTCACAGACAAAGAATTTGAAATAATAACAGGAAATTTTCCATCAGCAGCAAGGAAAGCATATTTCAAGTTAGATGGGAGAGGCTTAAGTTCTAAATCAGGAGGTTGGACAATAGATGGAATTAGTCTCGGAAGATCAAGAGTAGTAGAAATACTCCCCCTTGCAAGCTTAGGAGGTGCATGGCTTGTTCTAAGCTCCATAGATGCTACCACTTGTTCATTGGCCTTCCCAAGCATTGAACCAACATTAGGTTGGCTTACAGCAGCAACAGGCTTGGGGAAAGTAGTCTCCTTCATACCGACTTCACAAGGAGTGATTAGCTCATTTAAAAATCTCAAGGTATGAGGAGTGATCTTAGTTCTATGGTTAAGCAATGAGTTAGAAGGTGGCCCTTTAACCATATTGTGTTGAGGTCCAAAGTGAGTCACATGAAAGAATGTCTTTGTCGGTGTGAGGGCTATCCCCTTAGAGAACAAACCATCCAAGTCTTGGCTACCGACCTCAAACTCAGCTTCCTCAACTAGTTTGTGACCTAAAACATTGAGAAAAACACCTTCCTCACAAGCATAATCACTAAATAATGAATCATTGGAAGAATTAAGCTCAAAGGAACTAAGAGAAGTAAGAGAAAAATCATCAAGGGATGATAACCATAAATCAACCATCAATGAGTTAAGGTTGGAAATCTAACTCCCAAGTGAATCAAAATTATCAACAGAAAGAGAGGGAAGTTTATCATCACATGAATCCAATGAAATACCACAGTCAAGATTACAATTATTGGTGTGCAAATTAAGCTCATATTGTTCAACTAAATCATCAATGGCAAAATCAATTGAATTCACACATAATAAAGAGTAATCTTCAAAAGGATGTTTCATGGTTTCATACATATTAAAACTCAGCTTATTGTTAGCCACTTCCATAGTGATTGACCCATCTCTCATGTCTATAAAGGTACTAGCTGTTCTCATAAAGGGTCTACCTAAGATAAGGGTGCATTCACTAGACTCATGAGACATGTCCAACACATAGAAGTCAGCAAGGAAAACCAAGTCTTTGACTTTAACAAGAAAATCCTCAATGATGCCTAATGGGTGCCTAATGCTCCTATCAGTTAGTTGGAGAACTACACTAGTCCTCTTAAGCTCTTTGACACCAAGGGATTTAAAAATGGTACTAGGCATGACATTAATGGCTGCACCTAAATCTAACAAGGCTTGAGCTACATTCACATTACCTATGGTACAAGGTATAGTGAATGAGCCAGATCCTTGCACTTAACAAGGAGTTGGGATTTGAAAAGGGCGTACACATTAGAGCTAATTTGCACTCTCTCATTAGGCCTAAACTTCCTCTTGTTAGTACAAAGATCTTTCAAGAATTTGCAATAACTAGGCATAGACTTAACCAATTGAAAGAAAGGAACATTGATATGTAACTTGTTGAACAAATCATACATTTCTTTCTCATTTTGTTCCTTATGTATTTTCTTGCCTTGAAAGTAAGCTTTAGGAAAAGGGAGTTGAGAAATTGTTACCACCTTACCATTGGTATTGGATAAGCTGCCTTGCTTGCTTGACTCACCTTTCTCAAAAGTGCTTCTTTCCTTGGAGCCAACCTCTCTCAGAAGTGGTTGTTCCACTTGAGGTTGCTCAACTGCTTTGTCATTCTTCTTCTTAAGGATAGCCTTCTCTTTGAAGCTTTCAGATTCAGGTAGCTTCATTGGGCTCAATGGTGGACTTTCAACCTCTAGTTCTTCATCCACATCATTGTCAACCTCTTCAGGAAAATGTACCTTCTTACCACTCCTTAACTCAATAGCATTAAGTGATTTCGGATTGATGACAATATTTGAAGGAATAGAACCACTTGTCTTAGCATGCACATCACTCACAAAATTAGAGAGTTGAGTCAAGTGGGATTGCACATTGTTATGCTTCAACTCCAATTCTTCCAACTTCTTGCACACATGGGCCATTTGATTACTATCACTTGCCATATCACTTTGCAGCTTTTGTAAGGTATGGGAAATAGAAGAGAATTGACTCTCATTCACAGCTTTATCTTCCATCATCCGGTTGTTCATACTAGTAAGTTGAGAAACCACACTCTTCAACAATTGAGTGTTCTCATCACCCTTAGACTCTTGAATAGGCACCATTTGCCCACGGTTTTTCTACCTTCATTGTAGGTGGTTGTGTTAGAATCTCACCTTTGTTGTTTTTGATTAGACCTTCCCTGATACATGGCATTCACTTCCTCATGGTGATTAGGGCATAAACTTGTAATGTGCATCATTGAACCACAACCATCACAACTAGGTGCAACAAGAGCTTGTGAAGTAGGAAAAGGAGGTCCTCGTTGAATACTCAGATTATGAAGTTCGATGTGATTAGAGAAAGTTGTAAAGTGATGTATCCAACTTAGACTCAAGTGAGACCATTCTTTCATTGGAACCAATATCACAAACTCCTCTTATCTCTCTCACATTATATTGTTGAGTATTTCGAGCCCTCGTTCAAATTTGAGCCCATCCTTCTTTAGCCGTGCAATCTTCCAAAGAACCTCCAGCTGTAGCATCTATAATGCCTTTCTCATTAGGCAGAAGACCATCATGAAAATATTTAATCAACTGTTCATCAACAATTTGATGGTGTGGACACTTAGCTAAAAGCTCCTGAAAGTGACACCAATATTCATAGAAGGACTCCAAAGGGTCTTGTTTGATAGAAGGACTTCATAGTCCTAGGGATGTTTGTGATGAATTGACTGAAACATTTTCATGTTCTTGTGTGGAATATCGAATATGTGTAGATTGTTATCATGAAAAATGCCACTTACTTGTTGAGTTTCAAAAGAAAGCATTTAGTGAAGTGGTTGATTCTACCATTGATCATAATGCACCCTCTTGTACTATTGATGATAGCAAGCATGACAATTGTGAACACGTTGAATCTTGCATGGGTGACAATGTGATTGATTTGAGTAAGAAAGATCATAGCCTAGAATGCCAAATGCATCAAATTCCCATTGGATTACTTTCTTGTAGTCTTGTTGGTGACAAAGATTTTGAAATTGTAATTGATAAAATTCTACATGTTGGTGAATCTTTCCAACAAGTGCTTTCTTGTGACTTACCACCTGACTTAGAAAAGAAAAATAATTGTTTTGAATCCTTAAAAGCTTCAGGTGGTAACAATTTGAAAGATTCTCTTTCTTCTTCCACTCTTTTGCCTTCCATCTCTTGTGATTGCAATGAAGATGTGGTGTGCCCCAACACTAAGTTGGATTCCACACCTTCCCTTTTGCCAACACAAGAGAATTTTCAAAATATAACTTTTTGTTTGGCTCCCATTGATGGGAGTAGCATTGATTTCCTTGGATGTGATAGTTACTTGGAGAGTTTGGTTCCTAAACTGTCTCTAATTCACTTGAAATCTCTCCATATTTCTATTTTCGGATGGGATACTGGTGGTCTAAGTGTGGTGGAATTGATCAAACCATATTTTTATATGAATTTACATGATTAAATTGGGATTTTTAATGGACTTTATCATAGTTATTGAGCTTAAAATGCCTTTCTTATGATAAATTGAGATTAAGAGTAAACATGTTAAATTAGGGTTAAAAATGGTAAAATTGTCAAAAAAATGTAATTACTCTTAATCATTGATTTTTCTGAGAATATTTGATTTTAGGTTAATTGTTTTGGATTGAAGAAGCCTGAAAAGATTAGAACATATTTGAAAATAAAATTTTAAACTCAAGTTTTAAACTTTTCATTTTGGTCCCTCTGTGAAAGTTTTTAAAGTTGCACTTAGGTCCCTCTGCATGAAGCTATGCGTTTTGGGCAATTATGGGCAATTAGGTTTCATCTTCATCAATTAATGTTCCAGATCCGAGAGCCAGAAGAGACCTGACACATTTAATATATATTGAAGACACCAGGGCCACGAGAGAGGAGGCTATGACCTTGAGCTTCTCGCTGAACCTTCCATTCTTCCATTTCTTCACCCTTCACCCCACCTCGCCGGCGACACCACTTCTCCCTTCCATCGCCGACGAGCCACCACGACCCCCTTTCCTTCACCTTGAACCAGTAGCAACGGGAGTACAAAACAAAGCAGCTGCACTTCATTTCCTCAACCACCGTTCACCACACACCACGGCTAGACCTTGACCCTCTTCCACCTCCACTTTCCAAACGTCATCATCCTCTTTGATTTTCACACCCTCTTCCACCTCCACTTTCCAAACATCATCATCCTTTTTGATTTTAACACTCTCATCACCTCCACCAATGCCTTCTTCATCATCCTCCTTACCACCGTTGAACCCATGGTTTACCTCTTCCTTTCCATTAATTCCGATAGCTTCCATGGGATTGTAGTTCTACAGCTCTGGTTGGGTGTTCAAATGGCTATACATAGCTAATTTCGTTTGCTTCTTGGTGGTAGAAAGTGTCTCGAGTTTAGAGCTTCAAAGGGGAGTTAATTTGTTCATTCTATTAGTCTAGATTTATACATTTAGATTGCCTAGTTTTAGGAATCATTGTGTATAAATTTCGAACCGAGATTAATGTTTATTGTCTCGTTAGTTTGATAATTGTGATTAAGATTGGATTATGCAATGTGAAGATTATATTTGTTTTAATTTCTTGTGGTTGCAATGAGATTATATTAATTAGCGTGTTCTTGTCTAGTTAATGTGGTTGATTTGTGCCTTTTGAGGGACTGTTATGTACTCAATTTTAAGGAGACTCATGTTGCATTATTCCAATTTCAATTGCACATTAAGTGGTTTTTAACAATTTCTCAGGAAGTAGTGGTTAGCTATGTTTGTAGGAGCTACTATTAATTGAGATTATTGGACTCAAGTGGTATCTTGAGGTTGTTCTTTAGACTTAATGCAATTTTAACTCCCATAATATTTTATGAGCAAGGATAGTCATTTCTTCATTACCAAGAACATCCATAATTCATATTTCATTTTCATACTCCATTTCATTTTATTAAAAATACCAAAAACAATAGTTTAGCATTTAATTTGCAATCTTATTTTAGTTTATTAATTGAAAAATAGAAAACCAATTTTCCCCTTGTTTTAATTGCATTTGCATGTTATTTAGATAACTTAGGACTCAATAAAAGGCTCCTCGAGAGAGAGAACGATCCTAGGTTTGCCTATACGCAATCCTTGGTTTATTTTTGATTGTGGACCCCAAGGCTAAAGACAAAAAGGTCCTCAACCATATTTTTTTACATGATTTTTGGTAATTAAATGGGGATTTTTAATATATTTTCTCATAGTTATTGAGCTTTAAATGTATTTCTTGTGATAAATTGAGATTAAGAGTAAATATATTAAATTAGGGCTGAAGAGGGCAAAATTGTCAAAAAAATGTAATTACTTTTAATCATTGATTTTTCTGAGGATATTTGATGTTAGATTAATTATTTTATTTGTGGGTGGCCAAAAAGATTAGATTAAATTTGAAAATAGAAGTTTTAGCTCAAGTTATAGAGTTTGCAAATGGGTCCCTACTCCAGAAGTTTTAAAGTTTGCACTTTGGTCCCTGCAGCTAAACTCTGCGTTTTGGCATTTGTGAATTAGGTCAGATTATGGAAATTAAATGTGGAACCCAACACTTTCAGACCTATCGACGCATTGAACCAGCTAAGGGGAATTAATGGGCTTTATTTATTGAAAACCCGTGGAGCATCAAACCCGACAAAATTGAAGACCCGTGAGCTGGGGGAATGGATGGAGAAAAATAGCAGGGCCGCGGGACCTGGGTGCTCTTAACCTGGAATCAGGACTTCATCTTCTTCACACGGCACAATCGCCATACACGCTCTCACGACCTCCCCTTCTTCCATTTTTCTGATTCACTCCTCTCGCCGGCGACACCACTCTCTCCTTCCGTCGCCGGCAAGCCGCCATTCCTCTTCCCATCACTGGAGATTCTCTTCTTTTCTTCTAGAGCACAGTCAACTTCCAATAGTCCAGATTCGACCAAATCCTCAGCATCTCTTCATTCCTTCACCAAACCTGTCAGCAACCACTTACTTTCAACATTAAATCCCTTTCACTGTTTCTTATGGATTTTGGTCGATTGATTTTAATGTGTGGCTAAGCTCCTTTTTCTCTTGGTGGTGGATATTGACTTGAGTTCCAAAGCTTTAAAGGGGAGTTAATTTGTTCATTCTATTAGTCTAGATTTATACATTTAGGTTGCCTAGTTTTAGGAATCATTGTGTATAAATTCTGGAACTCAGATTAATGTTTATTGTCTTTGTTAGATTGATAATTGTGATTGATTTTGGATTTTTCAATGTGAAGATTATATTTACTTTAATTTCTTGTGGTTGCAATGAGATTATATTAATTAGCGTGTTATTGTCTAGTTAATGAAGTTGATTTATGCCCTTTGAGGGACTGTTATGTACTCAATTTTAAGAAGACTCATGTTGCATAATTCCAATTTTAATTGCACATCAAGTGGTTTTAAACAATTTCTCAAGAGGTAGTAGTTAGCTATGTTTGTAGGAGCTACTATTAATTGAGAATATTGGACTCAAGTGGTTTCTTCGGGTTTTTCTTAAAGACTTGATGAATTTTAACTCTCATAATCTTTTGAGCAAGGATAGTCATTTCTTAATCACCAAGAGTACCATCATCCATAGTTTTAATTCCATATCATTTAATTTACTCATTCACCAATTTTATAAAAATACCAAAAATAATAGTTTAGCATTTAATTTAATTGCATTCTTATTTTAGTTTGTTAATTTGAAAATCCAAAACCAATTTTCTCCCTTGTTTTAATTGTATTTGCATGACATTTAGATTACTTAGGATTCAATAAAAGGCTCATGGAAAGAGAGAACGATCCTATGTTTGCTATACGCAATCCTTGGTTTATTTTTGATTGTGGACCCCAAGGCTAAAGACAAAAAGGATCTCATCAAATGGCGCGTTGCTGGGGAGCTAAGTAATTGGCTCCTTAGGTAATCTAATTGTCAAATTCACTTTTGACAAGGGGTTTCTCATGTTAAGCTTAATAATTTTGCATTTTTTTAGAAAAGCAAAAAACAAAAAAAAATTCATTTCACATATTTTTGGATTTTTGGATTTAGGTAATTTGCATAACATTCATTGCATTATTGCATTGTTTTGACTTGGTAGCTTCTGTGTGGTGTTTCTGCATTAAATTCAATATAATGTTGAGCTTAATTGTTTAAATTCACCATGTCTCCAAGTTAATTTATAGCACACTTACATTTTTATTTTATTTTGAAATTTCTTTTTCTTTTTCATTTGCATTTGTAATTTTTTTTTAGATTCCTGTTCTTAGTTTTTATAGGTTATAGATAGATAGATACTTGTAATTCATTTGGGAATTAATTGTATTGCACTTTCATGGCTTGGTTTAATGGTAATCAATATTCACTCTTTCAATCCCACTCTTTTGTAGAAGATTCAACCAGAAGGGAAGAGTCTATCTCTCGAAGCATCGATTCCATTCAACAAATAATACGGGATCTTCAAGCTAACTTGGGAATTCAAGATAAGAATCCAATTGGTCATGAATGTCGTGGTCCATTCCACCATCCATACCATGAACCTTATGACCAACCCCCATTTCAACCTAATCACTCACCACACCCACCCTATAGATCATACCATGAGCCTTCTCCACCATATTATGAGCCTTTTCATAATCCTCCACCATACAACCACATGCCATATCATGAACCCCCACCTTCATTCTATCCCACTTCCCGACCATGTCATTCATCTCATGAATTCCTACACCCATTTGAGCCACCTTCTAGACCTCATTCTCAACCGAGTGTGCCAAACAGAAAACCTACCATTTGTGAAGTCCTTGGAAAATTGCAAAATCAAGTGAATCAGACTGTAGATGAGAAGCAGTCACACAAGGCCAACTTTGATCATCAAATGGACTCTATAATGAGATGAATGGAGCATCAAGAGAAAGAGAATGAGAGAATGGAAAAGGAAATTGAGTGTCTCACTCAGTAATCACAAGTTTTGGAGACTAATTTCCAAGAAAATCCTCTTCCCATGATCACCCATACACAAGAAGTCGAGCAACTAGAAGAAAACAGTGAGAAGTTGGAGAAAGTAATGGAGTGGCCTACACAAGCATCTCCTAAATGCCATACTCTACAAGAGACTGGCCCATCACATACACCTCGATATGAGCCACCCACTCCACTATGCCATGAACACCATCCCAACCCTCTACTCCTCAACCTTCCGGACTTGATGCCTTCCTCACCTTGCCATATATGGATGCTCAAACCCTTACCCTAAAAAGAAAGTATGACCAAATTAAGGTTCGGCATCTATATTTATTCAAGCTCAAAGAGGCTCTTCCTTATGGCTTTTCTGAGGAAATGGAAGAAGAAATGGTGGACATAGAAAAATTCTTCAAGAATTTTATTCACCATGTGCTATGGATAAAAACCGAAGGAGAAGAAGGAGCTCCATGGTCATCTACCTCCAATGATGATGGGAAAACCAAAGAGAAACACCTAAATGCCACTTCACCAGTGGAAGTTTCCAATCTTTCAATACTTATTCCCACACAACTAGAAGAAGTGGAGCAAGTACAAAAGAGCATTGAAGAGTCTTCTCTACCATTTGGTAAAGATCCTATCCTAATAGAAGTAGAATCTCCTACTACTTTAACTAATGAAGCAATTCATGATTTGAGTGATGATGAGGAGGATGAGGAAATTATTGTTGAATCCCCTCGAATGTTTGAAAATGTAATTGCTCAAACCATTAGCTCTAGCAGTAGTGATTCGATTGTACTTGTTGATGAGTGTGCTCCTACTTCTTTAGGTGATGCTTCAACTATTGAAAATGCTTCTCTTCATAGTACTAGGGATGATTGTGATGAATTGAATGACATATCTACATGTTCTTGTGCGGAATATAGAATATGTGTAGACTATTATCATGAAAAAAGCCACTTACTTGTTGATTTTCGAAAGAAAGCATTTAGTGAAGTGGTTGATTCTACCATTGATCATAATGCATCCTCTAGTACTATTGATGATAGTAAGCATGCCAATTGTGAAAAGGTTGAATCTTGCATGGATGATAATGTGATTGATTTGAGTGAGAAAGATCATAACCTTGAAAAAGATATTTCTCTTGCTTCCAATGAATTGCATGATAGTTTCATAAGGGAAAATTCAATTGTTTTGATTGATGATATTACAAATGAAAATGAATCTTTCCATATGATTCTTTCTTGCGATTTGCCACCCGATATAGACAAAGAAAATGATTCTTTTGAAAATTCAAAAGTTTTGGGTGGTAACAACTTGAAAAATTCTCTTTCTTCTTCCACTCTTTTGCCTTCCATCTCTTGTGATTGCAATGATGATGTGGTGTTCCCCAACACTAAGTTGGATTCCGCACCTTCCACTTTGCAAATACAAGAGAATTTCCAAAATAAAACGCTTGTTTGACTACCTACCGATGGGAGTCATATTGATTTCCTTGGATGTTATAGTTACTTGGAGAGTTTAGAACTTAACATGCCTTCAATTCACTTGAAAATTCTCCATGTTTCTATTTTTGGACGGGATACTGCTATTTGCTCGTCATCTTTGCAGGCACATTCTTGGAAAGGTCATCGATGGAACCAACATCCACCGTACATTCTTGGGCCTCTTCCAATTGATCCTGAGCCACCTCCACTAAGGAAATTCAATACGAGAGAAGATGTTGTAAAAGACAAATGCATGATTCTTATCGAGGATGAGAACTTCTTCTTCAAGCGACTCAAGATACTCTAACACATGTTGTCTCTTTCCTCACTTATTTTCTTCCTAATTCATATGATTACTTGGGATTAATTGTTGTATGAGGAAGATAAGTGTGGGGGAGGGACACAATCCAGTAGAAAAAAGTAGAAATAATGTAGTTGAGTAAGTAGAATAAGAACCCCCTATGTATGCTCTGCATCTTTTTTGGCCACCACCCTACTTAATTACCATTATGCCTTGAATTTCAACTTGTTTATCATTCTCTTTGGAGTGATTTTTCCACATTGAGGACAATGTGTTGATTAAGTTTGGGGGAGAGGAATACATTTTGATTCCCAATTAATCGATTGTTTTTAAATGAAAAAAAAAGCCTTAAACTAGAAATTTTTTTCAAGAATGACTTGCATTAATGCATGTTCTAAGTGGTAAAGGGTCGCATTTGCCACTTTGGAAGTGTATAATTTGAGAGAAATTCTTTGAACTTTCATGAGATCTAGTGTTTTGGCAACTTTTTAAAACCATGATTTGTTCTTCTAGTGAATGGGAAGAGAAATGAACCCACAATTGGATTTTTGCTTACTCCTTATTTTGAAAAAAAAGAATGAGAATTTATATATCATTTGTGCATTTAGGAGTTGAGCATTGTTTTAACTGATTGCAATGTTTTGATTGGTCGTGTTTGTAAGGTTAGCACTTGGAATAGTTAAGTAGATGTTTTGTGGTTAGTTTACAATGCAATTGATTTTGTTAGAGTGAGCATTAGAGAAAAACCTTGCTGGAAGGATATTTGAGCCTTAAAGTCTTTCCATGTGTGCATGTTCACTTGGTTTTTCACCTTCTAGAACTTGTTTCAACTATTTTTCAAAACAACATTTGCATTAGTGTTATAGAAATGAAAGAGGCATTCAATTTCAATCCCTTCACCCAAACACAAACCTACATTCATCTACCCTTTGCTTACCCCCTTTTGAGCCATTCCTTTGTTATATGCATGTCATTATTTCTAGTGTTCATAGTATTCTAAAAATCAAAAGTGAATTGCCAATAAAAAGTTGAACAATGTATATATTCAAATGCCATGTATATGAAAAAAAAAAAAAAAGGAAAAAAAAGTGTAGTTAAAAAAAGAAAAAAGAAAAAAAAAAAGAGTATTGAAAAAAAAAAAAGAGAAAAGAAAAGTGAATATGTATAGTTTGAAAAAAAAAAAGTATTGTCTATATAAAAATAAAAGCAAAAGAAATATCAAGAAGGCATTTGTTCATAATTTTCAAAAGAATTGGCAAAATTTATAAAGTTATTTAGGTGCTATGAACTTGGTCATTAACTTTGACTTGCATATATCAACTATTCATTTTTTTTAATTAATTCATTCCATTTAGCCTTCATCCAATATTACAAGCCTTTTAAGTCCTCTTGATTCATTACATTAATTGCTATTAGTAGTGGAGATGTTAGAGTTGTTACAAGCTTATGGCAAGGTGTTGATTAAGTGAGCTAGAGTGAAATTATTCCGATTAGGTGAGATGAGTGAAACACCAATATCTTGAGAGTTCTCTTGTGCTTAATTCTAATATTTTGAGTTGTGTAGTCGGCTAATTTCTTTACATCACTTGATTATCACTAGTTTTGGCTTGAGGAATTTGATTAATTGATCCATTGCTCTTAAATTATGAAATTGCTCATCTTTCAAATGCATTAGTGATTTGGACTTGGAATTGTGTACTCAAATGCCTTTGTTCAGGAGTACAAAGGTCTAAGTGTGGGGGAATTGATTAAACCATATTTTTACATGATTTTTAATAATTAAATTGGATTTTTTATTATTTTGTCATAGTTATTGAGCTTAAAATGCTTTTCTTATGATAAATTGAGATTAAGAGTAAAAACATTAACATTAAATTGGGGCTAAAAAGGGAAAAATTGTCAAAAAAATGTAATTACTCTTAATTATTGATTTTTATGACAATATTTGATGTTAGATTAATTGGTCTAAATTGTAGGTGTTCGGAAGAAAATTGAAAAATTTGGAAAAAATGTCATTTGGGTCAAAATTTAATGTTTTGAGGAATGGGAAAAATTACAAGAAAGGCCCCAACAATTTCTGAAAATGTGAAATCAATGAAGAAAAGGGCCGAGACAAATTACAGAAAAAAGCCTCAGATTTATTATGAATTACATTCCGACCCAGAAACATTTTAAACTATTTCAGTTTAGTCCCTCCTGCAAAGCTTTTAAAATTTGCACTTAGGCCCCTATCTGCCTAAACTATGCGTTTTGTGAATTAGGTTTCAGCTAAGGGAAAAATCAGACCGTGGATACATAGACCCGAGAGAATTAATGATTCAACTGGGCGCCGCAAATAAAAAAAGAGGGAGGCAGACAAAATTGAGGGAATGGACCGAGACGCAAACTTGAGGAAAGTTAGAACGGGAGGAGGCAGCTGGGGGAACTTTTAGGCGTTGAGCTGAGGGCTGATTCACGTTGAGCTGAGGGAAATTCTTGGGGTACTAATGCACCACGAGCGGAGAGAGCTGGGGGAATATCCCTTCAATTATCGATTCACACACACACACACACACATTGGAGCATCGAATCCATGGAATCCTCGACCCTTCCCTCTCATTTTTGATCCTTCACCCAGACCATATTCATCAGACCCACCTCCACCCTCACTCCAATGCCACAACCATCTACTTAGTTCAGTCGACCACACTTAGACCTAAACGCCTTTTTACCTTCATGGTGGTTCTGAAAATTCCAGACCTTCGACCTCCATTGATCTTCCTTCCTACACCCACAGACCATTTTTCCTCTTCTTCCAGATTTGTTTTACACTCAACTTCTATGGATTTTCACTGCCTGGATGAAGCTATGGCTAAGCTCAAATTAATGAGTGGCTGAATCCTTGCTTCTTGGTAATGGAGATTTTTGGCTTGAGCAACTGTTCTTCAAAGGAGAGTTATTGTTATTTCTAATGTATTGATGTACAATAACCAGAATAGCATAATAGGAATCTGTATTAACTAAATAGAACATACAGAGAACATTTAACGAATCTGTATAATATGGAAAACTATAAAACGAACTCATAAGACTGCTGTATTTCGAATGAACAATGCAGAAATCCAGGCCCAACTTTCGTTGTGTCCATAAGACAATTTTCTCCCTCAATATGGATGCCAAAGGTTGTCTGAGCAATTGTGTAACGTCCTCAAAATTTGTTTAACATAATAACTAATTAAGGGTTTATTAATAACTAAGTAATGCTCCATCATGACCAAATTGTACAAAAGTAAGTCGAGTATGCTACAAAAATAAATCGAGTATGGAAAATGAGCCCTAACGTGGCAATGTACAATCATCCAATATATCCAAAAGATGGAAGCGCTACTTTGTCGAAAAAGTAGCCTAAGCTTCCGAAGTCTTCCCCCGATGGACCCGAACCGGAACTATCACCTAGGAAAAATGTGGTAACCATCAATCCAACTTATTATGAATACTAATATGTGCTAGTGAGGTGCCATGTGGAACAATTTTATATAACAAAGTATTTAAAAATAATAATATTTAAAGTTTGCCAATATCCACATCACAAAATTTGATATCGAAATTATGTATCGCAGTTTTCATTAACACAATTCCCAAGATGCCTCCCATCAATCCAACCGAACCGCCTTATTTCCTCCGACTAGACCCATGGGCTAAGTTACATCCATGTTATCGGTTACTCAAAAGCTCACCGGTCATGTGATAAGGACCGGCCAAAATCCTCGAGCACATGTTCCGGACCATGGGCCTTTTCCCCTCATTGAACATGTGGGGTGTCGTTGCCCTCATTGAACTAGTGGGCCGGTCCCTCATTGAACATGTGAGACAATAGAAAGCCAACCATCGTGCACGATGGAGGCCTCACCACGTGGTGGAATATATATTTCCTCACAATTCAACCCTTCCCATAATTATCATAATAAATATCATTATATCAAAACTCTCAATTCTTATACATAAATAAATAAATATGTATAAATTCATAATTTAAAACATAAGGTTCCGCAAGGCAATTTATATTAAAAATATTCATAATGATTTCACAAAATACTCACAAACAACATACCAATACACATAACAAATGGAAAGTGGTTACCTCTCACCGAAGCTAATTTTTATTACACTCGCTCCTAATCCAAGAGCTCAAACACACCAAAAATCAATCTACCACAACCAATTTACTAATCATTAATAGCTCTTCTAAAAATCTACATAAAATTATAACTTATAATTTAATAAAATTAAGATATACAAATAATAATAATATATCTAGAATGCTTGCCTGGGCACTTTATGCCTGAAAAATCAGTGAGACCCATTGTAATTACAAATTCTCTCTTTCATCAATTACTAATTAATGATACCATTTTCTATTTATTTATTATTAATAATCTTATTATTTATTACTATTTATTTATTTTATTATTATTTTTGTTGTTGTTGTTGTTATTATTATTTACTAATTATTATTATTTCTCTACAATTATTTTAGACTCTCAGAGGCTATTCTAATACTTTAAATTAGGAGTTTAGTAAATGCCAATCATCATAAAAATTTGATTTAATGCATAAATTTAATGTTTCTCATGGTTTCTCTCATACATACTAATACTAAATAAAATATGCTTCATATCATTTTTTATTAAATATTAACAACCACTAAAATACGTTTTATCTATATATGTGTGTGTGTGTGTTAAAAATACAGCTTTAATATGTTCACTATGTGTACGTACAATAGTTGCTTTCTTCCATATTAATATATATATAAGCAAACATAGGACACAAATGCTCTCCTTCTTTCTTTCCAAATACAACATGCACCCTTTTACAAAAAACCACCTCATATTTATATATATTACAAGCACAACACAGCAAGCATTGGGTGTAAAGAAAAAACAACTTATACACACAAAAACCTACATTCAGTTTATTCAGTTTTGTTTAGTGGAAGAAAACTTATACAGTAACTTGATGCTAGGTCATTAAGTACAACTAATTACATTCTCAAACCACCACTTATTTTTTTTATAAATTAAATGAGTGAAGTAAAACTCAGTTCTATATCTTACAACATTATTATCAATATATTTTAGTAGAATCGATTGAAAATACTTGAGGCTAACACACTCATAGTACTGGGTATATATATATATATATGTTTAGTAGCAAGTTTTTCAATTTTATTACTACTAATAGCTATATTGTTATGCCTTGTTTTAAAATATATATATATATATATATATATATATAACTACAAGTGCAGCAACATAACTTCCACGGGTATGAATATAAACATGAAGCAAAGTGACACATGTATAAGAACAAAGCTTGGTATGGTTGTTTAGAGTTTTCTAACGTGAGACATTTGTTAAACCTCCTCTGTTTTTAACTCCTAAAAATAGAGGTCTATATTCAGATTTAATCTTCAATACACAAGCAAGATGAAAAGCTTACTTTATTCAAAATTCAGACTTGCTTCCTTGCTGCTCTCCCCTCACGTTTCTTTCTCGTTTTTATGCAACAGAAGGATGAATGAGAATGATCACGGCTTGGATCTTTCTTCCTTTCCTTTCTTCTCAATCTATCTTTTTTTCCCTTGTTTCCACCGTCTCTCACACTCTCTCTCTCTCTGTGTTTCAGTTTCTTTCTTACTTTTCTATCTTCTGTTCAGTTTATAATGAGAGGGAGTGTGGTGCGTGGCTCAAGAAGTATGGCGTTGTGATCTTTTGCTGACACTGTGTTATCTGCGTCCTTATTTTTACGTGTTCAAGCCAGCAAAGTCTTTGCTTTCCTGTTACGCATTGGGTCAACGTGTGGGCAATGAAGAAACTGATTTCCAAGTGTAAAAGATAATGGGTTGGTGTTGATAAAATGTATGGATGTGGAGGGGTATGGGTCACGTGATTGGGCTGTATTTCTTTAATGGATAAATGAAAATAGCTAGGCTTCATGTTTGTTTCAGATGAGAGCAAGGAAAGTTCACAATGATGTATATATATAAATGCGTGGCTGTTGAAAGTTGGATGGGTTAAATTCATTACTAGTTGGATTATTATTTTGGGCTGAGCTTTAAATTATGGGTAATGGGCTGATGTATTTATGAATTGAAGAGAATATATGAGCCTTGTGAGTTGGTTGCTGTTGAATGAAGCATCATGGGCTGGATTGTTTTATTGTTGGGCTGATGTTAAAAACATAAGCCAATAACCATCGAAGGGTATATATATATATATATATCTTGCTAATATATATATATGTGTGTGTGTGTGTGTGGCATCACGTGTTGGCAAGTTACTTGAGTTTTATTATGAAACTATCTCTTGCAATTATTTGTTTCTAAATATTACAAGAAAAATATATTCTTAATTTTCTAAATAAGTATTTTAAATCATTTGGCCATATAATATTGATTCTAAGAATTTTAAGCCTCAATTTATCTCTTATTTATTCTTTTCTCGAAAAGTCAAGGAAATAGGCCTCAACTTCCAATCATTATTTTAGGTCATAAGTTATCCCTTCCAAATCTTCTTTGACTTTATTCTTTCCTTAATTAATTTATTTTGGCCTTAAAATATCATTTCCAACTACATTGTCTTTAATTTACAGGAAAA
The DNA here is from genome assembly GCA_019022655.1 of Acacia acuminata. Taxonomy (NCBI): domain Eukaryota; kingdom Viridiplantae; phylum Streptophyta; class Magnoliopsida; order Fabales; family Fabaceae; genus Acacia; species Acacia acuminata. Next base: position 1,739,153 of record JAFJYI010000013.1, read on the forward strand.
TATACCTTAAATTTCTAATTATTAACTTTATAATAATTAAGGCCAAATCTTTCCACAATTAATTCCCTTATATTATTTCTAATTTCTAAATACCAAAATTTGGGATGTTACAAATTGTCTCCCAGGATAGAGCGGATTGTTCTTCTCCAAAAAGATGGCTTTGTCTGTCTGAAGCCCAAGCGAATCCAACGAGTCTGCTTTCGGAATGCACAGAATGTATATGCAAAATACAGAGAGAGAGAGTGCAAAAAAAACGTAATCTAATCTGTGACTAGGGCACCCTATTTATAGACTCTGAAAAAACACGATCAGACGGACTTGTCTGCTGCTGCGAACTAGTGCGTTGTGCGAGACATGTACGCACGGAATGGAACGAACAAAGGCGACCCACGTCTTTCTGCCGAACCGGTGCGTCTCACGAACGTACGCACTGAATCGGAGCGAACGACCCAAACGGATCGGAAAACGAAGCTGCTAGTTGGAAAACACGAGAGGAGGAAAATGGAATTATTTAAACGTACGGAAATTCAAAAATAATTATTTTTTAATCCAAAAATTAATTTAATAAAAAATTAATTTTTATTTCACACTCGCGGACCGGACCGGGCTCGTGACCGACCGAACCGGACGGCGGCGGCGTGTGTGTGTGTGTGGTGGACCAAGTGTCACCTAAGTCCTCACCCCTCCACAAAAGTGGGTTGGCCCAAGGGCCCAATTAGTAGGAGCCAAGTTGGGGCTTATAAACCCTCCAACTTCTCTCCACCTAAGCAATGTTGGGACTATTCTCTCACACACACATTCCTTCTTACTTTTTCCTCTTCTTTTCCATCCTTCTTCTTATTCATAACCCATGGGATTTTTCTCCTAAAATTCCAACAGTTATTTAATTCAATCCTTTTGCTTAGATTATATATTTGATTTCCTTGTTTATGATTATCATTATGTAGTTGTGAGACTTGGATTGCTGTTATGCGTTCATGTGGATTGATTATTGTAGTTTAAATTGGAGGATGTATTTTGATGTTCATATTTCCATATTTCTTAGATGCTTGATTAAATTATGCTTGCTATCACGTTTGTGAGTGGTAATCGTAGTTGATTTTAGCTCTTGAATGGTTCGTTTGAACATTCTAATTGAGAAGAACAATTTGCATCATTCCAATTTAATTACACATTAAGTGGATTTTAACAATATTTCAGAAGGTAGTAGTTTGCTATGTTTATAGGAGCTACTATTAATGGAGATTATTGGACTCAAGTGTTATCTTGAGGTTGTTCTTTAGACTTAATGAAAACTTAACTCCCATATATTTTTTTAAAGCAATGATAGCCATTTTCTTCATTACCAAGAGCATCCATCATTAAGCCCTTTTAATCCAAAGCATTCTTCACTATTTTCCAAAAAATACAAAAAAAGAATAGAATTAGTTTCTTTATATTTTTATGAATTTTAGTTTAAAGAAAATCAATTTCTAAACCCCTTTTCTAACCATGCTTTTAGCACTTAGTTTAACTTAGGGATTTCAAAATAAATTGGCTCCTTGATAAGAGAACGATCCCGAGTTGTTTGCACTATATTGCATTTTAATTCGTGGTAAATTGTGATTTGACCCCCGAGGTGACTAAGGTTTTTGTCAAATCAATGCGCGTTTGCCGGGGATTGAACCCGGTCACCCGCATGACAAAGCGGGAATACTCACCACTATACTACAACGACACCATTGATTTGACAAAAACCTTAGTCGCCTCAAGGTCAAATCACAATTTACCACGAATTAAAATGCAATATAGTGTAAACAACTCGGGATCATTCTCTTATCAAGGAGTCAATTTATTTTGAAATCCCTAGGTTAAACTAAGTGCTAAAAGCATGGTTAGAAATTGATTTTGTTTAAACTAAAATTCATAAAAATATAAAGAAACTAATTCTATTCTTTTTTTGTATTTTTATGAATTTTAGTTTACAGAAAATCAATTTCTAAACGCCTTTTCTAACCATGCTTTTAGCACTTAGTTTAACCTAGGGATTTCAAAATAAATTGGCTCCTTGATAAGAGAACGATCTCGAGTTGTTTGCATTATATTGCATTTTAATTCGTGGTAAATTGTGATTTGACCCTGAGGCGACTAAGGTTTTTGTCAAATCAATTTTCAATTAAACTAAGTGTTTCCCTAAACCTTTTTCTTGTTTTATGATCATTTAAAATAGCTATTATTTCATGTGATTTACTGTCACATTTAATAGCCCCTAATATGTAGTCTCATAATTAACCATTGGTTAATTAATTCCAAGGTGAAATTTTCACAAAAATATAATCAATAGATTATAACTCTTTGAGACACATATACTCCTTTGTATTTTAGTAATTATTTTCCAAAATACAATGTTTATAAGAGTTATGAAAATTAGGGTATTACAGATTAGTTATTGTATTATATTTAATTTCTTTTTTAAAATAATAAATTTAATGAACACATATACACTAGTATATCTTATAATTTTTTATATTTAAATTTCAAGTTAGTATCATTACAAAAATTATGTATACATAAATATATTTAATATATATTTTTCAAACAAAATTTATGATAAGTATCTCATATAAATATAAAAGAGAATTCGATAGAGTACCAATGATGTTGAGAAAAGTCAAAGAGAAGAGAGGACAGGCACAACATAGTAACTTTATTACTGCAACAAGAACGCGACAATCTGTATATGGTCCACATATCAATTAATAACATAAAACTTCACACACAACCAAAAGCAATAAAAGAAAAAACTACGAAGAGTCATCACATACAACTCTTCCACACGCACTGAAATAATACAAGAAAGACATTTAAGCCAACATAAATGAATTACATGATGATATACAACTATATCAAGTGAAGCTAACAGAGGAAGAATAGCAAGTGAACTAGTTTTTGATCAGATTAATTAGAAGGAGGAGGAGAGAGGAAAGGGATAGAAGGGATAGTCGTTGGAATAGTGGGAATGCTTGGGAAGGAGTTTAAGGAAGGCAGTGGAGGAAGAGTGACTGTTGGGATTGTTGGAATGGTAGGCATGGAAGGAAGATTAGGGATGTTAGTAGGCAAAGGAGGGACATTGTTTGGCTGAGGAATTGTTATTGGGATTGAAGGAAAAGTTGGTATTCCTGTAGGATTTGGCAAGTTACTTGGAATTCCCGGCATGTTTGGTATCGAAGGCTGAGTCGTTTGGAGAAGACGACGAGCTGCTACGCTCGAGAATGTGAGAGCCAGAAGGAAAGTTATGAGGATGGAGTTCGTAGAAGAAGCCATGGCTGGATTGTGAGGTTAATTAAAGAGTGAAGAAGACAATGTGTTGGAAGATGATGGTTCTTTTGGGTCGTGTTTTGATGAGAATAACAATAAGGTTTATGGTCTTATATAGATAGAGGCCGAGACAAAAATTCTGGGGTTAGGAGAACCATAAAGATTCTTTGAGATGTTTTGTTAGTTCACCAATTTTCCTGTATGGCATGTCTTCTCTTGGGGTTGGATTGATTAGCTGGGTTGGTGGTTCTTATTTAACTCTCAATTTTCAAGCGTAAGATGGCCAACTATATAATGTTTTAGTTTAGACGAAAAGTGTAAATAACAACAACAACAACAATATAAAACAATAACAATTAATAATTGACTGAGTTAAAACCCCTTGAGTACGATTAATTTTTATTGCTAGTGTTTCGCCAGAAAAAGAAACCTCTTCACAACTAATTATGTTTCCTCTGCTATTCTTTTAACTGTACATTGTTCATTTGACCTTTTGAATACATTGTTCAGATATTTTTTATTTATGTCCAATTTTACGAAAACATATTTACATAAATTAATTCTTAATTATAATGAAAATACCTCGATAATTTGGAGAAAATTCATTTTGTTTTTTAACATGTCCAATCGTCCTCATGTTATTGTTCTTTTTGAATACATTGTTCAGATTTTTTTTTTGTTTATTTATGTCCAATTTTACGAAAACATATTTACATAATTTAATTCTTAATTATAATGAAAATACCTAGATAATTTAGAGAAAATTCATTTTGTTTTTTAACATGTCCAATCTACGTCCTCATGTTATTATTATTATTATTTTTTTTTTGATACACATAGTAGGGGAGGGGGGCATGGTTCAAACCCTGGACATGGGGGAGAGGAGCCAAACTCTCATACCACTGCGCTACTAAGGAGCTGGCGTCCTCATGTTATTATTGTTCTAATTAATCATGTAGTATTTTTTAATTAAAATTTTCAATATTTATCATCGGATCCAAACTCATTAAAACTACCGCCTCTCCATGTTTGTTAAATGAATTGAACCAAACTTAGAGGAGGACGAGATGATCTTATTTAAGCCGTAATCCGATATGCTAGTCCTCCATTAGTTAGACTAATATATTTTTTTGAGCAAATTTCATTGGACCAATTATTGAACCATATTTTTATAGGCTCTTTTCATGATTAGGGGCAAAATGTTCATAATTTGTTAATTATTCATGCAAATAATTTCTTCCACTTTTGATGTTACCTTGTGCTTTATATTGCTTTGCTGGTGTTTTGGAAGAAAATTTAGTCTGGAAAATGTTAATTGGGATCAGAATTAATATTTTTGAGGATTTGTGGAAAATTACAGAAAAGACCCCAAATTTCTAGAAATTGCAAATCAATGAAAAGGGACCATGGAAAATTACAGAAAAGGCCCCACACACACACACACATATATATATATATATTGAAAATTATAGTTTATGTCAATGGTTTTCCGTTAGCAATATTAACGACTTTATAATTGTGGGATTAAAAATATACTTTGTAAAATTAAGGAATTAAAAGTATACCTCATGTAAATAATGTTACTATTCCCATTTCTTTTTACAAGAAACATTTAACGGAATGAACTAAAAAAAAACGTTGGTTAAGGACAATAAAAACACAAATATTGTAACATTTATCTCAAAAATTAATAACCTTATTTATTGGGAGATATAGAATAAGATAGACAATTAATAATAAACTTATTATAATAAAGAGGATTGATGCTTTTGGGGTTGTGATAAGGGGTGACATATGTGGCATGCAATTTCCAGTGGCATTTTTGAAGAAACATGTCAAATAACTAAAGGAAGTCTAAGAAGAACTAAGATGCTTAACGATTATGTCACAATGAATTAGCTTATTTTGCATTTTATTTATTAAATTACGATTCTTCATATTTGAAGACTTTTGAATTAAATAGCTTGGATTATTTAGGTGTCATTATCTTGTAAAATCTGTTTGATATATATTATCTGTGTGTGCGTATGAATTGTCAAATAATTAAGGATCTCAAGAGTATTATTTAATATTTTTTTTTTTTTTTTTACATATATACCACAGTAATTGAACTAGGATTCTCTAGGCCTTTTTCCATCTTTGAAACTCAAGCCATGAGGACCACAATTATCGGTAATATCTTGTTATTATGTTGTAATATTCTTGATTTAATTTAGGTAGATGGCATCTTATCCTCTCATATTCTTAAAAAATTTTAGAATTTTTTTATCATTATAGTCATTTATGGTTAGAAATTGGGTAAAGTACGAAAACTCGGATTTAACTCCATGTAAATGCATAGAATGCCTTTGAGATAGCTACCTAAAATTAGGCCCAACAATAATCGAATATGAATCAAATTTTATCGATCATACCAACTTAATATACTTTTATATATGCACAGATATAGTACCAGTACTCTAAAAGATTTCACATAAATGAAGTACCGGTGCTCAAATTCATATATGTTCGCCTCGCAAATGCACGAGTTTTGCAAGTAATAAAGTGATAAGTAAAGTATCGTTCCCACGAGGATTTGTATAACAAATTGGTCAAGCAAGAGACTTAGTGAATTTCATCAAGTTTAGCTAGAACAAAGTTTTGATGTTGAATGAGAATTTTTAAAGACTATTTCTAAAACTTAAAATTGATAAAGGCAAATGATTCTTTGACTTCAAGGATAATGAAGCTTAGGATTCTTCTTCCCTTTTGCATTTCATAAAACTTGGTTAATTACCTCTCTAGTAGTATTTCAATATATACATGTGTTAGTCTAAGGTTCTAAAATACTTGACATGCTCTCTCAAGTCAAAATTAAGTTTCTCTTCTCATTAAGATGCACAATCTCTTGCTACAATTAATGAGAATAATCAATCTTTAAGCAACAACCCTAATGTGACAATGCAAGATTAGTAAATATATCTTTATTTCATCAAATCATCCATTTATCAAGTAAACTTCAAGACAAACATGATTTCAATCAAGTTCTACACCTAGATTAGCTCTCTCAAGTCAAACCCAAAGTGAATACATCATCTAAATGAAGGCCAATCACTTAGAAGAATTAAGCCAAGGTTAAAATCAAAACACACACACACACACACACACACACACACACACACACACACACACACATATATATATCTACCAAAAGAGAGAAATATTCAGGTATTAATCCATATAAAGGGTAAGAAGAACCCTAAAATGAAAGATTTAGCTACTCATGTTCAAATACAAAGAGAGTCTAAGCAAAGCTACTGGATATATGAAGAAGCTAAATGGAAAAGAGAAGAAAAGAGGAAGAACCAAGGTGGAAATCCCAAAATCTCTCTTAATAAGAGTACCCAAGCCTCCAAAATGCTTCAAATCTCTCTCCCAAGCTCTTCCCTTTCGTGCTCTAGTGTTTCCTTTTGCCAAGAATGTGTTTTTTGGCCCTTCCCTTCAGGTTAAATAGGGTTTTTCAGCTTCTGAAATAAAAAACGCGCAGCTATATTTTCTGCACTTTTTCACGACTGGCTGCGGCCAGTTTGTCAACTTGCCATGGCCAGTGACACAGAGAGCTACTTGCCGCGCCAGTTTGTCAACTTACTGCGGCCAGTTGTACAGGTTCCTTCTAACTTTGCATTGCTTTACCTCCTTTATTTCTTTCCTTATTTCTTGGTTCTTATAGAGCTTCAAAACTTGTCTCCATCTTCCTACAAAAGAGGAAGCAATTATCAATTCTCAATTGAATCACAAACTCTATAGGATAAAATAAGAATTTCTTTGATTTTTGCTTTATACTTTGATATGCACATTTTCTTTTATACACTTCATTTCCTATGCACATTTTGAACAAAAAATAGGTAAAAAAAAAGAGAGAAAATGTTCTAGAATGTAGTCAATTTCTAAGAGTTAACAATATCTTTCTTGCCAATATATTTTTTTTTCTTTAAAAAAAAAAAAGACTTTTCGATGATTTTTCTTTTGAAATTTTGTTTATGTAATAACTAAATTTTATTAAACTATTTTCAAAGTAGTAATAGCAATGATAATGAATTTCTTTGTGTGTTTAATACTGATTGCTTTTTATATTCGTAATAGAATACCCCTAGGTTACAAGTCTAATTAATATAAACACTGAGCATTAATTAATATAATGGCTAAACAAGTCTTAGCAGAGAGAAGATAGGACATCTGTATCGTACATAGGAACGGCATTATTGTATAATATATAAGCAATAATCTTCATAGGATCAACGTAACATAAATTTCACACAAAGCCAAAAGAAATATAATACAAAGAAATGCTATATATAGAGTCGTATACATCTCTTCCTCAATCCATAAGTAGAAGAGGAAGCAATTAAAGCCAACAGAACTGAATTACATATAGTAATAAAATGAACAGTACGTTTTCAGATATTAATTGGAAGGAGGAGGAGAGAAGAAAGGGATAGAAGGAATAGTTGTTGGAATAGTCGGAATAGAGGGAATGCTTGGGAAGTTGTTTAAGGAAGGCAATGGAGGAAGAGTGACTTTTGGGACTGTTGGAATGGTAGGCATAGAAGGAAGATTAGGGATGTTAGTAGGAAAAGGAGGGACATTGTTTGGCTGAGGAATTGTTGTTGGGATTGAAGGCAAAGGTGGTATTCCTGTAGGTTTTGGCAAGTTACTTGGAATTCCTGGCATGTTTGGTATCGAAGGTTGAGTCTTTTGGAGAAGACAACGAGCTGCTAAACTTGAATTCATCATGCTTGAGAATGTAAGAGCCAGAAGGAAAGTTATGAGGATGGAGTTCCCAGAAGAAGAAGCCATGGCTGGATTATCAAGCTCGACAATGAAGGAAGAAGATATTGTTTAATTTGGTTTGTGTTTTGATGAGAATGTTAACGAGGTTTATGGTCTTATATGGATAGAAGCAGAGGGATAGAGATTCTAAGGTTAGGAGAACCATAAAGACTCTTTGAGACCTTTTGTTAGTTCACCAAATTTGGTGTGTGGTTGGTTGGATTAATAAGATTGGTGATTCTAGCTGAACTCTGAACTATTTTCAAACGTGTATATATATATATGTGTGTGTATCCTAGTCAGACGAAAAGGGGAATAAGAACTTCTTATTATAACAATAACATTGACAATATAATAACAACAACAATTGACCTGGAATTAAAACCCGTTCAGTTGGTTCAACAAAATGGGTTCATAATATCATTTCAGACGATCAAATTTTATACCGAATGTTTGGCCAGGAAAGAAAGTCTATGGGATTCTAGCTCATAGGTATTCTTTATATTGGTCTGGTCTTTGCTGTTCATTTGACCTTTTTTTTTTTTGGTAAAAAGCGGGGCAAAAGCCCTTCCTCAATTATTAATCAAAGTAACTCGTGGAAATAACATCCCCACGCTGTCTCTGTAAAAAGAATTAACAACCTCCTCGGGAGGGTTTACAAACACAGATCTAATACCCACTTGCTTGAAACTATAATTCGCAAGTAAATCAGCACATCTGTTAGCTTCCCTATATACATGTTCAATTCTGCACATGGAGAATAGCCGCATATAACCTCTGATCCGAGACAAAAGCCGTGATTCCCTTGCATCTTCCACCTGCGGTTTCTTTAACAGAGACACAACCACAGCAGCATCACATTCAATGATTACATTAAGGAAATTATGTGCAACAGCTAGCTCTAAACCAGTGAGCACACCCCACAATTCTGCTTTAATGGCAGAACAGACCCCCAGCCTCCTTGCAAAGCCGCAGAGCCATTTTCCATGACATCCTCTTATTAATCCACCGCATCCAGCTTCCCCCGTTGCACCCTTAGATGCTCCATCCACATTTAATTTCACCCAGCCTACATCAGGAACAGTCCATCCAATAAGCACCTCGCGTTTCACGCCTTTAACTCTCCCAAATTCCACCTCGGCTCTTCTTATTTCTTGAGCATACCACTGCACAATTGCATACTGGTTAGTAGGTAAAATGAAACCATCCTCAAATCTACTCCTATTTCTCCATCCCCATAAAAGCCAGCAAGCTAAACCAAAAACCAGCCGCCAACTTTTTTTTGTTTTTGACAGATTCCACTCGATCCAGTCCCGCCCATGTAAACCCAAGAACTACGGCTCCATACATCCCCTTTTTAACTCACGCCACAGACCCCAAGCTATTTTGCAGTCACGCAGAACATGCATTAAGCTTTCCTCCCTGTCCGTGCAACAGTGGCAAGAAGCAGATCCACCCATAAGTCTACTCCTTCGCACACCCGTTAACAATCTGTCATGAATAGCAAGCCACAAGAATGTTTGGACTCTCTTAGGGCCTCTCCAACTCCACAACTTTTGCCATATACCCTCTCCAAGATTCTGTTCCTTCTTCAAGGAATGATACATCTCGGCCACACTGTACCCATTCTGCAGATTACAGCCCCACTTTACAAAGTCTCGTCCATATTGAACATTCGGAGGTTGCACAGCCATGATAAGGTTTAACCCTTCCTCATTTGCCCAAACCCCGATCCTCTCCAAATCCCATTCCCCCTCTGCATTCACCATATCCCTCACTTTGCTCTGTTTTTCTGAATTTGGCACCAGCCTTGTGCATTTATAAGCTAACTTACATCCCACATCCACCCAAATATCACTCCAAAAATTAATAGTACCGCCATCTCCTACCTCCCAAACCATACTCCTCACAACCTCCGGCAATATCCTAGCCAGGTTCCTCCACAACTCGAGTCAGCTTTAGCCCACTTACTTTCTACATGCAAGTTCCTATCTCTCCCATATTTACCTATCAGTACCTTTGAGCACAAGCACTCTGGCCTAGAAATTACATTCCAAGCCACTTTCCCCAATAGAGCATCATTCATTAGCTCAAGGTTCCTCAAACCTAGTCCACCATTCTTCTTGTCCATACAAAGTGTTTCCCAGCTTAACGCATGCACTTTCCTCTTTCCCACTTCACTTCCCCATATAAAATCTCGTTGTAGTTTTTCCATATGCCTTCTTACACTCGCTGGAACTATAGAGTGCTGCATGTAGAACACTGCCATTTGATTTGTAACCGCCTGCACTAGAGTAACACGGCCAGCAAGGGACAATGTCTGTTTTTCCAGCTGCTCAGTTTTTCTTGCATCTTGTCGATGAGGTGCTGGAACTTCCTTTTGCTTTCCCTACCATTCAACATGTAAGCACCCAAATATCTTCCTAAGTCATCCATTTTTTTGAATCCAGACAGCAAACAGATCTCATTCTGAGTTCTCCTACTCACATTCTTTGTGAAATACACACTTGTCTTTTGCACATTAACCTTTTGTCCAGAGGCATCCCCAAACTTCCTTAGCACATCCTAGCACTAAATTCATTTGATCTAGATTAGCTTCGCAAATTAAAAGCAGATCATCCGCAAATAATAGGTGTGACACATCCGTGCCATGTCTACCCATTCTAAACGGTTTCCATTTCCCTTCGTTGACACAATCAACAATTAAATGGGTAAGTTTCTCCATACCCAACACAAACAGATATGGAGACAAAGGATCCCCCTGTCTCAATCCTTTGGTTGGAACAAACTCTTCCGCCTACCACCATTCCACATTAAAGGCATTTTTGGTGTGCTCACACAGGCCCTAACGACACTCCTAAACTTTCCATCAAAACCAATTTCCTCCATTACAGAATCAATAAACTTCCAATTCATTCTGTCATAGGCTTTTTCTAAATCAATTTTAATAATCATGTAGCCCTTTTTCCCCTTACATCGATTCATAGAATGAACAATTTCCTTAGCAATAATGATGTTGTCATGAATACTCCTCCTAGGTACAAAACTAGTTTGGAAAGGAGAAATAAGACTATCCATAAGAGGCTTCAACCTATTAACAATAACCTTGGACAACCCCTTATATATAACTTTGCAGAGAGCAATAGGGCGAAACTGACTTACCAATTCCGGGTGCTCCACTTTCGGTATTAGAACAAGCAACGTACTATTGACTTCTTCAATTCTACTTGGGTTCCTCCATAGTTCTTTTATGAAGCTGATGACAGAGTTCCCCACCACATTCCAGTTATGTTGATAAAATGCAGCTGGGAAGCCATCACGCCCCGGTGCCTTAAATGCCCCCATTTGGAAGAAAGCATTCTTCACCTCCTCCTCCCCAATTTCCTTGCCCAGGTTACTCAGCTGATCAACTTTCACTGCACCCCATTGTTGGTTAGTTCTGAACCACTCCCTGTCAGTCCGACTTTCACTAAACAGGCTTTTATAAAAGTCTTGTAACATAGATACAATTGCTTCCTCATCATCCACCCACTCTCCCTCATCATTTTTAAGCATCTTGATCTTATTTCTTCGACGTCTACACAAGGTCTTTGTATGGTAATACCTTGTATTACGGTCTCCCTCCTCTAGCCATCTTCCCCTTGATTTTTGAAACCATAGTACCTCTTCTTGTCTCATGATTTGCATCAGCTCCTCTTCAAGATCCTTTTCCAACTTGATAAGAAAAGGATTACTATATCTATCCACACACTGCTGAATCCCATTTAATCTGTTCAGCAACCTTCGTTTACGGTATTTGATCCTCCCAAAAACCTCCATATTCCAGCAATTCAGGTCTTGCTGTAAATTTGGCAACATCACATTCAGCTCTTCCCCATTCTTCCAGGTATGCTGCAGGAATTCTTTGAAGTTGCCATGCATTTGCCAAGCCACTTCGTATCTGAAGTTTCTTACTTCAGGTTTGAAAGGAGTTTTGCACAAATTCACCAACAAGGGATGATGGTCAGAGCCTAATCTAGGGATTACTCTCACTTCTGCATTTTCATACATCTCCATCCAGTTGACATTACATAAACATCTATCAAGCCTTTTAAAGACTCTATCAAGGCCATCCCATTTTGGACCTTTCCACGTGAAGAAAGGCCCATTTGCTTCCATATCAATGAGGTTGCAGCACTGAATCCACTCATTGAATTTTCTGCATCTAGTCTCATTTACTCGCCCTCCACCTTTTTGCTCCAAAGGAGATTTTATTTCATTGAAATCCCCAGCCAAAAGCCAAGGTTCAGCAATCTCACAAGCCATGATGTGTAAAGACTCCCAAACCCCTTGCCTTCTTAGCTCGCATGGGTTAGCATACACGGCTGTTAGTAGCATCTTCTTACCATCGAAACACACTCTACAGTGAATGAATTGCTCTTCTCTCCACAAGACATCCACACTAAGCTCCTCTCGGTTCCACAACAACCAAATTCCACCCGAGAAGCCCTCAGCCTCCACCCTTGTCGAATATTTAAATCCCCAATTTTTTATAACCTTTGTTGCTTTAGCGCCACTGATTCTTGGTTCCAGTATGATTGCAATATCCACCTTATATCTAAATTTCATATCCTTAAGGACAGTGGCAATTCCCTTGCTCGCTGCCCCCTACAATTCCATATTAAAAAAGACATCATAACAACACTTTTTAATAAAGAACCAGCTAACACAACCAGCAAACAAAGTTTAGGCATTTGCAAGCATAGGGGTGGCGAAATCATCCCCCATGCTCATGCCCGAACTCTCAATGGGGTCCTCTTCCTCCCCTTCCATATTCATACCAACATCACTAACCAGTCCCCTCTCCTCGGCTCCCCCCAGTTGAAGGTTCTCTTTATCACAATTGTTCACCTCCCGCCTTTAAAGGAATCCATAACTATCGCGGGATTAAGCTCACACCTCTGTGCAATCTACTTACCCTCCTTTGCCATACTTTTCACCCCGTTGTTATTCTTGACCATCAACACCTTATCCTTCCTCACCTCTTGACCTTTTTTCTCTATCCGTGACGACTTCCCTTCAGCTCCTTTTTTTGAGGATTCACTAACCCAACACCAGCCCCCATCTCAATTCCCTTGCTCTGTTTATTCTGCTTAACATGAGCTCTATCCCGTGCGCCACTTCCCATCTTATCAGCTGTACCAGCATTCTCTGTTGTGTGAACTGTTTTACCACTCTTCTCTTCCTCCCTTGAATCCATATTTAGAACAGTGAAGCGCGAACGATTATTTTGTTCTTGGTTCAAAGTAACGTTCTTCCTAGGTCGCCTACTACATTGGATTGTTTTCCACACCTCCTGAGTCTCCACAACTCCCTCCTTATCTCCCTTCTTTGACTCCTCAACCTCCACCTCCATACCCTCCTCAGCTGACCTTCTGTGGAAAGCCTCACATCCCTCCTTGTTGTGCCCATACCATCCGCATTTTGTACACAGTAAATTCAAGCTTTCATACTCAATACGAAGGTGCTGCCCTTCGACATTAAACGCTGGAACTAGAGGCTTTGTAAGATCCAACTCAACGCACATTCTCACAAATTTACCCTTGGCTCTCTGTGCCGTGCGGACATCAAGCTGGATAGCCTTCCCAATTGCATTCCCCAAATTAAGAAGAAACTTCTTGTCAAACAGGGGTGCAGGTAATTCCGGAAGTCTCACCCACGCTACTAGTGACTCAATTCTCTCATTTTTCGGATTAAAATCAGGTTTCCAACGTGACACACTCAGGTATGCATCCGCTATAACCCAAGGCCCTCCAGTCAGCGCTCCCATATAATCATCAAGATGTTGGAAGTTCACTAAGTAAAAATTATTTTCCAGATCGAAGATATCAATCTTACCTTTCCACTCCCAGATTTGCTTCAATTTCTTCATCATGAACCCATAGGATGGTTGTCGTCCCATCAATTTAACCATAAGAGTTCGCCTAAAAGGCTTCATGAGCCATTCTTTCTCCTTCTCTTCCAGCATGAACGTCGGACACAGTGGATTGGAGAGGTCCACACTTATACCGTCGCTAGGATTGAGGACTTTCGCAAAGTCAGTCTCTGCGCCATAGCCCTCTGTTTGCTCTTCATCATCGTCATTTGCCCATTCCCACCAGCATGACCTTGCGCTGACGTTCTGAAGGAGCGATTCCCTATAGGACTTCGGTGCTTGCTCATTCACGTTCGATTGCATCCAATTTTCATCTCTGGCCTTCAAGGATTCCTCCCCTGAGAACTCATCTCCAGCGAACCTCACCTTCCATTTCCTTCTTCCCAGACCATCGCGATCCTCCTCCAGTGTTTCCTCACCTACCCCTCCTCGCAAGGTGCGATCGGAGGGGCCACTCATCTCCTCCGTCACAGTAGGTGGCGGAGGTTGCCCTCTTTCGCTTGAAACCCTAGTCGCCCCCTAATCCCCTAATCGCCTTTCTCCGTCCTTGTTAGTGATCTTTTTCCATTCATTTGACCTTTTTATTAATGCATTATTGTCGAGAAACTTTTTGGGTCATGACTTATTAAAAAAAAGTTATATAAATTGATAAATTAAAAGAACATTCATTTTTTTATAGTCCAATTTAATTTATGTCTTGATGCTATTCTTTTTATGATAGTTTTTTATTCTTAGCAATTTAAATAGGGTTTTAAAGCATTTTTCCCCCAAGTATCCTATTGAGAGTAATGTCATACACAGATACACAATGTTTCCAAAAGGGTGCAAATGGATGTGGTCAAATTTGATCGATGTATGTGTCCACGTGGCATCAATGAGACATAAATTGAATGAAAAAAAGGGTTAAAGGGTATTGTTGCTCCCAAAGGATTCATAGCTGAGTAATAAGGAATAATGTAAAGTTCAACAGCGTGAAGTATAAATTTCACACTCTTTTGTAACTACAAAAAAAAAATCAATTTTTTCTACGGAAAAATTCCATAGCAAAACAGCATTTTTTCGTAGCAAAATAGATTTGCGATGAATTTTGTCCGTAGCAAAAAACCGCGTCGCAGTTGCGACGGAAAAGGGAAAATCCAATTTGTGACGGAAAATATTTCCATCGCAAATTTGCGATGGAAATTCCTATCCGTCGCAATTTACGACGGAAATATATTCCGTCACAATTTGCTAGGGAATTATATTCCGTCGCAAGTTGCAACGGAATTATTAATTCGAAAATTTGCTACGGAATTATTTTCCAATTTGCTACGGAAAATAATTCCGTAGCAAATTGGAGAATTTGCGACGGAATGGTATCCGTAGCAAATTTGCGACAGTAATTATTTTTCGTAGCAAAAGTAATAAAAATTTTTTTAAAAAAATTGATTTTTTTAAATTTTTTTAATAGAAAATTGAATACAAAAAGTAGTGTACCATGGATATAATAACAATTATAAAAGAGTTTACATAGAGAAAACAAAATATATATAATAATGTTGCAAAGAGCAAATACTAAAAAGTAGTCTAAACAGTATCATTGTGATCATCATCATCACCAGCATGGTCATCATCACCAAGAGCCGACCCCGAACCCTTGTCTTTCATTAGGGACCTGATTTGAAGCCGCACCGCCTCATCATCTCTACTTGCCGAGTAATTTGCTGCATCATCTCTCGTTCCTGAAACATCTGCTGTCGCATCATCTCCTGTTCCTGAATCATCAGCTGCCGTGTCTCGGTAAGCTCATTTGTTGTCTGACAAAATAGGTCCTTTGTCTGGGTTAACTCAGCTGCTTGCTGACTCATCTATGTTGCCTGCTCCTGCACCAAAGCCTACATCTTCTTCAGCTCACCTGCAAAAACATTATGAAGTACATTTATTATTTGTATCATTTGAATGGACAAGAGAATGGAAATTATCAAAATCAAATGTATTACGTTTACCTGAAGAAACACCTTCAGTGCCGGATGAGGAGCGCTTTGTTAGCTTCAGCCGGCTGGCAGAGGCACCGTATCCAAAGACTCTCCCTTTCTTGTTAAATCCGCATGTAGCATGAAAGAACAGACTCTCGTTATTGGACTGAGAAGATGCAGGATCAGTCCTACACTGTGATTCTCTCTCCTGCGACAACTTCTGAAAGGTTTTCTACAAGTACAAAAATACATAACAAATAAGACATGTAAAATGAAATAAATATGGTGGTGCATAAAACAAGTAATAAAGGCAATAAATGTCTAACCGCTACTTGCTGCGCCCTTGGGTTAATCCATTGCCTCTCACTCCCTTCAGACTGCCGGGAATGTGTCCGCTCAAAGGTAGCCCACTCAATCGATCCTGCAAGAACTTCCCCAGACTCTACCTGCAAACGCAAATGATGACCTTAATTAATTACTTCAAAGTATAAAATATTGAATACCTAAATAGAAAATAAAGTGTACTTACAACTTTTCGTTGATACTCACTAATTGGAATGGAGCCCCAAGCATATGACGGTCCTTCCATTTTGGCCCTATTTTCCTTCTTTTTCGCACTTGCGTTATGAAACTTTTCATTGGTGGCCCAATTGCCAAATAATTCCTCTGAAGTCTCCTGTGAAATACAATTTGTCTTGCCTCTTGACTTTATCAATTAATAAAGCTTTTGAGACAACAACCAGCCTGCCCTGTGGTTATAAGTTTTTTTTTCAGATCTTCATGATGTTCAGGCAACGTCATATGGTTATCCTGAAAATCAATAACGAATAATTAGTGCTCCAAATTTTAAAAGTACTTAATTAATAACCATAAAATAATAACTTACCAAGAACTCATTGAACCAAGCATCTCGATTGTCCTTAGGAATCTCTGTCCACTTGGCCCAGGGTTGATTGTAATTATGGAATAATTGGGCCGAGATGAAATCCCCCACCTGATTATGAGGCACAAATCTATAGACAGAGAACATCATACAAATATTAGCATACAAACCAATTAGAGAAGAAAATTGTAACATTACTGGTAACTTGGTATGACTTACTCGTTGCTGTCACGACAGATCCAAAGCTTCCCTGTCGAAGGATCTGTTGTGCCCCAGATTGGTGTATCGAAGGAACTACCTTCTTCCCCGACGTGGCTCTGAGGCGACGCAGTGTGCTAAGGAAGAAATGTGAAATATTGAAGATTTTTGTACATAGATGGTTTCAGGAAACTAAACATATGTAGATCAATCAGAAATGGTAAAGTAAACTGTTGTCCCCCTTCTTTGTGGATCGGTGGGGTAGACGGTGATGACGACATATAAAGCGACGGTGAAGATGACAAATGACCCGACGGTGAAGATGACATATCAAATGGTGGCACCTCTGGGGAAGCGTTGAGCCCTCTACCTCCATAGGGAGCAGATGGCATCGCCCTATCCCCTCTTATAGGATGGGGTCGGGCTCGACCACTACCATGTCCACTACCTGAACGTCCTCTTGGATGCTCCATCTCTGAACACTTATAAACATAATGTCAAAAATATATATAAAAAAAAAAGATATTTAGTTAATATTACAGTAGCGAAGTAATAAAGTATGTAGTATAACACAGATCGTCATAAACAAAGAACTAACACAAATCAACCGGATGATTCCTGTTCATCGACATCTGCTTGCACGTCTTCCTTTGTAGTCTCATAGTCGTCGAACTCAGATTCACTATCAGAGTAAATCACTTCTGCCTCATCATCTGATTCCTCATCGTCAATTTGTATAGGCATTTGATGAGGGCCTTTTTGTTTTTAGCTTTGGGGTCCACAATAAAAAATAACCAAGGATTGCGTATAGGCAAACCTAGGATCGTTCTCTCTCTCGAGGAGCCTTTTATTTAGTTCGAAATAATCTAAATGACATGAAAATGTAATTAAAACAAGGGAAAAATTGGTTTTGGATTTTTCAGTTGATAAACTAAAATAAGATTGCAATTAAATTAAATGCTAAACTATTATTTTTGGTATTTTTGTTAAATTGGTGAATGTGTGAATTAAATGAAATTGAAATGAAAATATTAATGATGGTTCTTGGTAGTGAAGAAATGACTATCCTTGCTCAAAAAGATTATGGGAGTTAAAATTCATCAAGTCTTTAAGAAAAACCCCAAGATACTACTTGAGTCCAATATTCTCAATTAATAGTAGCTCCTACAAACATAGCTAACCACTACCTCTTGAGAAATTGTTAAAAACCACTTGATGTGCAATTAAAATTGGAAAAATGCAACATGAGTCTTCTTGAAATTGTCCCTCAAAGGGCACAAATCAACTACATTAATTAGACAATAACACGCTAATTAATATAATCTCATTGCAACCACAAGAAATTAAAACACATATATTTTTTTTCACATTGCAAAATCCAGTCTTAATCACAATTATCAAACCATCAGAGACAATAAACATTAATCTCAGTTCCAGAATTTATACACAATAATTCCTAAAACTAGGCAATCTAAATGTATAAATCTAGACTAATAGTAAGATAGATAAAACTCCCCTAATGTAGTCCATTGAGCTCAAGTCATAAACCTCCACCACCAAAAAGCTTTAGTTTCAGCAACACAAATCCATCAGAGCATCCACATTAGTTTCACAACTTAAACAACTAGAGAACATGGAGGAAGAACCGAATCTGAAATTCTAAAGGGGTGGGTGACAGTGGATTATCAGTGAAAATGAGAGGGACTGGAAATGTCTCGTCGGAAAAGTGGAAAGTGGAGGAGGAAGTCGATGGTGGTGGGTTCAAGAGGAGGAAGACGATGGTGGTTTTGCAGCTGAAACTCGCGGCACTCAGAATTGTGATTTCTGAGGTCTGTGAAGAAGTAAGGTGAGGGAAGTGGATGGAGATGAGAGGGAAAGTTGATGAGGGTCAAGGAAGACAATGAATGAAGGTGGCTAATGCGTGGGTCAAAGCTTTGTTCTCGCGGTGATGGAGAAGGGTGTAGGTGATGATGGAAGGAGGGTCACTCGCCGCAGGTGACCTTGGTGGAGATGGTAGCCGCCGACGAGAGGGGGGTTGAAGGTGCTCAAGGCGTGAAGGCCTAGTCCAGGATTTGAAGGCGTGAAGGATCTCCTCGGTGTGCGGCGCTCGCTCCTTATTTAATTCAAAATTGAAGATTAGACCTAATTGCCAAAAACGCACAACTTCATCAGAGGGACCTAAGTGAAGAGAAAAAAACTATTGCTTCAGGGACTTAAATGAAAAGTTTATAATTTCAGTTCAGATTTTAATTTTCTAATTTGATTTAACCTTTTGAAGCATCTACAATGAAAAAAAATTAATTTAACATCAAATATTCTCATGAAAATCAATAATTAAGAGTAATTACATTTTTTTGACAATTTTGCCTTTTTTAGCCCTAATTTAATGTATTTACTCTTAATCTCAATTTATCAGAAGAAATACATTTAAAGCTCAATAATTACGTTAGTTCTCAATATGTTTTGATGATTAACAACAAATGTAAAACATGGTTTGAAGTTTGCAAAGTTGTTTAAAAACATTCGATAGTTGCATAGGCAAACTCGAGTATTGGACAACCAATACCGCAGTTTGCATGGGTAAACTCGAGTATCGAACTTCTTGTGAAATAAAGGATTTTTCAAACGAAGTCAAAGCTGCGGTTTCCAAAACCAAACTCGAGTATTGGACTTCCGAAGCAAACCAAGTTTTTCAAACGAAGTCAAAGCTGCGGTTTCCAAAACCAAACTCGAGTATTGGACTTCCGAGAGCAAATGGATTTTTCAAGATAAACCAATACTTTTGCGGTTGCATAGCCAAACTCGAGTATTGAATAGTCAATACCTTAGGTTTGCGTTGCCAAACTCGAGTATTGGACTTCCGAAGAGCAAATGGATTTTTCAAGTTAAACCAATACCGCAGTTTGCATAGGCAAACTCGAGTATAGGTTTTATCTTTCAAATACAAGAAACGATGGTTTGCCTCCGAAAGGTGCAAACTCGAGTATCCAATTGGATCGCAGTTTGGTCACTTGTGAACAGTGCCATACTCGAGTTTACATGAACAAACCGCAGTATGCAACGTAAAAACTAAGTTTTGAATTATACGAATTCGTGAATCACTCTTGTTTGTTCCAATTGCTTTCATGAATCATTCACTTATGATCCCGAGATATGTTTAACAAGTTTATTTAGTGGATTTCGGTTAGCACGAGATGAAAATTAATGAAGATCAAGGGAAAAAGCAAAAAGTGGTCGAGCATTTATTGCACTTCAGTAAATCAACATCCTTTTGGTTAATCCATCTGAGCACGAATTCTCAACGTTCAAAAACACTTTCTTCATCAAGCAAACTCTTCTCCAACGGGAAAATCCTCAGAGTTCCACATCAGACCATATCAGCATCTGGATTAGCTGGAGTTTAGAGAGAAGATGACCGGACTTAATGCTAATCACCTACAACGGTTGGATTCATCATACAACGGTCATTTAATGTTCTCTACCTATAAATAGAGTGCATTAACTCCTTCTCAAGCTGATACACCACCGACGAAAATTTACTAAGTGTCATTTATTGTGTTCGGCTTTCACTTGTATTGTATCAATCGATACTTGTACTTGTGTTCATTTTATCTCGCTGTGAGAGAGTTCTATCTCGTAAATCATTTATTGATTTAGATAACCACAAGTCGGGGACTTAGTGGTTGGGTGTATTGATTGCAACTTGTAAGGGGGAGTGAGTTCTAGAGAGAGAACTACTCTTGAGTACGAGGTTGTAATCGGTTTGTGAGCATAGTGGATTGAAAATCCCAAGTGTGACTTGGGGATTTGGATGTAGGTCAAGAATAAGACTGAACCAGGATAATATCTCTTGTGCAAGCTTTTCTTCTCTTCCTCTTGTATCATAATCTGCTTTACTTGCTCAAAACAGAGTGTGTTTTGAAAAGTTTCTAAAATACCCAATTCACCCCCTCTTGGGTATATTGCTTCATTTACAATTACGACAAAATGCATTAAAAATCCTAATTTAATTATTAAAAATCATATAAAAATATACAATTAGGAATCAATTCTAAATCGGCAGCATAATCAAAGAGATTGCTTTGTACTTCGTCGTTGAAGATGTTTATGGGCGTACATGTTCCACATCGCTTGGAACGATTCGGCCATACTTGTCATTTGATTCGGTTCTTTCGACTTTGGTATAATATTTCGTGCTTTGGTTTTAATAACTTCCCTCCACCATTGGCGGGATGTGGGGTATGATGTATAGTAAACCGATACACGTTGATTATATATTTGTTGCATCGGGTAAAACTAATTGTAGCTCCATAAGATAAACTCCACACAACTTCATTGGGATCTGATCGATTTTCCACGAAATAGGATCCAAACCATTTTGGAAACTTAGAGTTCGTGAATTGATCAACTTGGGACACCGACATTGAAGGATTTTCCGATCAGACCCAATTAAAGAAGTAACTATAACAAAAAAATGAAGTTAATACTTTAATACTTACCGTAATAGTAAAAAAAAATCTTAATTTAAGTACTGGGCGGCCTCTTCACAGTTGTTTAGAATGTACCACTCCGCTACTCACTTATCTCTTCTGTCAAGAGTTGACCTCCAACGTTTTCCCATGACTCGCCCTGAAAAATTAAATATTGATTTTTGATCCCTTGTATCATCGACATCATCGTTGCGAGTTACCCCTCTCCATCTTGACATCATTTCAGGGGGATAATAATATGACACAAATTTTGCGGCCTCTTTGACTAGATATGCTTCAATGATAGATCCTTCAACGTACCTTGGATTATTGATCTTTTTCTTAAGTGTGCGTAAAAACCTACAATGGAATATCATAGGGTATTTATAAACTAAAGTACCATGTCGGTCAATTAATAACAACGCAAAAGAAATATATATATTACCTCTCAAATGAATACATCCATCTATATTATTGCGGGCCTCCTAACTTGCATAGCATTATGGGCATGCTCGCCTCCAGGTGCCGTAACTTTTCAACATTAAGCTTTAAAGCACAAATTTCTCTAAAAAACATGGAAAAGTCCGTTAGAATAGACCATATATGCTTCGGTAGTGCTTTGAAGGCCCATGGCAACAATCTCTGGAAAAAAACATGACAATCATGACTCTTCATCTTGCTCAACTTCCCCTCGTGCATGTCAACACATATTTTCAAGTTTGACACGTAACCGTCCAGGAGTTTCAGATCTTTAACCCATTGCAACAATTCTAAATTCTGCTCTTTGTTGAATGTGTACGGTGCTCTAGATTTGGAAATCTATCCCGTGCCATTCTCCATCAAATGCAAAGTAGGCCTTCTGCAAATTGCTTCTATGTCCAGTCTTGCGTTGACTGTGTCCTTCGTCTTGCCCTTGGTGTCCATCACGATGTACAGAATATTGCAAAACACATTCCTCTCAATATGCATGACATCGGGGTTGTGTCTTAACAATTGATCTTTCCAATATGGTAGTTCCCAGAAGATGCTGTGTTTGTTCCAATGATGATCAACGCCATATCCCTTAGGTTCACTGGAAGCAGCCCCCTCTTTGACACTTTGATTGTACTTGACCCTGTCCCATATTTTTTTGGCCACTTAAATGACGAGGTTGATCTGCTCGTTCGACAATATTCCGCGTGAAGTCTTTTCTATTTCTCCTAAACGGATGATCGGGTGGTAGGAATCGCCGGTGCCTGTCAAACCAACAGATCTTGTGACTGTGCTCCAAGCTAAAACCCATGTTCTGTTCCAGACATACCGGGCATGCAAGCTTTCCCGACGTTTGCTAGCCACTCAACATCCCATATGCAGGGAAATCATTTATCGTCCATATTAAGGCCCGCATGGTGAAATTCTGACTTAATGATATATCATACGTAAGAACCCCTTCACTACACAACATCTTCAACTCATCTATCTTCTTTTTTGGGTTGGATGGCCCAAGGATTAACGTGTTAAAGAACAAAAACTAACTTCTCATGCACATAGAAGGTGGGAGGTTGTATGGTGTCACAGTGACAGGCCAACAGGAATAATTCCTGCTCGTATTGTTAAAATGAGCGAACCCATCCGAACATAGACCAAGACGAACATTACGGGGATCCATAGCAAAGAAAGGATTCTCCTTGTCAAATTTACGCCAAGCTTCAGCATCGGATGGATACATCACAAAGTTTTCATCCCTGTGATGCTCTCAATGCCATCTCATGTGAGAAGCTGTTTGTTCTAATGCATACAATCTCTGAAGTCTGGGCACCAGAGGAAAGTACCACATCTTGCTTAATGCTTGACGGCTCATTTTCCAGCTCATTTTCCTTCCTTTCCCCACAAATTTATATCTGTTATGTCCACAGAATTTACAATTGGTTAGCTCAGCATCATCCTTGTAATCATCCTTGATTTTTTAATACAAGCTCTTTCATATTGTCTTTGGGAACATCATTTCCGGGGCAACAAGCTTAGTGGACTGTCGATAGCAATGAATATTCACTATTTTCAAAGTGTTTGCAACCTTCCCATAATAGACGTTGCGCTTCTTGAAGCATTTTATAGAACCTATCGGCTTCCGGATGAGGATCCTTTCCCATGTATGATGGTTGACTATGTGTATCGGTCTCCTTTCCCATGTATGATGGTTCAGCATGAGTAAGGGGATCAAAATATTGCCCGATCGGCGGTCCCATAGTGTCCATAACCAACTACTCATTTTGATTAAGGTTGTCTCGATGACTACTATCCCCATAATAACCACTCGGTGTCTGTCGGATTTCGCCATGACATTCCCAACACTCATAATCCTTCATGAATCCCTTTTTACACAAATGGATTTTGATTGTCTCCAAATCTAGAAATCTTAAACACTTACATTTGACACACGGACACCTAATCTCCCTACTTGAATTAGGTGAATGTGTCAAAGCAAATTTGATGAACTCTTTCAAACCCGCCAAGAATGCTTGAGTTAGTTGTCTTCTCTCAGTTAGACGATTATACATCCAACTTTTATCATATTGTCTTCCATACTTCCTAGCTAGTTTAGTTACTAACCTAATCAACATCTCAACATCCCACAAATATATAAAAGTGGTCAATTCAACTAGCCACTTATGCCAACCAATTGCCACTTAATCAAGAAAGTGAAAAACAAATACATTTCACAAATAATTTTATCACACCAAAATCAGAATGGGAATTTCTAAATTCCTAACAAATTCATGCCATTAATGTTATTCATGTATATTTTTTTATTAAAAAAAGAAATAAAATATCATTTCAAATTCAAAATCTTAAATCATTTTTGTGGCCTACAACAGAATAAGTATTTAGTATAAAATTTATCAATTTACAAATTATTTTAATAAAAAAAAACCATTGATTTGAAATTTTAAAGTGCAATTGGTATTTTTTTTTTCCATGTATACTTTTTTAGTAATATATATAAGATATTTTTAAAAAGAATATTTAGCCAAATAATTTTTTTTTCAATTTGCATTTTTATGCCTTCTAATGTTTATTGCTATTTTTGCTCCTTTTTTCATTTAAGCGTGAGTTTATGTTGCAAACTTACCTTTCCAAACAAAAATTAATAAATTTACAAATATTTAATATTGAAAATACTAAAAATGCCTTGAAAGTACAAACTTTCTATTAAAAAAAAACTATACTTTCACCTAGCATAAAAAGTGCTAGATAAATTAATATTCTATACATTTGAGAATATTTTATTTTAAAGGGAACAAAAAAACAAAAAAATATAAACAAAGTAAAATAATTAAAATAAAATATTATTACCAACATAGGGTTGATTTAGCGGTGTAAGGCTTTTATAGTTCCTTTGAGTCTCAAGTTCAAATTTCGGAAGAATCACTTATGTTAGGAGAGGCAGGGGTAGTTACAATCTTCAAAAACCAAATAGAGGATCATAATATTAAAAAGTGAAAAATAAAATACTATTGAATGCTGTGATTTTAAGAATTATTATATAATAAAAATTGATGTCAACTCAACTAATACCCACAAATATATTCTAAATTGGAATGGAAGCAACACAAAATACAATTTTCGTAAAAAAAAAATGAAAAGGAAAAAACTTCACATAAAATAATTCTATACGTTTATTAAGCGTGTTTACTCGTAAAAATTACTTTTTTACTTTATTTTTGTCCCAAAAAACAATGCAAGATTAAAAAAATCAATATCATTAATAAAAATCATTAAAACCCAATAATTAAAAAAATCATGGAATCTCCTATACACTATAAGTATAATCCAAATTAATAAACACATTGAGTATCAAGATCTTTATATAATTAATAGATTCAGCCAAAGAAGAAACTAAAACAAAAAACAAAAAAAAAAAAAATCTAAACTCATGTAATTGATAATTTTCTACCAACATACATATTTCCATTATGTAACAAAGCAAACCTAACATAGATATCATATAGTTATAAGCAAAAAATATACTTCAAGCTAACCTGCAAAATTAGAAGTGCTAGGATTTGTTTGATAATTCCCTTGTGAAGATCTTAGTACTAGGATTTGTTTGTCTGGCAGTGCCTGCAATGGTTTTTTATCTCAGTAATGAAAGTACTTAGAAGTGTTAAAAAAACCTGCAAAATTGGCGGTGGCGGTGACTGGGAGGCGACCGGAGGAGGAGCTGAGGGTGGGGGCTGGAACGAGCTAAGGGTGGAGGGCCAGACGAGCTGAGGGACGGAGAGGGGTGGGGGGCCGGACGAGCTAAGGGAAGGGGAGGAGCCGAGGGTGGTGGGGGGGTGACGAGCTAAGGGAGGGGGAGGGGGAGCTAAGGGTCGGGGGCGAGGGGGTGGGAGAGGAGCGAGGGAAGGGGAGGAGCGGGGGAAGGGGAGGAGCCGAGGGAGGAGCGAGGGCGCAGAGAGGGGGGCGAGCCGAGGTCGCCGGGGGGAGCGATAAATTAAGTAGGGCTTTTGTTCCATCGCAAAAATCACTTTTTGCGATGGAAAGCTATTTCCTTTGCAAAAAGCGGGAAAAAATAACGACGGACCTAAAGTCCGTCGCTAACTTTTTGAGACGGATCCTAGGTTTGTCGCAAAAAGCGAGGTACGCCTTTTTGGCGCCGGCTTTCGACGGATCGTGGGTTCATCGCTAAATGTTGTGACAGATACCAGATCCCTCGCAAAAAGCGAGGTACTGGCGGCCAAAATGGCCGCCAGTTTGCGACGGATCGTGGGTCCGTCGCCAACCCTTGCGACAGATCCCATATCCGTCGCAAAAAGTGAAGTAGAAGGCCACTTGTTTGCGATGAATCCTTGATCCGTCGCCAATTTTATGGATCCGTCGCAAAAGACGATGTATGGCGGCCTTTTTGGCCACCGTTAGCGATGGAGTGGTTTTCCGTCACTACTTTTTGCGATGGAAACATTTTCCATCGTTAATTTGCGACGGATGACGGATTTGTGATATCCGTCGCCAATTTCCTTGTTTTTGTGACGAAATGTTGTATCTGTCGCAAGATTACTCAATTTGCGACGGAAAAAATTCCGTCGCTATTTTGACATTTTCTAGTAGTGTGTGTTTTTTTTAAAAAAAAAAAAAAACCAAAACATGACTTGCTATTTCAATTTGTTGACTTGACATTCGTCAATCGGAAAAATTTCTTAACCTACCCCAATTGGTCAGCACCAACACATACATGTTTTGGTTCAAAAAAGAAAACAATGAAAACATAGGCAGAAGAAATGGATGGCATTTGGCTTGCCAAGTGCCAACAAGGCATTAATCTTTGAAATTAATGCTCAATGTCAATGCCAATTAATTTAAGAACAACAAGGCAATGATTTTGATATTTGATGGATGAGATTGCTCCAATACGAATTGTACTGCTCAAGAGACTTTAGTTAGGGACAAAAATGACACTAACCCTTTTAAGTGACATAATCTCTTCATCCTTTGAGCAAAAAAATATAATCTCTTTGTCTGTTTGGTACGAGAAAAATTGAGGGGGGGGAGGAAAATTTTAATGAATTCAATTTAAGAGCAATGAATAAATGGGGGGGTTTTTTTTTTTGAAAAAAATAAAGAAAAGTAAGATAAAAGAGTAAAAAAATTAATTAAAAACTTTTAACTATACTTCTCCATTTTTTTTTTCAAATTGAACTCATTTAATTTTCCCTTCCCCTCCACTCATTTCCCTCATACCAAAATCAAAATACCTCTTCATGCTTGTTCAAATGAGATATACTATGAAGGAGTACAAAAATGCTATTTCCTCCAGTCCTAAATATAAGAAAAAATTGACTTTTTTTCAGAGATTAATAAAGCTAATTAAATTATTATAGAATATTTTTATTTTTTCTATAAACTAATTAGTTTAACTAATAAACTAATATATAATCTAAAGATACATAGTATATGATATAATTATTTAATTATTTAATTTCTATAATCTTTTTAAAAAAATTAACTTTATTTTATATTTTAGATAGGTAGAGTAATTAGAAAGTCCTTTATTAGTAGTCATCCAATGAAAATTTCTTTAGGACAAATATTAGATATATTATGTAGAAGCGTATCAAAGGACACGAACTATGACAGACATGACTGTTTATTTTATCATTAATTTTGAAATTGTAAATTCATTTTAAGCGTGTATAATTAAAATGACGGTAGAATGTATATATTAAATCGTTATAAACTAACTAATCTTGTCATGACCATAAACAAACCTCGTTTAACATAGATGATTTATTTATAAATGGCGATAATATTTTTGTAAATAAATTTTAATAAAAGAAAGGAGTGCACTTTCAGTACACTCCAATGTGTGCACACTCGCACTTCTAGTGTGCACTGGAATTGACTTTTTTTTTTTCCCTTTCCTCATTCCTTCTTTCTTCCTTCTTCCCCCTTCCTCCTTCCTTCCTTCCTTTTCTTCTTCCTTCCTTCACATCTTCTTCTTCCAATTTCTTCCGGATCGACCGATAAAAAAAATTACTGTTTCGTGTTTGTTTTGTGTTTCAGTTTTTTTTTTCTTTTCACCGGCGCAGGCAGGTGCGGCGTCCAAGGCGGTGGGTGCAGGGGCGGAGGTCGGCGTCGCGTCAACGGCGGAGCGAACGTGTGACGGGAGCCTGAATCTCGTTCTCTCGTTCATCTCTCTCTCAAAAGGGGCAAGGGCATTATGGTCATTTGGCATGAATTTGCATATCCCTTAAAAGTCTTTGTCACCTCAGAGTCCTTTTACAAATTCGGTAGGCTTATGAGGGTTTTACAAATTTAAACGGTAATTATTCGTCTTTTTCCCTATTCTAATTATAAGATTAAGTTAATTTTTTTAAAAGAAATTAAGAAAACTAATTAAATTATTTTAAGATATTTTTATTTTTTCTTTAAATTGATTAGTTTGAGTAATAAAGTAATATATAACTAAAGATATATATATATATAGGGAAAAGTATTTCTCCAGTCACTGGAGATAGATTTATCTCCAGTGACTCCAAAACTACGTCGTTTTGAATTAATGAAGAGTGTGTTAGTAATTTTTGGTGAATTAATGAAGGGTGTTTCGATAAAATTAATATGATTAAAAAATAAACAAAATTACAGATGCACCATTTATTGATCTAAAATGATGTAGTTTTGAAGTCACTGGAGATAACTCTATAAAACCTTTACCCATTTATACACACACATACTTCACGCACTTATATTACTTTCTTATTTTATCACATGGTATCTAGAGCCTCTGTTCCTTCCTTCTCTTCTTCAAAGTCCAAAAGTGATGTTGTTGCTTTTAATCACTCGATTTCTGTCAAACTTGATGATTCCAACTTTTTGATATGGTGTCAACAGGTTCTCAGTACTGTCAAAGGTTATGTTCTTGAATCTTTTCTTGATTCGTCGATTCCTCCTCCTGAGCAGCATGAGTACTGCGATGGTCAAGTAATCGGTCTTTCTTTTGCCTTTGTAAAGTGGATGTGTCAAGGTCAATTGCTTATGTCCTAGCTTCTTTCGTCGATGTCTCATTCGGTGCTAACTCGTACTTTTGGCTGTGAAACCACCGCTCAGATTTGGGAGCGAATCACTGTCTTCTTTTCCTCCCAAACGAAGGCTAAGGTGAAACAATTCAAAACTAATTTGGAGAACACAGAAGGAAAACTCGCCGAGGAGTGAGTATTTTCTGAAGATCAAAGCAAATATTGGTGCCTTAGCTTCCATTGGCTCGCCGATCTTTGTTTCTGACCAACTCGAGTTCATTTTCAATGGTCTCTCTGAAGATTATGATCCTTTCATAACCTCGATTTCAACACGGCTAGAGCCTTATACTGTAGTTGACATTGAAGCACTACTCTTGTCACAAGAAGCTCGCACCGAGAAGCATCGTCATTTAGTTATGATGACTTTTGTGGCTTCTCAGATCTCTGCAAATGTTGCTCAGACTTGTGCACCTCAACTGAATCATGGTGGCTGTAATTGTGGCCACTATGGAGGTCGTTCGTTTGTGCGTAATAACAATTCTCACAACTCCTCTTGTTCGAAGATTGTCTATCAACTTTGTGGCAAGACTGGTCATATTGTTGCAAGTTGCTGGCACAGGTTTGATAAATCTTTTCAAGGTCTTTCTATTATTGACTCAGCTTGGTCTTCTTCTACATATGCTTATCACTCTGCTTTCGTTGCAACTTCAGATGTGGTTGCTGATTCATCCTGGTATTTTGACTCAGGAGCAACGAGTCACCTAACTCATGATGCTAATAACCTTGCTGAATCCTCTGCCTATAATGGTCCTGAGCAAATTCACATTGGTGATGTTGCAGGTATGTGTATTAAATCTATTGGAACCTCTGTCGTTCATCATGATTCTGCTTCTCTTAAGCTGATGAATGTTTTACATGTACCAAGTATTGTTTAGAACTTAATTTTAGTTTACAGGTTCTGTTATGATAAATTGATAATAATGTTTTGATTGAATTTGACTCTAAACAGGGCTGAGTCAGGGATCCCAACACTAGCAAGATTTTGTATCAATGCAGTGTCAAGAATGGGATGTATCCTGTGCTAGACCTCAAATTTAAGAAACCATTTGAAGCTTCTGAAGATTTTTTTTTTCTGCTATTCTTTCTGCTAAAAGTTGTAATTCCACTTTGAATGTTGCATCTTGTACTTCTTTTCAATTGTGGGATTATAGACAAGAAGTGGCGGAACCAGAATTTTTTTTTAGCCCAAGCCAAAAAAAATAAATATATTGAACCACTCTTTTTAGTTCTTATTATAAGGCATCAACTAACAAGTATATTTGATCATTTTTATAAGGCATTTACTTATTTTCAAATAGCATTAAATATTTTTCCCATGTATACCCATAATTAAAAAGGTAGTAAGTGAGAGTAATAATTAATATGATATTAGAATTTAGTGTAATCAATAGAGATAATATTGAAAATTACTTAAATTTTAGGACAAATTTAATGACTTTAACTGTTTTTATTGACTTATGAGAATTGTTAGTTGGTTCCTTAAATAAGGACCAGAGGGAGTATTTACTAAATAGTATCAAATAACCTTGAAAATACAAATAATAATAACTGATAATTATAAATCAAAACAATATATATAAGATGATACTAATCTTTTCGTATCTCAAACAAGAATTTTACTTTCCTCTTATAGTTCAATGAGTAATGAAACAAATATTATCCTTACGTAAAAGATAAAAAGTTAGTGGGGCCAAATTTGTGACCAAATAAAATATCATATAATAAATATGTATATATACTAATAAATTTTATAAGAAGTGCTTGGCCCAGCTGGCCACCACTATGTTCCGCCATTGCAACTAGGACGTCTGTCCTCTCATGTTATTGAGTCTGTTATGAGCTTTATAATGTCTCTTTCAATAAAACATCTCTGGCTGATGTTTGCAAAGCATGTGTATTAGGTAAATCGGATAAACAATCATTTTCTAGATCAGAAACGACTTATTCTGCTCCTTTTGAAATGGTTTTATTCTGATTTGTTGGGTCTTACACCTGTCCAAACAAGAGAAGGTTATCTCTAATATATTTCATTTCACAGATGCATTTACTCGTCACACATGGATTTATCCTCTGAAGCGTAAGTTTGAAGCATTTCTTGTATTTCAATAATTTCTGGCCTATGTTACTACTCAGTTTAATGCTTCTATTAAACTGTTTCAATCAGATTGTGGCGGTGAATATCACAAGCTCACCAATTATCTTGCTGCTTGTGGTATTTTATATCATCAGAGTTGTCCACATGTTTATGAGCAAAATGGTTTAGCTGAGCGCAAGCATCGACACACATATGGAGTTGGTCTTGCTCTTCTTGCTCAATCCTCTCTACCATTGTCTTATTGGTTTGATGCTTTTACTATGGCTGTTTCTCTTATTAATGTTATGCCAACTACTGTTCTAAAAGGGAAAACACCATTTGAGACTCTTTTTCACAAGATTCCTGATTATAGTGGAAGAGTTTTTGGCTGCTCTTGTTTTCCTCTCACTAGGCCATATAATCTACATAAATTTGATTGTAAATCTGCTGAGTGTGTCTTTCTTAGTCCCAGTACAATGCATAAAGGCTTCAAATGTCTGTTATCTTCAGGCAGGATTTATATTGTTGGTGATGTTGTTCTTAATGAGACTTCCTTTCTTATACCACCCTTTTCCCAACTTCTACTAAAGGCCTTGTTAAGTTACCTACTTTATCTACTTCTACCAAACCTGCCTTGTTTTCCTCTCTGCCAACTCCGTCTTCTTGCTCCGTCCCCACTCCATCCTCTACTTCATCTTAGCCTCCTTCTTCAACTCAAACTTCACCTACACCTTCTTTGTCTCCTATTCCCAACTTCTTCATCTCCTATTCAACCTTCTTCTTCTCCTGTTCAATCTCCTCCATGTCCTATCCAGCCAACCCACCATATGATCACTCGATCCAAAACTGGAAGTCTCACACCGAAGGTCTTTGTTGCAGCCACCGGTGTTGAGCCTACCAGTCCAATTGAGGGTCTTAAGTCTCATCGTTGGCGTAAGGCAATAGACGAGGAATTGACAGCCTTACAAAGAAATAATAATTGGAGATTAGTTCCTCTTCCACCTGGTAGACAAGCTATTGGGTGAAAATGGGTTCTTCGAAAAAAGTTAACCCCAGTTAATTCAACTCATAAGTACAAAGCCCGATTAATTGTTAAGGGATTCCATCAACAAGAGGGCTTTGATTCTCATGAAACTTTCAGCCCTGTCATTCGACCTAGACAGAAAAGCAAGGAAATACCAAATGGAAATAATGCTGAGGCACTGAATGTGTGCTCAGGAGGGTCTGATGTATATATAGCAGCGAAGGAGGATATTACAGTTATGAGAACTGTAACAGAACAAATGAATGGCTTACACGTGTCTACTGAATACAAGATGGGATCTGTACAAATGCTAATTATATTCTAACATCCCTCCTCAAACGAGAGGGTGTAACTAATAGCCCGAGTTTATCTCTAAAAAATTGAAATTGCAATGGTGACAGTGGCTTGGTAAGACAATCTGCAAGTTGAAGTGAAGAAGGGATATATCTAATATCAATCAATCCAGACAAGACCAAATCCCTGATAAAATGCACATCAACCTCGATGTGTTTGCTCCTAGCATGTTGAACTGGGTTGGAAGCTAAAGCCTTTGTACTTAAATTGTCACACCAAATCACAGAAGGTCGTTTAATAAACAAGCCTATCTCAAGCGATAGTAAGGAACTTAGCCATTAAATTTCTGATGACCCATCAGTGAGAGACCGATACTCAAATTCAGTACTAGACCTGGAGACCCCTTTCTATTTTCGTGATGACCAAGATATGAGATTTTTACCAAGGAACACACACATTCCTGCTACTGAACGCATGTCATCAATATCACAAGCCCAGTCTGCATCCGTATAAGCAACAAGTTCTGGACTACTAAATGGCTTAATATGTAAACCCAGATTGTAGGTTCCCTTTAGATACCTAAAAACTCTCTTAACTGCCTACAAGTGTAGAGTTCTAGGCTGAGACAGATATTGGCTAAGTTTATTCACGGCATAGGAGATATCAGGGCATCTTGTGGTGAGATACTGCAGAGACCCTATAGCCTGTCTATATTCAGTGGGGTTTGTTAGAATTTCACCATCACCGGCTGAAATTAATCTACCGGTTACGATTGGGGTAGGAACTGACGCACAATCGCTCATGCCAAAACGACTTAGTAGATCAAGTACATACTTAGTCTGGTTTAGAAAAATTCCTGGATCATTTCGATAGACTTCCAACCCAAGGAAATAGTAAAGGGATCCTAAATCCTTTAGTGAGAAGACCGAATTCATCCTTTAAACAAATTCCTCAACAAAACCAGAATCATTACCAGTAACTAAAATGTCATCCACATACATAAGAATGAAAATCGTCAGTTTGTGTGTTTGAAGCATAAAAAACCGAAATGTCACTTCTTAGATTTTGAAATCCCCAGTCAAGAAGAGTAAGCCTCAAAGGATCAAACCAAGCTCTCGGAGCTTGCCTTAAACCATAGATAGCTTTATCTAACTTACAGACATAATGGGGTCATCGCTGATCGATGAAGCCATCCGGCTGAGACATGTAAACTTCCTCTTTCAGAAGTCCATTTAGGAATGCGTGGTTGACATCCAGTTGTCAAATTGGCCACTTGTAGGTTACGACAATTGACAAAATTACTCTGATTGTCGTCGGCTTCACCACGGGCTAAAGGTCTCTCCAAAATCGATGCCGGGAGCCTACTGGAAACCTTTAACGATGAGCTGTGCTTTGTACTTCAAGATCGACCTATCGACTTTGAATTTCTTCTTGAAGACCCACTTGTGATCGATGAGCTTCGATTCGAAAAGGGGACTAGGGTCTAGGTACGATTCCTCAACAACGCGTTGAACTCGTCTTTCATCGCGTTGTACCCATGAAAGAGGATAAGGCTTCACGGCGTGATGAAGGCTCCGACGAGTCAGGACATTTTCTTTCTGCAAACCTGATAATTATTCCAAGTTTACCCCTGGTTAACATTTGATGCATGTTATTGGGCCTATTCGCAACTGGACTGACTTCTTGGACTGACTTCTTGGGCTGACTCACTTTCGCCATGGACTCAAGCAAGGACGGACGCAGAGTAGCTTATGATGAAGACGAGACTTGCTCGGGGCTGGTTTCGTGGACTGGTTTCTTCATTGTTGATCCCGACATTCTCATTCACGGGAGTTAATCCGTCATTATTTGGATTATAAGTGGGGCCCGAGTTGGTTGAATTACTGCTTGATTGTGAATTCTTCAAGAAGCCTGTGCGAAAAGGAAATAAAAGAGGATCAAACACAACATGTCTGGATATGAAGATTTTACCTGACGAACTCAAAATCAGTAGCCTTTTTGTTGTGAAGCAACACCGAGATACACACATCGCTGGCTGCAAAACTGAAACTTCTGGGAATTATATGGCTTGAGACAGGGATAACACGCACATCTAAATGGCTTCAGAGAGCTGTACATCGGTTCTGTTTTCATCAGTTTAAACAAGGGAGTATTATGCTTCAACATAGGGGTTGGCAATCTGTTGATGAGAAACACTGCCTATTGAAAAAGCTTCAACCTAAAATCTTAAAGGCATTCTGGCATAGGCGAGCAAAGTTAATCCCATTTCGACTATATGGCTGTGTTCTCGCTCTGCTCGCCCATTTTGTGCTGAGGTATAGGGACAAGTAAAACGAACATTGGTTCTAGCTTCTTGTGCTATGGGTAGAAAAGGTTTAAATTCAGTTCCATTATCGCATTAGATGGCTTTGATTTTTGAATTGAACTGAGTTTCAACAAAAGCTTTAAAATTTTTGAATGCATGTACTGCCCCTCCTTTATGTCTGAGAGGATATAGTCAAGTATAACGGCTATAATCATCTACAAAATGTATGTAGAATTTGTGACCACCAAGAGAATTAATAGGCGCTGGACCCCATAGGTTAGTATGAACCAAATCAAGCGGACAAACAGAATGTGAGATAGACTTAGAAAAGGGTAATAACTTTGATTTTCCCAACTGGCTCACCTCACATACATAATTGTGTCTAACAGAATCACAGAAGTTTTTCTTATTACATTTAGTCAAAATGGAACTTAAAATGCTATTGCTAGGATGTCCCAAGGTGTGATGTCAGATGAGGAATTCGGACTGAAGATTCTTGGTACTCACTGCCATGTGTATCTCTGAC
This sequence comes from Acacia acuminata, assembly GCA_019022655.1. NCBI lineage: Eukaryota > Viridiplantae > Streptophyta > Magnoliopsida > Fabales > Fabaceae > Acacia > Acacia acuminata. The sequence continues at coordinate 1,774,454 of JAFJYI010000013.1, forward strand.
CGATTGCTAAGCTTTCTTTCGCTCACGTCCTTCATTGGGTATAGGCTTGCCACTAGTACTCCCTGAAGCACTAGATTGTCGGTCACCAAATCCTTCACATTGCAACCATTGTCAGTGAAATGTACATGAACAGGATTATCACGCAAAAGCTTGTTAACACTAATCAGATTCTTTGTAGCGGAAGGAACATACAAAAGATCTCTTAGAACAAGCTTAGAGGAATTAATACCAGATATAAGAGAGGACCCAACACCTAATATTGGGCTTCGCTCACCTGTACAAGTTCTAAGATAAGACTTACCAACAGGAGCGACATTCTCTAGACGCTCAGGAGTTGGAGTGACATGATAATTTGCTTCGCTGTCCATGTACCAGGAGGAGTCAGCCATCAAGTAAGGATCCACTGAGTAAGCTTGGGGATCCACCGAATAGGCTTGAGGTGCAGAATAGTTGAAATTGTTATGCCCTAATTGTTGTAGCTAGAATCTTCACGGTGATAACAAGTTTCCAGAGTGTGACCAGGCCTCTAACAGTGAATGCAAAAAGGTCTTCCACCACCTCCACGTCGGCCTCCTTGAGAACGATTCCCTCTGTTACGGGGATTCTGAGAGTTTCCTCTCCAGCCACGTTGATTACTGAAATCATAGGAAGCATTGTGGTTTTGATGAGAAGAATCATGGTGTTGGGCCACATTCGCAGAAGGCTGAATACTCAAAGTTGAAAAATGATTGAGTTGATTGATACGAGACTCAAATAAGAGCAAATCTGCCTGAGCTTCGATCCACGACAGATCAAGCTTATCAACAAGCTTAACGATGATGGCGTTGTATTCAGAATCAAGGCCGTTAAGAGTATGGAAAATTAGATCGTTGAAAGCTATCGGAGGTCCAGCTAGGGCAAGTTCATCGGCAAGGTTCTTCATCTTAGTCAGGTAGTCGGCCATGGTGAGAGCATTCTTCCTAGTGTTGTAGAGTTCATTTTTAACAACCATCACCCGTGCCTTTGTAGATGCGTAGGTCAAGTCCTTAGCACAACTCCAAAGGTCTTCTGCCGTTTGACAGTGGAGCAATTGAGCCCCCACATCCTGAGTCATGGTATTACGGAGCCAGTCTACTAACAGGCGACCAACCGAAAACCAGTCGACAAAGTCAGGATTTGCCCTGCTACTTCCTTCGCCGATAATGAGCTTTGGCGGCGCACTTGCTGTGCCATTTATGTGGCAGTCGAGGCGATTGGCTTCTATTAAAGGAATAACAATAGACTCCCACACCAAAAAAATTGGTACGATCCAGCTGGATCGTAGTCGTTTGGCTGGAAGAACTAAAAAGAGAATATGATTTCAGAGGTGCGAAAGTTGCAGAGGTTGCAAAAGCAGGGGAAGACGATGACGACGTCATGACTCCTCTGATACGAAGGTAGAAAAGCAAGGAAATACCAAATGGAAATAATGCTGAGGCACTGAATGTGTGCTCATGAGGGTCTGATGTATATATAGCAGTGAAGGAGGATATTACAGTTATGAGAATTGTAACAAAACAAATGAATGGCTTACACGTGTCTACTGAATACAAGATGGGATCTGTACAAATGCTAATTATAATCAAATGCTAATTATATTCTAACAGACCTATTACCATTCGAACTGTGTTGAGTATTGCTCTATCTCAAAGTTGGAATATTCATTAGATTGATGTGAATAATTCCTTCTTAAATGGCTTCTTGAATGAAGAAGTTTACATGTTACAACCTCCAAGTTTTGAAAGTTGAGATAAGTCTTTGGTGTGCAAGTTGGACAAGGCACTTTATGGGCTTAAACAAGCACCCAGGGCTTGATTTGAAAGCCTGGGCGTTGCCCTTACGAAATATGGTTTTCATTCTAGCCGTTGTGATCCTTCTCTGTTTAATAAAACTACTCTCATGAATTAATGTTTGTTTTAGTCTATGTTGATATCATTATCACTAGTTCTTCTCAAACTAGTATTCAGCAGCTTATTCTTGATTTGGATCATGAGTTCTCTCTCAAAGATCTTGATTCTCTCTCAAACTAAATATCTCAAGGATATTCTATCCAAGGCTGGTAGGACTAATGCTAACACTACTACATCTATGACAGTGGGGTTGAAGCTCTTTAAGTCCAGCTCACCAAGTATGACCAATCCTTAACCTTACAGATCTATCACTTGGGCACTTTAGCATGCTACCATTACTAGTCTAGAGATTAGCTTTGCTCTTAACAAAGTTTGCCAATGACAAATCCATATTTTGTTATAAATTTTCATTTTCAATTTTTTTTTTTGGTTTTTGTGATAATAATTGAGCTTAAAATGTCTTCTTTGTGATTTATTGAGATTAAGAATAAATACATCAAATTAAGACTAAAAAGGGCAAAATTGTCAAAAAATTGTAATTACTTTTAATCATTGATTTTTTTGAGAATATTTAATGTTGGATTAATTGTTTTTTATTGTAGGTGCTAGAACATAATCTAGTAGTTTGAGGCTCAAAATTTAGAAATGATTGTTTAGTCTATGAGCAAAACTACTGTGTCTTACCCTCTAAAATTAGGTCAGAAGCAGAGAAATATGTTTGGATAACTTTTTAAAAGCACTTTTGTTTAGGGGAAATCATGGTTTGTGGGGAAAAAAATCAAAACACATGAAAAATTTCATATTCACTTTTTATTTTAAAAAAACCAGGGCTTTTGAAAAAGCTATTTTTCCACTTTTCTCATCTCTCTCCTCCTTTTTTTCGTTCCTTTTCTCTCTCCCATTCCCCATCTCAAAACCCAACATTTTCATCTGTCTGATACATTTTGGTTCCTTGTGTCTGATCAACATTTTTACAGCATCCCAGAAATGAAGTAAATGCAGAGTTAAAGAAGGAAGTAGAATATTTTGGTGACATACTATTACAAATTAGTAATAGGAAAAAAGACTATGTCTATAAATACCTTGGTTAAATCTTGTAAGTTTTGTTGTAAAAGCATCACTCTTATTTATTTAAGGTTCCATTTTGTAAGTTTTGTAAATCTCAGATATCAAAATTAAGTATTTTAATCTAAAATATATTATTTTATATATTTATGATTTATAAATTATTTTAATCTATACAACTTATTAATAACTATATGTTTGAGCTATTTTTTTTTTATCATGTTACATAATTTATTAATATTATAATTTTAATTTTGTACATAAATTTATGTAATTTTTTGTATTTATTATGAAATTTAATGTTACAAATATTTAAAATAAAACCTTTTCCTTTATATGCAATTATCATAAAATCTAATGTCCTATTTAGTAATTCGAACATGAAAAAAAAAAATTTTCCTAACAATATCCAAATACTATCATTTAAAAAAAATTACATAATCTATTTGGCTTAAGTAGCAAATTTTCCCGAAAGTACATGCATAGAAGCAATTTTGCCCTAAAAGTTTTTTTTTGGCTCAATGTTGCCCCGGAAATTTAAAAACATAGCAATCTTGCCCTTGTCCGTTAAAAAAATGATATTGACCGTTAACTTTTTAACAGAAAAGGACAAGATTGTTACGTTTTTAAAGGCTATATTGAGCCAAAATAAACTTTCGGGCAAAATGCTTCCGGGCATGTACTTCGCAAGAAGATTTGCTACTTAACCAATCTATTTTACTCAAAATATATTTTTTTTAAAGCAGTTTTACTAATTTTTCTTCGAAAGTCATTTTCTAAAAACTAATCCAAATAAAATAAAAAACGTAGAGAACATAGCACAAAAGCTTGCCATGCCTCCGTCGTGTTCTCCACCACCATCATCACCATCTTCATCGCCACCGACATTCACCTCCACCACCATCATTGCTAGTGACCTGGAAAAAAAAAGAACAAAGTTTCAGATTGGAGAGGAAAGAGACGCACAGACTCTATGAGCTTCATCCATCCATCGGTGCCCTCACCACCATTACCTTCCATCATCTTCGTTCTTCACCACTATTGCCTCCTTCCACCAAGCTCCTTCACCGAAGAAGCAGACTCCATTTTTATCAAAGCCTCCAGAGCTTCATCGTTTCATAACCTGTAGAAAGAGAACTCGATCTTCATCTTCCAATATCATAGTTGGCAAGCTCCCTTTCCTCCATTACTGACAGAATTTCATTCTTCATTCAATTGTGGCTCTCCTTCATTCTTCCTTGACCGTCACTCTGATGGTTAATTTTCCCTATTACATGACTTTCATGCAAAGTTTCATGAGGTTGAAAACAAAAATTTTATTTAATCATTGCGGAAACCTATAACTCCTTATGGTCCTCATGAATTATTAACCTTAACTCATTACACTAATTAGTTAATAATTATTAATCCGTAACTCTTTACGTTACTCATGAGAATTCATAACAATTTATAATATTTATGAGTTTTAGGATTACTCATTAAAACAACTATTGGGGTTTAGGATAATTTGATAAAACGATTATTGGATATTAGATTTACCTAAGATCACTCAAAGACTTCAAGGTTCTTGATGTCCTCTAACGTTGATTCACACGGCTATCCCCCGATTGCAATGAGAACTCCTTCTCTTGAAATCTCCCACTCCTTGGATGCTTGCTAGGCGAAGACAAGGTTGAGTTTTGGTTTCCTTGGGTTTTGATCTTTTCAAGAAGATGATGGTTTCTTAGGATTAGGCTAGAAATAGGATGAACAAGGTTGGAACCTTACCCTTTAATGAGTGGTGACTTTTTCTCTCTAAACCTTTGGTAAAGACCTAAATTTAGAAAGTATAAGGATGATCATAAAACGTCCAACCCTCCCCCTTTCATAGCCTTGGTGGGCCAAAAATTCCTAGCCCCTAATTGCCTTAGGAATTTTAGCTTATGCACTAAGAAAGGGTTTCGGGTAATAAGTCTCTTGCTTGTCAACCAAGTCACATTAAATTCACATCTTGATTAATTGATTGAATTTAATATGATGAATCATATTCATATCTTGATTGATGGATTGAATTTAAGATGATGGATCACATTTATTTCCCTTTTTTTCTTCAAAAAAACGTGCATAAAAATGGTACTAAAAAAATCAGCACTTTATAAGAGTCTAACCCTAATTTAAGTGCTCACAAGAATGTCCCAATCCAAACTTGAATTGGAAAATTCAAATCATAATGAATTAAATTCATATCTTAATTGAATAATAATTTAAGATGATGAATCACATTCATCTCTTAAACTAAAATTCAAAATCATTTTAAATCAATCCAAACTTATTATTTCTCCTATCTTCATCCAATCATTATTGGATCTTAATATATATATGTATATATTATATAATTCAGAATTATCTTTTATAACCTATCCTCTTGAATTTAAATTCCAAATTTGAATTCCAAATTCAACTTGGCCTAAGACCCTATTGGGTCTTCCAATGCATTTGGGCCCTTTTGTGGAGAAATTGATTTCCCACTAGGGACACCATATATGACGCCATTTTCTCCTCATTGGGCTTGGAGTCCCACTCCAACGCAAATACACCTTTACTCTTAATAAAGCCCAATAACAATTATTGGCCCAAGTTTGCTAATTTTAAACAATCGAGAATAACCTTTGTGTGTGACCCATTAGGCCCAATTAGTCACTGACATAAATAAACTTAGACCAATTAAAACCCCTTTAATGGGACCAATTTATTTAATGACCTCATAAGACACTAGCAATGCTCTGCGGCTCCAGAACTAATTGAGTTGATCAAGTGATATACCTTTCATATTTGGATACCGTATAGGCATCATCCCTCACATCGTCATTAACATTTAGTTGAGAGTAAAGATAGAGTATCATCTCTCTTAATTGACTAAATGTAGCTATTTCACAGAACTAGGAATCTTCTTATATTAACTCTATAACAGATCATGACTCTTCATGATCACTTGTCGTCTTCTTGAGACTCACGAGTTAATTAGAAGCTATCCAAGCTCTACCGGTCTTGTGAATGACTAATCCCTTGTAGGGGACTATGAGTCCTCTCAGCATGTCCATCTATACTCATGTATTCGAGTTACACCCAAGAGTACACTATTCTCCCCCATTTTCAGGTGGATATAGTTGTATAGTCAAAGTGTAACCCTAGGACATAGTGTTCGATGACGTCCTTAAGTCTAGAACGATCCGTACTACCAAACGATGAGAGACTTTACATATCCAATGATACTCTCTACAATGAATCTTTGTGGAGTCTCTCGGTGAGTCTATTCGGTACTACTGTTCTCTAACAGATCTACCCACGACATCAGCTAAGGCATCTCCATGGCTGCGTTCATGAGGTCCCTACCTTGTTGTAAGTGGAGCTAAATACCCAAGAGGGGGGTGAATTGGGTATTCTAAAAATTTTCTAAGATGATTCTGTTTTCAAGAAATAAAAACGAGAGATGAACGAGCAAAGAGAAGAGCATTTGGACACGAGAGATTTATCTTGGTTCGGTCTAACAACTTGACCTACATCCAGTCCCCAGACTCTGGGATTTTCACTATAACACTTGATTACACACTCTGCACTCAAGAGTAGTTCTCTTCACTAGAACTCACTCCCCCTTACAAGTTGTAATCAATGAACCCAACCACCAAGCCCCACGACTGTGGTTCTTTACAATAAATGATTTACAAGTAGAAAACTCTCACACGAGTAGATAGTGTTAAACACTGAAGCTTATGTATCAAAAGATAGTACATGTAGAAAACTGAAGGAATAAATGCAAGACTTGAATGAATTTTCATTTTTTGCTGTTGTAGTTCCGAAGAAGACTTGAATGCAACTCTATTTATAGTCGATACTATTAAATGACCGTTGCATTGTTAATTAGACCGTTGGAGATGATGCGGTGGTTAGGAGTAGCTTTGGTCTTCTCTCTCTCTAATCTCTACTTAATCCAGTTTGTCAAGTGTTCGAGTTGACTTCCTCGAATTAATCCGTTGGAGAAGATTCTTGGTTGTAGAAATCATTCATTAATGCTTTGCAACCGTGTGCAGATGGATTACCCAAAAGTATGCAACTTTCTGGACATCGCATTTAATGAACTGAACTACTTTTTGCTTTTTCCTTTAACCCTTCAAAAACGTTCTCTAAACCATCTAAAATTCACTAATAAAGTCATTAAACATAGTTAGGAATATCGAAATAACATTGTAAAGTATTAAGATCAAATAAGAATGTTTTCCAAATTCGTTAGATTTGAATTTCTGGATCAGCGTCACGAACTTGAGTTCAGTTCATGCAGACTCGAGTTTGAAGCTTCAACGTGTAAAAGCGTTTCAAGTTCAAAACTTCTAAAGCGGAGGTTTGCAAAACGAGAACCCGAGGTTTTCAAGACATTAAAAACTTCTTTGCTCTCGGGTTGGTTTAAACTCGAGTTTGGAATTAGTGAACTCGAGTTTCCTCCATCCAGAGAGGAAGTCACGATATTGAGTCTTTGAAAAACTTTGTGCAAAACACAAACTCGAGTCTATTAGTAGACAGGCTCGAGTTTGACCAAAACTTAGTTTTAGTTTTCAAAGGACAAACCTGAGGTTTTCAAAGCAAACTCTAGAGTTTTCTTAATAAGTTGAAAGGTTCATTGTTCTCTGTAAGGTTTGAACTCGAGTTCACAAGCTTAAACTCGAGTTTGTTTTACTCGGAAACTTTGAATGCCTCTCTTTGAAGTAAAGCGGAGGTTTATGAAAATAGGCTCGAGTTTACTTTGATTAAACAATTCTTAAGAGCTCTTCCCAAGTGTAAACTCGAGTTTGCAATGATGAACTCGAGTTTACATGTTTTGTAAACTCTTGAGATTTTTCAAATTTGAAAAGCTTTTACTCGGAATGAAACAGTGCAGAGTTTGTGAAAGACTCATAAAATTTGAAAATCCTTCCCGCCAAAGGTAAACTCGAGTTTGTCATAACAGGCTCGAATTTACGAGTTATGTAAACCAATGAAGATTTTTTCGGAGGTGCAAACTCGAGGTTTAAAACTAATAGGTTCGAGCTTAAAAGTGTTTTAAGAACAGAATGCTCTTGGCCTCTCGCAAACCGGAGGTTTCCAAGTATAAGCTCGAGTTTACACAAAATATGAAAAGACTTAGAACGACACTCAAAAGCAAACCTCTGGTTTAGTGTCAAGTTCAAAGTGCCAATTGGTAAGTTTAGCTCAGCGATAGTGTCGAACTCGAGTCTCACAATCCGGGATCGAGTTTGGCGCGAGAGAGCTTTTAGTTGAAATTCATAACTTTTAACAACCTCCTAACTTATCCAAAAACATCCATGTAATGTTTACATTTGTTAGTAATCATCAAAACACATAGAGAACTAACACTTGTATCTCTATACAAGTAGATGATGTCTTACTAGTCTTATTGAGATCATTAATGCCCTTTCTTGGTGATTCAAGACTAGGAACAAGTTTTAGGTAATAGATATACAGTGTTCTCGAGTCCTCATGATCATGATCTCTATCATTGATCCTTGAGATTAACACATATTCTATTCTTAGGGATTTTATCTTCAAACACATATTTACTTTAAAATAAAGGTGAGACATAAATATGATAAAGATAAAATATGCTCATTTATTAATAATGAAATACTACAACGTAGAAAGAGGTGCTGATCTGTCCTTACAGATTGTCTCTAGGACACCTAAATACTAACACATTCATCAAGTTTTCATTCTCTATAATTAATCTTTCATTTTAAGAGTATTTTCCATGGCTGAAGCTTTGAAAGTGTTTGGTGAAGTTGTTATGACAAATTGCACTAGCTAATTCTCTCAATCAGTGAGACGTAATGGCAACTTGATACTTCAATAGGGGAGTTTTTACTTTTCCATTTCTTTATTTCTACATTGTGTTTGTGATTCCTAGATCTTATGGTGAATATTATAATATTGGACTAATTTATTTTGATGTATTTGGAGATTGGATGTAGCTTGAATCTTTGTTAGATACTTGACATTATGTATAAGCCGACACGCTATCTTCAACCAATTTATGCAAAATCCTCTACTTGTTTACTGGAAGGCAGTGAAACATATCTTGCTTTATTTGGTAGGTACTCTTTATCATGGTCTGATCTTGAGTGCCAGTCCTAGTAGACAGGTTTCAGCCTACTGTGATGCAAACTCGGCATCAGACTGTAATGGCAAAAGAAGCATTACTGGCTTCTGTGTTTATTTTGGATCAAATCTTATTGCTCGGTCCTCTAAAAAGCAAGTCATAGTTGCAAGGTCAAGCACTGAATCTAAGTATCGTAGTATGACTTCGGTTGTTGCTGAAGTTCTATGGATCAAATCTTCACTTCAAACGTTTCATGTGGTTTCCACTGGTTTCAGCCCAAGTGTTCTGTGATAATCTCAGCAAAGTTATGCTGATGGAAATTCCTACCTTACATGCCAGAACAAAAAGGAATTTCTAGTTCAGCATATTCCAAGTTCTTCACAAATAGCATATGGCTTTAATAAGGCTCTTTCACTTAGTTGCTTTTAAGATTACGTAGTGTTTGGGTATTAGAGGTAGTTCAGAGGGGAAGTTCAGATTGAGGGAAGATATTAGAATGTAAATATTAAGTGGTTATAAGCTAACGTGGTTCAACGCAATAGAGGGGATGGGAGGTTATAAATATAAATAAGTAAATTTAAATTGTTAAAAACTGGTCTACTCAATTCATAACTGTAATACAGACAAAATTCAATAGATCATTTATTTTTTAAGCTAAATATAGAGATGATATTCTATGAAGAAAAAGAGAAAAATGATTATAAGAGTATCCTCTTCCATTAATTTGAATGTGACAATCCCTAGAATTGATAATCTGAGCCTTCTTTGTTCACTTAAAGATATGAAATTCAATGTAACTAAATCCAATTGTTTAGACACCCAAAATATCATTGAAATTAAAATGGGAATATAGCAACTTGATATGGAGAATGTAAATGAATAATCTAAATGTATTAATCTATTCATATACAGAAGTTACATATATATACAAGAGATGAAAGCCTCAATCATAATGGCTCTTTATAGCTGTTAATGAGGATTATTCCCTAATCCCTGATTTATTCCTAATTTCCATAACACCCCCCTCAAGTAGGAGCTTAGATATTAATCAAGCCTAACTTTATATAAAGATAGTCAACACGAGTATCATTTAAGGCCTTAGTCAAAAGTTCACCCAATTGGTCACTAGACTGCTTATTCCCCACACAAGTAAAGTTCTTCTTGATCTTATCACGTACAAACTAACAGTCAATTCAATGCGTTTTGTACGTTCATGAAACACAAAGTTGGAGGCTATATGTAGAGCAACTTTATTATCACACTACAACTTCATAGGTAATGACATGGCAAGACCAACCTCTTTAATTAACTGGTGAATCCACATAATTTCCTAAACTAACTGAGCCATGGCTCTATACTCAACTTTTGCACTCAACTTAGAAACCATATCATGTTTCTTACTCCTCTACAATACTAAATTTCCACCCACAATATCCTGTGGTGGATCTTCTGGTAGCATTTGACCCTGCATGATCTGCATCACAAAAGCATTCAATCTTGATGTGGCTATGATTCGTATAGAGTACACCACGACTAGGTGAGCCCTTAAGTAATGTAAGACATGCTTCAAAGCTTCTCACTGAGCAACGGTTGGTGCAGTCATGAATTGGCTAAGCACACTAACTAGAAAGCTCACATCAGGGCGAATTACCGTGAGATAGTTCAATTTCCCAATTAATCTATGGTATCTCTTAGGATAGGCAAATGGCTTGATCTTTTCCAGACCAACTTTCTTTGTTACATCCTCAGGTAGCTCATCAAACGGTATGATGTCATCAATGTCCAAGAAAGGATTAGGAATAATAGGAAAGCTACTTGGTGCTACTCCGAGTTTCCCGGTTTCTTTTAACAGATCAAAAACATATTTCCTTTTTGTCAAAAGGATGCCTTTCTTACTTCTCATAACCTCTATCCCAAGAAAGTGCTTTAACGGACCCAAATCCTTTGTTTGAAAATGAGAATTAAGAAATTCCTTAAGTGATGAGATTCCCGAAGCCTGTAATAACAATATCATCAACATATACTACTAACAGAATCATGCCAGCATCTGTCTGCTGATTAAACACAGAATGGTTACACTTATTCTGACTCAGATCAAACTTCTTAACAACAGAGCTAAACCTGTCAAACCAAGCATGAGAGCTCTGCTTCAAGTCATATAAAGACTTCTAAAGATGACATACCTTCTCACGCTCCTCCTGAGCAACAAAACCAGGTAGTTGGTCCATGTATACTTCCTTAAGAAGATCACCATTTAATAATGCATTCTTAATATCCAACTGATGAAGATCCCAACCATAATTGACTACCATAGAAATGAAGAGCCGAACAGAGGACAATTTTGCAATAGGGGAGAAGGTTTCCAAATGGTCAATACCATAGGTTTAAGCATAACCCTTGGCAACTAGTCAAGCTTTCAAACATTCCAAGGTGCCATCAGCTTTTGTTTTGACTGTGAACACCCACTTACAACCAATAGCCTTCTTGCCAAGACGCAAATAAATGAGATTCCAGGTACTTGCCTTATCAAGGGCCACCATTTCTGCTTCCATCTCAGCACGCCAACCAAGATGGGTCAAGGTTTGTTGGAGAGTAGTGTGAACAGTGAGAGAGTCTAAGGATACTATGTAGGAACATGATGGAGGAAACAAATGATTATAGGAAATAAAGGAAGAAATAGGATACGCTACTACAAAAAGTGAATATTACTTCCTAAAAAGACGTCCTTATTTTAAAAAAGGAAGTAAAAAGTATAGGAGGTGGCAATTTCGTAATTATTTGGCTGAATTTTGAGACTTAAGCGTCCTAAATATAATTTTAGGATGTTGAAAATTAATTTAGGCATCCTAAAATATATTAAGGACGCCTAAAATTAATTTTTTTGGCGCATTTTGAGAAATTTGTTGGCGCCGGGAATTTTTTTGGCGTCTGAAAATAAAATTAGGACACCAATATTGAATTTTAGGTGTCCTAAAATTAATTTTTTGGCGCGTCTTCATGAATTTTTTAGCACATTTTGATGAATTTTTTGACGCGGGAAATTTTTTAGCGTTCTAAAATTTAAATTAGGACACCAAAATTCAATTTTACTCAAATCAAAGAAATAGAAAATAATCAAATTAAATCAACAAGATTGAAACTTTTACTAATTAAATGAAAGAAATTGAAAATAATATTAATGAAATCAAAGAAATCAAAACTTTTACTAATCACATCAAAGAAATTGAAAATAATCAAATCAAATCAAAGAATGCAAAAATAATACTAGTCAAATCAAAGAAATTGAAACTTTTACTAAACAAATCAAAGAAATTGAAAATAATCAAATCAAACCAAAGAAATCGAAACTTTTACTAATCAAATCAAAGAAATCAAAAATAATACTAATCAAATCAAAGAAATTGAAAATAATACTAATCAAATCAAATCAAAGAAATAAAAATATATATATATTTAAGATGCCTACAAGGGAAATTTTTTGACACCAAGGTAATTTTTTAAAAAATTTGGCTCTAGGGTATTTTTTGGCATCCCGAAATTCGTTTGGGAGGCCAAAAATATTATTTTGGTGTCCGAATATGGTTCGGGATGCCCAAAAATTATTTGTGGCATCCCGAATATGGTTAGGATGCTACAAATAATTTTTTTGGCGTCCGAAACAAATTTGGGATGCCAAAAATATTATTTTTGTATTTATCATCGGACTAGCTATTCGATCTCTCACGGTGGGCTACACAATCGATCTCCCACACACGCGCTAAAACTCCTCTCCTCTTCCACTCATCTCGTGCCTCGTCTTCCCTCCATCTGCCCTCCCCGATCCCCTGCTCCTCCTCCGATTCAGCCGTGCCATGAGAAGTTCGAGATGAAAACATATCGAGTTTCCCCTTGCCGCCGAGATCGAAACCTAGTGACACCGAGATGCCGCCTCGGTGATGCCGGAAACCGCCCTTATTGTAGATATGAGTTTCCTCTCTGCTCCTCTTTCATTACAGATCTGGTTTTCTGGGTTTGTTCTCTTTATTGTTTTTTATTTGTGATTTTTCTGGGTTTGTTCATTGGTTTCTTATATTTTTCTAGGTTTGCTTTTGTTACCTTCTTCTGGAGCCTCCGATTCTTTGGCATGTTTTTTTTGTTTTTGTTTTATTGGGTTGGTTCTTAGAGAACTACCGGTCTAGAGCAAGGTTTGCGCCGTCGTGGAGAGCGCTAAGATGCTAATCTTCGTTTGCCCAAATTGTTGCTTGCTGAGACGAGACGCTGCTCTTCGATGGCTTCACTCATTAGCCCCGAACCTGAGGTTTGGGGGGTTTTTTTCTTTTTAAAAAAAAAAAGTAATATGGCGTTACGAATAAATTTCGGGATGCCTTATGTAAGGCGTCCTGAAATTTATTCAAGACGCCAAAAGTAATATTTTTTACTACTCCCTTCAAGATGTCCCTCTAAAAAAGGACATTAATTGGGTCTTATTTAGGACGTTTTTTTGGGTTTTTTGTAGTAGTGATAGGTACAAATACGCTTACCTTTGCATGAGGCAATAGGAAAGTCATCAAAAGTATCAGAATCGTGTCAACTTCAAAGGTAGAAGTAGAAGTATCAAGAGTGTTAGGAATATCAGGCACTGGTGCTAGTTTAAAAGCAAGAGTGGAAGGAACTAATGTCGGATTAGACACCGAACTTGGTACTAGTGGGTCATGAACACATATCCTGATTGCAATCTTTGATCATCTTGGTTAGTTTGGAAACTTGAATCTGTGTAACCAGTTACACATAGCTCATCATCCAAGCCACCATATACCAAGAATAAATCCTTTGTCCTTTTTAAGTACTATAGGATATTCTTGATAGCAGTCCAGTGACTCTCACCGGGATCTTGTTGATATCTTCTGCTTCTGGCAAATGACACATCCAGTCGAGTACATAATATGGCATACATGATAGATCCAATGGCCGAGGCATATGGAATCTTACTCATGCGGTCTCTTTGATCTTGTGTACTAGGACACTGATCCTTACTGAGATGAATGCCATGAGACATGGGCATGCAACCCCTTTTGGAATTCTGCATATTGAACCTATGCAGTATCTTGTCTATGTATGTCTCTGACTTAGGCATATCAGCCTCTTCGATCTATCTCTATAGATCCTGATCCCTAGGATGTTAGTGGCTTCGCCTAAATCTTTCATTGAGAAAGACTTTCCTAACCAAGAATTGACACTCTGCAAGGTAGGAATGTCATTCCCAATGAGTAGGATGTCATCAACATAAAGCACTAGAAATACAATTGTGCTCCCACTAACCTTCTTGAAACACAAGGTTCATCGATGTTTTGAATGATCCAAACTCTTTGACTACTTCATCAAAACGATGATTCCAGCTCTGAGATGCTTGCTTCAATCCATAAATGGATTTTTGAAGCTTGCAAACTTAAATAGAGTCCTTTGGACACACAAAATCCTCAGGTTGTGTCATCTACACATCCTTAAGGAGCTTTCCATTAAGGAAGGCTATTTTGACGTCCATTTGCCATATTTCATAGTCATAATATGATGCAATGGCAAGAAGGATTCTGATTGATTTGGCCATTGCAACTGGGGAAAAGGTTTCAACATAATCCACACCATGAGTTTGAGTGAATCCTTTTGTAACCAGTCATGCCTTGAAGATATTTACTTTTCCATCCATGTCACTTTTCTCTTTGAAAACCTACTTGCACCCAATGTTTTTTACACCTTCAGGTGGATCGACTAAGGTCCATACCTTATTGTCGTACATGGATTGCATTTCAGACTTTATGGCATTAAGCCATCTTTCGGAGTTCGGTCCCACCACGGCCTCTCAATAGGTAGTTGGCTCATTCTGCTCAATGAGCAAAACATCACGACTTCCAGTAATCAGAAATCCATATCTTTGAGGCTGTAGCCGTGATTTATTGGACCTTCATGGGCCTTGTGTTACTTGAGTAGGCTCAACAACTTCTTGTGAGTTTTCTCTGTTTTCCATCTGTGGTTCTACATTGTCTTGTGACTCTCGAACTTCTTCGAGGTTCATCTTACTCCCACTAGATCTTTTAGAGATAAACTCTTTTTCAAAAAAGATACCATTCTAAATAACAAACACTTTGTGATTAGTGGGATTGTAGACATAGTATCCTTTAGTTTCCTTAGGATACCCCACAAAAAGGCATTTTGAGGATCTGGATGATAATTTATCAGAGGCATGGTGTTTAACGTAAACCTCACATCCCTAAATTTTTAGAAACGACAAACTGGGTTTCTTCCCAGTCCATATCTCATATGGTGTCTTTTCAATTGCCTTTGATGGAACACGGTTTAGTGTGAACGCAGCTGTTTCTAGGGCATGGCCCCAAAAAGAAGGTGGAAGATCTTTTTGACTCATCATAGATCGAACCATATCTAATAGAGTTCGATTCCTCTGTTCAGAAACACCATTCCATTGAGGTGTTTTTGGAGGAGTAAGTTGTGAGATGATCCCACAACTCCTAAGATGGTCAATGAACTCTTGGCTCAAATATTCACCACCCCGATCAAATCTAAGTACCTTAATTGTTTTGCCCAGTTGGTTTTGCACTTCATTTTGAAATATTTTGAACATTTCAAAAAATTCAGACTTATATTTCATTAGATAGATATACACATACCTACTAAGATCGTTTATAAATGTAATGCAATACAAATTACCTCCTTTGGCAGAGGCATTCATTGGTCCACGAGACATTAATATGTATGAGGCCCAATAAATCGCTGACCCTTTTACTACGCCCGTAAAAGGTGCCTTTGTCATATTTCCCAATAAACAAGACCCGCATATATCAAATGATTCAAAATCAAATCAGTCAAGAAATCCATTTTGATGGATTTTTGAAATGTGTTTCTCATTTATATGGCGTAGACGACAATGCCATAGGTAGGTCAGATTCAAATCATTTGACTTGATCCTTTTGGTAGTTTTGTCATAGATATGTCCATTCAATTTTCTACTGTCCTTGGGACCCTGCACATTTATACAAATGTGAGAACCACATGCGGTATCTAATACTCGTGTTGAGGAAGTAGAAAAGTGAATATCTACGACATAGATAGCTGAAGCGATAGCCCTGTTATCCTTGTTCTTTTCCAGATCTTCGAGGTAGAGTTTGCAATTCCTCTTCCAATGACCAATTTCATTGCAGAAGAAGTGACCTCATCCTTCGGAGGTTTTGCCTTCTTGGTTTTCCGTTTCCTACCCCTTCCTTTCCGAACGGACAAAACAAGTATTGGGCCTCTTCTTAAGGCTTAGCTCGGCAGTTTTGAGCATCCCATGCAGTTCCTCCATGTTGTTCATGTTGTAATCCATGACAAAGTGATCATAAATTCCTAGGAGTGAGTTTAAGATCACATCTGTAGCTAACTCCTGGGACATAGGGAATCCAAGCCTCTCAAAGTGATCAATGTAGCCTTTCATTTTCAACATATGAAGACTAACTGATTCACCTTCAGCCATCTTGCAGGAAAATAAGACCTTTGTGGTCTCATATCTCTCTTACCTTGCCTGTTGCTGGAACATTTCCATAGGATGATCAATCATCTCGAGGCCTCCACATGTTCTAGATCTCTATCGAGGTCTGGAACCATAGTGGCAAGCATAAGGCATCCTGCATCCACAAAGTCATCCTTATGCTTCGTATAAGCATTAGTATGAGCTCTTGGATCAGTAGTTGTAGGCTCGTCAGGAATGGGTTGATCGATGAGATACTCCTTTCTTTCCTGCTTAGGATCAACGCTTAAGTTCCCAAACATGTCAAGAAAGTTTGTCTCATCGAGTTCGTCCTTCTCAAGGACTGATCGCATTGATGGTGTTGTAGTATTACTAGACTACATGATTCTACAACTAAAAGATATGCAAAGTTTAATTACTAACCTCCCATTGATTTAACAACCCTCATTATAATTAGTGGGCTAAGATCCATATTTGGCTTAAATTTAAGTCTGTTTTGGCAAGACGCTTAAAATCAAGTTATTTAGGTAGGCAATCTCTTTGCCAATTACATCACATGTAACTCTTAGATCTTTATGGTATTCGATCATCATATGACCTAGCATGTTTAATCTCATCTAATGCCTTGAGATCCAAAACCGTTTTGATGATTTCAATTAAGTCAAGACAACAATGAATGTTGAGTACCACCATTACTCACTCTTATCTCACCAAGATAACTCAAATGCATCCACTTTGGTGAAACATACAAATGGGTGATCTAGGTTTTGACAAGTATTCATTAATTGACGGCATTATGACTTAAGATTTTATTCAGAAGTTATTATTTGATATAATCTAATTAATCCTATTAATTCTACTTATATGAATGCAATCACAATTGTATCTCATATAATCTCTAAATTAATTATGAGTGATCTAATCAAATCATAATTAAAACTCAAAATTAATGATGAGTGATCTAATCAAATCATAATTAAAACTCTAAATTAATGATGAGTGATCTTAATCAAATCATAATTAAAACTCTAAATTAATTATGCAGTGATCAAATCAAGAAATAATTAAAACTATGACATAACATGGCTCACACTTAACCTAAAATCCTCTCAAGCCAATGAGAGGACTTCTCTAAATAAGAAAAGAGAAATACATCAGGAGAAACCTCGTTTCAACATACGAGGGGAGTGAGATGAGAAAAGAATGTACATCAAGATTATTTAGAGAAAGGCATGGCACGCAGGCCATATTTAAATAATACAACATTTGTAAATTCTAGAGTCATATTGTTCACTATACCCAAACAACTTTGAATAATTAATCACAACAAATATTAATTCATACAATATGAAAGAAAATATCATGATTAAATTATCGAGTTTATATTATATTATATAATATAATATCATGATTTAAATTATCGCGCTATGAATAGTTAGCCAATCCCTACGGCGGTCTTGCTAATCATATTGTTTTAGAAATATTGTTTCAAAAAAAAAATTCAAGAACAACTTGTTTCAAAATTAACGTTCCTGGAGCTTTTCAAAAAGGTATAATCTTTCGGAAAGATTGTTTCCTTAAAAAATTTTAAACCCCATATACAACATTGAAGTTGTCCGACCATGATGGAACGTGATCAACCTAGCATGATCGATCCAGAGTGATACGACACTGTTCATAACAACGTGATCGAACGTCCAAGCACGGCCGAACGTGATCAATCATTCTGCGTAATCAGATCACGAGCGTCATCGATGTCGATCTGAACGCTTAAGAACATGACTGATCCGCGAGCGTGATCAACGATTCGAACCACAAGAAACGCCATGTAACCCGACTAGCGATCTGTAGAAACCCTAACGAGAGTTTTCAATTTAAACACTTAACAAGATTTGATTTTGCATATATATCACATATATAAATACATGTAAAAACCTAACTTAAACGGACGGTTGATCCGGCTCGATGCCCTTTGTGGGGATCCATACACGCGGCGGAAGGATTTTATTACATTTAAAAATTATGAATTCCTTGAGAGGATCTATCAACGACGTTTAAATCAAGTTAGAAAAGAACCGAATCATACCTATACGAACTGGTGTGCGTATCATTCTATTTGAACACGTGGGCTACCTACTTGATCAACAAAAGTCGACTCTATGAATCCCTTCCTCTGGTATCCACATGAATAGCCTTGAACACGGACGGCGGCGTGCTAACGCCTTCGGTATTCACGCGTCTCTTCTTTTTCTCTCTAGGGTTTCTCACGGCTTTTCTAATACGTCGAAAAAATGTCCCGTAAGTTTTTCAAAACCCCATAGGCGTATTATATATATAATTAATCCCTATTAATCTTGAAATATGAATTTGGATTAAAATAATATATTAATTAAATCTATCTAATAGATCTAATCAAATCTATTTATTTAATCCAAATTAAAAGCCTTCGATTTAATTTATCTCTATAAATTAAACTTGAGATATGATATCTATCTATTTAATTAAATCATGCGATACTATATCTCAATTCTAATTAAATCGGATATATGATATCTTTATTCAAAAATCAAATAGAGATACTATATCTCTATTTGTTTTAGATATTTAATTTATCAAATAAATTAAACACAAAACAAATATTATATAATAATATTATAATCTCTATTAAATAATAATATTATATTATTTTAAATTTAATAATATATATATATATATCCATCCTAGATTAAATACAGTATTTATTAAATCTTAGACATATCTAAGATTCAATGAATCTGGACACTGTTGCTCATGCTGGGCTATTGATCAAACCATATTTTTATGTATTATTTTATGATTAATTTGGGATTTAATCATGTTAATTGGGCCAAAAATGTATTATTTATGATTAATTTGGATTAATGAGTGATTACATGAAAAATGTGTTAAAAGGGTAAAATTGTCATAATTATTGTAATTACTCTTATACATTATTTCTTAGGAAGATTTGATATTGGCTTGATTGGTTTAAATTGTAGGTGCCTGAAGAAATTGGACCAAATTTGAAAATGGAAGTTTGGACTCAAGTTGTAAAAATTTCAATTTAGTCCCTCTGCAAAACTTTTTAAAAGTTGCAATTAGGTCCCTGCAATGAAACACAATGTTTTGACTATAAAGTAAAGTAGGTCATCCTTGAGTTTTTTTTTTTTTTTTTTTTTTTTTTTGACGCTGGGCAATGAAAAGGAAAGGAATTAGCGCCACGCAAGAACGAGACACGAGGATAAATATATTAGCATCGCGGATTGAATGAGGGCACTTTTGAATTCACCATCGACTCTTCCCTCTCATCTTCGTCCCTCAACACCTCGCCGACAATTTCCTCTTCCACCCTTGCCCCTGACGAGCGTCATTCCTTCTTCGTCAACCACCAAGCTCAAGCACCGTGAGTGGAGGGAATGCTATATACAACCAGCCAGAGCCGTGAACAAGAGAAAGGGGGGATTTAGACCATCTTCGACTTTCATCATCTTCCTCACCTCCTTCATTGTCAGCTTCCGTCAGCTGGGCACCACCAGCGACCTTCCACTCTCTATCTCTCTCTCTCCATCGGCATGCTCTGTTTCAAAATTTTCTAATTCATTCCATGGGTGTCTTGTGAGATTTGAACGAGTTCCTGCAACCTTATGTTCATGGGTGGCTGATTCCCTGGCTTCTTGGTGATGAGGATTAATGTTTGAGCTCAATGGACTTCATAGGGGAGTTATTCTATCATTTTATTAGTCTAGATTTATATATTTAGGTTGCCTAGTTTTAGGAATTATTGTGTATAAATTCTGGAACTGAGATTATTGTTTATTGTCTCTGTTAATTTGATAATTGTAGTTGAGATTGGATTTTGTGGTGTGAAAAATATATGTTTTAATTTCTTGTGGTTGCAATGAGATTATATTAGTTAGCGTGTTATTGTCTAGTTAATGTGGTTGATTTGTACCCTTTGGGGACTGTTATGTACTCAATTTCAAGAAGACTTATGTTGCATTATTCCAATTTTAATTGCACATCAAGTGGTGTTTTAACAATTTCTCAAGAGGTAGTGGTTAGCTATATTTGTAGGAGCTACTATTAATTGAGAATATTGGACTCAAGTGTTATCTTGAGGTTTATCTTAAGACTTGATGAATTTTAACTCCTATAATCTTTTATGAGCAAGGATAGTCATTTCTTCATTACCAAGAACGTTCATCATTCATATTTTCACTTCGTTCATTCCATTCACTCATTCACCATTTTATAAAGAACATACCAAAAATAATAGTTAACATTTAATTAAATTGCATTCATTATTTAGTTTATTATTTCAAAAAGCCAAAACCATTTTCCCTTGTTTTATTGCATTTACATGACATTTAGATTACTTAGGATTCAATAAAAGGCTCCTCGAGAGAGAGAGAGAACGATCTTAGGGTTGTCTATACGCAATCCTTGGTTATTTTTTATTGTGGATCCCAAGGCTAAAGACAAAAAGAACCTCATCAGCTATTCTTGTGTTCGACCCTGTAGGCCCACATGATATTGGCAGTAAGTCAATACTGTACCAACCCACAAGTCGCAAGCGGCTTCTAGCAAGACATTGCAACTACCCAATTCATATGGAGATTGATGATACAATACAACCTATCACACAACCATGTCACGTTTCTTTTGTCACGCGATAATTTGGTCAAGGATGAGGCATGGATAATGTCAACTTACTATTCTTGACCATTACTTTCTCGATTCTCGAGTAGTCTAATAATTGAAATCGAAACTCCTTTTCTTCGTAGTATGGCCATACATTTCTCAGACCCACTCATCGAGGGGCCCAGTATTATCTCTCTACAAATGTGAGGGACAAATTCCATCTTGACCATTCACATTCCTCTGCATAAAAACCACTGATCCCGATCATAGCCTTTATCATCACTCGGTCAATGGTGACTTTTGACTAGGTCAAAGATCAGTGACTCATCATGTAGGAATCCATGATGATCTCAGGTCAAAGGGCGTTGTGACGCGGTTATACATGAGATAGGCTTATGACTAAATCCATGCAGATTTCTCATAGTGGGTCGGTCCAGCACCTTGTACTCTTATAAGTGCCTATGACTTTGATTCGTATCTCCATACCTCATCCAAGGACGGAGCTTGAGAAAAATATTTGGGGGGGCCAAATGTATACTCATTAACTAATTAAAAAGGAAAAAACATTTGGGGGGGGGGGAATGTATAATTTTTTGGGGTAAATGTATAAAAAAAATTAACTTTCAGTCAATTTT
Organism: Acacia acuminata; assembly: GCA_019022655.1. Lineage (NCBI taxonomy): Eukaryota > Viridiplantae > Streptophyta > Magnoliopsida > Fabales > Fabaceae > Acacia > Acacia acuminata. The sequence goes on from JAFJYI010000013.1 coordinate 1,796,300, forward strand.
TAGAATTTTTTTGGGGGGCCGTGGCCCCCCCCCTTATCTTAAAAGCTCCGCTCCTAACCTCATCAAAGCCATACTGGTCTTATTTCATCTTTGCTCCCGTGTAGATGACCGACCAAGGACATTTAGAATAATCTTTAAGATATATCCAAGGATACAATTATCACTATAAACATGCAAATGAAATGATAACTAAATGGAGAATACTTTAAATGACATTAACGTTTAAAGTACAATGACTTGCCCTTAGGGCATAATTTCCAACAGATTCATAGCCCTTACCAATAACTCGCTTCATCTTGAGATCTTGAATCAAACAATGGTCAAGAAATAAAGTAATAAGACAGTTTGATTGTGTACATACTAATAATTAATAAGGGTGCTAGAAATTTCAGAGCAGATAGATGAACATCACTGTAACTGCATTATTGTATAATTTTTTTGTAAGTGATAACATAAATTACAATCAATACCAAGGAAGACCTCAGAATATTAAAACATACTCACTGTTTTAAATTTCACTCTAAAACAAGAGAAAAAACATACTGACATACCCGTCCAACTCTTCCTAACATATAGAAATACGAGAAACAACAGAAACAAGCCTTATTCTTCTAGGTGGTGTGGGTGAAATAAACAGCGTAATACCATTGTATTTCAACCAACAACCAAATATTTGGATAAACTATACTTATGTATGCTATCATGTAACTGCTGAGTACTAACAACCACTGTAGATGAAGCAACTAATATTGGGTGAACCATTCTGTGATTTCAATTAGGAGGAGGGCAGAAGAACGGGACGGAGGGAATAGTGGTAGGGATTTTGGGAATAGAAGGAATCTTAGGCAATGGAGGAAGAGGAGGAAGTGAATTGGGTTTGGGAAGATTTGGGAGATTTGTAGGCAAAGGAGGAACATTAATTTTTGGTTGAGGAATTGTAGGGATTGAAGGAAAAGGTGGCAATCCTGTTGGTTTAGGAAAGTTAATTGGAATTCCAGGAATGTTTGGTATGGAAGGTTGTGTTGGTTGAAGAAGATGACGAGCTGCTTCTACACTTGAACTCATCATCATGCATGAGAATGTGAGAGCCATGAGAAAAAAGGCTTTGATGAAGGATTTCCCAGAGGAAGAAGCCATGTCTGTGTTATGAGCTGATACGTAATTAAGATGCAGAAGAAGAGAATATAGGAAGAAGATTGCTAAATTTGAGCTTTGATGAGAATCCATGAAGGTTTCATGGTGTTTATATAGATAGAGGTAGGTAGGAAGGACTCATGTGTGGTTTAAGAACCATAAAAGAGACTTTGAAATATTTTTAATATTTATTAATTCGCCAAACTCCGTCCTCGACGCCTGGAACTTCGTCAAGTGACAAGCTGCCAAACTCTAAAGTGCATGTATATATAATTAATTAGGAGCGAGTCCAGGAGAAATTTGTCATGTTCACATTTAAAAATAATAAGATTTATACTGTAAAGAAGAATATTTCAAGAAGTTTTTGGAAGAAGATTAATTGGTTTGGCGAACTATACGATGTCCTTTTTCTCTTTCTATTGAACTTAGCTTGGATATTTCACCAGCTTCTGAATTTGAAATTTCAGTTCAAGCTTCTAGAATAATAATGACGTGGTTAGTTCTCAACTCACCAGAGTTTTATGCTTAGAAAGATCAAACCTCAAATTTTCCCAAACACAATAATGAGAGAGAGACAAATTGCTTGGTCGTTCTTTCATTTGTAATTAAAAAACATTTTCGTCCAAAGACTTTTTCACATATGTATGCCACGTGTTACCGTGTTGTGTGCTCTAGTTTACACGCAAGGGGAGTGGATGAAGACAACTTTTGATACCTTAGGCATTTGGGCTTCTTTTTCATGTTTAATGCATACACATAAAAACAAAAATTATTTTGAGATTTCTGTTGTAAAATTAAATAAAAATAAGAAGACTAGAAAATAGTTTAAAAAAAAAAAGAGAGGAAATAACAAGATAAGAGAATGAGAGAGAAGATAATGAACTTTCTCATTCACTATATTTCATTGGTGCTCAAATGGCCTCTATTTATAGGCCTCTATATGTTGAAGACTCTATAAGATTTACAAGCACATAAATTAGAGAATTAAGCAACATAATGATGCAATTGAAGGTTATAGGAAATATGTACTAAAGCTCCTTCAATTTGGGAGTTCCAAGTACCATGAAATGGAATCCTATGCATAAAGTTATGGATATCCACACACGTACATATTATTCATAACACCCCCTTTAGATGTTCATAAATAAATATTGTGTCTCATTAAACTTTATTAGGAAAAACCCATTGGGAAAAAAACCTCAATAAAGGAAAACGAGTACACAATGTTTACTCCCCCTAATAATAACATCACTTTATGTCTTTGAGTCCATACATATTCCAATACCATGCACTAACTTTTCAAATGTTCTAGTTGGCATGTCTTAGTAAACAAATATGCAAAGTTGTCACATGAGCTAATTTGCTTAACATTATTGTCACCACTCTTCATAAAATCACACTACTACAAAAATTGGATATTGCTACCCTAAAAAACGTCCTTATTAAAAAATAGGAAGTAAAAAATGAAGGCGTGTAGCATTCATGTAAATATATGGAAGGAAAATGAGCCTTAGGCGACTGAATTGAATTTAGGTCGCCAATATTTGAATTTAGGCCACCGAATTGAATTGAATTGTGTCGCCAATATTTGAATTTAGGCGACGAATTGTATTCGGTCGCCCAAATTGAAATAATTTTTTTTTAGAATAAAATTTATTTGTTTGGCGCCGTAAATGGATTTGTTTTTTTTAATTTTTTTAACATTGGCGACCCGAATTCAAAGTCGCCAATTTGATTTTAGTTTTTAAACTGAATTGCATTGTCGCCCAAATTCGATTTTGGGAGACCGAATTGCATTCAGTCGCCTAAAATGAAATTTTTGGCTCCTATTAGGTTTGTTTTTTAAATTTTTTTAACATTGGCGACCTGAATTCAATTGGTCGCCTAAATTTAAATATTGGCGACTGAATTGCATTCAAGTCGCCCAAATTGATTTTGGGTGACCGAATTGCATTCGGTCGCTTAAAATGAAGATTTTTTTGGCTCCAAAAAACTCTTGAAAATTGATATCATATTTGAGACTTTAGACTACCTAAATACCAATTCAGTCGCCTAAAATGAAATTTTTGGCGCCATTTAGGATTTTTTTGGCTCTAAAAAACTCTTGAAAATTGATATCATTTTTGAGACTTTAGACTACCTAAATACCAATTGGTCGCCTAAAATGAAATTTTTGGCACCATTTAGGATTTTTTTGGCTCCAAAAAAACTCTTGAAAATTGATATTGAGACTTTAAACTACCTAAATACCAATTCAGGTCACCTAAAATGAAATTTTTGGCGCCATTTAGGATTTTTTTGGCTCCAAAAACTCTTGAAAATTGATATTGAGACTTTAAACTACCTAAATATCAATTCAGGTCGCCTAAAATGAAAGTTTTGGCGCCATTTAGGATTTTTTTGGCTCCAAAAAACTCTTAAAAATTGATATCATTTTTGATACTTTAGACTACCTAAATACCAATTCAGGTCGCCTAAAATGATTTTTGAGACTTTAGACTACCTAAATACCAATTCAAGTCGCCTAAAATGAAATTTTTTAATTTCATTTATCCCTTCTCTCCTCTGCACACCATTTAATTCCCCCACGTACGTCTTCCTCTTCTCATTTTTGATCTGCACATACGCCTTCTTCTTCTCTCCTCTACACCCCATCTTCTCTTTCGATCTATTCCTACTCCTTCAACACTCTTCGATCCGGGTCGGGCGAGGAGACCGAGCAACGAGACGCGCGAGAATCTGCACTTCGGAACAAGAGTCACCATCGATTTCATCCAAAACGCTACCGCTAGTAAGTGTTTTTTTAGATCGACTCTTGTTGATTTTTAGATCCGAGAGAGCACCAATTTTTGCAGATCTGAAATTACTCGTTTTTTGCATTATTGTTCCTTATTCCTTCCATTTTAGGGGATTAGAATGTGAGTCATTAGAGACTTGTTAGGTTTTTTTTTTTTTTTCATTGTATCTTCCTTGTTGTCTTTGTTTTGATTACTCTCTTTGTGTTCTTTTCTTGTTCTTGCTTTGGTTTTGGAATTTCTTGCTTGTAACATAAAAAAGAAAGTATTTACGGAATTTATTTTTGATTTGTTCTTCCATGGCCAACCCGTGGAGGTTTTTTTTTAAAAAAAAAAAAAAAAAAAAAAAAGCGACTGAATTTAATTCAGGTCGTCTTACATTAGGCGACCCGAATTAAATTAAGGTTGTCTAATGTAAGACGACGAATTAAATTCAGTCGTTTAATGTAAGACGATCTCGAATTAAATTCAGTCGTCAAAAGTTTTTTTTTACTACACCTCACGAGACGTCCCTAGAAAAAAAGGACGTTATATGGGTCAAATTTAGGACATTTTTGATGTTTTTTGTAGTAGTGTCATGAGTGAAAAAGAATTCTGGAGAAATGTTTTGTTCTATCTCCTTTATTTTATCCTCCTTTCATTTGATGAGCTATGCATGTTGTATTATCTTCATATAGTATTTTGAAATCTTTTGTTTACAAAACGAACTATACATTGATTAGATATATTGAGTCATTGACCTTATACAAACACATTCTCGACATGCCTTATGAACTGCAATTATTTTTGCATGATTTTTTTGAGGTAGCTGCTAAAATTTGTTTCATTTTTTGACACTTTGAGGAAAAAAGTGCCCTTGAAAAACTTCGGATAAATTTATACCTTGACCCATAAATTAAAAGGGCAAGCACTAATAGTTTGTGATTATAAGTGGGGTGAAGCCCATGACCTCCTACTTACAAAGAAAAGCTAGGCTGCCAGGCCAGTGACTTTTTTCTTATTTGAACTTGCTAAAATTAACTTTTGAATATATCATCCAAACAAACTTACGACAAATTGACTTTTTTTTTTTATATAAATCACATTACGCTAATAAAATTTCACCCCAAATTCAGTTTATATAAGTTTGTTGGAGTAAAATTCACTTTTACAGACATTAACCAAAATAAGTCTGAATAATCAATGTCAATTCTTCCAAGTTTTAGGGAGAAATTGTAGTTACCGGAGACAGCCACTACTACAAAATACCTAAAAGACGACCTAAAAAAGACCCAATTAACGTCCTTATTCTACGGGACGTCGGGGAGAACGTAGTTGTAGATGGTATATTTAGCGACTGAAATTGTTTGGTCGCCTCTTAATAGACGACTGAACACAAATCGTCGCCTCATATGAGGCGACTGGACACAAATCAGTCACCTCTTATGAGGCGACACCGAACACTATTCGTCGCCTCATATGTGGCGACCGGATTTGTGTTGAGGTCATCGCATATGTGACGACTGAAAAGCATTCGGGTCGCTTCATATGGGGCAACCTCAATTTTCGTGTCACTTCTTATGGGTTCGTTTTTATCATTTTAGGCCTCATCTTTGGAAATAGGCGACCGATTAAAATCAAGTCGCCTCTTATGATCATTTTAGGCGACCCGATTAAAAATCGGGTCGCCTCTTATGATCCAAAGACGCCCGAATTGATTTTCGTGTCGCCTTAAATTATTTTTTTAAAAAAAAAAATATGCTTGCTATTTTGTTTGGCCAATTCGCCGCAAATACTTTACAAAATAATTAAATATTCGGGACGACAAAAATAAATTTTATTTCAAAAAAAAATTAAATATCATGGCGCGAATAAAAAATTCTCCCATATTACCTTATTTGGCAAATTTTAGGCGTCTTGAAACAATATCGGGACGTCAAAAATGAATTTTATTCCAAAAGAAATTAAATATCATGGCACCAAACAAAAAATTCTCATATTTCTTATGGCGGGAAGCAATTAAAGCGTCCTTAAAAAATGTTAGAACGCAAAAAATCAATTTTAGGAGTCTTAAACTTCTATTCGGGACGTTGAAGGCATCATTTTCCTATATATAATTACAAAAATGCCATTGTCTTCATTTTTTACTACCTGTTTTTTAATTAGGACGTTTTTTAAGGTAGTAATATCCAATTTTTGTAGTAGTGAGTTAAACAAGCCACGTGCCGTCCAGAAAGTATTTTGCTTCCAACAGATTTTGCATGAAACCGTAGATGAAGTTTCCTTCAGCATCAACGTTGACTCTGATCCATCCCTCTTCCGCCGGAATCCAAGGGCTCACACGATCCTTATTGGCGATGCTTCTTCACACATTTAAATACTCTTTAAACAAATAAATAATTATAAAAATATCATAGTTCTTTGTTGGAGCTAGTTATGATACATTAATTTATTCAATTCGCTCAAACGCAACACGAATTATCAAACATGTCTTTCAAAACGCAATTATATTGCAGGAATCGCTCTAAAGTTTTAAGTCAAACCCTACTTTTATATATATAATATTAATATAATAGGTTGAGTAATATTAAAGTTCTAAATGCGTCTATTTGATGCAAAACATTTTCTATTCTTCATATGATCAATAAAGATGCGAAAAAAAATTTTTATTCAACAATCTCCTCTTTATGCTCTGGATCAAAACATTCACTGAGGCCATGAAAATAGATTAACAAGAAAATATGTGCATTTATAATCAATTGATATGTACCAGGAATGAGTGGTTCAGTCCTGAAATAATTGGACTAACCTTCAATAATGACTTCCGCAACATCGACATGATGGTGACACCTTTTACATAAGGAATGCACCCTAAGGTGTCAATCTAAGGGTATCGTGTTAATCCTTCCATTAACCGAGTGGGGTTGGCAACAGTGTACTACCCTCTTAGACCTGGGATCCCGTAAAAAAAATATATATATATTAGATGTGTGTTATATATATATATATATATGTGTTTGTGTATATACATATATATATATATGTGTATATATATATAAATGTATGTGTGTGTGTGTGAGATGTTTTAAGGCAAGAGTAAAGTTAATATCTTTTGGGGATTATCTCTCATTAAAATTAAAAGCGATTAATAGATTTATAAAACAAATTATCTTTTAAAGTTATCTTAGTTAGTTTAGGCAACATTTTGATTGATTGTAATCATTTCCTTATTCCCCTCTTTATTGCCTCATGAGTGTTCTTCTTGGGGCCTATATATAGCTTAGCAATGTTCTCATATCTATCAATAAGAGAGTTTATTCTTCATCTCTGACTAAAACATGTACAAATAAATAATTATAAGTCAACAAATGACATGGCGCGTTCACCTAAGAATTTCTCCACATATAAGAAAACTTAACTCCAGGTCTGCAACGATTAACGTTGTAAATTGAGTAAAAGTTGAGTGACCATAACCAAAATCAAAATGAGGGTGAATCAAACATCATATTAACCCTAAATTAAAAGGGTTAAAGTGAAAATTTGCTTCAAAGTTTTCATTAGTGGTATGTGGTTCAAGACCGGGGCGGATTTAGGGGGGCTAGGGGTGGCCCCCGCCCCCCTAAAACTATAGAAAAGGACCCAAAATTTTAGAGAATCATATTTCAGCCTCATAAAAGTTTCAATATTTTCACTTTAGTCCTTAATATTTGTGTCATACAGGGACTAAAATGAAAATATTTAAATTTTTATGAGGCTCAAATATGATTCCTGAAACTTTGGGTCCTTGTCTGTAATTTTCGCCCCCCCTCAACATCATTTTCTGGCTCCGCCCCTGGTTCAAGATATTGAATTTGAGCTCTGTCCGGGTTATCTGAGCGATGGTTGGGAGGGATCCAGAGAGAGGTGAAATTAGTGGATTCTCGATTGACTCCACCGAATCCAATAAGTGGGTTTTTCTAGGAGTGCGAGGATGATTTATAGTATCCGGAAATTTTTGTTAGATTAATATTGTCTCACAGATGTGTTAAAAGATGAGCAAAATCAGCCCATCGGTAAAAAAACATTAACGTTGTTAATCATTAAAAAATTAACATTGATAGTTAACATATTTAAATTTTAGTAGTCAAGGGTAATATTGCTCATCTTTTAGTACTTCGAAGAAATATTCATCTATCAAAATCTTTTGGATTCCCATGGCCTACTACACAAAAACTTCGGGGACAAAATTAAATCTGAACCAAAAAATATATGAGTATAGAATCATGCCATGTTACAAAAATCAACACTGATTAAACATTAAACAAATCACACAAATAGTTCACACACAATGTGAATCTATGTGTTTGTGTGTTTTTTTTGGGGGGGGGGGGGGGGGGTTGTAATTTATGACTTAAAACATGATAACACATACGCACACAACAACAGATCACCGATACAATAAGAGCAGGAAAACAACATAGACAACGGTACATATTCTTAAATACGACAACATCAATTCAATCAGCCTTCTTCATCAAGCATGAAAAATCTGCCGTAGAAATTGTATAGGTATGATCTCCAAACAATATTAAACACGACAACAAGTTCTTTTTCTTCATGTTTTTCATCTTCATCTTCTTCGTCGTCTTTATTTAGGCATCTCGGGTAATAAGAAGGTGGCTAAGCTGCGAACCCTTTTTTTCCTCCTTCATTTTCAGGAAATGGAGTGTTATTGTCTAGTGTGAAGAGTTTCAGATGCTATTAGTAGTGTTCTGTTATGACCAAAAAGCTAAAAAACCTTCTGTTCCCATGGAAATGAAACAAGAATTTAAATATACTTGTGTATATGCAAGGAAGTCTCGTATTTTATTAAAAGTAATGATAATTTATCAAAATTTTAAAAAAAAAAAAAATTACTTAGAGGGGAACATGATGTATGATTTTTGAAGGCATGCAATGCTAGTATTATGTATCTTTCTGGAGAATTTTTGTGGATATTTGATGTAGATAGTTATTTCTCTGTGAAAGAAGGTAAGTGATCACTGACTTTGACCAAAAAAAAAAAAAACCAATCACTGACTGACTTCGGGGAAGCAGTCTATTAATTTTGAATGTGAGGTTAGGCTATCTAATGGGCAAATGCTTCGATTTTAAGAAGTTACGATGATGGTTTGCATTTGAGCTGGAAATAGGTTTAGGCTATCTTGATACGATCTTTCTGATCTTCTGATTGGTAATTGCTAGTAAGTTCTGGAAGTGCATCTTTTGTTCCTACTGTTTTTGTTTTTGGGTTATATATCGTAATAGCTTTCACTTTTTAGACTTTTGGGCTTGTAAAAAATTTTCTATTGCTTTCTTGTTAGGTTCTATGAATATTGGGCTGGAGTTTATTTGTTGATGTAAATAATTTTGTTCTCTGTGTATGGTTTGTGCTTGTTGTCCACCCTTAAACCTTTATTATTTTTAACGATGATACAGCTGTAAACAAAATAAAAAATTCTACACATTGCCCCTTATTAGTACTTGTCACTTCCATTATGTTTGTTGCAGGATATCAGTATGGGAAGGAGAATAGTATTAGCTTTTCAGACCCTTGGTGTTGTCTTTGAGGAAACAAAATAATTGAACAATCAAAATAAGCTTTCTATAAAAAAAAACCTTAATATCAAACAATAAGAGCTCTTTTTTTTTTTTATTTTTTTTTTTTTTTTTTTTTTTTTTTTTGGTCTACACACAACCTTATAGGATGCTAAGCTTCCGCATTCACTTTGTCGGATCTTATGTTCAATACAAATCATGATACAGCGCTAGCACAATCCAACCAACTAGTCGAAGTGTACATGATAACTCACAGGTGCATGTGTTGTACAAAAGAATGTAATATGGGACTTGAAAAACAAAAAAGGAAAAGGGAAAAATGACAGAAAAAGTACATGTAACTGATGTAAGTTGAAAAATCCCAAATCATGTTTGTTGCCTATAATTAATAAGTAAATGACTACTTAATAAGTAATTCACAACTCATTTTATGAGAAATACTTGATTTGAGATTTTGCAATTTTCAAGTTTTTTTCTATCATTTTCAAAAAAAAAAAAAAAAAAAAGGCCAGGGTATTTTGAAGAATGTAATTTGGGACTTGAAAATTTTGTCCCAAAAAGAAATATGGGACTTGAAAAAAAAAAAAGAGCAAAATCCAGTGTATTTTGCTCCAATAGGGTGGGCTTTTTTACTCATTTTGATGTTGACCCGTTACATGCATGGCATTCCCGGTGGAGTCAGCTTTTTTGCCTTTAATTTGTAGCATGAATGCGGTAATTATTAAAAAAAAAAAGATGAGGAAGAGGATGGGAAATAACTAGAAGCCGGATCCTACATGCATTCCAATCCGCTAGGAGTCAATAAAAAAACAAACAAACAATACGACGGATTATAACAAATAACACTTTCAAGCAATCAAAAGGGAAATATAATGCAATATAAGCACAGGTTTATAAAATATATCATAATCAAACAAGATACAACTCTAAAGATCACAAATGTATCAACCAAACACACAACTCATAAACATTAATTTTTACCAAAATTTAAATGAATACAACTTAAGAAGATGGGACTAAGAGTACAAAGTCACTTCCCTATGTAGCCCAATAGCTCAAACACTTCACATCATCCCAAGAGTAGAGAAAACCTATCCACACATCATGGAAAGTTTAGTTCCACAAATCTCCAAAAGTGATGCCATAGAATCTTCTGGATGTGAACATGAGGTATATAATGGGTGAATGGATGAGAGGAAGAGAATGATGTGGTTAGAATGTAGAATGGAAGAAGAAATGATGGACATATGATAAAGTGGTGAAGCCTAAGAACTTTCTTTCTTTCTTTCTTTCTGTTTTGTTTTTTTTTTGGCATGCGGTGAAGCCTAAGAATGGGTGATGAAGAATTGAAGATGGTGAAAAATGCGTCTCCTTTCTAGATGATGAAGTTCTGCGTTTTTTGCCTTCAATTTTTTTTTTTTTTATATGAAGGAGGACTAGAAGCCCAAGTACTGGAAATAAATTACACAGAAAGGGAAATAAATCCCAAGCACTCCTTATCAACCCTTAAGGCCAAAGGACAATCACTTAGAATCTCATATTTAGAGAGACCCCATTTAATCAAAGAATTTGCTACCCGATTTAATTCTCTAGGAACGAAACAAAAGGAGATGACCCAATCCCTGTGTCCTGATCCGCTGAGTGAGGAGGCCATCATTAGGATTAGAATGTTCAAATTATTCACCACATCCTTCAAATTAGTAAAAGCGGGGGCTGAAAATTTGCTGGTAGGGTTACATTAAATGTGGGCTAGGATTGTAGATGTTTTGGGTTTAACTGAATAAAAAGTTAGATCCAACTACCGGAAATGTGGCTAATGTGTGGCCCACACTCTAGGCTTAAACTAGTCCGAATATGAACCACTCCATAGCCCAATAACTCTCCCATGGTTTCTCTTTTCAGGAGTATAAAATAAAAACAAGGGAGATTTTCATTAGAGGCCCAATAATTTTGATATCTCACTCGAGTCCATTCACCTTTGAAAAATATATCAGCCGAACAAGAGGACTCCCTTCCAAAAGCCCTACACCAAAGTTGGTGTAATATTTTATAATATTTATATCAAAATTATTATTTCCCAATTTTTTAATTATCAAAACATGTTACCTCACTTATATATGATATAATATTTTATATACATTTTAAAGTATGATTTTATTAATTTAACAAGCTATCTCATTAATTTTAATATGCTTTTGAAAATCTTTTACCTAATATGATACTGACATTATTATAATATAAAATTAAAATACATTAATCATCCCATGTTTTACCTAACTTACAAAAATATCACTTTATTTTGTAAATGTATATAAACCTAAACCTATATATATAATCAATTGCTATGAGTTAAATTTGACTTTTAAACATTTGTTTTAACCAAAATATCCCTATTTAACAAAGGAATTATTTAATTTATATTTGCCAAAAAATACTAGTACTTTTTATACAATGATAAAACAATCGTAATACATATATTTTCAAACTTTATAACATGTTAGAAAATTTATTAATTATGATATTATTATCAAATGTTACAATTTCAATTTTTATATTACATTTATAGTGACTAAGTTTTATACTCTTGGTGAGTCCTAATCGATAAGAACTGATCCACTTTAAGTGATAACACAAATTAACAATGGAAGTAATTGGAAAGTGTTTGGGTTCTCTCATTTTTTTCTCTTTCTCCTTTTCTTTTTAGAGTTTCATCTCCACCTTTAGATTTAAAAAAATGGATGGTTCATAGTCAATATTTTATAAAATTATGAATTTAAACATAAATAAATTTAAGTTCTTAAAAAATATCTACATAATTCATAACTACAATACATGCAAAATTTGTTTTTTTTAAAAAAATCATAAAATAGCTGTAAACAATATTTTAATAAAATATTAAATTTGAATTATCCATTTTTTTAATCTAAAGATGGAAACAGATTCTAAGAAGAAGATAAGAAAAAATGGTTATGAGATATCCTCATCCATTAATATGAACGTGACAATCCTTAGGATTGATATTATGAGCCTTCCTCATTCACCTATGAATGAAATTCAATGCAACTAAATCCAAAAGTTAAGACACCCAAAATATCATTGGAAGAAATGGGAATGTATATAGCAACTTGATATGGAGAATGAAATTCATCAACCCGAACGAACCCTCATGGAAAAACACATGCTTATTAATATTATGAGTTTTCTTATTATTTGTCCTTGGGATTTATTTTTGTGTTTCTAAAGAAGGAAAAAATTAATTTTCCGGACAGAAATTTCATAATTTTGTGAAAACTCTTTGACCACCATTACCTTCAGTTGAGGAAAGGCCAAGGTTTAGGAAAAATAAACAATGCTTATTCTCTCCCCGTTGGTTAATATCATTATAGTTAATAGAGTACGTACTAATTAATAATGGTATTAGAAGTTTCAGAGCAGATCAAGGAACATCGCAGTAACTGCATTATTGTCTAATATTTACTAAGTGATAACAAAAATTACAATCAATACCAAGACCTCAGAATGACAAAAAAGCATACTCACTGTTTTAAATTTCACTCTAAAACCAAAGGAAAAGCATACAGACACGTGCAACTCTTCCTATAGCACATACGAGATACAACAACATGAAGCCTTATTCTTTTAGCTAGGTTAGCTACATGGATATCATGATACTATTGTACTCTATTAAAAACCAACCAAATCATTGGATAAATTATAGTATGTATATATGTTGCTAGAATGTAATTGCTGAGTACTAACAACCACAATAGATGAAGCAACTAACAAGCTTATAAAGAGGGAAAGCTCCTTGACTTATAAACCACACTACACTTATGAGGCTTCCCCACGTGGGACTCATAACATAGTTACCCCTTTACGAGTCGACATCCCCAATGGCGCACTCCACACTGTAGGGACTTCATTTGGCCTCCTGCCAATCAAAACCTTCCATGGGTAGCCTTTTCCGTGAACATCAAGCTCTCAATGAAATCACCAATGTGATAATTACAAGTACAAATGGAGAGCCCATCCCAAAAGACTAACCTAATAGGAGGGAGAAGCCACTTGACTTATAAACCATACTACACTTGTGAGGCTTCCCGATATGGGACTCATAACAGAACTATTTTGTGGTTTCAATTAGGAGGAGGAGGAGAGAAGAATGGGATGGAGGGGATAGTAGTAGGGATTGTGGGAATAGAAGGAATCCTAGGCAAAGAAGGAAGAGGAGGAAGTGTATTTGGGAGATTTGTAGGCAAAGGAGGAACATTAATTTTGGTTTGAGGAATTGTAGGGATTGAAGGAAAAGGTGGCAATCCTGTTGGTTTAGGCAAGTTTGGAATTCCAAGTATGTTCGTTATCGAAGGTTGCGTTATTTGAAGAAGATGACGAGCTTCCGCTACACTTGAACTCATCATCATGCATGAGAATGTGAGAGCCATAAGAAATAAGGCTGTGATGAAGAATTTCCCAGAAGAAGAAGCCATGGTTGAGTTATGAGCTGATGTAATTAAGGTGAACAAGAGAAGAGAATAGAGGAAGATGATTGCTAAATTTGACCTTTGGTGGGAGTCCATGGAGGTTACGTGGTGTTTATATATAGAGGACGCCGGCTTACATCCTTTGTGGACTTGTCGTCCGCTGCTTCAAACGGCGCTGTTTTTGGCGCAAAACACTTACCTGGTGCTTTTTTTTTGTTTTTTAAAATATTTCAGGCACTGCCAAGTGCGAAAAAAATAATTCAAGATACTTAATGGTACTAAAAAAAATTCTTCATGATCTTGAAAATAATGTTTTATGATTTGAAAAAAATATTTTAGGATTTTGAAAAAATATTTTTGGTATTAAAAAGATACTTCATGATATTGATTGATACTTGAAAAATAATTCATGATCTTAAAAAAATATTTTAAGATTTTGAAAAAATATGTTAAAGTATATTTTTAGTATCAAAGTCAATGTCTAAAATATTTTTTCAATATCTTAAAATATTTTTAAGATCACTTTTATATTTTCAATATGTCAAGTATCTAGAATATTTTTTTAAGGTCTTAAAATAATTTTTTCAAAATCATAAATAATTTTTTAAGATATGATTCAATATCAAAATTACAGCATTTTTTTAATACCAAGTAATGTCATGAAATATTTTTTAAACAAAAGGCATCAGGTGAGTACTTTGCACCAAAACGGCGCCGTTTGAAAAGCAGTCCAAACGGATGCAAGTCCGCGTCCATATATTGATATTGAAGGAGTAGGTAGGAGAGACGTGTGGGAACCATAAACTGAAGATAAAAGAGACTTTGAAATCTTTTTTTATTTTTGTCAGTTCGCCAAACTCCGTCCTCAACGCCTGGAAGTTCGTTAAGAGACAAAGCTGCCAAACTCTCAAGTGCTTGTATATAATGATTAATTACGATCGAATTCAGGAGAAATTTATCATGTTCACATTTTAAAACAATAAGAGTTCACCCAAATAAAACAATAAAAATAGTACTTGGAGAAGTTTTTGAAAGAACTGTACTTCGTTCGGAGAACCATAAGACCTTTTTGACTTTCTGTTGAACTTAGCTGGAACAGCTCACCAGTTTCCGAACTTGAAATTTCAATTCAAGCTCCTTGACTAATGATGAAAGATCGAACCATAAATTTTTCAAGAAACAATAATGAAAAAAAGGACTGATTGCTTGGCTGTTTATTTATTTGTAATCAGAAAACATTTTAATCAAAAGACTGTTTTTCACATGTGTATGCCACGTGTCACCGTGTTGTACGTGTGCCCTGGTTTACACGCGAGGAGTGGGTGGAGACAACTTTTTTAGACCTTTGGCCTTTAGGATTCTTTTTCTGTCTGATTCATGCACGCATACTGGAAAACAAAAGGTATATTAAAATTTCATTATTTTTTCTCACAGATCAAACATACTTTTAAAGCCTTTTGCATATTTTTTTTTTTATTTTTTTTAAAAAAATGCTTCCAACGAATCAAACTGACCTAAATACTTTAAAAAAAGTAGCGTTTGATACAATATATATGTAAACTAATTTTTTTTTTTTTTTATTTGATCAAGGGTTTCCCTTTTCTCAATATAGCACTCTAATTTAATTTTATATCGATATGTTTAATTATTTACTATTTTTATCAATTCAAATTTTTCGTATTCCACTTGGAGAATTGTCTTGTAGTCCTAATGGTATGTAAGTTCTCTTTATACAAATTTTTCCTATTCACAGAGTACAAGAACTTGGGGAATGGCCTTGTAGTCCTAATGGTATGTAAGTTCTCTTTATAACTGGAAGGTCAGCAATTTGGTTTCACTTGTGACCTCAAGCTGTTAGTGTTTCATTAGTTTATTTTAGCTTCATGAAAAAATTAAATTTTAATCTATGAATTTTATAAATAATATCCGATATACCTAAACGGACCGTTCAGATAACGACAGTACGTCCACATCATTAAGAATATTATGCGGTCTTTAATTATTTGTCCTTGGGGATTTATAGATTTAGCTCGCTGTTAATTAACATTTTTGCTTTACTGAATAGGGAAAAAATATAATATGCCTTACAACAACTGCATTTTATAAACTTGTAATGAATGTGCTAAAAGATGTAATGAACAATTCTCTCTTCCCTCCGTTGCTATTTATTGTTTGCTGCGATTTTTTGTTAAGCGATCTATATATGCAATGTGAACGTAACGCCAACGTAACTTTGATTTCATATTTGCAGTAGAATTAAATAAGCAATTCAAGGCCTTTATAAGTTTCAGATGAGATCGATGAACATTAATTGCAGGAACGTAACTGCATTATTGTATATAATACTAAGTGGGAAACAAATATTACAATCGATAACAAGAAAGTCATAAGAATATACTAGGGAAAAAACACACTGTTCTAAATGTCACACCAAACGGCAAGAAAACAAAATGGCATATATATATAGCCACATACAAGTCTTCCCAACATACAGATAAACGAGATAAAGCAATTTAAACGAATACAAATGAATTATTCGCACATATATGCTGGCAACCAGCCATAGTAGATGAAGAAACTAAAAACACAACTGTAAGATAAGCCCGAAGTGAAGCATTTTGTGGTTTCAATTAGAAGGAGGAGGAGAGAAGAAAGGGATAAAGGGAATAGCATTGGGAATAGTGGGAATAGAGGGAATGTTTGGCAATGGAGGAAGTGTGGCTTGCGGGATTTTTGGAATGGTAGGCATAGAAGGAAGAGGAGGAAGTGTAGTTGTTGGTTTTGGCAGATTTGGGAGATTTGTGGGCAAAGGAGGGACATTATTACTAATTGGGATTGAAGGCAAAGGTGGTAATCCTGTAGGCTTAGGCAAATTAATTGGAATCCCAGGCATGTTTGGCACAGAAGGCTGTGTTGCTTGGAGAAGATGACGAGCTGCTTCGCTCGAACACATCATGCATGAGAATGTGAGAGCCATAAGGAATAAAGCTGTGATTAAAGATTTCCCACAAGCCATGGCTGAGTTATAATGTGCTGATGTAATCAAGATGAAGAAGAGAATATAAGAAGGTGATTGCTCAATTTAAGGTTCGATGAGAATCCATGGGGTGTGTATATTTATATAGATAGAGGTGGGTAAGAGGGCGTGTGGTTTGGACAACAATAAAAGAGACTTTGAGATATGTTAGTTCACCAATAATTATATTTATATATATAGAGTTATGGTAAGACTGATAAGGTAGTTGGTAATTCATAAAAGGTTGATGTGATGGAGTCGGTGAAGGTTAGAAAATGCTTGAATTTTTTCATCATCTCTCATAATCTCTAAATCTTGTTGTCTAATTAATTTAAAAAGGTCACAATACTACTTTGACTTTTTTCTCATCTTCTCAATCAACGGCCTAGATAGGCTAATGAGAAATAATGAAAAAAAAACAAAAATGGATGAAAGATATCTATAATATATAGCCAAATAGGGGTCTCGGTGTGAGAAAAAAATAGGGGCCTCCATGCTGCCAAACATGTGCGACATCAATGCATAATTGATTTTTTTTTTTTTTTTTTTTTTTTTTTGACTGAATGCGTAATTAAATAGGATATCTAATTTAGGACAAAATTCGTCATGTTCTCATATTTAAGTGAATATATAAGAAGCTTGGCACAAGAGAATACATGTATTAATTATTCTAGCTACATAGAAGTGAAAATTATATTCTTCCTACAATAATTATAAGATGTATTATCTTCGGTGTTGGATTTGGAGAAAGTACGTAGCCACTTTAATTCTAAATATATGACCTAGTTAAGGGATTATTTTGATCATAAATGTAATTGGTGAATCACTATTTTATCATATACTCCCTCCAGTCTTGACATTTTTTTTAAAAAAAGATTAAGGAAGCTAGATAAGTTACTTAATCATATTATTAGATTATATATTAAATTTTATAAGTCAAATAAATTAGTTTGATGAAAAAATAAAATAAAATTAGAAATACTTTAAAGTAATTTAATTATGTTACTTAATCTTTAAAAAAAAAAAGTCAACTAAACCTTATATTTAGAAAAGTATGTTGTATTTTAATACTTTATTTAGAAATTTTACTGTAATTTTTGTGCTTAAATTGCATATATTAATACTTAATAGTTAATTGAGATTCCCGAACCAATAGTTTATTGCGTTGGATGCTCTTTAACCCTTAAAACAATCGCAGTAAAAATACTAAAAGTTAAAAAGATGAATAATTAAAAAATTAAATATGAGTATTAAAATCAAGATTGAGTTGGAATTTTTATCGAAAGCAAACATTATTCCGGTCAATGAACGTGAAATTTCTAAAATTTATTTGTGGTCTTCGGATGAGATTAATTAATGATTTTACAAAACAACCATGTCTCATTTTCTTTGGTATTCATATAACAGACTCAGCAAACACCTAAATAATTAGAATATTTATTTATTTTTCTTTGAATTATTATCATCTTTTCTTTAAATTTTATTAACATTAAATGAATTTTTTAACTCACATAAATTTTTTCTAAAATAAAAATAAATCATATATATATATTTTTGTTTAACATATATAATAAACTATAAAACACCTTGAGTTTTATTTAAATCATATAATTATATTTTTAATCAAGACTTTTGTTTATTTTACCAAATTATAATTTTGACAAAATTGAAGAATGAGTAATTTTTGTCCATAGATATTTATACAAGTATTTTTTAATAATGACAATTGAGAAAAAATTATTTAATTTAGTAAAATTTAGAATTTTGTGCTGGACGCTCTTGGAATAATAGTTTGTTGTGCTGGGCGCTCCTTAGATAACAGACGTTAACTTTTTGCTAACGGCGTTAACTTTTTTTTAACGGCGTTGTGTTGGGCGCCCCTTTTTAAAAGTTAATTGTGTTGGGCGCTCCTTTTTAAAAGTTTATTGTGCTGGGCGGTCCACTTAATAGTTAATTGTGTTGGACGCTCCTGAACCAATAGTTTGTTGTGCTGGATGCTCTTTAACCCTTGTTTTAATGACTATATAATATTCAATATTACTGGATCACATTCCAGAATTTTTTAAAACTTATTTTCAATTTTTCTGGTTCTTAGCTTTTTCCAAAATCACCTCCAATTCCGAAAAATGAATTCTTGAAGATCAGGATCATTCATTTGAGAGTCGTGAACATCAACATATAGAAATATTTGATCGATATGTTCTCTTGTAATATCAAAAATAATTTTAACTCACATAAATTTTTTAACATTAAATGAATTTTTTAACTCACATAAACTTTATTAACATTAAATGAATTTTTTAACTCACATAAATTTCTTCAAAAATAAAAATAAATCATATATATATATTTTTGTTTAACATATATAATAAACTATAAAACACCTTGAGTTTTATTTAAATCATATAATTATATTTTTAATTAACACTTTTGTTTATTTTAGTAAATTATAATTTTGACAAAATTGAAGAATTGAGTATTTTTGAATAATGACAATTGAGAAAAAATTATCTAATTTAGTAAAATTTAGAATTTTGTCTTTGAGCGCTCTTAGAATAATAGTTTGTTGTCTTCATTAGTGGCGCTTCTTAGATAACGGACGTTAACTTTTTGCGTTAAATGCCCCTTTTTAAAAGTTAATTGTGTTGGGCGCTCCTTTTTAAAAGTTTGTTGTCTTGGGTGGTCCAATTAATAGTTAATTGTCTTCATTAGTGGTTAGTTGCTAATAGTTTATTGGTGGATGCTCTTTACAATTTTAAATTTAAAAATAAATTAGGAGGTTTGTTGCTCTGAGTAATCAACTATATATGTATTATCTTCATTTATAAGATAGGTCGTCAGTCCTCAGAAAATTTATAATCTATATGTTTTCATCTTATTTTCCTCTAAGAGTTATAGATCCTTCAAATTAATCCGAGTTCTGTCCCTTAAATTGATATCAGAGCTTAAACCTTCAAACCGATATCAGAGCTCCTCATTCAAATTGATATCAGAGGTTAAACCTTCAAATTGGTATCAGAGCATTTTATCTTGTGAGACTTGTGAGAGAAAATACAAGGAGTGTAGTTGTGAGAAAAAACACGAGGTAGTGGCGGAGTCACGTTATGGCTAGTTGAGGTCTTAGCATTTTATCTATGTATTGTATAATATATTATTTTGGCCAATAATTTGGTCCTAGCTAATCTCTTATCTTTTTTATAATTATACTTTTTTTTTTATTAGGACAATGCTTGATTTATTACTCATTGGGATATATGTGTGAGGAAAGTAAAAAAAAAAAAAAAAAGTTTGAGATACTTATTGAAAATGTTAGTATCATCTTATATCTGGTGTTGTTCATCTTCATTTTAAAATTAAATATGTACTCAAAATCACTTCCTTTTACATTACTCTTTTATGAAAGTTATTCTATGAATTTTTATTTTTCTAATGAGGGAAATATTGTGTTGATTAGAGAAAATTTTGGAGTTATGATCTTAGGAGAGTCTTGAGTTTTGATAATAGATAACTATATATACGTAGAAAATGATTAATGGTTAATTTTAATCGGTTTAGATTTTTATTTGGTTGTCTTATGATTTTATAATGAATTTCTCATTAAAAGATAGATTGTAATAAATTATTTACTTAACTGAAATTAAATCAAGTTTGTATATTTTAAAAAATATTTATTAGGGTTTATATTAATTTTTTTTTTTCTTCAATTATTTTGTTTCTCCAATAATAAAAGTTGGCTGGAAACAGTGGAAAGCAGAGGATAGCTGGCATTTCATTGGACAGACATAAACACCTGATTGATGGCCAAACCAAAGCACTTAACGACCTCGATCCATTCGTTATCTGAAGTCCAATCAAAAGCTTTCCATGTGACCATGTTACTTTTTTCTCCCTTTTTCTTCAGCATTCAACATTACTATTATTGTTATTATTATTCAATGAAAATAGGGAGGGAAAGATAGAGTTGCCTTTTTCTTTTTGTAAATTTTATTATTGAAAGATAGAGTTGCCTTTTTCTTTTTGTAAATTATTATTGGTAGGAATTTAACGACTTGGTATTATTATTATTTACTCTTTCGGGGATATACACAAGAAAACAAAAAATTAAACTGGTTGCTTCAAAATTTAGGTTTTCCTTATCAATAAAAAGTTTTTCTGGTGGGGACATTTTTCCCACTGTTTTTTCCTATTTTTGAAAAATCTCTTTTTTTATTATTATGTTGGGAAAAATCGGTGAAAAAGTCGCCTGTTTCTTTTTTCATAAATTTTTTATTTGTTATAATTAGGATATGATTTGTTTTTATTATTATTATTATCATTGTAAGGAGAATATGCATATAGTTAATTTACCCTGTTTTTGAAGAAAATAGTTGTGGGGCACAAGTAAGGGTGAAAATAGGCTAGATCCCTATCAGAAGCCTACTGCCTAGCCTACTTTAATCCTAGCCTAGCCTATTTAATAAATAGGTCAAGCTCAGCTTAGATTTAGGCTTAGGCCTATTATTAGACCTATTTAGGTAAATGCAGACTAGACCTATTTTCATTAGGCCTAGCCTACTGCCTACATGTCTATAAGTTTGGCCTATTTAGTTTTTTTATTTAAAATTTTATTATTATGCATGATTATATATAATTTAATCTAAATTAATTTTATAAATTATTATTATGCATAATTATATATAATTTAATCTAAATTAATTTTGTAAATTATTTATAAAATTAATGACTTTGTCTTAACCCTAAGTTTCACATTTCATCGTTTACTCATAAACTTAACATTTTCATTCATCAATTGATCACACCTATTTCTCTTCTTTTTGATAGTTTGAGATGGCAATGCTAGCTCACTACCTCTCCATCAATTTGTGTCATTTGATGCAACATAAGAATTGCAATAAGTTTATTTTAGTGATTCCCAAATGAAAATGATCCCAATAGGAAGAGTTTATCTCATTTTATGCAAGAAAAATAAGAGGTAAAATCTAGTTTGACATGTCACTTGCCGTGCTTAGTTGATTTTTTAAAAAAATGTATCTCCTTAATCAATAGATTATTGATTTTTCTTTTATTTCACTTACTAACTCTTTTATTTTATATGAGAACGAATCTCTAAACTTTTAAGACATAATGAAAGCTTTTAAATATGCTTGATGAAGTATATATAAACTTAGATATATAGGATTTAAACCTATTTAAAGGCCTACATTTTAAGTAAGCCTTTAAATAGGCTTTAGGGCTTGTCAAGCTTTTTGAAGGTTCATGTTTGGCCCCTAAAAAACACCCTACATATAGGTTACATATAGGTTCAGTTTTAGATTTTCCTTGCAGGTCTAGGCCTATTTAGCTAAAGCCTAGTATAGCTTAGACTATTTCTATCCCTAGGCACAAGTGTATATCAAAAATTAATAGTAAAGATTAAATTTTGGAATGAATAAATAATAATAATAAGGGGTTTAAACTTCTCATGTTGCATGAGAAGAATAAGATTTCTACACACACATGAAATGGTGGGATCCACATATATATAATGCTAATTATATATATATGTGGGTCCCACCATTTCATGTGTGTATGACATGAGAATACACTTCTTCTACAACGTGAGAAGTGTTTTTCCCTAATAATAATAATAATTTCTTTGATAATACTTGGAGTGTACTGGTCCAATTCTTCACAATTTTTAGTGATCATAATATTGCTTATTTTGTTAACTCTCCTGCCCGCCAGCCAAACTAATGGTTTAATTTTCTTTCATACTGTGGCGAATGCATAACATGGATTTAGCTATTGCGGGAATGTAAATGATCTCTTCAGTCTTTTCTTTATATTTTTACTGAATAATGCTGCAGGTTCTGGGGCCATGTGTGCAGATTTTTGCTATTTCTCTGTACGATCAGTTCAGGTATAGAAGCAGTCAAACTAGTGGCTTATTAAGTATATTAGAATTAGAATTGGATGTCTGTGCTTTTATTTTCATTTCTTTCACTTTTTTTTGTCAGCCAAATTAAAAATTAAAAATTGAGAGTGGTTGTTTGCAGCTTTGTTTTGTCTTTCTTGTTTTGTCATGCCTAGTATTGGGTTATTTGGGTCAAGCAGGATACCTTATGGAGAACTATGCTGATGCTGGTTAAGCCTTTTTTTGATATGTTCTAAGGAGGTGCTTATATCTATTCTCTATTCTGGGCCAAGTTTCATGATTTACTTGACCTTCACTTAATACTGCTTTCTGTCTGCATCGCAAGTGTTGTATTCTGGTCAGTTTTTCTTATTGCTAATATTGCTGCACTAATTGCAAGTCGTGTGCTATGACAACAACTATTACACCCCTACCGGCCTCGCCTTCATAGGTGGCGGGTAGTGTGATATCTCTTATTTATTAAATCCAACTGTCACACTTTTCCAATAATATTATAGATCAGAGCAATATAGCGCAACGTAATGGTAAAACAGTTTGGGCATAGTATACTGATAATAAATTACAAACCTTGGTTAAATATAATTACATAAAATCTCTACAACATTTCTTCAAATATTCTGGAACTGGTCCAACACCTTCATCTACTAATATCTGCCTGGGAGCTATATCCAATAAACTGTCCATCATACGGGTATATGTAGGCCGGAATCCGAAGGATCCCGGAAGTAACCGTTAATCTCATATACAAAGTATAATCAAAGCATGTAAGAAAACCATAAGCACAAATCATAAGCATTCAGTAGGTCGCACACAGTGAGGCACAAAGCCTAATCCGGAACAAGCAGTCTCTATAGCACATAGCACGACCTGCGAGGGCACAAATAAGGCCCTAGTCGCACACGGGTCGCACACAGCGGTTCCGGTACCAAAGCGCTTGGCAAATAACAACACCGAATGCATACACAATCATGGTAAAACATACATACAGAGACATACAAAGCATATGGGGATTAAGGTTACTACGACAAACTTATCGTCAATTACTTCCTCCAAATTCTTTTAAAAGCTCCCGGCGACAACACTTCTTGTTTTAGACCTTAACTTCCCTTTGAAACTTCTCCTCCTTAAATCCCTTTGCAGTTTCGATCAAGACTTGATAACACCATGCAAGAATCATTCATCAAGATTTTAGAAATGTCTACGAAGATTGAAGGACGTAGAGCAAGAATCCAAGTCCTACTTACCTTGATTTAGCGATCAGTTTGGACATCCGGTAGCACTGCCACCATGTAGACATCACCAAACACCTCATACAAAGAATCTAAACTCATAGAAACGTTGCTTTCACTAAGAGGAACAACATTGGAGAAGACCCCGGGAGCTAAAAACACTAAATCGGAGGTGAAATCGGACCCTTTCTTCTCCCTCTCTTTCTCTATTTCGTTTTTGCTTCTCTTGAATTTCTCCTTGCTTGTGATTCTCACAACACTCTCCTATCTCTCTTTTCTTTAGTATGAGTGGTGCCTCTTGCTTTTCAAAAATGAGGAGAGTGAGGTCCTATTTATAAAGATTGAGGCACCAAGAATATTCCCTCTCTTCCTCATGTCTCATGCCACTTTGCACCTTCTTGGTCCATAATATCTCTCTAGTCATATGTCTTATTTTGTGGTGGAAAAGATTTGCTTAATGGTTAAGATGAGTAGGTGGAATAAATTAACAATAAAATATGCACATGTGTCCCTTATCTTTTCCCCTTTAAATCTTATGTTGACACCTCAATAGTTTAGGTGTCCCCTTAATTAATTGAATATGCTTATGTGTCCTCAACTTTTCTTTTTCAAATATTAAATTGCCACATGTGTGCTTAGGTGTCCCTCACATAATTACCTACATTTCCATGTGTCCACTTAGGTGTCCCTTCCATGATTATTCACCTTTCCATGTGTCAACTTCTTTAGATGAAGGTGTACATGTGTCCCCTTCAACTAATCTTTAATTCATAAGAAGACATGTGGCCATGTTCTAGATGTCTTCTTGAGCTTTCTATTATCTTCTCATGCCACCTCTCAAAAACGCAGGGCATACCTGACTACCCTGAAAATTCCATATTCTTATTTATATTGACATATTTTTGCTCAATTAATTGTCCTATACCCCAGGACATAGTTGGGTGGCATCTTTTCCAAGTGGATTTACACCGTATGGGTCTTCTGTGCCCCTTTTTCACTGGCACTTTAATTCCCTGGCTTATACATACTAAGTCCACTAACCTGTATAACCCAGTTACTTAGTCCCCTGAGAGACCTCCTATCCCTCGACATTCTTGGGACTATGCTCGAACTGGGCTTAGTCGCCTGCCTTTTATAGGCTTATTCCCAAGTCTTTAGGCTCAAAATTCAGGATATTACAACAGCCAAAGTAATTAATCGACTACACTTGGCTGTTTCTCTCCTCTTAAAATCATTCTCACTTTACATGAATTTATGGACCATATCCGTGTCATAAACGGTTCCTTTTAGGTTTTCCGCTAGTGTTTGTCTACTCTATTTCTAACCTGGCGTAGAATTCGAGGGGCTAGAGGTGGCCCCACCCTTCCCCCCAATTTTTTTTTCTTTTTTTTAAAAAAATAGAAAATTATATATATGGCATTTTGATAATTAGGCTCTCTGTTCCAATTAGATCCTTCAGAGTCTAGATCCAACCTCCAACCATCGCCTTATCAGTTCTCACCCAACTTGTGGCGTCCGTTTGTGTGCTCGGGGGAACTCTCTCACCGTCACCCAGCTACATCTCGATGTCGGAAGTTCTTTGTTCAGTTGTTCAGGTGAGCTTCCCTCCATCGCCGGCAATCCATCGGTCGAATCGAGAGGTAAGGTGAGTGTCTCGTGTTCAGTGTTCTTTCTTACCGTGTGAATTCTTCTCTCTAAGTTCTTTTTACCACATTTCTGTTCGAAGTCTCTTCTTGATTTGTGCTTATTTGAGGGTAAATGAACACTATAATGTGAAGAGGAAGTTTTTTATTTTAGATATGGACGTTGATATTAATGATTTCTTTTTCTATATGTGAGAAGATCTTCTCTATTGAATAAATAGTCGTGAAGAACTTGAACAAGTTCTGTGGAGGAGAGGAGAGAATATTAAGGATGGCTTATTTTTCCTTTTTCTTTTAATATTGCATCCGTAATGGGTGTGAAATATTTAATATTCTGTGCACTAAAGTACTTGTTTATCACACAATTTAGTAGGTCATAAGTTTGATATGAAATTTTTTCTTTCAGCCCCAAAGACTTATATGGATAATTGGCATATTGTTCTCTGATTATTCCTTCTTTTTTTAAGGCATAACCAATATTTTACTATGACTTTTGCAAAACTACCTGTAGTTTTTTGATTTCTATGTTTGGCTTGTGCTAGGAGGGATAGTTAAATAATGTCTGTATTTAGACTAGGGAGATATGTTTTGGTATTCTCCATGTTGTTTCAGGCATTTTTTATTTTGGTTTTGTTGGTGCCATGTTTCTGTTTAAGGTTTATGCATTCTATTTTGGATAAAAGGCTATGGATAGGATAGGAACCAAATGCCTGAATTGAAGTAGAATAACCAAACTGAACTCTATTAGTTAGGTTGATGTTCAGTTCATTTGTAGTGTTTGGTTTGGTCTTGTTGATGCCATTTTCCCATTGTTTTGAGTTTTAACATATATTCAATTATAGATGAGTTTAACAATATGAAAATATATAGAGTAATAGTTAAGTAAAGTGATCTTAATTTTTCTAATATATTTCTTTCAATTTTTTGTATATTAGGTATGTAGTGTATTTCAAGTACTTTTATTTATTACATATTATTTTTTTTCCGCCTCCTATTATTAAAATTCCTAGCTCCGCCACTGCATTGAAGTAGAATAACCAAACTGAACTTTATTAGTTAGGTTGATGTTCGGTTCATTTGTAGTGTTTGGTTTGGTCTTGTTAATGCCATTTTCCCATTGTTTTGAGTTTTAACATATATTCAATTATAGATGAGTTTAACAATATGAAAATACATAGAGTAAGAATTAAGTGAAGTGATCTTAATTTTTCTAAAAGATTGCTTTCAATTTTTTGTATATTAAGTATGTAGTGTATTTCAAGTACTTTTATTTATTACATAGTACTACTTCCGGTCCTAATTATAGGACTACTTTTGTAGTGTAAATTGCACTACAAAAAGTGGTCTTATAATTATGATCGGAGGAAGTTTTTTTTTAATTTTCGCCTCCCGTTATTAAATTCCTAGCTCCTCCACTACATCTAACATTGATGAGATTGGGAATGCATATGGTATTGTGTTGTTTGAATTTCCATATTTTTATCTTTATTTCTGGAGACATCGTTAATTTATACACATCATCTGTAGAGTTGTAAATTGATGATTATGTGTACCCAGCAAGATCAAGAAAGCTTGTTTCTGCAATTATTAAGAATTGCAGGGTATAGAAAAGGAAGGGAAATGTTAGCTTTATAATCTAAAAGAACAACAAAGCGGTGGGGTTATCTAAATAAAATAAAATAAAATATTAACATAAAAGATTCACAAACTTGTATCAAACAAAGGCCCGTACCTGGTTTTGATATCAATATGAGTCTGACTTTGATATCAATAGTAAAGTCTCAGTGCTTTACTCTCAATATTATCTGCTTTGGTAACCCACCACCCTCATAAGGTTTAAAATTGTTTTGAGAGGGGAGGTATACAGACCCTTGCACCTTTTATTTGCACCTTTTATTTCCCTCCCTAGTCGATGTAGGACATCACAGATGGGTCTTTTAACACCCGAGAAACGTATCAGAACGTTTTATCTGGTGTCATCTGAGAGAAAAATACACAGAACGTAGCCGTGAGAGAAAGTTAGAAAACACCGAGCGTAATTGTGAGAATCTGAGTGTGAGCCAAAATGCAACTTACTATGCAATCTGAAAACTCTTTTACTTCTATGGCTCCTCCAGTTTTCGTTGGCCCAAATTATCCTAGGTGGGCAGTGAGAACGGAGGCTTATTTAAATGCCAATGGTCTATGGAAGCTGTTGAGGAGGATTATGAAATTCCTCCTTTACTAGAGCGAGAATCCTACCGATCTCAACTACGAAGTCACAAAGAGAAGAAGTAGAGGAAGTCAAAAGACAAGTCTGGTTTGTTCTCTGTGGTTTCTGCAGCAGTTTTCATCAGAATTATAACCTTGAAGACTGCTAAGTAGATTTGGAATTAGCTCAAGCAAGAGTATGAAAAAAATACCAGGATCAAAGGTTTGCAGATGCTGAATCTTGTAAGGGAATTCGAAATGAAAAAGATGAAGGAATCTTGATTTATATGCATTCATAATTGCTGAAATTCTAGTAGGCTTTGCAGATTTTTAAGATGCCGCAAATCTTGTACATTATATGTAATTGAGTTTAACAGCTCATTGCCACCAACAATTATGATCCGATAGTCTTTTAACTGATTGGCGCAAAATTGTTTGTTCATCGAATGAACTTTCATGTGCAACGTTTATATATAAATCTTGACTATAAATGTCACTGAGGGAGATTGGATATGTGCGAGTGTTGAAAGATCCATTACAGTCATCTTGAAGGAATTATATTGTAGAAATATTAAATTGTTCGCCTTTGGGGACCACACTAAATTCACTGCTCTTTTGGCTCTTCCATATGTTGAGGCATAGAGTCCTACATCTTCTTCTCAGTAAATAAAGTTCATGTTTAGTACAACAAATATACAAGGTAAGCCACGTGGTTCCATTCAGTAGACGGGATGAGAGGTTATAAACATAAATAAGTAAATTTAAATTGTTAAAAAAAATCTACACAATTCATAACTGCAATATAGACAAAATTCAATAGATCATTTATTTTTTAATATAAAGATAGAAATGATATTCTAATAATATAAAGAGAAAAAGGATTATAAGAGTATTTCTTCCATTAACATGAATGTGACAATCCCTAAAATTGATATTCTAACCGTTCCTCGTTCACCTAAAGATATGAAATTCAATGCAACTAAATCCAATTATTCAGACACACAAAATATCATTGAAATTAAAATGGGAATATCGCATGCAACTTGATATGGAGAATGAAATTCATCAAACTGAACGAACCTTTTACAGAATATACATGCTTATGAATATTATGAGTTTTCTTATTATTTGTTGTTGGGATTTATTTGTGTTCCTAACGAAGGAAAAATTAATTTGCCTTGCAGCGATTGCATATTTTGTGAAAACTCTTTGACCACCATTACCTTTAGTTGAGCCAAGGCCAAGGTTTAGGAAAAATAAACAATTCTTATTCTCCCTCGTTGGCTAATCTCATTATTGTTAATAGAGTACGTACTAGTAATTAATAAGGGTGCTAGAAATTTCAGAGCAGATAGATCAACATCACTGTAACTGCATTATTGTATAATATTTTGTAATTGATAACATAAATTACAATCAATACCTAAGAGGACCTCAGAATACAAAAAACATATTCACTGTTTTAAATTTCACTCTAAAACAAAAGAAAACAACATACAGACATACCCATCCAACTCTTCCTAACATATAGAAATATCAGAAACAACAACAACAAGCCTTATTCTTCTTGGTGGGTGGGTGACATAAACAGAGTAATACCGTTGTATTCCATCAACCAACAACCAAATCTTTGGATAAACTATGCTTATATATGCTAGTATGTAACTGCTGAGTACTAACAACCACTATAAATGAAGCAACTAATATTGGATGAACCATTCTGTGGTTTCAATTAGCAGGAGGAGAGAAGAATGGGATGGAGGGAATAGTAGTAGGGATTGTGGGAATAGAAGGAATCTTAGGCAATAAAGGAAGAGGAGGAAGTGAATTGGGTTTGAGAAGATTTGGGAGATTTGTAGGCAAAGGAGGAACATTAATTTTTGGTTGAGGAATTGTAGGGATTGAAGGAAAAGGTGGCAATCCTGTTGGTTTAGGAAAGTTAATTGGAATTCCAGGAATGTTTGGTATCGAAGTTTGCGTTGTTTGAAGAAGATGACGAGCTGCTTCTACACTTGAACTCATCGTCATGCATGAGAATGTGAGAGCCATGAGGAAAAAGGCTTTGATGAAGGATTTCCCAGAGGAAGAAGCCATGTCTGTGTTATGTGCTGATGACGTAATTAAGATGCAGAAGAAGAGGAGAATGTAGGAAGATGATTGCTAAATTTGAGCTTTGATGAGAATCCATGGAGGTTTCATATGGTGTTTATATAGTGGAGGTGGGTAGGAGGGATGTGTGGTTTGGAGAACCATAAAAGAGACTTTGAAATATTTTTAATATTTATTAATTCGCCAAACTCCGTCCTCGACGCCTGGAACTTCGTCAAGTGACCAGCTGCCAAACTCTTCAGTGCATGTATATATAATTAATTAGGATCGAGTTCAGGAGAAATCTGTCATGTTCACAGTTTAAAATAATAAGATTTATACTGTAAAGAAGAATATTTCAAGAAGTTTTTGGAAGAAGATTAATTGGTTTGGCGAACTATACGAAGTCCTCTTTCTCTTTCTATTGAACTTAGCTTGGATATTTCACCAGTTTCTGAATTTGAAATTTCAGTTCAAGCTTCTAGAAAAATAATGACGTGGTTAGTTCTCAAGTCACCAGAGTTTTATGCTTAGAAAGATCAAACCTTAAATTTTCCCAAACACAATAATGAGAGAGAGACAAATTGCTTGGTCGTTCTTTCATTTGTAATTAAAAAATATTTTAGTCCAAAGACTTTTTCACATATGCATGCCACGTGTCACCGTGTTGTATGCTCTAGTTTACACGCAAGATGGAGTGGATGGACACAACTTTTTATACCTTAGGCCTTTGCGCTTCTTTTCCATGTTTAATGCATACACATAAAAAAAAATGTTAAGATTTCTGTTGTAAAATTAAATAAATAAGAGACTAGAGAGTAGTAAAAGAAGAGAGGAAGTAATCAGATAAGAGAATGAGAGAGAAGAGAATGACCTATCTCATTCACTATATTTCATTGGTGTTCAAAAGCCTTATGTATAGCCTCTATTTATAGGCCTCCATATGTTGAAGACTGCATAAAAGTTACAAGCACATCCAATAAGGCAATTAAGCAACATAATGGTGCAATTGAAGGTTATCGGGAATATGTAATAAATTAAAGCTCCTTCGATCAATTTGGGAGTTCCAAGGTGTAATGTCAATTACCATGAAATGGAATCGAGTTATGAATATTATCCACACACATATTGTTTATAACACTCCCTCTTAGATGTTCATAAACAAATATTATGTCTCATTAAAACTTACTGCAAAAAACCTATTGGGGAAAAACCCCAATGAAGGAAAACAAGTACAGAATGTTTACTCCCCCCAATAACATCACTTTATGTGTTTGAGTCTACACATTCCAATACCATGCATTAACTTCTCAAATGTTCTAGTGGGCATGTCTTAGTAAACAAATATGCAAGGTTGTCATATGAACGAATTTGCTTAACATTTACGTGACCACTCTTCATAAAATCATGTGTGAAAAAGAATTTTGGAGAAACATTTTGTTCTATCTCCTTTGTTGTATCCTCCTTTCAATTGATGAGCTATGCGTGTTGTATTATCTTCATATAGTATTGTTGGAATCTTTTGTTCATGAAACGGACCACACATTGATTGGATATATTGATCGAGTCATTGACCTTAGCCAAACACATTCTTGACTTGCCTCATGAACTGCAATTATTTTTGCATGATTTTTGAGGTAGCGGTTAAAATTTGTTTCACTGAATGCCAAGATATAGCTATGCCTACACAAGTAATATAAATATCTTGTTAGAGATATACCATTGTGTGGATCAGACATCTTCATAATCAATCTATTGTGATCCAGATTTTTTAGAATAAAATAATATCATATCACTTGCTCCTCAAAGATATCAAAATATATAGTTAATTGAGCCTTCTTGTTTAGGAAGAACTAAATTTTTCCAATAAATTTAAAGAAAATGCAATATCATGTCATGTTGAATTAGCAAGATTCATTAGTGCACCTATTGTGCTAAGATATGGTACTTCTAGATCAAAAAGTTCTTCCTTTTCCTCTTGAGGATGAAAGGGATCCTTCTACTTATCAAGCAATCTTACAATTATTGGAGTAGGTAATGGATGTGCTTTATCCATATAGAATCACTTTAATATTTTTTCAACATAAGTTGATTGATGATGGAGAATTCCATTTGCTAAGTGCTCAATTTGTAAGGTGAGACAAAACTTTATTCTTCCAAGATCCTTCATCTCAAATTGTTTCTTTAAACAATCAACAGCTTTTTGAAGCTCTTCAGAAGTTCCAATTGTATTCAAACCATCCACATATACAGTGATTATTACAAAATCCTATCCATTTCCTTTTATAAAAGGATTAAGGAGTAATTTGGCCAACGAACTATTATCTTAGGAGCGTCCAGTACAAATAACTTTTAAGTGGACCAAAAATACCAAAAAACTTTTAAAAATGTACAGTTAACACAAAAAATAGAGTAAATTTTTTTTATGTTGGGTGCTCATGGAGTAAAACTTTTTTGTGCTAACTGCATATTTTTTAAAAGTTTTTTGGTATTTTTGGTCTATTTAAAAGTTATTTGTGTTGGCGCTCCTGAAGTAATTAGTTTGTGGGCCAAATTGCTTCTTAACCCTTTATAAAAACGTATGGGAAAATTGGATCATTTTTATAACCTTATTTTAACAAAGATTTATCGAGACGGTTATACCACATTCTTCCTAGATTGTTTCAAGCCATATAAGGATTTATGCAAACAAAGTGCACAATTTTCTCAAGAATTTAGTACCCAAAAAAGTCCATTTGTAGTAGTTAAAAAGACGTATTTGTAGCGGTTTTTACCAATACAAACAACATTAGTAGCGCTTACAACAACCACTACAAAATATGCCGTTGCAAGCTCTTTTGTATCGGTTATAATAACCTACTACTACATACATCTTAACCGTTACTTTTCTTGTAGTGGTTCTAGGATACTACTACTACTATATGAGGATGGGATGATGTCGTATAAAAAAATTTGTAGCAGTGGTCCGCTACAATATAAAATTAACCAATATGTAACCGCTACTAAATACATCACCAAATTCTTGAAAAATGGCGGCAACAATTGGTAGCGGTGCAATGACCGCTACAAAAGAGGAGCCAAATTGCAAATTATAGTGTAGCGGTTTTGTAACCGCTATAAAGCATTCCCACCATTTTTTCGGAATAATTTTTTCTACCAAATTTCAAATTTTGCTACCTTTTTAATTTTTTCCCCAATATTTGTAGCGGTTAAAAACCGCTACAAAAAGTGATGGATAAATTTTTATGTGAAATTTTGTAGTGGTTATAGAACAACTACAAATTAATGAAATTTTGATAAAAAATAATAAAAAAGTTGTTTTAGGTTATTTTATTAATTAACTAATCATTATAATATAAATGATTGGTATTCTGGATCGGGAAGTAAGGTAATGCAATTGGAATAGCTGAAGGAGGTGTTTTAATTTAGTGAATTTAATATTTTGATATTTTGGATTGTATTTGCTAATTATTCAACTAACATTAAATTTGGGATAATTGTATAACTAATATCCTCCAAGGGGATTAATACTGACTATTTCTGAATTATTAAAATTGTATCACGCAAATATTCCTCCAAGAATTAGAATTAGCTAGCATATGTTTGGGCATGTGTTATCAGTCACTCATCGTCCAAATGTTATGCATACTCTTTGTTGTAAATTACTCTGATTTGTTAACACCTTCACTATGATAATTACACACTGGTTAGATTAATAAGAGACATAGGAATATAATTGGACATCATAATGGACATAGAAATAGGGGCGTTACGCTATATAAATCTAGTTAATTTGTCAAGTTTTTATCCTAAATATAAGTCCATCCCAAGAGTTACTAATAAATGTTTTCTAATTTTGCCCTCTAAGAATGTAGGTGAGAAAAATGTATTCCATCTATCTTTTCTATAATACTAGTACTAACACCATTAAAAACTATTCCTTGAGTGTCCCCTTTTTTGAGAAAATAGTTATGTTTATATTAGCGCCATTAGTGTATTACGTTTACTTTGACACTAATAAATATCAATATCCATATTTCTCTCTCTCTTTTGGCTATCATAATTATTTATCGCTCTGTTTTATAATTCAGTATCAATATTTTATATCCATAAATTATTTTGTTTGTGTGTGTGTGTGTAATGTCGTCAACGTATTCCATTTTATGTTCTCGGTTCTTCATTGTTAGTGATCTCAATTAATCATCGTCAATATCATGGTAGGTAGCCCTTATAAACTCATTAGGGATATTGACGACGACTGCAAGAATACTTTAGCTATTGTTGTTTGGATTATTAGGAAGTGGACAATAACTAAAAAAAGTTAACTTTTGATGTATCGAAAGTTGGCATGATTTTGACCAATAGGGTGCTCTCTTTGTTATAGCAACCGTATTCTTCAGGCAGGGCCATATGATTGAGGGTGCAGTTACATAGAAGAGGCACCTTTAGAGATTCATTCAAGAAATATTGGGGGAGTTCTACCAGTTAGAGAACTTTGATGTTATGCCTAACGATAATGACTTCAAATTATTCGACCACCCTTGAAAGCTTACTTTGCATGGTATGACATACATCATTGAACCTAACGTACCGGTAGCTCCAAATATATTCAGCTTTGTATCCATCAAAGACATTGCCACCTCCACACCATCAAACACGGGATTGATTGGTTCATTCTGATTAGATGCGTTCCTGATTAAAATCATTTTATGTTTAGATAAATTTATCGGCAAAAATGTCTTACATAAGAAAAAAAGTCATGCATATGTTATAGGTTTTTTTGTTTTGTTTTTTTTTTTTTTGGTTTTATCTGCATTCGGGAGCTTGGTTGACAATCAACAAGGTACTGCTCAGATAAAAAACTTGATTTTACCATCTCTAATGAAAAGTTAGCAGCACCTTAATCATTTTTTCCCTCCTTTTTTTTTTTTTTTTTTTTTTTTTTTTTTTTTGATCTTTTGTGCCTTGTACTATATAATTTTTAATTTTTTTTTTCTAATTCTGATTTCCCGATTTCCGTTTTAATTTATTGGTTGTTGTGATAATGAATTTCATTATCAATTATCAATTACAACTATTAAAATCTCTTGCTGACATAATGTCACAATCGCATCAATGTTTTATTATTTGGGAGTTTAGCCGTTGAAACATTTGAAGCCAAAATGATCTGCAGACTCCTAAATCTTTAAAATAGATTATTATAACCAAAACAAAGTTGGTCTAAAGATGTAAGGCTCCGCCAGATCTCTCAAGGTTTCGAGATCCAAGTCTCAGAGGAGATATTTGTCTTGGAAGAGATAGTCATGAACCCTAAACCAGCTATCCAATGATAATATAAAATAAATATGATTTATTATTATTACAAATAAATATTACTTATACCGTACTACACAGGGTAGTAATACTAACTTAAGACATCAAATGTCTTAGCTTCCATTTCTTGGCATGCTAGTTTTGGTCAAATTGGACTTATAATAAGTACTAAAGTGGTAATTTGGGGCTTGTTTGATTAATTTTTATAAAAAAATTTGTTTAAAAAAAGAAAACAATAAAACTTGTTTGGAAAAATTATTTTCAATAAGTTGTTTTTAAAAATAAATAAAAAATAATTTTAAAAAAATAAAAAAGAACACTTTTTAGTCGTTTTTTCCTATGTATTTCTTATTATTATAATTTTGTTTTAAAGCTGCCATCTACCCCTATCGACACCACACCCAACGACGACCACTGCTATGTCACTTTTGGCAATGGCCTCCACAACGACACTTCAAAAAAAATATTTTTTCAAAAAAAAAAAAAAACTATCCGAACAATTTTAAGGGCAAAAACTTTGTTTTAAAAAACAATCTTATGAAACTGTTTTGGAAAAAAAAAAAAAAAAAAAAAAAGAAGCTTTCCCTTGTTTACTAATATTTTATATTTAGCTTTGAATTATCTATCAACAATTGCATTTAGTTAACATATAATGAATGGACTTAAACAAAATATAACATGTAGACATTAATGGACTAAAATTAAAGATGTCATAATTAGGCTTAGGCTATTTGGGTATATAAATGGGATTGATTTTGTGGTCTCTGATCTCTTTCTGAACAGATTTTATCTTCCTTCTATGCCTATTTATTCTTTGCTGCGCCTTTTGTTGAGTGATCTATGCAATGTGAATGTACTTTGATAACATTATTTGCAGTAGAATATTTTGATCCATAACACAACTCTTTAACCATCATTCCTTGAGTTAAATAAGCAATTCCCTCTATCTCTCTTCGTTGTCTAATTCAATAGAGTACCCAAATATATGGGCTTTCGAAGTTTCGCTGGTGAGATCGAAGAACATTAATTGCATAAACTGTATTATTGTATATTATGTGTGAAAACAAATAATATAATCAATACTAGGGAACAAAATACACACTGTTCTAAATGTCACACCAAAACGGAGTGAAAAGAAAATGGCATATAGCCACATACAACTCTTCCTAACATACAGACACACGGAGATAAAGTAAATTTAAACGAGTGGAAATGAATAATACGTATATATGCTGGCAAACCAGCCACAATAGATGAAGCAACTAATAACAGACGAGCCACAAGCAGTGAAGCATTTAGTAGTTTCAATTGGAAGGAGGAGGAGAGAAGAAGGGGATGGAAGGAATGGCAGTTGGGATAGTGGGAATAGAGGGAATTTTTGGCAATGGAGGAAGTGTGGCTTGTGGGACTGTTGGAATGGTAGGCAGAGAAGGAAGAGGAGGGAGTGTAGTTGTTGGTTTTGGAAGATTTGGGAGATTTGTAGGCAAAGGAGGAACATTATTACTTGGGATTGTAGGCAAAGGTGGTAATCCTGTAGGCTTAGGCAAGTTACTTGGAATTCCGGGAATGTTTGGTATCGAAGGTTGTGTTGTTTGGAGAAGATGACGAGCTGCTACGCTCGAACTCATCATGTTCGTGAGAGTGAGAGCCACAAGGAAAGCTGCGACGAAGATGGATTTGCAGGAAGAGGCCATGGTTGAATTATATGAACTGAACTAGAGAAGGAGGAGAAAGATATATGAGAATGCTTTGGTTTGAGTTTTGATGAGAATCCATGGGCGTTTCTTGGTGTTTATATAGATAGAGGTAGGTGGGTATTTGTATGGTTTGGAGAACCATAAAGAGACTTTTGGGATCTATTTGTTAGTTCACCAATACTATTTTGGAGTGTGTGTGTGGATATATATATATATATATATATTTATTTATATTTTTTTATTGAGGTAGACGTAAGACTGATAATATGGAGTCCATGGAGGCTGGAAAGTGTGTGCCCATGGCAACCATAAGTACCAAGAACTCATTACTATGGTGAGATCAGCACCGTGAAAATAGAATTTCAACGATTTAGATTTGAAATTTTAAAAAATAATTTTTAAATAAATTTCTTTTAAAGAAATTGATAGTAGAGACTACGTAGTAGGAAAGGAAAATCCATTCCATTTTAGCCTGATCCCGCGCCTCTTCTCTTATAACTCATCCACCAAGTCAAGGTATAAGATATATTTTTGGTAGATACTATACAAATTAAAATATTTTTGAGAAAAATTTAATCTAAACCATCTAAATTTGCTCTAAATGGTTTATAATGGTGATGAACTTTTGTTTGCTCATCATTGAGATAATTACTTAAACCGTATCCCTCTATATAGCCAAACATGTGCCACATTAAAGCATAATTTGACTAGGTTCTAATTCAGGGCAAATTCGTCATGCTTACATATTTAAGCGAATATATAAGAAGTTTTGGCACAACATGTATTTTTATGAAAAAAAATATTAGGTGAGTTAGATTTTGGGATCCAAGCTTTTACAAAGGTAATTACAAATTGCCAACCAAAAAGTTTCTCACATTGGCGGTAAGATTTTTTAACTCGAAACCTTATTGGTTATAAATCAATTCCTTTTTAGCTATTTTTGATATTTATAAGTTAATTAACAGATGGAGTAATTAAGATACCCTTACAGGCTGACACCCCGGTCAATGGTTTGTTAAGAAAAAAGGGCATATATTCATCGGCACAAGTTTTTTGGAAGAATGGTACTTAGTTTGGAGAACCATACATATAGCTCACCAGCTGCTGACTTTAGGAACTCAAGCTTTTTGACTAATAACGAAGTAGTTGGCTCTAAAGCTGCTGAATTTGGGAACCATACACACACACACGTGTGCGTGTGTTATATATATTGGAATGACATTTGATGACGACTTTGAAAGCAATTTAACGATAATTCAATACCTTAATTTTCGCAAAATGATTATTTAAGGACTTTCTAAAAAATATTAATTGTAATTAAAAATCTTGAATTTTTTATATTCCATAAAAAGAAACCTAAATTGCAGCAATTACTCAATTTATACATTTTTGAAAGTCCAAATTGTCTTCTTAAACCCCATGATAAAGAGAATTAATTTGCCTGTCCCCCTTCCCAGCAAGGAATCATATCCTTCCAACAATGTCACCTCTTCATCCTAAGAAATGGGTTGGAATATGCCTAGTTCACCTTTTGGGAATAGGGTCCAATTCCAATACGAATAGAGATATTATGTAAATAGAGAGAGATATGAGTTCAAATTAGAGTAACTATTCGATCCATATTGGGATATGAGATAATATCGGTTGTGGGGGTGAGTTTTTAAGATTGATAGAAAACTTACGTAAAACTTCCCTCAAGTTCTCTTCCACTAGGATGGTGAATTTACCGTAAAACATTATTGGAGTCCGTACTTCAGCAAACTAATCAGATTCCAGGTGCTCTCAAAAAACCCTTCAAAATTATTGATAACAATGACAACATCAGCATCGCCATTGAACACCACCGGTGAGCAGATTAATTCATTCTATGTGAGTTCTTAATGGGTTCTTCAATTTACGGGAATATGTATAAGAGTCTTCCCAATAAAGCCAGAGATATATCTACTTCAATCACCACCAAATAGAAAAGTGAAGTCGGCAAAACAGGGCAATCAAAGTTGGTGAAAAGAAACGTGTGCGATCTGGAAAAAGAAATCGAATTCGAGGATTCAAAAAAGTATGTAAGAAAACCATAAATACAAACCACAGCATTCAGTAAATCACACACAATGAGGCAAGAAGCCTAATCCGGAACAAGCAGTCTCTATAGCACATAGCACAAACCGGGAGGCACACCAAGGCCCTAGTCGCACAACGGCGCACACGGCGGTTCCGGTACCAAAGCGCTTGGCAAATAACAACACCGAATGCATACACAACCATGGTAAAGCATACATACAGAGACATACAGAGCATATGAGGATTAAGGTTACTACCTAGTAAATTCTTAGACTGATAATCAACTCCCAAAATTCCTTAAAGCTTCGCATAACGATACTTCTTGTCTTTGATCTTAGCCTTTCCTTGAAATCTTTCCTCTTTGAACTCCCTTGTATTTTCAGTCAAGACTTCAAAACACCACGCAGGAATCATTTATCAAGGTCTTAGGAATGTCTATAAAGATTGAAGGGAGTAGAGCAAGAATCCAAGTTCTACTTACCTTGATTCTGTGATCGGTTTGGAGATCTGATAGCATCTCCACCATGTAAATGGCACCAAACACCTCATATCAAGAATCCAAAACCATAGAAATATTGCTTTCGTCAAAAGGAACAACATTGGAGAAGGCCCCAGGAGCTAAAAACACCAAATCGGAGGTGAAATCGGCCCCTTTCTTCCCTCTCTCTCTCTCAGCTATTTTGTTTTTCACTCCTTCTCTCCTCTTTTTTCCATGTTTTGGCCAAGAATGGCCTAAAGACAAATGAAGGGGAAGGGGTATATATAGAACACAGGTGCGATTCAGAACGCGCCACGTGTCTGGTCCATAATGCACCGTGTGTATAGTCTAGAATATGCCACGTGTAGCGCCACGTGTCCTCTTTCCATTGGACCACATAAAAGTAGCTTTATGCCTTGTCATGATTACGGGACACGTGTCATGATCGTGTGGTGATGACTCAAAAGCTATGTCATAATGAAGGGACACGTGTCACATTTCCATTTGACCAACAAAAGTAGCCTTTGACTTGTCATGATGGAGCACACGTGCCACGTTTCTATTGGACCAACACAAAAGTATGTCATAAAGAGACAACACGTGTCATGTTTCTATTGCACCAACACAAAAGTAGCTTTTTCACTTGTCATGATGAGTCAACAAGTGTCACGTTCTCATTGCACCAACACAAAAGTAGCTTTATGCTTTGTCATAATGACAAGACACATGTCATGCTCTTATTAGACCAACACAAAAGCATGTTATCATGGGTCATTATGACTTACTTTACTAAAGTTACTTTATCAGTGTTTGCTCGAGATCCTGCTCAAGTTTTACTCCAAACGTAGGGCATGCCCAACTGCCCGAAAATGCTGTATCCTTACTTATACCGGCACATTTTCACTCAACTAATTGTCCTATACCTTAGGACATAGTTAGGTGGCATCATTTCCAATCAAATTTATCCTGTATAGGTCTTCTGTGCCCTTTTTTCACTGGCACTTTAATTCCCCGGCTTATACATACTTGGTCCACTAACCTGTATAGTCGAGTTACTCAATCCCCTGAGACTTCCTATCCCTCGACATTCTTGGGACTATGCTTGAAATGCGCTTAGTCACCTGCCTTTTATAGGCTTATTCCTAAGTCTCTATGACCAAAATTTAGGATATTACATTTTGTATTTCTCGATTATTAGGAAGATTTGATATATTCTTAAGATATTTTGAATTATCCTAAAAATATTTTAAATTTATTAGTATTTTATTTTTATTATATTATTTTAGATATGTGACTTGTCAATTAAGGATCTCAAAAATATTATTAATATCTTAATAATAGCCTTGATTTAATTTTTTTTTTTGTTAATATAATTTTTTGTCCTTGCATTTACCTAATTTTGGTTTTGCTCACTTTGAAGTTTCAAAATGTGGGTTTTGGTCTTTTAAGTTTAGTCGGTTTATAATATTAACTCTTATAGTTTGAAAAAGACTTGGAGATGGAATTAATGGTGTTAAATCTACATATGTGTCACTAACACCATTAAAATTTTTGACATGGGCTAATGAGTTGGCAAGATGACCGAGTAAGCTTTTTTGAAGTGGATAGATTAAAAAAACAAAAGATATGAGAGACGAGCGGGTTCACATTAGATGTTTCTGCGTTATGTGCTCGTTCCTCTAATTTTGGGGTGGAGGCATTTTTTTATTATATATATATCCTGTAGATTGGTATCAGAGCTAGAAGGGGAAGTAGAGATGTATTAATTAGATCTGGACTGAGAATTTACCTTCTCAGGATGTTTCGTTGCTATATTTAGTGTTATATTTTAGGTCTATGCTCCAAAAATTAAAAAAAAAAGTTTATATATAGTCTTCTCGCATATGATAATTAAGTTTTCTAGTGGGGATGTTTGAAGGTGTAAGTCCCGTACGTTGTGGCGGAGTGATTTACCCCCATATGTAGGTTATCATATGTCCGGAATCATATATACTCTTTTAAGTGGAAATTAGATTCATCATCTAGTACCTCCTTTATGGAAGGTTTAGACTATTTTGATTTCTTGTTTTAATTTACCTAAGGAGCTCTAGATCTAAAAATTATACTAAATGTCCAACTAAACATTTTGATGGGTAAATTCAGTAAATGTTTAATTAGTATACCCCTATGAAACCTGATGGTAATGATAGTAATTAAAGGGAGATTTACAATTATTGTTTATCTCGTTTTTCACTTTGCTTTTCAGCTTTTATCATGCGATTTTATCCTTTCGCTCCTTACTTTCTGCACTTTCATTTCCTTTAATTTCTGAATTTTCATTTCCTTGTTAGTTTACCTTGTGTTGTCAATTTTCACTCTTTTTCTCGTCGATCTTCTTCTTCTTCATCATCTTCATTTTCTTCTCCAAACTCTTCAATAAATCATGACGGAGCTTGCTCCTCAACAAACAACATCTTTGACGAAGAAATTCAGTTCAAAGATATAAACCAAACAGTTGATGATTGGACTCTTCCTATCATTGACAACAAAGATGTTTTTATAATAAAAAAGAATTGGCTGAAGAAGTCTGATTATGTGATCAAGACTGTTGAAGAATCCATTTCTATCCAACTTGAGAAAGAGGAATTTTTTCTTCTCTCTCCAAACTCCATCCATAAACATAAGGAAGATTACAACTTTTTATACATCGGTTATGTACAAGTTGCTCTTAAACCTCTTATTCGACGAGGCTTAAATGCCTTTGGCTTAGTCTGTCTTAGAGATGCAATACATTACAATTTTGTATATTCTTTACTGGTAGTTGCTGAATTCAGACTTCATGATGGACCTGTTTATTTCAACCGTTACCCCAATCAAACGGTTGATTTAAAAGATAAAAACATCCTTGATGTCCTCAAACTCAATCTTAAACTTGATGGCTTCAATATGAAATCTGGATCTATACATGTTGCTGTAATATATAGAGTGCAGTATAAGGTCTCAAATTCTTCAGCCTCAAATGTTCATCGTCTTCCTAACAATGGTCAAACTATTGTTTTCCTCACGGACCATTCAAACACAAACATCACAATCCCTCAAACTATCATGTGGAATGATGTTACCCTTCCAGAAGACTAGGTTATGGATAAAGCTGTCCAAGCTATTCCACGACCCGTAGCTCAAATCAGTCGAATTTCACAAACTCAATCAGGATCTGTTAGATTAGCTTTTGATAGACCTAGAAGTTCTACTTTTGGATCTATGTCTTCAAGATATGAGGATTTTAGATCTACAAATTATGAATTACCAAGGCATTCTTGCCCCTCTGTACGATCACTGTGTTCAGTTATTCATTTGCCTCCACCACCACAAACTATCTTTCCTCCACCACAACCAACGGAAAACCAACCTTCCAATGTCTTAATTCAAGGAATTCATAATTCTGGAACAATTCCTCATGCAAACTATCAAAGAGAGGATGATCAAAATTCGGTTGACTCCTTGTCTTATCTGATTTAGGTGAACCTCAAGCCATTGGTGCTCTTCAACATCACTTTCAAATTGATAAACAAAGTTTGCAAAAGGAATTTTATTCGAGAACATAATACTTTACAAAGAAATTGGTTTTTAGAACATTTTAAAGGATTATTGTGAAAACAGATCCAAGAAAAGTTCTACGGTTTCCTTGAAAAGTATGAAATAAATATTTCATTTTTTGCTTGGTTTAAAGCTTATGCTTTACAACAAAAAATAAAATATCCATTTATTCAAATAATAAATATGACCAAAAGAGAATGTAAAACATCCGAAGGACAAACTATTTCTTCCGAAGTTCCTCCAAAAAAGTCATATCAAATCCTGGCGTTGTTGACATGCAGACAAAATCCTCGTATGGCTTCTCCTTTCAAAACCGAAATTAGAGAGGAACCCTGTTTGTCCAAAAGATATCAAAAATCTCATGGAACAAAATAACTATACCAATCAGTATCTTCAAATCATTGGAGATCATGTCATCAAAACTCCTTCTTCACAAACTTCTTCTAGCACTACGTCTACAACTCAATTTGCATCCACGACTCAACCTTTGTTCAAACCTTTTTAACTTGATCCAAAAAGTAAGGCAAGTATATTAGGTATGAACAAAGCCAAGCTTATGGCAGAAATTGATCAACACTTACAACACCTTAAACAAGTTGAAAATCCCCAAACTCATGATATTCAATTAAAACAACGAATTGTTCCTGAAATGCCTTCCGAGTCTTCTTCTCAACAAGTTATGAATTTTGAAAAAATTTCTGATGTTGAATCTTCAAAATCTGATTTTTAAATTAACCATCAACATTGGAGAAAATCTTCTTCACTTGTTTTCCAAAAATCTTCAAAGTTATATTATCCAAGGGTTAGTCCTTTAGATATTTTAAGCGAAGAACGTCAAGATCAAACCTTCAAATCTTTCAACTCTAAAAACATCTATGAGTGGAATATAGACGGACAGAGTGAATCAAATATTCTTCAAATTCTTCAACAAATGACTATGGTAAGTACTGCCTACAAAAAAACAAGTGATTATTCGAATCTGAGAAATAACTAATCTTTTGGTTTCCGGTTTCACTGGACAACTTAAAGGTTGGTGGGATTATTATCTGTCTTCTGAAGAAAAATCGAACATTATTTCTTTGGTCAAAACTGAACTTGATGGGACTCCTATTATTCACAATGGTAAGCCTATTCCAGATTCTGTTAATACCCTTACTTTTACAATTATTAAGCATTTTGTTGGTGATCCAAATATTTGGAAAGATCACTCTTACGAACTTCTTTCTAACACCCGTTGTCGGACACTATATCGATTTCGAGATGGTATAAAGATACTTTCCTATCTCGAGTGCTCACAAGAGATGATGTCAATCAAGGTTCTTGGAAAGAAAATTTTCTAGCTGGATTACCGAAATCTTTTGGTGATAAAGTTAGAGATAAACTTAGACATCAATATGATGACTATATACCTTATGACAACTTGACATATGGAGAATTAATTTCCCATGTTCAGAAAACTACTTTAAAAATATGTCAAGATGATGGAATAAAACATCAATTTTCCAAAGATAAGGGTATAAACAGAAAAGAATTTGGTTCATTTTGTGAACAATT
The DNA here is from genome assembly GCA_019022655.1 of Acacia acuminata. Lineage (NCBI taxonomy): Eukaryota > Viridiplantae > Streptophyta > Magnoliopsida > Fabales > Fabaceae > Acacia > Acacia acuminata. The sequence goes on from JAFJYI010000013.1 coordinate 1,841,022, forward strand.
TGGTCTTCCTCCTTGTAAAAAGCCCAAACCCAAGTCTTACAAAACTTATCGTTTTAATCCCTTTTTTTTCAAAGAATAAACGTTTTTAAAACAACAAACATCTTTATCAAAAGGATGATATCCAAACTCCTCCACGAAAATATAAAAGAAATTTTCATTCTAAACCAAAGAATGATTTTTCCAAAGATATTCCAAAACATGACAAAGTAACTTGTTACAGGTGTGGTAAGGTTGGTCATTATGCTAAATACTGTCGCCTCTGTAGAAAAATCATAAACATCCAAATTGAAGAACCTCTCCTAGAGAAAATAAGCAATCTTCTGATTGAAACCTCTTCTGAGTCGAAGAAGATCAAATCTCTTCGAAGACATAAATCAAATCCAAGATGATGATCTTTGTTCAACATCGATAATTCTTCTCCTCAAATAAATGTCATCACCAAAGAACAAGATTTACTCTTAGTTGTCATAAGTAAGCTTCCAAATTATGTATCTTTCAAAATTTATAGATATCATCACACAACCTTCGTCTTCATTTGTTCCTTCTTCCTCTAAACTTTCGATTTTTCATAACAAGTATGATCGACCAAAACCTTGGAAATATTTAAACACTCGTTAAACCTGACCCACAATCCAAGATCTTCAATCTGAGATAAACAATCTTAAGGTTGAAGTTCAAATTCTTAAAACAAGTCGAGATACTCATGAATCTGCTCTGTTGCAAATTCAAGAACTTCTTTCTTCAACTAAAATCCTTCCGATGAGAATATTGATTGAGTTTCAGAAAATGAAAATGAGGATGACAACCCCGAACAAGAAACACCTTTTTTAAATGTAATTTCAAGAGTTTTTCTACGTAAGTTTTATATAAAAGCAAAAATCATTATCAATAATGAGCTTGTTATAGAACAATGTATTATTTGATATTGGGGCTCAAGCGAATTGTATTTTAGAAGACTTAGTTCCTACCAAATATTTCACAAAAACAACATACATATATGTTGTTAACAAATCACCATTATCGTTCATTCTGAGATTTCTAATGTTGTTATTCAAAATGAAAGTTTGCAAATTAAAACTTCATTTATTCTTATGAAAGACATGAGAACACAAATTATTCTTGGAGCACCATTTGCAACACTTTTAATTCCTTATAAGTTAGAACACGATGGTCTTTCAAAACAACATTTTGGAAAAACCATTTTCTTTCCTTTTACAGAAAAACCTAAACTCAAGGAGTTAAATCTTGTTTTTCTCAAACAAAACCGAGATCAATTATCTCAAAGAAGAAGTCTTTTTAAAACGATTGAACAACAACTCCAACAACCAATTGTTCAACAGAGAATCCAATCCTGTTTGGACAAGATCTATCAAACGGTTTGTACTGATTTACCAAACGCCTTCTGGAATAGGAAACAACATTCGGTAGATCTTCCTTATGAATCAAACTTCTCTGAAAGACAAATCCCAACAAAAGCTCGACCCATTCAAATGACTCAGGAACTCCTTGGAACCTACAAAAAGGAACTCCAAGATCTTTTTGAAAAAAAACTCATTCATCCGAGCGTAGCCCTTGTTCTTGTGCTGCTTTCTATGTCAACAAAAATGCAGAAATTGAACATGGAACATTGATTGAACCATATTTTTACATAATTTTTGGTAATTAAATGGGGATTTTTAATGTATTTTCTCATAGTTATTGAGATTTAAATGTATTTCTTGTGATAAATTGAGATTAAGAGTAAATATGTTAAATTAGGGCTAAAAGGGCAAAATTGTCAAAAAAAAAATAGTAATTACTCTTAATTTTTGATTTTCATGAGAATATTTGATGTTAGATTAATTAGTTTAAATTGTGGGTACTTGAAGAAATTGGACTAAATTTGAAAATGGAAATTTAAATTCAATTTTTAAAATTTCGGTTTAGTGCCTATTTCGAGAACTTTTCTTCTTTTAATTTAGGTCCCTATGACTAAACTCAACGTTTTGGGCTGCAATTTAGGTCATATTTTTTAATTCAATTCTAGGAGTCCTACCAGCTGGGCAAACCCGACACATTAAACGCTGGAGCTAAGGGAAATTGATGGAGCATTAGACCCGTGGAGCTGAGGACCCGACAAATTGAAGACCCGTGAGCCGGGGGGGGATTAATGGAAACATAGCGCCGCGTAGATCATCTTCTTCACGCCTAGACCTCCAGACGTTGAACCACAACCTTGAACGCCATTCACACCTCCACACCTTCGCCTTTCACCCTCACCGGCGACTTCACCACCTCCCTCCGTTGCCGGCGAGCACCCAACCTCCCTCCATCATCAACATCGTCCACCACCTCCTTCTTTTACCTGCAGATCTGAACGCCTTCAACAGCTGGACCTTGATCCTTCACTCAGGGAATCATCGACCACACACCCTCACTCCACCGATGACCTCCATTTCTCCTTTCTTCAACCATCGTCGGCCTCCCTCTTCCATTTATCATCTTCCCTTCACCAACCTAACGCACCACCATCGTACTTTCAGCCCATCTTCAACCACCAGCGCCTCCATCGTCAACCTCCGGACCAGCGACCACCACCAATCATCTTCTTCATTCAGTCACCAGACTGAACCAGCCACCGTCTCCCCTCTCACTCTCACCACAGTACACCATCAACCACCTTCATCTTCCGTTGACATTTGGATTTCAGTTCTGCAGTTCTGAGTTGGAGTTTTAATGGCTTTATGTAGCCGATTCCCTTTTCTTGGTGGTGGAGATTTGTGCTTGAGTTCCAAAGCTACAAATAGGGAGTTTTTAGTTTGATTCATTTTCTCATTGGTGTTCTATGATTTTCTAGTTCTAGGAATGTCATTTTATGCTTGAGGACCGAGTTGCCGTTTGGATTTTCTCGTGGATTGAACACATATAATTGGATTGGATTTTGTGATTTGGTGTTTACATTGATATATTTCTTGGGACCAATGAGATTATATTAATTAGCGTGTTATTGTCTAGTTAATGTGGTTGATTTGTACCCTTTGAGGGACTGTTATGTACTCAATTTTAAGAAGACTCAAGTTGCATTATTCCAATTTTAATTGCACATCAAGTGGTTTTTAACAATTTCTCAAGAGGTAGTGGTTAGCTATGTTTGTAGGAGCTACTATTAATTGGGAATATTGGACTCAAGTGGTATCTTGGGGTTTTTCTTAAAGACTTGATGAATTTTAACTTCCATAATCTTTTTGAACAAGGATAGTCATTTCTTAATCACCAAGAGCGCCATCATCCATATTTTCAATTTGATTTCATTTAATTCTCTCATTCACCAATCTTATAAAAATACCAAAAACAATAGTTTAGCATTTAATTTAATTGCATTCCTATTTTAGTTTATCAATTGGAAAATCCAAAACCAATTTTCTCCCTTGTTTTAATTGCATTTGCATGACATTTCGATTACTTAGGATTCAATAAAAGGCTCCTTAAGAGAGAATGATCCTAGATTTGCCTATACGCAATCCTTGGTTTATTTTTGATTGTGGACCCCAAGGCTAAAGACAAAAATGCCCTCATCAAACGCCAAGACTTGTCATTAATTACAAACCATTGAACGAAGCTTTGCAATGGATTCGATATCCAATTCCAAACAAGGCTGATTTACTAAAACATTTGCATTCTGCAAAAATCTTTTCAAAATTTGATATGAAATCTGGGTTCTAGCAAATTCAAATTTCAGAAAGAGATAGGTATAAAACTACTTTTATTGTTCTGTTTGGTCAATATGAGTGGAATGTTATGCCTTTTGGTTTAAAAAATGCTCCTTCTGAATTTTAAAGGATTATGAACGAGATCTTTAATTATCAAGGTCAATATATCATTGCCGATGATGTCTTAATCTTTTCAAATTCTCTAGAAGATCATTTTAAACATGTCTCAAAATTTATTCGAACTGTAGAAACAAACGGTTTGGTGGTTTCAAAACCAAAGATTAGTCTTTTCCAAACCAGAGTCTATTTCCTTGGACATTGGATTTGTCAAGGAACCATTACTCCCATTGAACAAGCAATTTAGTTTGCAGATAAATTTCCAGATCAAATTCTTGATAAAACTCAACTTCAAAGGTTTTTGGGATGTTTAAACTATGTTGCTGAGTTTATCCCTCAACTTAGCAATTTTGTTAAACCTCTTCATCAACGTCTTAAGAAAAATCCTTCTCCTTAGATTGATGTTCATACTAAAGTTGTCAAACAAATCAAATGACAGGTTAAGGAACTTTCATGTCTTAACCTTCCGATTCCTTCTGCCTTTAAAATAGTCAAAACAGATGCTTCTGAATTAGGCTATAGACGTATTCTTAAACAACGTTTTGACGGAAAAGAACAAATTATTTCTTTTATGTCTAAACACTGGAATCCTGCTCAGCAAAATTATTCTACGATAAAAAAGGAAATTTTGGCAATTGTTTTATGTGTTTCAAAATTTCAAGCTAATCTTTTAAACCAAAGGTTTTTAATTCGCGTTGATTGCAAATCTGTAAAAGATGTTTTACATAAGGATGTTAGAAACCTTGTATCAAAACAAATTTTTGCTCATTGGCAAGCCATTTTGAGTGTGTTTGATTTTGATATTGAATTTATCAAAGGAACTTCTAATTATCTTCCAGATTTCCTTACCCATGAGTTTTTACAGGGTAGTTCTTGGGATTGAGAGTAAACTAACCCATAAACCCTTTCCTTCTATCCAAAAAATGGCGAGAAAGAAAAAACCTGGCGAAGACTCAAAAGACAAACAACCCCTCCAAGAAGAGGAAGATGATAAACAGAGCTTCTCCCAAGATGCTCAAAAACCAATCTCCAGTGAAGAATTGCAGGAGATTATTAAACAATTGCTTCAGCAGCAAACTCCATCACCTAAAGGATCAACCAGTCAAACAGTTCCCCAAACACGGGGATCCAGACTGCAAACAAGATCTCAAACAATATCAGGGTCATCTAACCCCAAACTGGAGTCATCCACTCCAAAAAATGGGTCTCAAACCCAAAGACTCATTTCCAACAAACCTGGCAAAAAAACTATTGAGTCCTATGCTAAGAAACCTCCAACCCACACATGAGAGGAATATTAGCCAAAAAGGATAATAAAACCCAGTCCCTCAAATATGATAGAGCACTTGCTTTGTCATTAATTGCCTCTTCATCGCAAGCAATTAGTAATCAAGAGTATTATTAAGCTAATGCTGAATTTGCTCTCCAATTAGCCCAGAAAAAACCTCCTCAGGCTACAAAACCGTTATTAGCTATTCCAGCTATTAACCCAATGGAGACTCCTTACATTGCAAAACCTGCATAGGTAAAAAATCTCCTACAAATTGAGCCTAAATTTTTCTTTGAAACACCTAACTAGGTAGCATTGAAAGTTTTCCCTTCAAGATTTCACTTTCTTACTACCGATTTACAAAAGACAAGAGAATATTATGAGTTGATATTGGTTCATTCTCAATCAATCGAGCTAACTTGATATACATCAAAAGAGGATGAAACTTTAGCAACCCATTCTACTCTTCAAATTTTGAAAGTTCTCACACCTTCTCAATGGGGACAAGAGTTGACTAAACCCAAACTTTTTGATATTGAATTTAAACCTAAAGGATATACTTACTGGGATTATAACAATGCCTGGTATAATGTCTTTTGGGATTAAAACAGAATTTTTAAACATACTTGGTTTATTTATTTTAAACAAAGAAGCAAGTACACTTTTCCTCAATGGTTTCAACATTGGTGGGCCTTCTTTGGACCTATTCCTGAAATTCTTCCACCCAATGTTCAAACTGCATTGAGCCTTTTCCAGAAAAAATTCAACCTTAGTGAAGATCCTTTTCCAATTGATCTTGATATTTTTCAAAACTATCTGTATCTTGGATATTCTCCTGGCAATATAGATTTTCACATAGTAACAGAAACTCTCCAATTTTTCCAGTCCTACAAAGATTACCTTATGTACGTTGGTGGGCAAAATTCAACCAGTCCAAAGTAGATTCTAAAGCAGTAGAACAATGGTTCAAACAAAATCCAGATTTTCTTTGTGCATCGAGCAAAGCAAGTTTAGAACCACTCCTCCTTTTCTCTCTAGCTATTCTTCTCTGCCTTCTCTCTACCTTATCTCTTCTCTCTTTCTGCTGCTTTCCCCCTTTGTTTTCCAACTTTCTTTGTAAGTCTTTTAAATTTCAATAAACTTATATTTTTCTATTATGCTTTGCATTTGCATTTCTTCTCTTCTTCTCTGATGAGATAAGTCTAGCTGCGTGCCTACACTCATTCTTATCTCATCTTCTTTTCATAATATATATATATATATATGTTATGCATCCCAAAATATTTTTTATAATCAATATCTCAAATTAAGTAAATTTCAATCCTGCATTCAGAAATATTTTTCCTATAAATCCCGTATCCTGGAAATTAATTAATTTGAGATACTAGGTGCAAAAAATATTTCGGGATGCAACATATAATTTAGGGTTAAGGTGCAGATTTGCCAATGAACTATTACTCGAGGAGCGTCTGGCACAAAAAACAATTGAAGGGACCAAATTGGCCAACGAACTATTAAAAAGTGAAAAAAAAAACAATTTTGAGCAGATTCGCGAATGAACTATTACCCCGTCACTGTCTTGGTGTCTCCGTCTTCTATTGACTGTCATAGTGTCGGCGACGTCGGCATCTCCAAAACTTACATTGTTGCTGGGTGTTCCACTCACCCTCTTGAACTCATCTAGCAGTCCACAACTTTCGACCGGCACGTGCCTTGCACCCTGGTTGCGTCCCTCTGATGCCACAAGCAACAACCGCCACTGCCATAACGCCTTCTCGCATGGGTCCCATCTCTGTTGGTGTTTGCCTTATCCAACAAGAAGACTTAACCGCTCTTTTCTCCAGCGTCTCCGCCACCGTCCTACACCAGGGCCTCATATTTTAACGTAATAGTGATAGTTGTTTTTTTTAATAGTTATTTGGTATTTTCTTTCACTTTTTAATAGTTCGTTGGCAAATTTGGTCTTTTCAATTGTTTTTTGTGCCAGACGCTCCTCGGGTAAAAGTTCGTTGGTAAATCTGCACCTTAACCCTATAAATTTAATATAAATAAATAAAAAATAAAAAAAGTCTTAATTTCTCTAATTTGTGGGATGAACACATGATTGTAAAGGAGAAGTATGGAATGTGGAAGCTCGAGAACAGGCGTTTTCTCCTTCCCTCTCCATTCAGCTCGCATCTCCTCTAGTTCATGCTTAAAGATCTGAGAGACGAGCTCCTCCGATATGAGAGATTAGCTCATAACCAAGAATTGTTCGTTAAAAACATTAGATATTTGATACCTTTGAGCTCAGATTTGAAGCTTTGAGTGGGGAATTATTTACTTGAGATTATTACTTGCAACAAGACAATTTCATAAACAAATCAAATTGCAGGAGATTATTGTCTGCTAAACCGGTGCAACATGGCCTTCAAATATTGCACATGGTTCTTCTATCAAAGGAAAAAAAAAAAAAAAGAATAGGGACTAATTGATTTTTTGTTCCTGTAAGCTATAACCCTGTTTTTACCGGAAGGAAAAAGTTGAACGAGATATTGTACAGATGTATTTATGAAGACAATAGGACAAAAGGGTTATGGATTTACATTAATTGGTACTTTCTAATGATCAAATGCATGGTGAAACGCGTGAGGCTCTGCAATGGTCACAGTCTTCAATACTTTCTCTCAGACCTTCAATGGTGAACCAGAGGAGATGCTGCGAGCTAAATAGAGAGGAAAGGGGTGAACGTCAGATGGGGAGGGAGAAAGTGAACAGTGTCCAAGTTTTTCTTTTCTTTTTGTAATTTGACCATTTCATCAAAGCTTACCAAGTCATTGCTAACTCATCAGCCCATGTCAGCAATTTTAACTGTGTAGACACATATACAGATTTAACACCGTTGACACCATCTTCAAGTCCTTTTTAAACTATAAGGATTGACGTTACAAATAGACCAAATTTAAAGGACTAAAACTCATGCTTTGAAACTTCAGGGACTAAAACCAAAATTAGAGTAAACTGCAAAGACAAAAAATTATATTAACCCATTATTTTTAGATGGCATCTTATCCTCAATATCTTAGAAAACCTAGTTTTTAGATTTTTTGAGTTAGGGTTAGAATTTTTTATTTAATTAATAGTCGAGTTATACTTGGTTATTGCAAATTATCGAATAAGAAGCTTATTTTGCAAGCTCACTTGTGATGAGTTTGTATTTGGGATAGAATATGAATAGGTTGCAAAACTCCGTTCAATTTTTTTTGGGGCCTTTAATTTTTATATCTAATTATCTAGAGACAAGTTCCTCTAGGATTTCAGCGAATCAAATCCTATATTTTTGGTTTTATGATATAATTCTCTGTAGGATAAAAAAAATGACAGACACGTGAAACTACGGGAGAAAAGAAAAGAGCCAGAAAAAAGTCAATAAAAATATTATGGAGAGCAAAAAGATAATCAAAGAAACATGAAGACGTACAAGACTAGAGCCAAAAGAAAAGATTCAAAAAAGAATTTGTAAAGAGAAAAAAGATAATCAAAGAAGTCCACCGGCGACGATCCAGCAAGAAGAGACCAACATGTCAATGGATGATTTCTGTTCTTGCTTAAAGACAAACTTAAGGTATAATATAGTTCTCAAAATACGAAAAAAATATATTCTTCCAATGTAGTTCTGATGACGGTCGAGGAGAGAAGAATGACAAAGAACTCCTTTTCGAAAAAGAGCCAAAAGAAAAGATTCAAAAAAGAATTTTTAAAGAGGAAAAAGATAATGAAAGAAATCCACCGGCCAAGATCCAGGAAGAAGAGAGCAACATGTCCATGGATAATTTTTGTTCTTGGTTAGAGACGAACTTAAGGTATAGTATAGTTAAATTACAGAGTTCGATTCAATTATGGAATATTTTTCTTTTATGAAATCAATTATAGAAGTTTAAGAATACCAAAATACTCCTTTTACATAAGTTGATAAATATTTATAAATATATTAAAGAAATTATTCTTGTGATGTAGTTCCGATGACGATCAAGGAGAAGAATGATAAAGAACTCCACCAAAAAGAGACCAAGTCATCCAGGAACACTTTTACCCCTCAGGTCAACAATTTTTTGAGGTATGATATGTTCTGAAAATCAATTTCCTTTTTTTTTTTAAAAAAAATGTTTGGATATTTATTATTTAAGCTAGGGAAAAATAATTATACGAACCTTTTCTTCTGCATATATGCTCTGGTTCATGTTATAAATAAAATTATTACACACAAAACCATTATTCTGCACCGGTAAATTAAGTTTTAGATTAAATTGAAATGTTGAAGATACTAATATAGTTAAATGTAAAGTAACAATAGAAAATTTTAATTAAATAATTTTTATGGTCTATTATTGTTATTTGAATAATTATTTATTTGTTTACGGTGCTGCAGTCTAGAGGAGGGAGGGTGCTAAAAAATGCTGATGCTCAGTGCAAGACGTAGACTAGGACGTGTTTGGCATATATAAATTCATATGTTATGGCAATTTTAAATAAATGTATAGATTATTATGAATCACATACTTCTTTTGATCAAAATCCATCTCATACTTCGTACTTTGAATATTGTAAGACGAATCAATTATAGTATCAAAATTACATCACTTAATTATGAAAGAAAAAATATAATTATGAATCAGGTCAAAAAATGTAATTATCGTACAAATGATATGTAGATATATATACTTTGTTCAATAAAATCACGTTATAATTTTTAATGACAATTTGATATTATATACTTTGTCATAGCAACCTAATCGAAGGGAGTATGTGGATTTTTTTCCCTTTCTTTCTACAATATTAATTTGGGAGTCATTCGTGATAAGAGTTTACCTAATAACCTTAAATAAAAGTTCTATTGAATTGTTTTAAGCCAAGCAACGTTTTATATGATACAAATGTTAGGCTCTAAAGGGATAAAAAGAGCTAAAGTTGGGTAGCAGAGATAAGGATGTTTAGGGGCGAAACTTGGAGGAAAAGTTTGGGGGGCCAAATAGTGGTGAGAGAATTTGGGGATTCGTGGTTTCGGGACAGCGCCACCGAAATTTTTTTTAGGGAAAGTTTTAAATTCATTAAAAATGAAAAGAATGAAAAAAATATATTCATGAAATCAAATTAATTAACTTCATCTACAAGTGTAGTGTAGAATGGGTAAAAGCATAGTAAGGGATACACCATAAAAGTAAATTTCATTGATAAGCTAAAAATTTTAGGTAATTAGAATGAAACATAGAAAAGAATGACAAGATTAACATAAATCATACAAAACCCCACATGAAACAAAGATTGAATTATAGGCCTAAAATATAAAAAGAGGGAAAAACGTATATATAAAAATAAATAAAAATAAATAAATAAATAAAAAAGAAGAAGAAGAAGTTGGGGGGCTAAAGTTATATCCATTACTTTGGGTGGGCCAAAGTTGTATTTTACACTAAAAAAGAAAAAGTTCCACTAAAAATTTTTAAATAATTTTTTTTTTTTAGGGAAGTTAAAATCCGAGGATGTTGAGATAAATGTGTGGTAGTCATACAACAAAAAAGGAAAAAAGATAAGATTCAAAATAATCATATTAGAAGAAAAACAAATGTGGCACCTATTGAAAAAATTGGTTGACAATTCTTTAAAGTGGTTTGAACATGTATAAAGAAGTTCATTAAAGAAGACTTAATAAAATGCGCAATGAAATCAATCAGTGAGATCTTTTTTGTTAACAACCTATTTTAGGGTTTGGTTTTATTAGAATACAATAGTATCATACGATGGATTCTTTTTCAATCCAACAATCAAAAATTTATCCATGATCCCATCTTCCATTTATAATAAATTAATAATGCCATTTGATAAATGGAGTGAATAACATCAAATATTTATAATAAATTAATCAAAAAATATATACTATTAAAATTTTCTGTACAAGCAAAAGTTGGTCGAATTGATGAGCAGTTGGCTCATAACCCACTGTGTCTGGAGATCAGTCCTAAACCCACTAATCAACTGTAAACTGGAGATAGGGAAAAAACCCTAGTCCGATGAGCTTCCGGACTAATCAACTTACCATATATATATAAATCTTTGAAGGTATGAGAAGTTTATATATATATATATATATATATATATATATATAATACCCTCATTCCATATAACTTGCTCTCTTTATTATTAGAATTTGAACCAAAAGAGCCACTTGTAATTAAAGGAGCGATTAATGTGGCCCAATAGAAATAAAGTTCTGAGTAATATCAAAAAATAAATAAAATAAAATAAAATAAATTAAGTTTTGATTCATACTTTAATGGGTTTTATACTTCTTATGTTACATGAGAAAAAAAACACATGAAATGGTGGGATGCACATATATATATATATAATGCTAATTTTGATTTATACTTTCATGAGAATATATGTAAATAAGACCTACTTTAATATATGTAAATAGATCCAATATGTAAACTAATATCAACAAGGTGTGTTGAGTTCATCATAAAACCTTTATCACCCTATCAAAACACTTCACTAGCTTGGTATGACATCTTTTCAAAATCAATTTCCTATTTTAAAAAATATATGTTTGGAAATTTATTATTTAAGCCAGGAAAAAATTAAGTATACAATTTTTTCTTCTTAATGTGATTTTGGAAAATATTATATAAAGACACTTAAAATAGGAAATTTTTAAATCAGGTTGTTAAATTCAACAAATCCCTAATTGAATCATTAACCTAATTTAAGATTTCAAAATGTGAGTAAAATGACTTTAATGCCCTCTCCTATCTTCTCTATCTCTTTAAACAGTTTCATTTCTTTTCTTTAAAAAGTTTCATTTAGTATTTAATAAGACGAAATATGATTCATCTATAGGTTAAATATATTAACTATAATAGTAAGAAAAAAGGTACAACAAGGAGTTTATTTTATTCCCATGAACAAATTTTTTAAAACAAATTATAATATATGTCAATATAAAAAATATTTTTTAATAAAAATATTAAGTCTAAATTTTACTATATTTTTTTTTTCCAAAGTTCTATGTTTCAATATGTAAAAGTATTTTATGAAATTTTTAAGTACATTTAAAATATTTTTATCTAATATACATATCAAATTTACAAGCTTTTGATTAGAAAAAAATAATTTATATTAAATAATAAAAAGGTTAAAAAACTGAAATATTAACTAAATTATATCTTAAAAAACACACATTTATATGTTAGGGAAACTTATTCAGAGCTTGTTTAAATTAATGTTGGTAAAAGTAATTTTTATTTCATTTGATTTTCGAAACTTAATTTGATATGTGTTATGCATTCCTTTTTTTTTTTTTTGTCTCACCTTAATAAAAATAATCATTATTATTTTTTTTTAAAAAAAAACCACTTATATTTTTGTTTTGTTTTGTATCGTTACTATCACTCTTGACTGATTTTTCAACTAAATCATTTAATTGATATCAATTTACTTTCATGATATGTGTTTCGCTTTCTTTCTTTTTTCTGAATTATTCTTTTTTTTCCCATGGCAAATACAAAGACACTACTTAACTACTAGCATCCAATCTTAAAGAAACATTTTAAAACTCAGATGGGACAATAAAGAAATTGGCCCAAATCATATTTTATTTTATTTCTGTGTTAGTGTTGATATATAAAGCAACAAAGTCATAGAGTAGTTAATTAAACTCTTTTAAGAGGGGAGAAAAGAGATGAGAAGGCATTTAAGTAGTTTTACCCACATTTTAAAATCTCAAATTGGATTTATAACTCTCCTTATAAGTGGAAGGTAGCAATTTTGATGCCCTTGTTATCTCATATTTTAGAAATTATCTAGTAATGATAAAAATCTCATTTTAATTATTAAAAAGTCATTATTTTTAATTTATTTTATATATGTATAGGGGGTAATTTTGTCTACTGATTATAATGATAAAGTATTTTGAATAATATCTCAGCACTTAGCTCTTGATGCGTCAAGTTGGAAAAGGAGTCCAAACCCTTATATGACAATGAGCCTGGCTCTGATACAAATTGTAATATCTCAACTCTTACTCTTGATATTATCTACTTTGTGGTTCATCACCCCGTCAAGGCTTTAAAACACATCAAGAGGAACTACCCTTTCTAACCGAAGTGGGATCTCACAGAAAGGGTTACTATATGTTTTGGCAAAAAAATATGTATGAAGGTAATTTTTTCTATTGATTTATTAATTCTATCAATTCCCATGTTTTTTATAATCCAACAAAATAATTTTATGATTATGCATCATTTTCCTTAGTGACGAATCAAACAAAATCATGTAATCATCATTCCATTACATTCCCTCTAATTTTGTAAATCAAACATGCCATAAATTTATTAGTTGAAGTACACGTTGTTCTTTGAACTTTACATCAACTTTCAATTTAATTTAGTCCCTTAAGTTTATTAATAAAGGCATTTCTAGTCCCATTAACATAGCACCGTTAGTTTAATGAACCAAAAATGATGACGAAACAAATTAGGTGTTGATTTTATAATTAAATACTAACAAAATATAATTTGATTTGAAGGTTTTAATATAAAATTTTATATTTTAATTAAAAATTAGCTAGGTCAATATGGAAGATTAGGCTATCATATCCACAAGGTCATAAAGCCATATCTCACTATCAATGTGATGACCTTGTTGGTGGGTGACTCACTCTAAGCTTAGAAGCATGTTCTAACCCTAGTAAAACCCGCGACCCAACTCACCTTCACTTTTGTCCTATTGGGAAAAAAGAAGTTCCAGATGACATCGATGAACATTAATTGCATGAACTGTATTATTTTATCACACCAAATGGAAAGAAAAGAAAATAACATGTAGCCGCACACAGCTCTTCCTAGCATACCAGAGATGATTTAAAAAAATATAAATGAATTATACGTGTATATGATAGCATGTCGCGGAGCACTACCAGACACAATAGATGAAGCAACTAATAGCAGCATTATAAGATGAGCCAGAAGTTAAGCATTTTGTGGTTTCAATTAGAAGGGGGAGGGGAGAAGAAAGGGATAGAGGGAATAGCAGTGGGGATAGTAGGAAGAGAGGGAATGTTTGGCAACGGAGGAAGTGTGGCTTGTGGGACTTTTGGAATGGTAGGCATAGAAGGAAGAGGAGGAAGTGTAGTTGTTGGTTTTGGAAGATTTGGGAGATTTGTAGGCAAAGGAGGAACATTATTAGTAATTGGGATTGAAGGCAAAGGTGGTAATCCTGTAGGCTTAGGCAAATTACTTGGAATACCAGGCATATTTGGTACAGAAGGCTGTGTTGTTTGGAGAAGTCGACGAGCTTCTGCTTCACTCGAACTCATCATGCTTGAGAATGTGAGAGTCATAAGGAATAAGGCTGTAATTACAGATTTCCCACAAGCCATGGCTGAGTTATTATGAGCTGATGTAATTTAGATGAAGGAGGAGGAAGATAATATAAGAAGATGATTGCTGAATTTGAGGTTTGATGAGAATCCATGGGGGCGAGTTGGTGTTTATATAGATATATAGAGGTAGGTAGGAGGGCGTGTGGTTTGGACAACCATAAAAGAGACTTTGAGATATATGTGTCTGTAAACATTCATTTAGTCCTCCAACCTTATACCAGATTTTAGTTTGACCCACGACTTTTAAAAGTTTCTTCTTAATCCTTTTACTCAAAAATTGTTGGTTTAAGTGACAATTTTTTTATAACATTTATTATTATTTGAAAATTAAACTTTATGTGAGGAGTTGATAATGTTTTGTCAATATTAACATTTAATGTCAACAAATTTTTAGTAACGGCCGTTATAGATAAAAGATTAAGGTATCAAATTAAGAATGTTTTTATGTACTGTTGTGGTAAGATTTGTAAGGTGGATGGTAATTCATAAAAGGATGATGTGATGGAATCCGTGGAAACGGGAAAGTGTGTCTATATACACGTAGCCAAACAGGTGTCTCACATCAGTTCCTTTCCAATATTGATTATCTTCCCACTGATGTAACTCTCTAATTTCTTTTTATAATTAATATATTTGTCTTTTTATTAAAAAGGAAAAATAGGTGTCTCACATGCTTTCAAACACGTGCCACTTTAATGCTTAATTGATCAGCATCTGATTCAGGACGAATTCCACAACTATTTAAGTGAATAAGTTCCGCACAATAAAATATATGTATTATTATAGAAGTGCAATTATAGAAATGAAATTTATATTCTTCCTACAACTATACGATATATATAAATATTTGTATGTGTGTTTGTCTTTTTGTTGTTAGACTTAGAGAAAGTACCTCCTCCAATCCTAAATATAGTGCCTAATTGAAGGATTTATTTTGATTATAAATATAATATCTTAATTCATTATATGTCTATTAAATTTTAATAATTTTTCTCAAACTATCAATTTTAAAGGTTTTTTTCATCAATGAGGGTAGTTTTAAGATACATGATGAAAGAGCTATTTTAAGAAAACTAATACACATTTTTCACAAATAAATAATTTAACTAAATTTTTCAAGTATCAGTAAATTAGTTACTTTATAAATATCCATATCCTATCAAATTTTATTTTATTTTTAAACATAACTATTAATAGTTTTTTTTTTTTTTTTTTTTTTTTTTTTTTTAATTTTGGGGGGGGGGTGTTTCATATATTCATTGATCAGTACCCATGCGAGAAAGTTTTGGGGAGAATTGTAGCTAGTTTGGAGAACCATAAGAAGACATTTTGAGACTTCAGGAGAGTTTTGGTAGCTCACCAGCTTCTGACTTTGGAACTTGTAAGCTTTTGACCAATAACGAGTTGGTTGGCTCTCAGTTCCAAATCTAAATGTCTACAAGAAATTACTAATGAGAAAAGGACAAATTGTTTACTTTTTCTTTCATTTATCTATTATTGAGTATGGAGAATGACGCTTGACAACTTTTAAGTAATTTAATGATAATTAATAAATACCTTAATTTTTGGCAATATAATATGTATATTTATAATCAATTGATATCTACACGTAAAGTATGTATACCGCACTAGTCTTTACTATATTAATCTAGTTAGTATGTTAAAAAGTTTTTATCCTAAATATAAGTCCACCCAAGAGTTACTAATAAATGTTTTCTAATTTTACCCTGTTTAAAATATAGGTGAGAAAAAATGTATACCATCTATATCTTATCTAAAATACTCGTAGTAACACCATTAAAAACTATTCCTTTCGTGCCCTTTTTTGAGAAAATAGTTATGTTTATATAAACGCCGTTAATGTATTACGTTTACTTTGACAATAATAAATATCAATATCCATATTTGTCTCTTTCTTTTACCTATCATAAATATTTATTGCTCTCTTTTATAATTTGTATAAATATTTTATATTTTATATCCATAAATTATTAGTTGGCCTCCATCATTATAGTAGTGCTTATTATATATATATATATATATATATATATTAACATTGTCTCAATTATTCATTATCAATATCATGGTAGGTCCCCCTTATGAACTCATTAGGGATATTGACGCCCACAAGGATACCTTATCTATTGTTGCTGGGTTATTAGGAAGTGGACAATAAATAAAAAGATGCTAACTTTTGGTGTATGGAAAGTTGGCATGATTTTGACCGACGAGGAGGTTTATGATTCACACCTATTTGATTATTGAGTTTTGGGTGCTCTCTATGTTATAGCAATCGTATTCTTCATACAAGGCCATAGGATTGAGGGTGCACTTACATAGAAGAGGCACATTTAGAGATTCATTCAAAACATAGTGGGGGGATCGGTCTACCGGTTAGAGAACTTTGAGGTTATGCGATGACTTCAAATTATGCGACCAACTTTAAAGCTTACTTTGCATGGTATGATATAATTTATTGAATTTAACGTGCCGGTAGCTCCAAATTTATTCAGCTTTGTATCCATCAAAGACATTGCCGCCTTCACACCATCAAACACGGGATTGATTGGTTCATTCTGATTAGATGCGTGCCTGATTAAAATCATTTTATGTTTAGATAAATTTATCGTCTACAATGTCTAACATAAACAAAACAGTCATGCATATGTTATAGTTTCGGGAGCTTGGTTGACAATCAACGAGGGGACTGCTCAGATTAAAAAAAAACAACTTGATTTTACCATCTCTCATGAAAAGTTAGCAGCTTCACTTACCTTAATCATTTTTTCCCTCCTTTTGTTTGATCTTTAATACCTTGTAGTATATATTTTTTTAATTTTAATTTATTTTTTCTAATTCTGATTTCCCGATTTTTTTTTAAATTTATTGGCTGTTGTTATAATGAATTTCATTATCAATTATCAATTACAACTATTAAATTATCTTGCTGACATTATACTACTGTCACAATCGCATCAATGTTGTATTATTTGGGAGTTTATCCGTTGAAACATTTGTAGCCAAAACTATTGATCTGCAGACTCCTAAATCTTTAAAATATATTATTATAACCAAAATAAAGCTGGTCTAAAGGTGTAAGAATTCACTAGATCCCTCGAGTCAAGTTCGAGTCCCAGAGAGACATTTGTCTTGAGAGGTAGATACAAACCCTGAACCTGGTTATCCAATGATAATATAAAATAAAAAAATTATGATTACAAATAAATATTACTTATATTGTTGTGTAGCAATACTAATTTAAGACATTAAATGTCTTAGCTTCAATTTTTTGATATGTCAAATTTGGTCAAATTCAACTTATAATATGTATTAGAGTTGCAATTTGGGGCTTGTTTGATTCTCTTTTTATTTTATTTTTAAAAAAAAAAACAAAACGAAAACAATAAAACTTGTTTGAAAAAATATTTTCAATAAGTAGTTTTTAAAAATAAAAATAAAAAATAAATTTTTAAGAATAAAAAGTTAACACAGTTTTTTAGTTTTTTTTTTCCCTATATATTTCTTATTTTTTAAAGCTCCCACCTACCCTTATCAGCATCACACTTAGCGGTGACCACTGCCATGTCAATATCAGCAACGACCTCCACAACAACACTTCAAATCATATTCATTTCAAAAAAAACTATCTAAACAATTTTTTTCAAAAAAAAAAAAATTTTTTTTTTAAATTATAAAACTGTTTTTTTTAAAAATAAATAATTAATTAAAAAAAAAAATCCCTTGTTTACTAATATTTTATTATTTAGTTTTGAATTATCTATCAACAATTGCATTTTATTAACATGTAATGAATGGGCTTAAATATAATATAACGTCTAGACATTAATGGGCTCAAATTAAAGATGTCATAATTAGGCTTAGGCTATTTGGGTCTCTGATCTCTTTTTGAATAGATTTATCTTCCCTCTGTGCCTATTTATTCTTTGCTGCGCTTTTTGTTGAGTGATCTATGCAATGTGAATGTACTTTGATTACAGTATTTGCAGTAGAATATTTTGATCCATAACACAACTCTTTAACCATCATTCCTTCAGTTAAATAAGCAATTCCCTCTATCTCTCTTCGTTGTCTAATTCAATAGAGTACTCAAATTAGGGGCTTTAGAAATTTCACTGGTGAGATCGAACAACATTAATTGCATAAACTGTATTATTGTATATAATAGTATGTGTGAGAACAAATATTACAATCAATACTAGGGAACAAAATACACACTGTTCTAATAGTCACACCAAAACGGAGTGAAAAGAAAATGGCATATAGCCACATACAACTCTTCCTAACATACAGACACACGGAGATAAAGCAAATTTAAGCGAGTACAAATGAATAATGCGTATATCTGCTGGCAATCCAACCACAATAGATGAAGCAACTAATAACAGATGAGCCACAAGTAGTGAAGCATTTAGTAGTTTCAATTGGAAGGAGGAGGAGAGAAGAAGGGGATAGAAGGAATGGCAGTTGGGATAGTGGGAATAGAGGGAATTTTTGGCAATGGAGGAAGTGTGGCTTGTGGAACTGTTGGAATGGTAGGCAGAGAAGGAAGAGGAGGGAGTGTAGTTGTTGGTTTTGGAAGATTTGGGAGATTTGTAGGCAAAGGAGGAATATTATTACTTGGGATTGTAGGCAAAGGTGGTAATCCTGTAGGCTTAGGCAAGTTACTTGGAATTCCAGGAATGTTTGGTATCGAAGGCTGTGTTGTTTGGAGAAGATGACGAGCAGCTACGCTCGAACTCATCATGTTCGAGAGAGTGAGAGCCACAAGGAAAGCTGCGACGAAGATGGATTTGCAGGAAGAGGCCATGGTTGAATTATATGAACTGAACTAGAGAAGAAGGAGAACGATATATGAGAATGCTTTGGTTTGAGTTTTGATGAGAATCCATGGGCGTTTCTTGGTGTTTATATAGATAGAGGTAGGTGGGTATTTGTATGGTTTGGAGAACCATAAAGAGACTTTTGGGATCTTTTTGTTAGTTCACCAATAGTTAGTATGTATGTATCTATATATATATTATTAAGGTATCACCGTAAGACTGATAACGTGGTTGGTAATTCGTAAAAGCTTATTGATGGAGTCCATGGAGGCTGGAAAGTGTGTGCTCATCGCAACTATAAGTACCAATAACTCATTACCATAGTGAGATCTATACCGTGAAAATAGAATTTTAATGGTTCATATTTAAGATTTTCAAATAATAATTTTAAATAAAAAAATATTTTTTAAGAAATTAATCGTTAAGATATATTTATTGTAGATCCTGTACAAATGAAAATATTTTTAAAAAATTAAAAAATTTAATCTGAACCATAAAAATTTGGTTTGAATGGTTTATAACGGTGATAAAGTTTTGTTTGGTCATCGTTGCGCCAAGTACTTAAACGTGTCCCTCTGTATAGCCAAACACGTGCCACATTAAAGCATAATTTGACTAGGTTCTAATTCAGGACAAATTCATCATGCTCCGATCACATAATCTATCTCTCTTTGTAAATCATGGTGTCCAAACTTCTTAAATCTTTTAGTATGATTTACCTACTTCATATCATCACTCATTATTATTCCTAACTATGTTTAATCAATTTGTTAATGAGTTTCAAATTATTTTGATATGGATTAACACCGAATTGCATTAAAGCAATTATGTGCCAGAAATGCATTTAATGCTTTGCAAATTGTTGCGCGAAAACAATAAAGTTGCTCTGAGCACATGAAATGTCAGATGACCATTCCATTCTTCATTCATGTTGTCTCTCAATGGACAAATGGAATGTGGAATGTCATTAATGAATGTCTACGCATTAATGAAGAATCAATGCTCAAGTCTAACGACTATATATATTCATGCTTATCAACGGTTCATTGAATCTTCTCAACGGTCATTAAATGCCTTCAACATATTTAAGAAAAAAAATTCATTATGGTTCAACTACCGGAAACATACACGATCAAAGTGAAGTTATTTCATTCATTATTTTATTCTTTGTTGTGTAAAATATCTTCGTATATCTGTTCATCAGTGTTTATCAATATCTGCTCTATAAGTGAGTTTAAACTTATTCATTCTTGTAAGAATCTCAAGGTTGTGGAACCGTTGAGATTGAGTTATTTGATTACAACTTGTATGGGGAGTAAGTCCTAGTGAGAGGATTACTTGAGATTTATAGAGTGTGTAATCAAGTTTTGAGATAGTGGAAGTCCCAGAGTGTATGAGGACTAGACTTAGGTCAAAGATTTGAACCGAACCATTATAAATCTCTTGTGTCAATCTTTCTCTCTATCTCTCTGTTTAACTCTATTTTACGGAGTGTGCTTCAGGGTATTTCGTTAAAGTTTTTAAATCACCCAATTTACCCTATCTTAGGTGATATTATGTCTTTCAGTTTTCGTCTCTATTGGCAAGAACAGAGGGATAGACTGTTAAAGAAGGAGTAGAGAAGAAATAACAAATAGGAGAAGGGTCAGTGACGCTTTCTCATTCTTTCTTGGGAGATCTAAGGCGCTTATGGAGGAAGAGAAGCTGCGTTTCGAGTTGTCCTTCGTCGATGAGATCCTCATTATTTCTCGAAGAAGCGGTGGCGTCGGTGGAGGGGTGTATTACGGCAGCTATTATTTATCGACAATGGAGGAGTTGCAGAGCACAATTCAGGGGCGTTAATTATTAGGGCATTTTGATTTGCATCACATATCTCTATTTTTCTCCATGTATGGATTGAAGAATAAGAGGTTTGGAGGGTGCTTTTAGGGGGCATTTTTATATTTTCAGACTATATGTTGGCCCCACCCCCAAAATTAAGGCTGTCAGGCAAGATTTTAACGATCTTTATGGCTTTTGCTTCATTTTTTAAAGTTCATGGTTATTTTTGCATCTCTAAAAAGTATTTAGTATTAGACGCTCTTAAAAGTAAGACACATGTGTATTTTTACACCTTTAAACCTATAATATTCTATGTGTACTGTTGTGGTAAGACTGATTAGGTAGTTGGTACGTAATTCGTAAAAGGATGATGTGATGGAGCCCGTGGAGCCGGGAAAGTGTGTCTGTTATATAGGTGACCCAAAAAAAAAACAAAAAGTGTGTCTATAATCAGTTGCTTTCCAATATTATTGATTATCTTCCCACTGATGTAACTCTAATTTCTTTTTATAATCGATATATATTGTCTTTTTATTAAAGGGCCCCGCCGCCCCCCCGGGGATGTTTCCAAACACGTATTACATTAATGCTTAATTGATTAGCATCTTATTCAGGACAAATTCCTCATGTTTCAATTTAAGTGAATAAGAAGTTCCGCACAATAGAATATATGTATTATTACAATTATATGATGGGGTTTACATTTCTCATGTTCCATAAGAAGAATAAGATTCCTACACAAACATAAAATGATGGAACCCCATATCTTTTTTTTAAAAAGAAAAAAATAAAAAAAATTTCAACCATTGAAATGATGGGATCCACGTCGATAGGCGGATGCACCTATGTCACAAGAGGGCACGTGCCCCCTTGATTTGTGATTTTTTTTAAAAAAAAAAAAAAAAAAAAAAAATCAAAGCTTTTATTCAAAGGTGTTCAACATATTTTATTCAAAGAAAGGGGTACGGCTCACCTTGCGGACATATTTTATTTAATCGGTTCACCTTGTGGACATATTTTAGCATTGTGACCTCAACTAGGAAACATCTCGCTTCCTTTTTTGAGATCTTTCCCAACATTTTGTTGCCTTTTTCTTTGTATTTTATATGGATATTCGCAGCACAAAAAATTGCTTGGAGCATGTAGGTTGCTAATTTTCCGCCATGGGCATTTTATGGCTAACATTTGCTCTTTTTCTTATATATGATGATCAAACTTTTAAGCGATGACAAGTGAAAACCTTTTGAATCCTATATTATTTTTTGTGCTTTTGATGACAAGTGGAAAAAAAATTTCGGGGCACACACCCCTCTCGTTAATAGTGCCCCCCTTCGATAAATTTCTAGATCCGCCCCTACCCACATCTCTTTGTATTTATAACACGAGAATACACTTCTCCAACAACATGAGAAGTGTATTTCCCTTATATGATATATATTAAATTAAAAAAAAAAAAAACTCAATCACGGAAATGGTGGGAGCCACATCTTTTTGTATCTATGACACATAAGGATACACTTCTCCTATAACATGAGAAACATATTTCCCATAAAATATTTGTGTGTCTGTGTCTGATTGTTGTTGTTAGATTTAGAGAAATTACTTCCTCCAATCCTAAATATAGTATCTAGTTGAAGATTTATTTTGATTATAATTATAATATCTTAATTCATTATGTGTCTATTAAAATTCATAATTATATTTCTCTAAAACTATAAATTTTATAGTGTTTTCATCAATGACGGCAGTTTTAAGATACATGATGAAAGAGCTATTTTAAGAAAACTAATACAGCTTTTTTTAAAAAACAAAAATAATTTAACTAATTTTTTAAATATTAGTAAATTAGTTACTTTATAAATATCCTAAACATATCGTATCAATTTCTTATTTTTTTTAGCTAAACATATCCCATCAATAGCGTGTTAATTAAGGGGGGAAATCATATATTCATCGATCAGTGCCCATGCGAGAAAGTTTTGGGAAGAATTTTAGCTAATTTGGAGAACCATAAGAAGACATTTTGAGACTTCAGAGAGTTTTGGTAGCTCACCAGCTTCTGACTTTGGGAACTTTTAAGCTTTTTGACTAATAATGGGTTGGTTGGCTCTCAGTAGTAAATCTAAGATTTTACAAGAAATTACGAATGAGAAAAGGACAAATTGCTTACTTGTTTTTTCATTTATCTATTATTGAGAATGGAGAATGACGCTTGACGACTTTTAAATAATTCAATGATAATTAAATACCTTAATTTTTGACAATATAATATATTTATATTTAAAGTAAAATACTCTGACCATACTCTTGTTTTGTCTTAATTACACAGACCTCCCTCTATTTTGAAAACCCATAAAACCTCCATTAAAATTAAAAGTATGGTATATAAACCTCTCTTATATGAGTAAAATACTCCACCACCCTTCTCTTTTTCTTTAACTACCCTTCTCTATTTTCCTTAATTCCAAATGATTGACTACGTTAAGAATATTCTAAAAATCCCCCTCTATTTTGAATTAAATTATATATATATTATTTTACCCTTAATACTTAATCCCTAGTTTTACTTTTATATTTTGAATAATATTGTTTTAAATAATTTAAGAGTTCTTATCTTTACAAATAGTTATCTCTTTAATTATTTTTGCATTGGTTAATGTACATATCACAGAATGTTGAATATTCAAATAAGTTTTTAAATAAACATGTGCTTGATCAAATGTGTTTATACATATTTGTAAAAAAATTATTAAATTAGAAATTTAAATGACACATGAAATCTCAAACTAATATATTTTATTATATTTGATAAAAATATATGTGTTTAATTTATATTTTTAAGTCAAAATTAATTTATAATATCAAAACTAATAAACTTTTAACAAATTAAAAAGTTAGAAGATCTATTAGAATACATTTTTGGTTGTATAAATTTGGCTTTATATACTTAAATAATTCTAATATTGAAGATAGAGGGACATTTTGGTTAAAAATAAAAAATGTTCAAAAGTCAAATTTAACAGTTAATTAACGGTTTGGGTGAATGGAAATAAAATCTTAAAATATAAAGGAGGTTTGTGTAACATACATTTTAATTTTAAGGGAGGTTTCTATGGGTTTTCAAAATAGAAGAGGAGGTTTGTGTAATTAAGGCAAAACATGATGGTGGTCGACTATTTTACTCGAATTTTAAGAGAGGTTTCTATGAGTTTTCAAAATAAAGGGTAGGTTTATGTAATTAAGGCAAAACAGGACGGTGGTCAGAGTATTTTACTCTAATATTTATAATCAATTGATATCTACACATAAAGTATACCACACTAGTCCTTACTATATAAGTCTAGTTAATTTGTCAAAAAGTTTTTATCCTAAATATAAGTCCACCCCAAGAGTCCTAAAAATGTTTTCTAATTTTACCCCTTTGAAAATGTAGGTGAGAGAAAATGTATACTATCTATTTCTTCTATAATACTCATAGTAACGCTGTTAAAAACTCTTTCGTGAGTGCTTGTTTTTGGAGAACATAATTATATTTATATTAACGCTGTTAGTATATATATTACGTTTATTTTGACACTAATAAATATCAATATCTCTATTTATCACTCTTTTTTGGCTATCATAATTATTTATAGTTCTATTTTATAGTTCAGTATCAATATTTTGTATCCATAAATTATTAGTTGGCCTCCATGATTCAGAGTTATCATATAATTAAAACTAAATTTGCAAGAAGCTTAATTTCCAAAAAGAATACAGTTGGCCCCATGATTATAGTAATGCTTATATATATATATATATATATATATATATATTAGCGTCATCAATGTATTCCATTTTGCGTTTCGGTTCTTCATTGTTAGCGATCTCAATTCTTCATCCCCAATATCATGGAAAGCTAAGTCACCCTTATGAACTCATTAGGGATACCTTAGCTATTATTGATCGGGTTATCGGGAAGTTGACAATGACTAAAAAGACTTTAACTTTTGATGTATCGAAAGTTGGCATGATTTTGACAGATTAGGAGATTTATGATTCACACCTATTTGAATATTGGGTTTTGGTGCTCTCTATGTTATGGGAGTCGTATTCTTCATATAGGGCCATAGGATATGAGGGTGCAGTTACGTAGAACAAGCACATTTGGAGATTTATTCAAGACATATTAAGGGAAGGTGTATTGGTTAGAAAACTTTGAGGATATGCCTAAAAATGATTGACATCAAATTATTCGACCACCCTTGGAAGCTTACTTTGCATGGGATGACATACTTCATTGAATCTAACATGCTACACACCATCAAACAAGGGATTGATTGGTTCATTCTGATCAGATGCGTGCCTGATTAAAATCATTTTATGTTTAGATAAATTTAAAGGCCAAGATGTCTTCAATAAGCAAAACAATCAAGCAGAAGAAGTTATAGGTTTTTTACATGCATTTGGGAGCTTGGTTGACAATCAACCAAACAAAAAATCTTGATTTTATCATCTCTGATAAAAAGCTAGCAGCTGCACTTATCCATTTTTCCTCTTTTTATTTGATCTTTTGTGTCTTGTAGTATATAATTTTTTACTTTTAATTTCTTTTTTCTAATTCTGATTTCCCTGTTTCTTTTTTAATTTATTGTTTGTTGTTATAATGAATTTCATTATCAATTATCACTTATTACAACAATTAAAATATCTTGCTGACATACTGTCACAATCGCATCAATGTTGTATTATTTGGGAGTTTAGCCGTTGAAACATTTGTAGCCAAAACTAATGATCTGCAGACTCCTAAATCTTTAAAATAGATTATTATAACCAAATATAGAGTTAGTCTAGTGGTGAAAGGTCCCGCTAGATATTTCGGGGTCTCAAGTTCAAGTTCCAAAGAAGATATTTGTGTCCAAAGAGATAGCCACAAACCCTTTGGTTACTCAATGATAATATAAAAATATAGAAGATTATAAAATAATTACATGATTTATTATGATTACAAAAAAAAAAATTATAATTTATACCGTGCAAGGGCACGGATAGCAATACTTATTTTTTTGTCCAATACTTATTATTAAATATGGGCAAGCTTAAAATAGTTAATCAATTTAAGATATTAAATGTCTTAACCTCCATTTATTGGTATGTCATATTTGATAAAATTCGATTTATAATAAGTATCATAGTGGTATTATGGGGCTTGTTTGATTCTTTTTTAAAAACAGCTTTTTTAAAAAAAGAAAACAATAAAACTTGTTTGGAAAAATATTTTCAATCAGTTGTTTTTAAGAATAAAAAACAAGAAGTTCTCAAAAAAAAAAAAAACAAAAAACAAAAGCAGTTTTTTAGTTGTTTTTTTCCCCTATATATTTCTTATTTTTTAAAGTTGTCACCTACCCACTATCGAACCACACTCATCATAAACTATTGCCATGTCACTGTCAACAACGGCCATCACACACTTCAAAAACATATTCTTTTTTTAAAAAAAAAAAGAAAAAAGAAACTATCCAAACATTTTTTTTTTCAAAACTTGTTTATAAAAACAATTTGATAGAACTGTTTTTTGGGGGAAAAACAAGAACGCCCTTTTTTACTACTCCTTGCGGTCCTAATTATAGGAACATTTTTATAGTATAAATTGCATTGCAAAAATGTTCTTATAATTAGAATCGGAGGTAGTAATATTTTCTTATTTAGTTTTAAATTATCTATCAACGATTGCATTATATTAACATGTTAACGAATGGCTTAAATATAACATGTAGACATTAATGGGCTAAAATTAAAGATGTCATAATTAGGCTTAGGCCATTTGGATATAAATGGGTTTAATTTTGTGGTCTCTGATATCTTTCTGAATAGATTACTCTTCCCTCTGTGCCTATTTATTCTTTGCTGCGCATTTTGTTGCAGTAGAATATTTTGATCCATAACGCAACTCTTTAACCAACATTCCTTCAGTTAAATAAGCAATTCCCTCTATCTCTCTTCGTTGTCTAATTCAATAGAGTACTCAAATATAGGGGCTTTAGAAGTTTCGCTGGTGAGATCGAACGACATTAATTGCTTAAACTGTATTATTGTATATAATAGTATGTGTGAGAACAAATATTACAATCAATACTAGGGAACAAAATACACACTGTTCTAATAGTCACACCAAAACGGAGTGAAAAGAAAATGGCATATAGCCACATACAACTCTTCCTAACATACAGACACACGGAGATAAAGCAAATTTAAGCGAGTACAAATGAATAATGCGTATATCTGCTGGCAAACCAACCACAATAGATGAAGCAACTAATAACAGATGAGCCACGAGTAGTGAAGCATTTTGACGGGGATTACATAGGAAATTGTATTTTGATTTGCCAAGTTACACATTTAGTAGTTTCAATTGGAAGGAGGAGGAGAGAAGAAGGGGATAGAAGGAATGGCAGTTGGGATAGTGGGAATAGAGGGAATTTTTGGCAATGGAGGAAGTGTGGCTTGTGGGACTGTTGGAATGGTAGGCAGAGAAGGAAGAGGAGGGAGTGTAGTTGTTGGTTTTGGAAGATTTGGGAGATTTGTAGGCAAAGGAGGAATATTATTACTTGGGATTGTAGGAAAAGGTGGTAATCCTGTAGGCTTAGGCAAGTTACTTGGAATTCCGGGAATGTTTGGTATCGAAGGCTGTGTTGTTTGGAGAAGATGACGAGCTGCTACGCTCGAACTCATCATGTTCGAGAGAGTGAGAGCCACAAGGAAAGCTGCGACGAAGATGGATTTGCAGGAAGAGGCCATGGTTGAATTATATGAACTGAACTAGAGAAGAAGGAGAACGATATATGAGAATGCTTTGGTTTGAGTTTTGATGAGAATCCATGGGCGTTTCTTGGTGTTTATATAGATAGAGGTAGGTGGGTATTTGTATGGTTTGGAGAACCATAAAGAGACTTTTGGGATTTTTTGTTAGTTCACCAATAGTTAGATATATATATATATATTATATTAAGGTATCACCGTAAGACTGATAACGTGGTTGGTAATTCGTAAAAGCTTATGTGATGGAGTCCATGGAGGCTGGAAAGTGTGTGCTCATCGCAACTATAAGTACCAAGAACTCATTACCATAGTGAGATCTATACCGTGAAAATAGAATTTTAATGGTTCATATTTAAGATTTTCAAATAATAATTTTAAATAAAAAATATTCTGAACCATAAAAATTCGGTGTGAATGGTTTATAATGGTGATAAAAAATATTCTGAACCATAAAAATTAGGTGTGAATGCATGTGGTATGTTTACCATTGTTATTGTGATTTTTCTAATTGTGGATTACATATATGCACTGCTTACATATTGTATATGAGTTTAACAGTTATTATGGGGTTCAATCTTGAACTCCAAACCGTGCTAGGGACACAGGTGTTTCTGGTTGAGTTGATCTGAAGAAAAGAGGTGAGGGCATGGAGCTTGGGATGGAAGAAATAGGGGATGCCCTATCGCTTTTGTATTTTGTGTTTTGGATGATTGTATATTTTAGTTACTGTTTGATAATTACTTTGGATTACTGTACCCTAACCCTATAGGGACTATTTACTATTTATCATTCACACTTTTACCGAGTAATAAGTATTTGTCCAAACTGATCATATGCTCGTTGTGTACACTCGATACATATTTAAAGGGGATTAATTTATATAGAAATTGTATTAAATAAGAAAGAATCCCTCTATCGGCCACTCGAGAGGGTGAGGCCGGTAAGGGTGTAACATGCAAGGCACGGATAGCAATACTTTTTTTTTCCCAAGACTTATTATTGAATATGGGCAAGCTTAAAATAGTTAATCAATTTAAGATATTAAATGTCTTAACCTCCATTTCTTTGTATGTCATATTTGGTAAAATTCGATTTATAATAAGTATCATAGTGGTATTATGGGGCTTGTTAGATTCTTTTTAAAAGCAGTTTTTTAAAAAAGAAAAAGAAAACAATAAAACTTGTTTGGAAAAATATTTTCAATAAGTTGTTTTTAAGAATAAAAAACAAGTTCTCAAAAACAAAAAAATAAAAATAAAAACAGTTTTTCAGTTTTTTTTCCCTATATATTTCTTATTTTTAAAAGTTGTCACCTACCCACAATCGAACCACGCTCATCATAAACTATTGTCATGTCAATGTCAACAATGGCCGCCACAACAACACTTCAAAAACATATTTCTTTATTTTTTTTAAAAAAAAAACTATCCAAACAATTTTTTTTTCAAAACTTGCTTTTAAAAACAATTTGATGAAAAAAATTCTGGGGAAAAAAAGAGGAAAAAAAAAAGCATGCCCTTGTTTACTAATAATTTATTATTTAGTTTTGAATTATCTATCAACAATTGCATTATGTTAACATGTAATGAATGGGCTTAAATATAACATGTAGACATTAATGCGCTAAAATTAAAGATGTCATAATTACGGTTACGCTATTTGATATAAATGGGTTTAATTTTTTGGTCTCTGATCTCTTTCTGAATAGATTTCTCTTCCCTCTGTGCCTATTTATTCTTTGCTACGGTTTTTGTTGAGTGATCTATGCAATGTGAATGTACTTTGATTACAGTATTTGCAGTAGAATATTTTGATCCATAAACAACTCTTTAACCATCATTCCTTCGGTTAAATAAGCAATTCCCTCTATCTCTTTTCGTTATCTAATTCAATAGAGTACTCAAATATAGGGGCTTTAGAAGTTTCAGATGAGATCAAAGAACATTAATTGCATACACTGCATTATTGTATATAATAGTATGTGTGAAAACAAATATTACAATCAATACTAGGGAACAAAATATGCACTGTTCTAACTGTCACACCAAAACGGAGCGAAAAGAAAATGGCATATGGCCCCATGGAACTCTTCCTAACATACAGAAACACGGGAGATAAAGCAAATTTAAACGAGTACAAATGAATAATACGTATATATGCTGGCAAACCAGCCACAATCGATGAAGCACTAATAACAGATGAGCCCAAGTAGTGAAGCATCTAGTGGTTTCAATTGGAAGGAGGAGGAGAGAAGAAGGGGATAGAAGGAATGGCAGTTGGGATAGTGGGAAGAGAGGGAATGTTTGGCAATGGAGGAAGTGTGGCTTGTGGGACTTTTGGAATGGTAGGCATAGAAGGAAGAGGAGGCAGTGTAGTTGTTGGTTTTGGAAGATTTGGGAGATTCGTAGGCAAAGGAGGAACATTATTACTTGGGAATGTAGGCAAAGGTGGTAATCCTGTAGGCTTAGGCATGTTACTTGGAATTCCGGGCATGTTTGGTATCGAAGGCTGTGTTGTTTGGAGAAGATGACGAGCTGCTACGCTCGAACTCATCATGTTCGAGAGAGTAAGAGCTACAAGGAAAGCTGCGACGAAGATGGATTTGCAGGAATAGGCCATGGTTGAATTATGAACTGAACTAGCTAGAGAAGAAGAAGAAAGATATATGAGAATGCTTTGGTTTGAGTTTTGATGAGTACCCATAGGGGTTTCTGGGTGTTTATATAGATAGAGGTAGGTGGGTATTTGTATGGTTTGGAGAACCATAAAGAGACTTTTGGGATTTTTTTTGTTAGTTCACCAATAGTATAGATATATATATATATATATATATATATATATTATTGAGGTACCACCGTAAGACTGATAAGGTGGTTCGTAATTCGGAAAAGCTTATGTGATGGAGTCCATGGAGGGTGGAAAGTGTGTGCTCATCGCAACTATAAGTACCAAGAACTCATTATCATGGTGAGATCTACACCGTGAAAATAGAATTTTAATAGTTCATATTTAAGATTTTCAAATAATAATTTTAAATTAAAAAAATAATCTGAACCATAAAAATTAGGTGTGAATGGTTTATAATGGTGGTAAACTTTTGTTTGGTCATCATTGCGCTAAGTACTTAAACGTGTCCCTCTGCATAGCCAAACACGTGCCACATTAAAGAATAATTTGACTTGGTTCTAATTCAGGACAAATTCGTCATGCTCCGATCACATATTTAAGCGAATATATATGTAAGAAGTTTTGGCACAACATGTATTTTATTGAAAAAATATATTTAAATTTCGGACAGTGCAAATCTTACCACAAAGGAAGTGAATATTTTGCATTTTGACTCAGGTAGAATTGAAATTTTGAGTATGACAATTAGAGTAGTAAGTACATAGAAGAATTATTATAGTAGTAATAGAAGAAGGGAAACGAAAGGATTGAATAGGATGTGGCTTTAGCAAAGAATAACAAGATATAAATATGTGTGTATTACTAAACAAAGCTGTGTGCAAAATATTCTGATATGAATTACTGTATTTTGAGGTATGATCCCATCCAAAAATTCGCTATATTGATTAAACTAATTATAACATGCATAGCTTAGCTTAAAAGAGAACATTTATAATAGAAGAGGAAGCTGCATTCATGCTATCAACCGATTACTGAGAATGAGGATGACTGATCAAATCATTCCAAGTCATGCCGGTCACAAACGTCAACAGTATCTTATTATCTGTTTTTGAGCAGCAAAGCAAAGGATTTTGTTTGTTTTTTGGTTCTTTGTTTTTGTCTGCAGTATCAAATTCTTGGTATGATTGGCTAGTATAAAGTTGCGGGTTGATGTATATATATGTGATACTTAAAATTATATATTCCTATATAGAATTAGAAAAGTGAACTTCTTGGAGGGTTATCCTTATTAAAAGAGATTGTGGGGAACCTAAATATAATAAGAAACATATAAAAAGTCATCCACCAAAGAATTGTGGTTTAATATTTAAAGTTTGTAACATCCTTTTTATCGCGATATTGAATTTTATACATACATACATACATATATCGTGCGTGAAATTAAAGCCATGGAAATAAAAGACCAAAATAAAATAATTATTATACCTTTATAACTTCATTTGCCTCCTATATTTTTAAGCTATTCTATATAGATATATAGCCTAGCCAGATACATTCCATTAATCAAGAAGCGATCCAAGAAATTGAGGGAGAGAAACCTACACTGAACCTACAATTGTTGGTCTTAAATGAAAATTTTTTATACTCCCTCCTGTCTTAAATATATGATAAAGTTTACAGTACAAATTGCACTACAAACTTTGTCCTATATTTAGGAAACTCTGTCCTATATTTAGGACCGGAGGTAGTAACATTTATTATTATTTCAAAAACTAAACTTTATATATTAGTAGTTGGGAATGTTTTGTCAATATTAAAAGATTAAGGTATCAAATTATTAATACGTAATATAATATAGGTTTAAGGTATAAAAGTACCCATGAGCTTTTACCTAAAGTGCATTGATTTGACAAAAACCTTAGTCGCCTCAGGTCAAATCACAATTTACGACTAATTAAATGCAATATAGTGCAAACAACTCGGGATCGTTCTTTTATCAAAGAGCCTTTTATTTTGAATTCCCTAGGTTAAACTAAGAGCTAAAAACATGGTTAGAAAAGGGGTTTTGAAATTGATTTTCTCTAAACTAAAATTCATAAAAATATAAATAAACTAATTCTATTCTTTTTGGTATTTTTGGAAAATAGTGAAGAATGCTTTGGATTAAAAGGGATTAATGATGGATGTTCTTGGTAATGAAGAAGATGGCTATCATTGCTTAAACAAATATATGGAAGTTAAACTCTCATTAAGTCTAAAGAACAACCTCAAGATAACACTTGAGTTCAATAATCTCAATTAATAGTAGGTCCTACAAACATAGCAAACTACTACCTCTTGAGATATTGTTAAAATCCACTTAATGTGTAATTTAAATTGGGACGATATAAATTGTTCTTATCAATTAGAATGTTCTAACGAACCATTCAAAAGCTAAAATCAACTATGATTACTAATTACAAACATGACAACAAGCATAATTTCATTAAGCATATAAAGAAATATAAAAATATGAACTTCAAAATAATCATCCAATTAAAATTACAATAATCAATCTACATGGACACATAACAGCAATCCAAGTCTTACAACTAAATAATGATAAACCTAAACAAGGAAATCAAATAGATAATTTAAGCAAAAGATTGAATCAAATAACTCCCCTATTGAAGCATAAATGCTCAAGCCACAAGTCTCCATCACCAAGAAGCAAAGGGTTTAGCTACACATAGCCATTAAAAGTCCAGCACAATTGGTAAAAATGAACCAACCATAGGAACAAGCTCACCGGGATTTGGAAATTTATCGCCGGAAATAATGGAACTAAGAGCAGGAATGGCTAATGACGGAGATGAGAGCGAGGGAAGACGATGAAGAAGGATGGTGAATCGGTGATGATGGAGGAATCCCTAGGTTTCGTTCGCGGCGCTGCTCCCTTTTTGCGTGTGTGCTGATCTCCAGCCTTTGTGTTTTCACGGCGCTGTATATAAATATTGGATCCCTGTTTTTCCAATTCTCGTTTTTCTCCCAAAGCCTAGCTGAATTGACCTAAATGATCCATTTAATCAAAATGCTATAGTTTCCACGTTGGTCCTTCTCTGATATGCTTTCAATTTTAGGCCCTTCTCTGACAGTAATTTAGGTCCTCCTTAGTTAACATTTTTCAAATTTATTCTAAAATTCCTACAATGCAAAATTAAGCACAAGGTAGCATCAAAAGTCCAAAGAATCATTTGCATGAATAGTTAATAAATTATGACCATTTTACCCCTAATTTTACTTAATTCAATACAAATGTCCATACCTCAAATTAAGCACAAGGTAGCATCAAAATTAGTGCTTAAGCATGCAATAATATCCCATAAAATGCATTAAGAATCCCAATTTTATCATTAAAAATCATATAAAAATATGGTACGATCATGCACCCAACACTACTAGAAAAACAGTTTTTGCGACGGAAAAAATCCATCGCAAAACCATGTTTTTCCGTCGCAAAATCGGATTTCATCCGTCGCAAACGAGTGGCAATTACGACGGATTTCCAAATTTCCGTCGCAATTGCCGCGATTTGCAAACAGATTTGCAATCCGTCGCAGTTGTGATGGATTCCTATCCGTCTCAAATTTGAATTTTGCCACGGATTTCTATCCGTCGAAGCGCAACGGATAGAAATCCGTTGCAAAATTCAAATTTGCGACGAAACACATCCGTCAGAATCGCGACGAATTACAAATCCGTCGCAACTACGATGGATGGTAAATCCGTCGCAAAATTAATTTTTTTTTTCAAAAATTATCTTTTTAAATTTCTTTATTTTTTTAAATTATGCTTTAATTTTTTGTTTGAAAAATTATATTCTTTTCCATTATTTTTTTAAAAAATTTATTCTTTTCCATTTTTTTTAATTTTTTTTGTTTAAAAAATTATATAATAAAATATTTTTTAAAAAAAAAAGTTGTATAATATAAAAACCGAATTTTCATAACAATCATAAAGAGTTTTACATAGAAAAGACAAAATATAAATAGTGTTTCAACGAAGATGTACTAAAAAAGTAGTCTAAACAGCAGCATTGTGATCATCATCATCAACAGCAAGATCACCACCAGGAGCCGGCTCCGAACCCTTATTTTTCATTAGGGACTTGATTTGAAGAGTCATCTTCCTAACCATCTCACGTGTCTCGTAGAGCTCATTTTCTTGCCCGCATTTGTTGTTGAATTGTAGAAACAGCTCACTTTCACGCTTGCTCCTCCACCAACGCCATCAACACCTTCATCTTCTTCAGCTAATTTGCCAAAACATTAGGAAATATAATAATCTTTTTTGTACTTTATTTAAATGGACCAGGGAATGAAAATGTAACAATCAATATCAAATGTATTACGTTTACCTGCAGAAACACCTTCACTGCTGGATGTGGAGCGCTTTGTTTGCCTAAGTCACCGGCAGAGGGCACCAAACCCGAAGACTCGCCTTTTTGTGTTAAATCCATCTGACAAAGAATAGAGTCTCATTATCGGGACCGAGAGGATGCGGGGTCGGCCGCACTCGTGAGTCTCTCTCCGTGTCGCCTCCCGAGAGGTTTCCTACAAACAAAAAAATACATCACAAATAAGCCATGCGAAATGAAATAAACATGTTGGTGTCCGAAACAAAGAATAAAAGCAATAGAAATGTCTCACCGCAACTTGTCGCGACTGGTGTTAATCCGGCGCCTCTCACTCCCTTCGATCGGGCTTGGGTATGAGTCCGCTCAAAGGAAGTCCACTCAACATCTTCTGGAGGAACTTCCCCAGACAGTGCCTGCAAACACAAAGTATGACCATTAATAAAGTGTTTCAAAGTACAAAATATTGAATACTTTAATAGAAAATAACATGTACTCACAATTTTCTGTCTATGCTCACTCTGTGGAATGGAGCTGCCAGCATATGAAGGTCCTGCCTGCTTGGCCCTATTTTGCTTACTTTTCTGACTTCTATTAATAAATTTCTCATCGACGGCCCAATTTTGAAGTAATAGGCCTGCAGTCTCAAGTTCAATCCAATCTTACTTGCCTGTACCCTTTCTCAATTTATGAAACCTCTCAGTCAACCACCGGCTTCCCTTATGGTTATAAGCTTTTTTCAGATCTTGACAATGTTTAGGCAACGTCCTAAAGTTATCCTGAAAATCAATAACGAACAATTAGTGCTCCAAATTTTAAAAATACTTAATCGTTTGTATTTGGATAAGAAATTAATAACTATAAAACACTTAACTTACCAAAAACTCCTTGAACCAAGCATCCCTAGTCTCCTTAGGAATGTCTGTCCACTTGCCCCCAGGCTGATTGAAATTACGGAATATTTGGGATGCGATGACATTAGCCACTTGAATATAAGGCACAAATCTGAAGATAGAGGATATGATGCAAATATGAGCATACAAACTAAAGGAAAAAAATCATAGCATTATTAGTAACTTTACATGACTCACTCCTCGGTGCCTTTAGGACGGATCCAAAGCTTCCCTGTCATAGGATCTTTTGCTCCCCATATTGGTGTATCGAGGAACTACCTCCTTCGTCGACCTGCTATGAGGCGATGGAATGTGTCAAGGAAGGAATGTGAACACTACAAAAAAATTAGTTTTAGCGACGGAGAAAATCCGTTACTAAAAGGATTTTTCCGTCGCTAAATGAGTTAGCGACGAAATTTGCGATGGATTTCGTCCGTCGTAAAAAACCTCATCGCAATTGTGATGTAAAAACTCTAAATCCGTCGCAAATTTCAAATTTTGCGACGGATAACCGTCGCTAATCCCGTGGGATTAGTGACGGAAAAAAATCCATCGCTAATCCCGCCGTGATTAGTGACGGATGGATTTCCGCTAATCCGTTGGATTAGCGACGGATTTTCAACCGCCGCTAAATTCGAATATTTTTTTTAAATTAAAAAAATTATTATTTTTGTAATTTTTATAAATTTTGATTTTTTAAAAAAAATTGAATTTTTTTTCTAATATTGATTTAATCAATCATCGGTCAAAATAATATGTTGTTCAAAAGCGAGATTCTCATAATTTAATCAACATTCTTTATCGATAGCAATTATTGTCATAAAAAAAAGAAAGAAACGAAAAAGATGCAAATGATTTCATTTGATAAAAACGAAAAGCTTTTAATCACGTTCTTGCTAAATTAACACATAACCCCTTTCCATTTTTACTGATTTTTTCATTAAAATAGGAGCAATAATATTATATATATATATATATATATATAATAGTAGATTAAAAAAATATTTACAAGACTGATAAGGTATAGCTACAAATAGAATCCGGTGAAGATGGATTACTCTCTCCACTTCTTATTATAAGGATCTCCTTCCCCGAAAGAATGATAAACAAAACAAAATTACACAAGGAGAGAAAAAATATTGACAAAGATAGGGTAAGAAATTAAACCAGAAATTAAAAAAAAAAACAAAGAAACAACATACACAAGGACGACACACACATAAAGAGAGAGTTGATATTTCCTTCAATTCTTTCATCCACACGCATCCATACATATATATATACACACACATAGTCGCTATGATACCAAGACAATTTAATTTAGAAGAACAAGAGAATTGGGGAACAATGCATAGGAACAAGAAGGAATAATTAAAATGAATTTAGTAAATAATCAAAAAAAAAATCAAACGAAATTTTGAAATTGTATTTTTCAATCAAACAAGAAATTAAAAAAGGACAGACGCTAATTTTGAATCAAACAAATAATAAAACAGAATATTAAATTAATTTTATAAAAAAAGGAATATTAAACAATTTCCCTTTCAAATCAAATATTAAAAAGTAGTATGATGATGGATTTCAAAATTAGACATCTTTGAATAAATCTGATCGAATAATCAGATAATAAAATAGGAACAAGAAGAAAAATAAAAATGAATTTAGTAAATAATCAAAAACATTTCAAACCAAACTATAAAAGCGACAGAGTACATATAATCAAAGTATTATACCAAAGAATCTCAATCAAGTGTATAAACTACAAAGCAAACATGTCCATTCGCAACTATTTAAAATATATGATAAAAAACTGAAAAAAAGTAATCAAACTTACCCAAGCAAACCGGTGACGGCAGAGACCGGAAGGGGCGACCTACGTAGACCGAGGGGGGCGGCGCGTAGAGGTGGCACGGGAGGTGGAGGACGGACAGTGAAGAGGGAAAACGAAGAGCCCGAGACGCAGAAATCGTGAAAGTGAAGGAGGAAGAGAGGGTTGGGAAATTATAAATGATTTTGCGACGGAATTGGATTTCCGTCGCAAACCCCAATCGGGTTTTGCGACGGAAATGTAATTCCGTCGCAAATATTTTTTTCTAAAAAATATATATTAAATTTAGCGACGGAATTTAAATTCCGTCGCAAAACCCCTAAAGGGATTAGCGATGGAATTCGTTTCCGTCACAAATCCCATAAGGGGATTAGCAACGGATTATAAACCGCCGCAAAACCCCTAAAGGGATTAGCGACGGAATATAAATCCGTCGCAAATCCCTTAAGGGGATTAGTGACGGAATCCAAATCCGTCGCTAATCCCAGGGATTAGCGACGAATATTAATCCGTCGTTCAAATCCTCTAGGATTAGCGACGGAATCCCAATCCGTCGCTAATTCTTAATGGGATTTGCGACGAAATCCAAATCCGTCATTAAATCCCCTTAGGATTAGCGACGGATTTGGATTTCGTCGCTAATCCTAGAAGCCGGTTTGCGAGGGATTTATTTTCCGTCGCAAAAACGGCCTTTTTTGCGACGGATTTTTAAAATCCGTCGCAAAAATTTTAAATTTGCGACGGAATTGTAAATGGTCGCAAATATCTTAAAATTTGCGACAGAAAATTTTCCGTCGCTATTCACATTTTTTCTAGTAGTGGAACTATTGAAGATGTTTGTACATAGATGGTTAAAGAAAACTAAATATATGTAAATCAATAAAAAATGGTAAAGTAAACCTGGTGTCCCCTTGTGTGGATCACCGGAGGAAGACAGATGATGTCATATAAACCGACGGTGAAGTGGACAAATAAACCGACGGTGAAGATGACATCTCAAATTGCGAAACCTCGGGAAGC
Source organism: Acacia acuminata (assembly GCA_019022655.1). Classification (NCBI taxonomy): domain Eukaryota; kingdom Viridiplantae; phylum Streptophyta; class Magnoliopsida; order Fabales; family Fabaceae; genus Acacia; species Acacia acuminata. The sequence continues at coordinate 1,879,738 of JAFJYI010000013.1, forward strand.
GCCTGCGCCTCGCCTATAAAGGGGAGCAGATGGCGTTGCCTTACCCTCTCGATAGGACGGGGTCGGGTTTGACCACCACCACGTCCACTATCTGAACGTCCTCCAAAATGCTCCATCTCCGAACACTTATAAACATTATGTCAAAATATATATATATATAAGATATTTATTACTTAATATGACAAGAGTTAGCGATTACGGAGTATGTAGTATAATAGATCGTCATAAACAAAGAACTAACACAAATCAATCGGACGATTCCTGTTCTTCGACATCTGCTTGCACACCTTCCTCTGGAGTCTCGTAGTCGTCGAACTCAGATTCACTATCGGAGTAAATCACTTCTGTCTCATCGTCTGATTCCTCATCGTCAACTTGGATAGGAATCAACTCTAAGTTCGCAGCAGAATCAAACAGATTGCTTGGTACATCGTCGTCGGCAATGTTTACGGGCAGTACATGCTTCCGACTCTTTCGACTTAGGTATAATATTCTGTGCTTTGGTTTTGATAACTCCCACCCACCCTTGGTGGGATGTGGGTATAATGTATAGTAAACTTGTTCCTTTGTTGAGCAACGATGAATGGGTCATAACCAATTTGTATATTTCCTTGTCCAAGTGGATCTCAATATTTCCATGTTTGTCCACTTTTGTCCCACGCGGACTGTTATCAAACCACTCACATTTAAAAAAGTGTGACCACCTTGTCCCACGGGTAACTCATCTGAATTATGTCAATTAACTTCCTCTAGTAGTCACCCTCCACCCCGTCAATTTGGTCCCCTCGACAACATACACCGTAATTGCAACCTAGTGTACCTGCGTTCGCTTCAACAGTTGAAAACTGATACCCATTGATTATATATTTGTTGCACCGGGTAACACTAATTGCTGCTCCATAAGATAAACTCCACTCAACTTTATTGTGATCTAATGGATTTTCCATGAAGTAGGATCGAAACCATTTTGGGAACTCAGAGTTCATGAATTGATCAACTTGGGATTCCGACATTGAAGGATTTTCCAATTGGACTGAATTAGAGAAATAACTGTAACAAAAAAATGAAGTTAATACTTTAATACTTACCGTAATGCAAAAAAGAAAAGAAATCTTACTTTAAGTACCGGGCGGCCTCTTCACAGATTGTTTAGAATGTACCACTCCACTACTCACTTCTCTCTTCCTTCAAGAGTTGACCTCCAATGTTTTCCCACGACTCGGCCAGGAAAATCAAATATTGATTTTTGTTCGCTCGTATTACCGCCATCATCGTTGCGAGGTACCCCTTTCCATCTTGATATCATTTCAGTGGGATAATAGTATGACGCAAATTTTGTGGCCTCTTCGACTAGATAAGCTTCAGTGATAGATCCTTCAACGTGGGTTGGATTTTTGATTTTGTGCTTAAGAGTGCGTAAAAACCTACAATGGACAATTAGAGGGTATTTATAGGCTAAAGTGCGTGAAAGAAATAACTGCACGAAAGAAATATATATATATATATATATTACCTCTCAAACATATACATCCACCTATATTGTTGAGGACCTCCTACCTTTGCTTCGTAGCCCAAGTGAACAGGCAAATGTTCCATTGAGTCAAACATGCTAGGAGGAAACACCATCTCTAACTTGCATAGTGTTATTGGCATGCTCGCCTCCAGGTGCCGTAACTTTTCAACATTAAGCTCAAAAGCACAAATTTCTCTGAAGAACCTATAAAATTCCGTCAGAATAGACCATATATGCTTCGGTAATGCTTTGAAGGCCCACGGCAACAATCTCTGGAAAAAAACATGACAATCATGACTCTTCATCCTGAATAACTTCCCCTCGTGCATGTTGACATATCTTTTCAAGTTTGACGCATAACCGTCTAGGAGTTTCAGATCTTTAACCCATTGCAACAATTCTAAATTCTGCTGTTTGTTTAATGTGTACGGCGCACTAGGTTTGGAAGTCCGTCCCTACCATTCTACACCAAATGCAAAGCAGGCCTTCTACAAATCCCTTCTATGTCCCATCTTGCCTTGATTGTGTCCTTCGTCTTGCCTTTCATGTCCATCACGGTGTACAGAATATTGCAAAACACATTGCTCTCAATATGCATGACATCCAGGTTGTGTCTTAACAATTGATCTTTCCAATATGGTAGTTCACAGAAGATGCTGCGTTTGTTCCAATGATGATCAACGCCGTATCCCTCAGGTTCGTTGGAAGCAGCACCCTCTTCGACACTTTGAATATACTTGACCCTGTCCCATATTTCTTGGCCACTTAAACGACGAGGTTGATCTGCTCGTTCGACCACATTTCGCGTGAAGTCTTTTCTATTTCTCCTAGACGGATGATCGGGGTAGGAATCACCGGTGCTGTCAAACCAACACTTTGTGATCGTGTTCCAAGCTAAAACCCATGTTCTGTTCAAGACATACCGGGCATGCAAGCTTTCCCGACGTTTGCTAGCTACTCAACATCCCATATGCAGGGAAATCATTTATCGTCCACATTAAGGTAGCACGCATTGTGAAATTCTGGCTCAATGATATATCATACGTTAGAAGCCCTTCACTCCACAACATCTTCAACTCGTCTATCAAAGGCCTAAGGTACACATCTATCATCTTTTTTGGGTTGGATGGCCCAGGGATTAACGCGTTAAGAAAGAAAAACTCTCTTCTCATGCACATAGATGGTGGGAGGTTGCACGGTGTCACAATGACAGCCGGCGGAATAATTCCACCGTATTCTTTGAAAGGAGCGAACCCATCCGAACATAGACCAAGACGACATTACGGGATCCATAGCAAAGAAAGGATTCGCCTCGTCAAATTTACGCCAAGCTTCGGCATCGGATGGATGCATCACAAAGTTTTCATCTCTATGATGCTCCCGGTGCCATCTCATATGAGCAGTTGTTTGTTCTGATGCATACAATCTCTGAAGTCTGGGCACCAGAGGAAAGTACCACACTTGCTTAATGGTTGACAGGTCATTTTCCTTCCATTCCTCAAAACTTTAATCTATCATATCCATAGAATTTACACTCGGTCAGCTCAGCATCATCCTTATAATACAACATACATCCTCTGGGGTAGCAATGGATTTTTTCACATCCAAGCCCAAGCTCCTTCACCTTTTTTTTGGCTTGGTAAAAATCCTTCGGCAAATTATTGTCTTTGGGAACAACCTTACTCATGATCTACATCATTTCGTTGTAATTCCTCTCACTCATATGGTGATCAATCTTCAAGCTTAGTGTTGCTAGGGTAGCCGAAATCGATGAATATTCACTACTTTCAAAGTGTTCGCAACCTTCCCATAGCGGACGTTGTGCTTCTTGAAGCATTTTATAGAACCTATCGGCATCCGGGTGAGGATCCTCTCCCATGTATGATGGTTCAATATGTGTACCGGTCTCCTCTCCCATGTATGACGGTTCGGCATGAGTAACGGGATCAGGTGGAGGATTGGCAATTTTCAGTATTTTATTCATAATGGAGGCAGACAGGGTGAATTTGACATTTCTAACAATAGTGGTGACTCTCTCCTCAATCACCTCACCATAGTCCCCTAGTTCATTAGCATACTCCATATGGTAATAAAATAACTTAACAATGTTTGGGGTATAAGGAGCAGAAATGGAAATGAAGGATTCATATTGTTTCAACCAAGGGGACAAATCAAAATGACATTCTCTTTGAAATTGTTTCAAGTTAATGGCAACCATAGGACAGAAAAGTCGATGTAGATATGCTTCCCTGAATTTTTCATTTTCTTCCTTAGGAAGAGTAGCAGTGGTTGTGACAAAACCTTCAGGTGGCGAGGGATTCTTGTATATGTCTGAAATGGCATTCTCCATAACTGAAGGCACATCCCCTTGTTCATTTTGAGCAGAGGTTGTAGCTTGAGATGATTGCCCAGACTGGAACACAGATGCTCTCTTTGTTCTTCTTTGGTTTTGATGGTTTGGGTGGTTTGGGAGTCTCAGAAGCCTTTGCCTTGCCTTTGCCCTTTGATTCTTTCTTCTTTTTCTTAGATGGTTCTTCAGACGGCTGCTCCTTTGCTTGGCTTTGAGCCTCAGGTTCCTTTCTCTTCTTGGATGGAGACTTGGCAGGTTCCTTCGTAGGTTCCTTGAAGGAAACTCCTTTGCCTTGAACCTTTGGGTCCTTTCTTCCCTTCAAGGGTGACGGTTCTTCAGAAATTTCACCTTGGACACCTCTAATTGATTTGTCTATACCATAACGAAGACGAGTAGACCGAGTCTTTATCCTCACTGGGCGTCCAGAAGAAGGAGGAGGTGTTTGCACAGGTTGACGAGGAGGAGGAGGAGGAGACCATCATTTTGTTCCTTCTTCACTGGAATCGGCGTAAACGGCTTGGGATTTTGATTTAGAGGCCATTTGAAGGTTTAGAATGGAGGATTAGGTTGAAAATGGAAGATTCAGAGAGTGAGAGATGAGAGAGAGTGCAAAACCTAGAGGTTTAGGTCGAGTTTTGAAGAACATGAACAGTGCAACATATATATAGGTTTTAAGCCAAACCTCGAGGTTTGATGAAAAATCACCAACCTGGACTTCAAAGGTGTTTTGTGAACCTTTAAACCATCGGCATCCAAACCTCGAGGTTTTCTCCAAAACCTCGAGGTTTTTCTGTCCTTCGACTAGTCGCTCTGTCTCACCCAAACCTCGAGGTTTCATTGAATACTCAAGGTTTCATCTCTCTAAAGCTTTCAAGTCCTCGACCATACACCACCAAACCTTGAGGTTTTCTCTAAAACCTCGAGGTTTTGCTCCTCGACAGCAAAACCAATGTTTTTTCAATATCCCGCATAAAATCCATCTAGATACTCTAATGCTTAAGTTAGTGACTTTAAATCATCAAAACCATAATTTAACACAAATTTTGATCAAGAATTGCTTACAACTCATTGGGGTTTACCATTCCCAATTCTCTTCTTATGAAATTAAATTGCTCCTTAGCTAATGGTTTGGTGAAGATGTCAGCAAGTTGAAAATGAGTTGGGATGAACATGACTTTGACATCTTTCTTTTGAACATGATCCCTTATGAAATGATGTCTCACATCAATGTGCTTGGTTCGAGTATGTTGACTGGATTCTTTGCCAAGCTTATTGTGCTTGTGTTGTCACACAATATTGGAATCTCCTTCAAATTGATTCCCAAGTCTGACAGTTGCTGCTTGAGCCACAAAACATGAGCACAACAACTTGAGGCAGCTACATATTCAGCTTCCGTATAAGACACAGCCACACTAGTTTGCTTCTTGCTGAACCATGACACAAGTGAACCACCAAGAAACTCACATTGGCCACTCGTGCTCTTTCTATTAGTCTTGTACCCAGCATGATCTGAGTCTGAATACACCACCAAATGTTCAAGTTGACCTTTGCGGAACCACAATCCAAGTGTCTTTGTGTCAGCAAGGTATCTGAAGATCCTCTTCACATTTTCAGCATGAGACTCCTTGGGGCGATTGGAACCTTGCACACATTCCTACACCGAATTGGATGTCCGGGACGACTTGCGGTCAAATAGAGTAATGATTCAATCATTCCTCTATATCTTGTGATGTTGAAGTCCTTGCCTTCTTCATCGGCATCCAATGAAGCGAGTTGAGCTCATTGGAGTGTCGGCTCCATTGCATTGATCCATCCCAAACTTTTTCAAAGAAATCATTGAGATACTTGGTCTGGGATATGAAGATTCCATCCTTCTTTTGCTTGATTTGCAAACCAAGGAAATAGTTGAGCTCTTCCATCATGGACATCTCAAACTCTCCCTTCATATTCTTAGCAAACTCTTCACACAAAGCATCATTAGAAGCACCAAATATAATGTCATCTAGGATTTCACCAAGCTTATTACTTTTTATGAAGAGAGTTGTATCTTCTTTTCCTCTAATAAAGCCTTGATCAAGAAGGAATTTGCTTAATCACTCATACCAAGCTCTAGGAACTTGGTTAAGTCCATAAAGAGCTTTCTTGAGACGATAAACATGATCTGGATGATGTTCATTTTGAAAACCAGGAGGTTGTTCAACATAGACTTCCTCCGAATGAAGCCATTTAGAAAAGCACTTTTTACATCCATTTGATAAAGCTTGAATCCTTTGACACAAGCAAAGGCTAGAAGAACTCTTATAGCTTCCAATCTTGCCACCGGAGCATAAGTTTCTTCATAATCAATTCCTTCTTCTTGATTATAGCCTTTAGCAACCAATCTTGCCTTGTTAGGGACAATGATTGCTGGTTCATCTCGTTTGTTCTTGAATACTCATTTAGTGCCAATGATCGGATGATCCTTAGGCCTGGGCACCAAATCCCAAACTTGATTTCTATCAAATTGATGTAACTCCTCTTGCATTGCTATCACCCAATCATTGGCTGAAAGGGCTTCATCAATCTTAGAGGGTTCGATATGAGAAATGAAAGTAGAAAATGTTACTTCATTCAAAGTACTGTTCCTGGTTCTTACTCCTTGATTTACATCACCTATAACTTGGTCCAAACGGTGATTCCTTATGAACTTCCAAGCTCTAGGCTGAGATCGATCAGAATTTTCAAGATTGTTTTGGGGATCAGCCTCGAATACATTTTCAGGATTTTCAATAGATGCAGGAGTAGTTTTCGAAAAGAATTGATTTTTTAAAAAAATTTCTTCATCATCATCCAAAGGTTTATCAAATTTAGATTCACAGAAAACAACATGCATAGACTCTTCAACAATACGAGTACGAGTATTAAAGACTCTATAGGCTTTACTCCTATTAGAATAACCCAAAAATATACCTTCATCTACTTTGGGATCAAACTTTCCCAAGTTATCCTTACCATTGTTATGGATGAAACACTTACATCCAAACACATGCAGATGAGCCAAATTTGGTTTTCTTCCTTTGTACAACTCATAGGGAGTCTTGTCCAACTTCTTCCGGAGGTATGCCCGATTTGAGATGTAGCACGCGGTGCTCATTGCATCAGCCCAGAACACTTGAGAAGTGTTGTTCTCATTCAGCATAGCTCTTGCCATCTCAGTGAGGACTCGAGTTCTTTCTTTCCACAACACCAATTTGTTGAGGAGTCCTTGGGGCCGAGAAGTTGTGGTCTATCCCCATCTTTGTCACAAAACTCAAAGCAAATGCATTGTTTTCGAATTCTCCTCCATGATCAGTTCTGATTCCTAAAATAGAGAAACCTTTCTCGTTTTGGACCTTCTTGACAAAAACAACAAACTGATCAAATGTTTCATCTTTAGAAGATAAGAATATAGTCCAGGCAAATCTTGAGAAATCATCAACTATGACTAAAGTATAAATATTGCCACCAAGGCTTTTTACTCTAGCTGGTCCAACTAGATCCATATGAAGCAATTGAAGAGGTCTATTAGTTGAAATCTCATTTTTAGATTTGAAGGACGATTTGGTTTGTTTCCCTTTTTGACAAGCATCACAAAGCATGTCATTTTTAAAACGAAGTTTAGGAACACCAATCACCAGATCCTTTTTAAGTAATCTGTCAAGTTGAATCGTATTGACATGAGCTAATCGCTTGTGCCATAGCCAACACTCATCCAAATTACTGACAAAACATTTTTCAGAAATAGAATCATTACTAGAGAGATTGAGTGTATAACAATTGTCATCTCTAGGGGCTCTAAATAAAGCTTTTGATTTTAAGTTTTCTAAAGTGAGAATATCCTTACTCACAATCAAGCACTCCTCAGAATCGAAGATAACTAAGTTACCTTTATCAGTGCTTTGACTTACACCGAGGAGATTGTGGCAAAGTCCTTCAACTAGGTAGACATCTTTGATAAGTGGTCCTTCATTGTTGCTAATTTCACCAACTCCAGCAATCTTTCCAAATTGATCTCCACCAAAGGTCACCTTGCCACCATCCTTGGGCTTGATTGAGGCAAATTTGGATTGGTCACCAGTCATGTGCCTAGAGCATCCACTGTCAATGTACGATTTGTTGGATTTTGATGCTCTTAGACAAACCTGCAAGACACAACAAATCAGGGCTTAGGTACCCATCTTTTCTTGGGTCCTTTGGGGTTAGTTTGTGTCTTAGGAATCTTGTAAGATCCCTTTGGCACCCATTGATAATTTCCTATGGGTTTACTCTTTCTTTCCTTCTTATGAAAGCGGGAAGAAGTAGCATGACCCTTTCTATTGCAGTAATTACAGTGTGCAAAAGGATTTGAAGAATGAACTGATTTTGTAATATAGTTCATATAGGATTTTTCACCAGACTTCTTTCTTCCTTTCCTTTTATCAAAGTTAGGTTTGTAACCGACTCCTGATCTGTCATTTATAAATCTTTGTTGTTTCAAAATGACATTGAGCATTTCACTTCCTCTAGTGAATTTCTCAAGTGCCTTTGTAAGATGTAAATTCTTTTTCTCCAAATCAGGACAATCTTTACAAGCAAGATGTTCAGAGGAAGAGAGTTTTTAAACTTGAAATTCAAGAGTAATATTCCTTTTTTTCAACTTGAAATATTTTTCAGCAAGTTTTTCAAATTCGGATTGCTGACCATACACTCAAACCAAATAACTCATCATAAGGTGGTTTGCAATCATATACCTCATCAAAGTTAGTACGTTGCTCTTCTTCTTCAAACAACTAAACATATATTTGCTTTTTCTTCCTCATCCTCATCATCTTCATCGATGAACTATCACCCCAAATACCGAGAGACATATGCCTTCTTTTTTAATCGTTGAATCTCTTCTTTTCTTTGTCTTTGATTGGGGCATTCGATTTAATGTGGCCGGGCTTCTCACATTTGTAGCAAATGATTGTCTTCTTTGCCTCATATTTGGAGCTACCCTTGTGAAACTTCTTGAAACCTTGGTCTTTCTTGTAGAACTTCTTGAATCTCCGGACCATCATACCTATCTCCTCATCTTCGTCTAGATCTTCATCATCATCTGATTCCTTAGTTTCTTTGACAGCTTTAAGGGCAATTCCCTTATTTTTTCCATGGACTACATCAAGTCCCTTCTTGAACTTGAGCTTGGCTTCATATTTAGAAAGGCTCCCGAAAAGGGCTGCAACAGATGCCATAGAATCTCCACGAGCTTTTTCAATGGCAGTGACTTTGGCTTCCCATTCCTTATTAAGGATGTTGAGAATCTTCCTCACTTGGACAGGTTGCTCATACTCTTTTGCCCAATGCAGCAAGCCGATTGATGAGATGGGTGAATCTCGAGTTTGGAAATCGCCAATGGATTCTCCAGGCTTCATACGAAGGAGATCATATTCTGTCATTAGAGTGTTAACTCTATTTTGCTTTACTCCAGCAGTTCCTTCATGCGCAATTTCTAGAGCATCCCACATAGCTTTAGCTGAGGTTAGGTTGCAAACACGAAAATACTCTTGTTGACTAAGAGCACTTTGTAGAAGAAGGACAGCCTTGCTGTTGAGTGTGACATTTCTTCTGTCATTTTCATCATAATCCTCTTCTTCCTTTGGAGCCCTGAGACCATTCTCCAAGATAGTTGGAGTGTAGTCTCCTCGTTCAAAAACTCTCCAGAGACCATACTCTGTAGCCATCACAAACACCTTGAACTTGGCTTTCCAAAATGAGTAATGTTCTCCATTAAAACCTGGAGGTCGGTTGATTGAAGCTCCATCAGGTAGAACGCCTTCCATATTGATCCTTCTCGACTTGTTAGACTCTTTAGAGAAGACCGTGCTCGATACCAAATGAAAGTGGAGCTATATACCCAAGAGGGGGTGAATTGGGTATTTAAAAACTTTTTATAGTCCGCTCCTTGTTTTTAGACAGCAAAAACAGAGATGGATAGAGTAAAGGGAAGAGCAGCTGGACACAGAGATTTATACTGGTTTGGTCCTAACAACTTGACCTACATCCAGTCCCCAGACTCTCTGGGATTTTCCACTATCACAAAGATTACACACTCTGTACTCAAAGAGTAGTTCTCTCTCTAGAACTCATTCCCCCTTACAAGTTGTAATCAATGAACTCCCAAATCACCAAGTCCCTTGACTTGTGATTCTTTACAATAAATGATTTACAAGTAGAAACTCTCTCGAGTAGATAATGATAAACACTCAAGCTTGTGTATCAAAAGATACAATACAGATGAAAACTGAAAGAATAAGTGTAAGACTTGAATGCAATTCGATTTTCAGCAGTTGTGGTTGTTGAGAAGAATTGAATGCAACTCTATTTATAGTCAGATAGCATTAAAAGACCGTTGCATTGTTAATAAGACTGTTGGAGATGATCTGCAGAAGTTATGAGCTGCTTAGGTCTTCTTCTCTCTCTATCTTTCACTTAATCTGTTGAAGAAGATGTTGCTTGTTGTAGAAATCATTCTTTAATGCTTTGTAGCTGTGTGCAGATGGATTAACCAAAAGAATGCAAGTTTCTAGGTTGAGCATTTAATGTTCTGACATCACTTTTGCTTTTGCTTTAAACCTTGATGAACTTTCCTTAATGGCCGAAAACTCACTAAAAAGATGGTTAAACATATCTAAAAACATTAGAGATTAATCATGGAAAGCATTGAGATAAAAGTAAAGGTATAGCTCAATCGACGGATTTGAATTTCAGACAACGTTCAGAAACCTCGAGGTTTGTTCTTCAAACCTCGAGGTTTGACTATGATACTTGAATTTGTTTTGAGTCCAAACCAAGAAACCTCGGAGGTTTCTACAAAACCTGGAGGTTTTTGAAGTGACGTAGAAGCATTACTCTCTCTCGAGTATCAAAACCTTGAGGTTTTCTCGTAAACCTCGAGGTTTTACTTTGAGAGTAAAACCTTGCAAAAGCGCGATAAGAGCAAACCCGAGGTTTCCTTGGAAACCTGGAGCTTTCAAAATCGGTGAAACTTCATTTGCTCTTCGGAACTCACAAACCTTGAGGTTTGGAGCAATACTCGAGGTTTTGCATAATTTTCATAATTCTCGTTTTGAGACAAAAAAAAAACCGGAGGTTTCTCCGGAAACCTCGAGGTTTTCATTGTTGTGTGAAACCGAGTTTTCTCACGGAAGTCCAAAACCTCGAGGTTTCTTTACAAACCTCGAGGTTTCACATAAATTTGTGAAACCAAGATTTCGCAAGTTAAAACACAAAACCTTGAGGCTTCCTTTGTAAGGCCAAACCTCGAGGTTTTTGGACAAACCTCGAGGTTTTTTGACAAACCTCGAGGTTTGCTCTCACTCGAAATTTCCAATAGCTGAGAGCAAATCCTCATTCTTTGTTTACAATTATTGAAAATCATCAAAACCTTTAGGGAACTAACATTCTCCCCTTTTTTTATGATGACAACACTTGTAAACAAACATCTTTGAAAAGTTCAAGAAAGTTTTCAAATTGAAATCAGACTTTGAAATTAGCAGAGGTTTTGAGAACTTTTATTTTAGGAAACTTAGTCATTTGGGAATACAATTTTGTAATTTTCACAATGTAAACACAGGCATCAATCAGAGATGAGCAGAAGCATGAAAATCATAAATTGTATTTCATTTCAGTAGATAGAGCAGTACAAGACAAAATGAAATACAAGATAGAAAGATACACAAGATAATGTAATACAAAACAAAGTGCACATGATCCTCAAAACTCTCTAAACTTCAAAGGCTACTCCTTGCTTTTCTCTCCCCCTTTGTCATCGTCAAAAGGGAGGTGGACCAAGGGTGTAGAGGGAGGAGAAAGGTGAACAACTTTAGTAGCAGGAGTGGCTATAGATGGAGAGGGAAGAATCTCGGTGGCGGAGTAGATGGTGAAGGAAGGACGTGGTTGGTGTGGCGGCCTCGAGACCGGAGAAGGGAAAATGAGAGTCGAGGATCCGGGAGAGGATGTCGGAATAGGAGGTGAAGTGAAAGTGAAGGATGGTGAGGAAGAACCAAGCGGGACCGGAAGTACTTGGGCCAGTAGTAGGACCAGGAGTTGAGGAGGAACCAATGTGAAGATGCTTCATGATCCCGTCCACCTTATCGAGGTCCATATGAGAAATGAGCCGAGTGGACATCTTAAGCTCAATCTCTTCAGCCTTCTCCTTAACCTCGTACCGATTGACTCACAATGCCTTCAAGATGCTCCTTCATGGCATCTTGAATCTCAATAGGACCATTGTGCCCACGAGTCATCTCAGTCCGTATCTTTCCCAATTCAAACTCCATGCGCATAGTCATGGTAGCAAGGGCAGCATTCACAATGTCCTTGATCTGAGAGGCAAAATCAGAGGGCAATGATGTCTGAGGAGGTGGAGGTGCTGACTGAGCCTCTTGAGCTTGAGATCTTGGACGAGACCTGGAAGGAGCCTGTGACTGAACTGATCCTTCATCCCCAAACTTGATCTTCATTAGATTCATCTCGTGTCCTTCCAAAGAATGGGGGATACTCCAGTGTATCAACGAGATCCCACATACCGATTTGGTGATAGAAGAGGATAGAGATTAATGAAGGGTATGGTATATGAGATAGTTTTCTTTTGGCAAAACGGGATTCAGTCATCCCCTAGAGAAGCCAGTGACCAAGATTAAACGGAACCTTCTTCACAAACGCATAATTTATAATCACCAAATATATGCAGGATTTTCCATAACAAATTCCCTTGTGGCCTTCACTAAATAAATTAGTACCCAAAATTGATTTGAAAAATCAAAATTAATCATCTATACATTGCAATAATATTTATACTACTCCTCTAAATACTTAATAGACTTTAATTACTAACCAAATTATAAACTAAATAAACAATAATGTTAAATTATAACCTATTTATTCATGGGTAATAAATATGACTAATTTTTTCAATTTTTATCTATACTAATAATTTCTCATAATAAATAATGTGGTGAAAAAAAAAAAAAAAGAAAAGGGAGCTTATCGGAAGGGGAGGATAGCCGGACGACGAAGAAGAGCACCGTGGTGGAGAATGGTGACTCGCAGAAGAGGCAAAAGCAGGGCGTGGGGAGGCGGGGCCGAGGAAGCTTGGGGTGGGGAGCTGGGGCTAGGGGGGGGGAAGCTAGGGGTGGGGGGGGGGAGTGGGGAGCTGGGGGGGGGCGGGGAGCGGGGGGGGCGGGGGGAGTGGGGGGCGGGGGGGAAGGAGGGACGGGGGCGGCGAGGAGACAAGAGACAAGCTAGGGCGGTGGGGAAGAGCGAGGGTGACGAGAGACGAGCGGGGGCCGAGTTAGAAATTAAAGGATTTTGCGTCGAGAAAATATTTCCGTTGCAAAATCAGCTTTTTTTCCGCAAAAAGCAAAGGAGCTATTTAGCAACGGATGTGAAATCCGTCGCTAACTTTTGCGATGGATTGAATCCGTCGCAAAAAGGAACAGACTGGTGGCCTTTTCGATCGCCAGTTAGCAACGGATGAGAAATCCGTCGCTACATTTTGTGACGGATTTCACATCCGTCTCAAAAGGGGAAAGACTGGCGGCCTTTTTGGCGCCAGCTAGTTACAGATGAGAAATTTGTCGCTAAAGTTTGCTACGGATTACACATCCATCGCAAAAATGGACAGACTGGCGGCCTTTTGGCCGATAGTTAGCGATGGATGTGAAATCCATGGCAAAATTTAGCGACGGATATCGTATCCGTCGCAAATGTCTTAGTTTTGCAACGGAATTAAAATTCCGTCGCAAAATTACGTGAATTTACAAAAATTCCATCGCTGTTTTCTGTTTTTTTAGTAGTGCAACACCATATACTTTTTGAATGTGCAAAAATATACATTAACTTACAAAATAGAAGCAAAAAGGACACTATCACGACATTTATGATTATGAACGATTCATTATATTGAATCTTCCCAATAATCATTAAATGCCTTCAATGTATTTAAGGAAAAGCATTGATTACGGTTCAACTACCAAAAGATACACGATCAAAGCGAAGTTATTTCATTCATTATTTTATTCTTTGTTGTGTAAAATATCTTCGTATATCTGTTCATTAGTGTTTATCAATATCTACTTTGTAAGAGAGTTTAAACTTATTCATTCTTATAAGAACATCAAGGTTGTGGAACCTTTGAGATTAGGTTATTTAATTACAACTTGTAAGGGGGAGTAAGTCCTAGTGAGAGGATTACTCGAGAGTTACAAAGTGTGTAATCAAGTTTTGAGATAGTGGAAATCCCAGAGTGTCTGGGTACTGGATGTAGGTTAAGGATTTGAACCAAACCAGTATAAATCTCTTGTGTCAATATTTCTCTCTATCTCTCTGTTTAGCTCTATTTTACGGAGTGTGTTTCAAGGTATTCCGTTAAAGTTTTTAAATCACCCAATTCATGCAAAGAATAGAGAGATAGACTGTGAAAGAAGGAGTAGAGAAGAAACAACAAATAGGATAAGGGTCATTGACGCTTTCTCAATCTTTCTCGGGAAATCTGAGGCACTTACAGAGGAAGAGAATCTACATTTCGAGTTGTCCTTCATTGATGAGATCCTCACGATTTGTCAAAGAGGTGGCGGCTGCGTTGATAGAGGGATATATTACAGCAGCTATAATTTATTGACGATGGAGGAGTTGCAGAGCACAATTCACGGGCATTAATTATTAGGGCATTTTGATTTGCAGCATGTATCTCTATTTTTCTCCATGTATGGATCAAAGAATCAGAGGTTTGGAGAGTTTTTTTTAGGGGGTATTTTTGTATTTTCAGAACTATATGTGAGCCCCGCCCCCAAAATTAAGGCCGTCAAGCAAGATTTTAATGATGCTATGGCTTTTGTTCCAATTTTTAAAGTTCATGGTTACTTTTGCATCTCAAAAAAATATTTAGTATTCGACGCTCCTCAAAGTAAAACACATGCATTTTTATACCTTACACTTATCATATATCTGTGTGTACTGTTGTGGTAAGACCGATTAGGTAGTTGGTACGTAATTCGTAAAAGGATGATGTGCTGGAGTCCGTGGAGACGGGAAAGTGTGTCTATTATATAGGTGACCGAAAAAAAACAAAAAACAAAAAGTGTGTCTATATACACGTAGCCAAACAGGTGTCTCACATCAGTTGCTTTCCAATATTATTGATTATCTTCCCACTGATGTAACTCTAATTTCTCTTTATAAATGATATATATTGTCTTTTTTTTTTATTTTTTTTTAAAAATAAAAAAAAAAAAAAAAGAAGAAAAGAAGGTGTCCCACATGTTTCCAAACACGTATTACATTAATGCTTAATTGATCAGCATCTGATTCAGGACAAATTCCTCATGTTTCAATTTAAGTGAATAAGAAGTTCCGCACAATAGAATATTTGTATTATTATAGCTAGAAGTGAAATTTATATTCTTCGTACAATTATATGATATATATAAATAAATTTTGTGTGTGTGTGTGATTCTTGTTGTTAGATTTAGAGAAATTACTGCCTCCATTCCTAAATATTGTATCTAGTTGAAGATTTATTTTGATTATAAATATAATATCTTAATTCATTATGTGTCTATTAAATTCATAATTTTTCTCAAACTATCAATTTTATAGAGTTTTCATCAATGAGGGCAGTTTTAAGATACATGATGAAAGAGCTATTTTAAGAAAACTGATACAAATTTTTTAAAAAATAAATAATTTAACTAATTTTTTAAATATAAGTAAATTAGGTACTTTATAAATACCCTAAACATATCCTATCAACATTTTATTTTTTTAGCTAAACATATCCCATCAATAGCTTGTTAATTAAGGGGGGAAGATCATATATTCATCGATCAGTGCCCATTGGCTAAAGTTTTGGGAAGAATTGTAGCTTGTTTGGAGAACCATAAGAAGACATTTTGAGACTTCAGAGAGTTTTGGTAGCTCACCAGCTTCTGAATTTCGGAACTTTTTTTAAGTTGGCTCTCAGTTCTTTTTTTTTTGACTAATAACGGGTTGGTTGGCTCTCAGTTCTAAATCTAAGATTTTACAAGAAATTACGAATGAGAAAAGGACAAATTGCTTACTTGTTCTTTTATTTATCTGTTATTGAGAATGGAGAATGACGCTTGACGACTTTTAAATAATTTAATGATAATTAAATACCTTAATTTTTGACAATTTAATATGTATATTTATAATCAATTGATATCTACACATAAAGTATACCACACGAGTCCTTACTATATAAGTCTAGTTAATTTGTCAAAAAGTTTTTATCCTAAATATAAGTCCACCCCAAGAGTCACTAATAAATGTTTTCTAATTTTACCCCGTTGAAAATGCGGATGAGAGAAAATGTATACTATCTATCTCTTCTATAACACTCGTAGCCAAGCCGTTAGAAACTCTTTCGTGAGTGCTCATTTTTAGAGAACATATAATTATGTTTGTATTAACGCTGTTAGTGTATTACATTTATTTTGACACTAATACATATCAATATCCCTCTCTTTTATAATTCAGTATCAACTCTCAAAAATTTTAGTTGGCATGATTACAGTAACATATAATTATGTTTGTATTATCTCATTCTTCATCCCCAATATCATGGAAAGTCACCCTTACAAACTCATTAGGGGTACCTTAGCCATTGTTGATCGGGTTATCAGGAAGTTGACAGTGACTAAAAAGACTTCAACTTTTGATGTATGGAAAGTTGGCATGATTTTCACGGATTAGGAGATTTATGATTCACACCTATTTGATTATTGAGTTTTGGTTGCCCTCTATGTTATGGCAGTCGTATTCTTCATGCAGGGCCATAGGATATGAGGGTGCAGTTATGTAGAACAAGCACATTTGGAGATTCATTCAAGACATAGTAAGGAAGGTGTATTGGTTTGAGAACTTTGAGGATATGCCTAAAAATGATGACATCAAATTATTCGACCACCCTTGGAAGCTTACTTTGCACGGTATGACATACTTCATTGAATCTAACGTCCTAGTAGCTCCAAATTTACTCAGCTTTGTACCCAGCAAAGACATTGCTGCCTACACACCATCAAACAAGGGATTGATTGGTTCATTCTGATTAGATGCGTGCCTGATTAAAATCATCTTATGTTTAGATAAATTTAAAGACCAAGATGTCTTACATAAGCAAAACAATCAAGCAGAAGAAGTCATAGGTTTTTTACATGCATTTGGGAGCTTGGTTGACAATCAACCAACAAAAAATCTTGATTTTATCATCTCTGATAAAAAGCTAGCAGCTGCACTTATCCCTTTTTCCTCTTTTTATTTGATCTTTTGTGTCTTGTAGTATATAATTTTTTACTTTTAATTTCTTTTTTCTAATTCTGATTTCCCTATTTCTTTTTTAATTATTGTTTGTTGTTATAATGAATTTCATTATCAATTATCTCTTACAACAATTAAAATATCTCGCTGACATACTGTCACAATCGCATCAATGTTGTATTATTTGGGAGTTTAGCGGTTGAAACATTTGTAGCCAAAATTAATGATATGCAGACTCCTAAATCTTTAAAATAGATTGTTATAACCAACATAGAGTTGATCTAATAGTGAAAGGTCATGCTAGATCTTTCAGAGTCTCGAGTTCGAGTTCCAAAGAACGTATTTGTGTCGGGAGCGATAGTCACGAACCCTTCAGTTACTTGATGATAATATAAAAAAATATAAGGTTAAAAATAATTACATAATTTATTATGATTTTGAAAAAAATATTACTTATACTGTGCAATGTAACATCCCAATTTACATTATCAATGTACAAAGTGGAATTAATGAAAATATTGAGAGGGTTTTAGCTACAATTAAATGCTATTTTCATGGAACCTTTTTAATTGTATTAAGTAGCCAACATAGCATATTAAATCAATTATTTTAGAGATCTTATGACAAGGTGAAAGTCACTATAATTGTGACATGATTTTCAAATTAAAAAGCAAGAACATTAAGGGATTGATTTGAATCAAATTAAGGCCAATAAATTGTGAGTTGACTTGTCAACATTATCAAGGCCTAAGGGACATTAATGAACAACTCATTGGACCCTAATAGGACCAAATTTCGTCCCACACAAAGAAAGAGGGAATGAAAGTGAGATGCTAAAGTTATGACACATAAAATCAATTTTGCTAGGACTAAGGTAACAAGATTGCATGAAGAACTAAAAAGTACACTTTTGTTTCACCTTGACTAGGAATTTTCGCCAACCATAAAGAGAACAAGGGAACAATAAATATTTTCCATATGAAAGGGATAGTTGGAAGTCAAAGGAAATCAATGAAAATTGAACTATGGCTTAAGCTTGAAGCCAACTAAACCGACAAATAACATAAGCTAACTTAATCAACAATGAACAAGGGTCCAAGAGGCATTATGAAAAGCAAAAATCTTCCTCCCTTCAGCCCCATATCCGTCAGCCAAGAGAGAGAGATATCAATGCAAAAATCATATATTCACATGCAAAGTCAAGCATTCAACCCTAGGAGGACAAGTCGAAGTTTAGGGAAGTAAATTGGACTTTTGAGTAGACAAAGGATAAGAGTAGTTCAAGTTAACTAAGAGCCATTTGAAGTCAAAATTCTTGGTTACCAAGAATGAATTTCGCATCAGCCAAATGAAAGGAAGAAAGAAGCTGATTTTAAGTTAATATGAAGCCAAAATGAAGAGTCAAACACTTGGGGAAAATCAACCAATGAAAGGGAACCAAATGGAACCAAGTAATGGCTTAATTTTCAAGTAAAAGGAGACAAAAATATGACCTCCCTTCAGCTCTTTAATTTCATCCAGCCATGAACCAAGAGAGAAAAATCAGATTTCAAGCCAATGTGAAAGCAATCAAAAGGTCAAAAGCTTGGGGAAACAGTAGCCAATGATAAGGGACCAACAAGGACTAAAGGAAGGCTTCTTTTTTGAAGCCAATTGGGAGAAAAATCTAATCTCTCATCAGCCCATATTTCGTGCAGCAAGAGGAACAAAAGAGAAGAAGCAAAAGGCAATGAAAAAGGAAGCAAAAGTAGAGGAATATTAGTATGTAAACAAAGTCAAGAAGACAAGAGTTTTTGGCCAATAAGAGAAGACCAAGAGAGGGATATTTTATGACCTTAAATGATGACTTTTGTGGACTTAAAAACATCCCTCCAACAGCCATAAATTTGTGCAGAAAAAAGAAGAGAAGAAGAAACATAAAAACAAGGTATAAAAGCAAGCAAAAGCTTATGGAAGAAGCATGAAGCAAATGGCTTGTGAGGGAAGCCAAAGAATAAAGAGAGGTGAATTGAACAAGCCAAAATCATGTCAAAAGGGGGCATATTTAGTTTAGCCAAGAGGAGTCCAAGAAAAGCCAAGAAAAACTTGGAGAAAAAGAAATAAAGACAAGTCAAAACATGAGCCAATGGGAAGCAACTTAAAGGGATATTTTGTGATGTGCTAGGCTATTAACTAAGGACCTCTTTGCCCATATTTTGGATTCCTAAGTCGTGCAAGAGAGAGAGGAGAAAGTGAAGAGAAAAGATGATACATAAGAGAGAAGAGAAGGCACACCAATTGAAGTTCAAGGTAAGTAGGTTTGAGATTTTGTTAAAAATAGCCTTGTATCTTCTTCAAACTTCATGAATGACTCCAAGAATCTCGCAAATAACTTTGGTATGGCTCTTTTATGCTCAAGGTTGCAGCTATTAAAGGGCACAAAACAAGAAGTCAAGAGCAAACAAGTCACAAGTTTGGTAAGTCACTAGCATAGCTTGTTGTGACTTGTGTTTTGGGATTTTGAGTAATTTCCATTAAAGGGTTGATTAAAGGAACAATGTTTTGGTAAAAAGAGAATTTTCCCTAGCTATGAAAAGAGGTTATCAAATGATTATTGTCACTTTTACGGTGTTAAAACAAAGATTAAGCTAAGTAACGAAGGAATATGAGGCTTAAACAAAAGTTATTGTTATTGTTTAAAATTTAAGCTTTTCGTCCAGCAGGGTATACATGAGTTTATAATGTCATTTTGATGTTCTTAATGCTCCCAAAGTGTTTAGAACAAAATTTTGGATGGGTCCAAGTGGTAAACATAATTTTAGAACTCAAAAGCCCTAAATTGCAAGTAAAAGTGAATATCTACCAGTTTCAGCGAATTTTGGGCAGTTGTATTGGAAAAATTTTTAAAAATAGTATAATTTCTTATGGCCATGAAAGTTTACAGCCTTAAAGTAGACATATGTGGCTTGATTTTTAAATATAATTTTGTAATTTTTCGATATACCTACTGGAAGAAATAAATTTTTGAAAATATCCCAAAAACCTAGACTTTGCCTCTGACCAGCAAGCAAAGTTTTATACAGAAAAATCCTGAGAATTTTGATGGCCTCTCGAAGTATTTTTAATAAAAATTAGACACACCAAAATTTAAATGGCCATTGGAATCGTGCCAAAAGGAGTTTTCTAGAATTAATTATGAATTTTTGAAGTTAAGGCATATTTTCTAGAATTTTTGGAAAAATGGACAAATTTCATGGAATTAGGAAGAGAGGTTGCATAAATGAATAAAATGAAATTTATTTGTTTTATTTAGGGACCACGTGTGTCTGGAGTAATTCTTAGCCACCGAGAAAAAAAAATTATAAATTTTGGACAAGTGCCAGGTAGTAACTGTTTATACTTGCATAATCTATGTTACTGTTGTATGTTTGTGATGCCATGATTGAGGAACATGTCTTGTGAGTGGGACATGCATAGGGCTGTAGTGCCTAGTGGATTGTGTGTCCTTGGGTCACTACCGAGCCTATGATGCATTCAATGTAGTTAAGGTTTGAGACCCTGACTACTATTGTTTTCCTAGCGCTGAGGAACCAGGGTCTATGTTTATAGACTGGCCGGCATGATTGTGTGTTTTGAATGCATGTGGTATGTTTACCATTGTTATTGTGATTTTCCTAATTGTGGATTACATATATGCACTGCATATATATTGTATATGAGTTTAACAGTTATTCTGGGGTTCAATCTTGAACTCCAGACCATGCTAGGGACACAAGTGTTTCTGGTTGAGTTGATTTGAAGGAAAGAGGTGAGGGCATGGAGCTTGGGAGGGAAGAAATAGGGGATGCCCTATCGCTTTTGTATCTTGTGTTTTGGATGATTATATATTTTAGTTACTGCCTGATACTTACTTTGGATTACTGTACCCTAACCCTATAGGGACTATTTACTATTTACCATTCACACTTTTAGTAGTAAAAAGTATTTGTCCAAACCGATCATATGCTCTGCTGTGTACACTCTAATACATGTTTAAAAGGGATTAATTTATATAGAAATTGTATCAAATAAGAAGGAATCCCTCTATCCGCCACCCGAAAGGGTGAAGCCGGTAAGGGTGTAACATGCAAGGCATCGATAGCAATACTTTTTTTTCCCAATACTTATTATTGAATATGGGCAAGCTTAAAATAGTTAATCAATTTAAGATATTAAATGTCTTAACTTCCATTTCTTCGTATGTCATATTTGGTAAAATTCTATTTATAATAAGTATCATAGTGGTATTATGGGGCTTGTTTGATTCTTTTTTAAAAGCAGTTTTTTAAAAAAGAAAAAGAAAACAATAAAATTTGTTCGAAAAAATATTTTCAATCAGTTGTTTTTAAGAATAAAAAACAAGAAGTTCTCAAAAACAAAAAAAATAAAAAAATAAAAACAGTTTTTCAGTTGTTTTTTACCCCTATATATTTCTTATTTTTTAAAATTGTCACCTACCCACTATCGAACCACACTCATCATAAACTATTGTCATGTCACTGTCAACAATGGTCGACACAACAACACTTCAAAAACATATTTCTAAAAAAACAAAAACAAACAAACAAAACTATCCAAACAATTTTTTTTTTTTTTTTTTCAAAACTTGTTTTTAAAAACAATTTGATAAAACTTTTTATTGGGGAAAAAAAAAGAAAACAAAAACAAGCATGCCTTTGTTTACTAATATTTTATTATTTAGTTTTGAATTATCTATCAACAACTGCATATGTTAACATGTAATGAATGGTCTTAAATATAACATGTAGACATTAATGGGCTAAAATTAAAGATATCATAATTACGCTTACACTATTCGGATATAAATGGGTTTGATTTTTTGGTCTCTGATCTCTTTCTGAATAGATTTCTCTTCCCTCTGTGCCTATTTATTCTTTGCTGCGCTTTTGTTGAGTGATCTATGCAATGTGAATGTACTTTGATTACAGTATTTGCAGTAGAATATTTTGATCCATAAACAACTCTTTAACCATCATTCCTCCAGTTAAATAAGTAATTCCCTCTATCTCTTTTCGTTATCTAATTCAACAGAGTACTCAAATATAGGGGCTTTAGAAGTTTCAGATGAGATCAAAGAACATTAATTGCATACACTGCATTATTGTATAAAATAGTATGTGTGAAAACAAATATTACAATCAATACTAGGGAAAAAAAATACACACTGTTCTAAATGTCACACCAAAACGGAGCGAAAAGAAAATGGCATATAGCCACATGCAACTCTTCCTAAAATACAGAAACACGGGAGATAAAGCAAATTTAAACGAGTACAAATGAATAATACGTATATATGCTGGCAAACCAGCCACAATCGATGAAGCACTAATAACAGATGAGCCTAAGTAGTGAAGCATCTAGTGGTTTCAATTGGAAGGAGGAGGAGAGAAGAAGGGGATAGAAGGAATGGCAGTTGGGATAGTGGGAATAGAGGGAATGTTTGGCAATGGAGGAAGTGTGGCTTGTGGGACTTTTGGAATGGTAGGCATAGAAGGAAGAGGAGGAAGTGAAGTTGTTGGTTTTGGAAGATTTGGGAGATTTGTAGGCAAAGGAGGAATATTATTACTTGGGATTGTAGGCAAAGGTGGTAATCCTGTAGGCTTAGGCAAGTTACTTGGAATTCCGGGAATGTTTGGTATCGAAGGCTGTGTTGTTTGGAGAAGATGACGAGCGGCTACGCTCGAACTCATCATGTTCGAGAGAGTGAGAGCTACAAGGAAAGCTGCGAGGACGATGGATTTGCAGGAATACGCCATGGTTGAATTATGAACTGAACTAGCTAGAGAAGAAGAAGAAAGATATATGAGAATGCTTTGGTTTGAGTTTTGATGAGTACCCATGGGGGTTTCTTGGTGTTTATATAGATAGAGGTAGGTGGGTATTTGTATGGTTTGGAGAACCATAAAGAGACTTTTGGGATTTCTTTTGTTAGTTCACCAATATTATAGATATATATATATATTATTGAGGTACCACCGTAAGACTGATAAGGTGGTTGGTAATTCGTAAAAGCTTATGTGATGGATTCCATGGAAGCTGGAAAGTGTGTGCTCATCGCAACTATAAGTACCAAGAACTCATTACCATGGTGAGATCTACACCGTGAAAATAGAATTTCAATGGTTCAGATTTAAGATTTTTAAATAATAATTTTAAATAATAAAAAATATTTTTTAAGAATTTGATCGTTAAGATATATTTACTGTAGATCCTGTACAAATTAAAATATTTTTTTAAAAAAAATTAAAAATGTAATCTGGACCATAAAAATTAGGTGTGAATGGTTTATAATGGTGATAAACTTTTGTTTGGTCATCATTGCGCTAAGTACTTAAACGTGTCCGTCTGCATAGTCAAACACGTGCCACATTAAAGCATAATTTGACTAGGTTCTAATGCAGGACACATTCGCCATGCTCCGATCGCATATTTAAGTGAAAATATGCCGGTATAAGTAACTATACGATATTTTCAGGGTAGTCGGGTATACCCTATGTTTTTGGAAAAAAAACCGGTATGTGGCTTCGTTTGTCCAGTCTCGGTATTCATGTCGCAATCCCAAATAAATCCCAAGCAAGATTTTCGACACGCCACGTAAACCAAGGCAAACATGCAAACCAAGACAACAACAAAACTCAAACACACAATATGCAAATTGAGAACACGAACACCAAAAAAATAAATATATACGGAACTTTCCCGAAATCTGTGAAACATGACAACACGTACATAAACCCATATATGACACTCCGCGTTATTATACACACACACTCAAACACATATACATACTCAAAATAAGACACATGGACACACATGCAAACATATATTTGTTTCCATGCAATTAGGACACTTGGCACTCATGCTAACCAACACTTGTCACACGCCTTGAACACTCAAAATCTGATCTCACTCCCTCCCAAGATCATATTACCCCCCCCCTCCCATTTCACTCAGCCCCCTCCTCTCACACACCTCCACCAAACTCTCAAGCTCCCAAGTCCAAATCCTCCTCCTCCCTTACACGAAAACTCTCCCCAACTAAGACCACCGTGACCTCCTCCCCACACCACCAACCTTCCTCTCCTCCTCCTCCTCCATGGATCACTACAACCATCATCACACACAAGAAGCTCCACTGGTTGGAAGCAAGAAGAAGGTAAGAACAACATTTTTGAAGATTGTGGTTAAAACCCAGATTTCATAATCTGAGGTAAACTCAAAGAAATAATTGTAATTTTCAAAATCTCAGACCACCACCGTGTTCCTCATAAAAACTTATGTGCGAATAAAGATTTTAATGAATTTTTAAAGAGGTTTTTGAACATGAAATAATGAGCTCAACCAGGGGTTAAATCTGCCAATTTTGGATCACTGATGTCAGTGAGTTTGTGAACGTGGTTTCATTGGATAAAATTCCTCTAAAATTTATGAAAAAAATTTCAAAACATAGAGGACATGCATATATTTAAAATGGTGGGTATTTTGTATTTTTCTAAGCTCTGGTCAGAGAGCAATAAACTATACAAAATGACCCGATTTCTAGAAATCAAAACTAGGTAGAAAGCTTGTGCGTGATCTGTAACATCCCTAATTTTATGTAAATTGATGTATTGGGTGAATTAATGGAATACATGAATTTTCACCAAGTCTCTAGCCAATGGTATTTAATTTCCAACATGAATAATTAATTAAAGAAAAGAGGGATATGGAATTGTTACTTGAAAATTTGGATAATTAATGTGGCTATGGACAATTTGAGATATGAGATGTCAATGGAAGTCAAAACATATATTTTCTTCTTAACCATTTAATTTCAGCCAAGGGGGAAACTAAGAAGAAAATAGTAAAATTCCTAATGTGATCCCAAGAAGAACACATGTTGTAGATTATGAATTTGAGGTCAATGGGCTAAGAAGTAAGACAATTCTTAGAAGCCCAAGAGGAAGCCCATTTTAGCTTGGAGGAAAGAAGAAGAAAGGGAAAAAAAATGCTCATGAAGCAAGTACACTTCTAGAAGCTTATTGGAAGCCAAAAATTGGAGTCAACTTTGAAATTTGATGAGCCAAAGTTCAAATTTAAAATCATGCAAAGTCATGCTTTTTAAAATGCACTTCCCTCTCATTTTAGCTCTCATTTTTGGTTTAGAGAGGAAAGAAAAGAGAGAGCAAGAGGCATTTAGCTAAGGAATAAGAGTTCAAGAAGGAATTCAAGTAGCAAGAAGGAGATTGAAACTAAGGTAAGTATGTTGGATTCATACTCTACTCTCTCTTCTACCTTCTTCTTTATGGTAAATATTAACAAACAAACTCTTCCTTGATGATGGAAGTGAAGGCCGAAGGAAGGAAGAAGGAGTACAAGGATCAAGAGTTTCAAAGGTTCAAAGGAAGCTAAGATCCTAAGACAAGTAAGCAATCCTTGAACTTCCTTGAAATTTATATGATGATTGGCTTTGGTAATGGTTGGTTTCTTAGGCATACATGTGTTAAATGGGACTGTTTGGTTAAGGGATATGGTGAATGTAAAACTAAATTTAATATCCAAGGCCTAGAAAGATAGATCAATCATGATTAATAAGAAGAGATATGTTGTTAAAACAAGAATTTGGTGTGTTATTTGTTCATTATGATTTTTGGTCAGCCCTATATACTTGAAGATTTGAGTTGATTTTGGATGTTTTGATGCTTCCAAAGTGTTTAAAATTGCTTAAAATGATATTTTGTACAATAATGAACTTGGATCATGTTTTTGGAATCAAGGATAGAAGCTTTAAAAACATAGAGAATCTGTTTTCGATAGAAACAGTGGAGTCAGTCGGATTTCTCATGGTTTTTGACCTAGCAAATCAATTCTAAAAATTATGAAATTTTAGAGACAGAAAGTAGACATCTCAAGGCTTAATTTGGTATATAATTTGTAATTTTTAGAGACTGGACTAAGAGAAATGAATTTTTGAAAATAGCCCAGAAAATTGGACTCTATCTCTAACCAGAGGGTGGATTTTATACGCAGAAAAATTGTACAAAATTTTATGGTTTCTGGAATTTTTTTTAGCCAAAAATAGACATGTTAAGGGTCAATTGGGATTTTGAACCACCCCAAAATCATTTTTCTAGAATTAATTATGAATTTTTGAATATTAGCCACTGTTTCTGGAATTTCTGTGTAAATCCGAAAATAAAAGGGATTTTTACAAATAATGGATTTTCAATTGAAAAAAGGGGTTTAGAAATCATGGAAGATTGGAAAAGCCTTATTTCAAATCAAGAAGTCAAATATTTATTAAAGTGAATTTTCTTAAGTATTGAGAATTTATTTGCATTATTGTTTATTTTAGGGCTATTTTTGCTATTTACACATCGAAAAAATTACTAATATTTGTGGTTGACTAGCAAGTAGTAACATTAATCTTCATATGTCTTGTGTTACTTTGTATGCTTGATTTTCCATGATTGTGGATTCGTGTCTTGTGAAAGACATGTGTTTGTATGTGCATTCAGTGTGGTATAGGTTTGAGGCCCGACCACTGTGATTTTTCTAGTGTTGTGGATTCGAGGCTTACTATGTTGAGTAGTCCTACGTTTATTAAGACTTGGGGTCCTTCCACAATAAATATTGCATATGTGTGGTATGCTTATTTATATTAGTGCGCGTGATTATTGAATGCTTTATAATTTGTTATTTTCCTTATTGTAGTGACATACATGCATTGCATACACTTTACATATGAGATTAATGGTTACTCTGAGATTCAATTATGAATCCCAGACTTTTGTAAAGCTTCAATTAGTTCATCTAAAGTGGTGTCGAGAGACCAAGGTAAGAATGTAGAACGAGATTGAAGTGTTTGTTGGTGACTCCCTTTTGGTTGTTTATTTTGTTTTCTCCCAGATGACTATATTATTATTTTGGCTATTTTGGGCATTCTGAAACCGGATGATTCTATTTAATCCCTCAAGGGAAAAAATTTACTACTCTATATGTTATCTTTACCAGTATACTTTATCCAAACCGATGTGTGCTCTACTGCTAATACTATGATATATGGCATAATTTATCTGGGAAATGGAATTAATTAATTGAATTGGAATTTGGACTAAGATAAAGGACCACACTACCCACCACCTGAAAAGGCAAGGCCAGTAAGTGTGTGACATGGTCTTTGTCTGGTTAATGTGCCTAAGAAATTCTGAAATTTTTTAGGCATACAGAGGACTCACTGAGATTTAAGGGAATATAAATTTGGTAATTTTTAAAGCTTTGAGCAGTGAGATAAAAAAAATTTGGAAGTTAAGCAATGTTTCTGGAAAACACACTGGATAGTCTGGATGTTTTTGCAACCTAGGAATGAATGGCATGTGATCAAATGATGAAACCAATTTTCCAAAACTAGACTTAATAAGGAGTTCATAAGTTTTTGAACCACCTGATTAGACACCTAGAACTCTAGATATGAATTTTTAAAGATAAGTCATGCTTTCTGGAAGCATAACTAGATAGTAAGGGAAAAATTGGAAACTAGGAATAATATGGCTTGCTATGACCTTTGAGACTATTTTCCCATGAAAGCATACTGATCAGAGAGCACGTGTGAGTTGGAATCACATTAAAATGATTTTTTTACAATTAATTAAAAATAATTGAAGTTGCAGGACTTTTAATGACAATCAAAGGTAAAAGCTAAAAGTAACAAGTTTAAGTTACTTAATTAAGCCCTAATGAAACAGGGTTAAAAAGGAAAATAGACATTCATTTTCCCTGGTTCTAAAAGTATGGTTATGTCCTTAGGGCAACAAGGAGAATAAAGAAACTTCAAGCAACACCAAAGGTTGTTGAAAGAGGAACCCGAGTAAGGACAGTAGTCCCCAAAAGGTAGTTGGCTTACCTTACTTGCATGTATTTGATATTATTACCTATGTGTATGTATAATTGCTATACTTTCTTGTTATGTTTAACATATTTGAATGATTAAAGCTCTGTTTATGATTATGTTATGGCCATGAGTATGATGTATGAAGCATTGAGCATGCAGATCTGTCATTATGTTAATATGAGCTTGTGCAAGGCAAGTATATCATACATTAGCATTTATCTTACATGCATTGTATTGGTATTGTCTACTACTAGGATTCCTCAAAATCTCACCCTCCACTACGTACCAACTAATAGACAGGTGGGCACAAGAGAAAAGTGTTGCACAAGCTTGAAGGAGGAGCGTTGCTTGAAGACGGCCCAGCGAAGGGACAGCTTGAAGAACCGAGGGATGACAATGATTAATTTTTTTAATTTTCACTGTATGTAAATGAATGCAAAAGAGTTATAAACCCTGGGAGTATCCCTATTATGTAATCAAAATTTAATTTCTGTTGTATCAGTATAATGAACTATTTCTAATTTTCCCATACCATTGCATAAAATTATGGCTGAGGATGTCGACACCACGGCGAGTGTGACAAAATCATCCAACCATAGTACAATTAAGAGTACTGTATTTATAAGACTAACAACCACACCTATACTAGACAAATACATAAGGCCCAATTACACAATCCGCAGAAATACTAAACTAAACATTATTCTTAGACTAATCTCAACACCCCCTTAAAGTTAATTAGGGGCTAAACAAATCTATAGCTCCTAACTTACTAAGCATCCTATCTTGAATCTCTTTACCTACCCTTAGTCAAGATATCTGTCTCTTGACTATGAGATCGAACATGTTGATTTTCTCTAACAAAATGAAGATCTATCTCAATATGCTTTGTTCTCTTATGGTAAATAGGATTAGAAGCTATATGCAAAGGTGACCTTATTATCACAATATACGTTAACAAGGGTTAAATGTTCATAACCAATTTTCTTGAGTAGTCCAACTACCCATACAACTTTTGATATTATTGAACCCAGCACCCGATACTCCGCTTCAAGCTAAAGACTTCAAAATACTATACAGCTTCTTTGTCTTCCATACCACAAGCAAACCACCAAGCTTTAGAAGATATCTTGTAACTGATCTTCTTATTGTTTCACATACTCCCCAATCAGCATCAAAGAAATAGTCTAAAATAGTGGTGTCTTCTTGACTAATGAGCACTCTTACCTCAAGGCTCTACTTTAGGTACTGCGACACATGCAAACTCGCCGTCATATGACATTTCATAGGGCTGGTGCATAAACTAACTTAAGACCTACACAAAGAAGTAAATATCAAGTCTTGCAACAGTCAAATAGATTAACTTACCTACTAGTCTTCGATATCTTTTAAGATCATTAAATAGATATTCCTTCTTGTGCTTTCCTTCTTCATATATATGCTAACAATTTAAGTGTAGTGGACATAGGAATTGATAGTGGTCTGCAACCACTCATGCCAGTCTCTGCAAGCAAATCCAAAATATATTTTCATTATGAAAGCACTATACCTTTTGATGACATAGCTACTTCAATTCCAAGGAAATATTTCATTATTCCCAAATCCTTGATTTTGAAGTTGCTATGCAACAAGTCCTTTATGTAACATCCCAAATTTTGGGATTTGAAATTGGAATATTTTATGGAAATTAAATTATGAAATTTTCCCTCAAATAAGTATGAAATTAATTATTGGAATTTAAGGCATATTTTTCCATAAACTAAAGACAAATAATTAGAGAATATTTTTTGGCATAAATATTTTAGAAATAATATTTTAAGGCCAAAACAAATTTAATTGGGAAAGTAAAATCCTTATATGAAATTAAGGATTAATTTACTTTCCAATAATTGCAAAAGATGGAATTTTGGAATGGAGCCCACCTAATCATCTAACCCAAACCAACTTCTCCAACTCATCCTAATTTCACCAGCCATCATGTTACATGAGCAGCAACATATATATGGCCCATTATTCCATTTCTTCATTCTAATTCATTATTGGACTAAGCAGCCCATACATGCCAACCAAGTCCAACCTATTATCCATTTGGACCAAAATCAATTACTCATATACTATTCCATTCAACCTCCCTCTTTGACTTTATCTGCTTCTTTATTCATTCCATCACAACACGAAAACGCAGAGAACACTAAATCATTAAGAGATCAACGACGCCATGCTCCCATGCGTCAGCCCCTGCACAGCCCATGCTTCTTGAGCTCCACACCACATATCAGCAGCTCAGTCAGCAACCAAGAAAGAAAGAAACAGAAACAAAAAAACGCAGGAGACGGAGAGACGAAATCGGAAGAGGAAGAAGGTTCGGTTTGTGCATGAAATCTTGGGTGTTGTTCAAGGTGAGTTCCTTAAGCCTTTTACTTCTAGTTTCCATGGCCTTAGTGTGCTGGGTTCGCTGTTTGGTCAAGAAGGATGAAACTGTACACGAAATAGCTCTATTTTTCAGACTGAAAACATAGTGGTCTTGTGAGCTTCTGTTTCTGTGGAAAACGTTTGAGTTTTTTCATGAAATTTTTATGGACCATAGTATACATAATAAGGTTTAAAACAAGTCAAAACCCAACCAAAACGGACGTGTAGAATGAGAGAGATGATTTTCCGAAGTTTAACAAAAAAATCTGGACGAATTTTGCGTTCCAGGAATAGTGATCATTTTCTGGCATGATTTTGGAATACGAAACCTTCGATTTATTTCATGAACTTTTGTATGTTAATAGTACACATATTAACATTTAGAAAGAGCTTTGGATCACCTTAAACGGAGGTTTGTAACTCGAGATATGAGTTTTGGAAGTTGAGTCACAATTTTGGAAAGTTTTCTGGACAATGTTTTCATTTTAAAAATCTGGGAATGATATAATATGTTATGGCTATTGGTATTATTTTTCTGTGAAAGTAGACATGCTAAGGAACACGTAGCTTTTTGAATCACCTCATTTAGATTTTTGTAGAATTAATTATGAATTTTCAAAGTTTAATCAGAAAATTCTAGAAAAAATCCTATGTAAAGACTCAAGTTACATATATACATGTTGGGATTTTTAGAAACATTATATGTAATGCAATAAAGCATAATTTATAGGATAATTGGTATTTATTAAACTTCTAATTTAAAGTATTGATGACGTATTGAAATAGCCTCCGGGTTAATAAAGATATTATTGAAATTTTATTCATTTTAGTTTTGAAATTTCAAGGATTTGTTATGTCGGTTCTAAAATCCATGGGACTAAACGATCATTTGAAAAAAAAAAAATTGTATACGCCAAACTGTTATTTTCACTTTTTATTTTATTAATATTCATTATTAAATTTTGTATATTTTGGTAATTGATGAAGTATTACTTAGTGGTTGATCACCCCTTAATTAGTCATTATGTTAAGTAAAATGGAGGATGTTACACTTTACTTCTTGAACTCATTTTTTAGAACTACCAGTAATTATCATATCATCTACATACACTAGGACCAGCACAATGTCAACACCAAATCTCCTAAAGAACAAAGAATAATCATTCTTGCTATGTTTGAAACCAACACAAATCAGTGCAACACACAATTTATTATTCCATTGTCCTGGAGGCCTATGTAAGACCATAAAACAACTTATTAAACTTACACACCAATCCCCCGACTTACAAAACCTTGGGGAATGGTCATATACACTTTCTTGTTTAGATTTCCTTGCAAAAATGTGTTAATCCACATCCATTTGAAATAAATCCCAACCATACATAACAATTAATTTCAAAATAATTCTAATTGTAACAGAAGGTCTCTTGATAATCGATCCATTCTCTTTAAGTGAAACCTTTAGCAACTAGACAATATTTATACTTATCAATAGTACCATTAGATTTATACTTAACCTTATAGACCCATTTGCAACCAATAGGTCTTCTCCTCTTTAGGAGAGGGACAATATCCCATGTTTTGTTGCACTCCAAGGCTGCAATTTCTTGATTCATCTCTTGAACCCATTTTTAATGTTTCATTGCTTCATAATAGGAAGTAGGCTTACACAAGAAACACATATGTGAACTAGAAATATGACTACAAGACACCTAATTCTCAATAGGATACAAACATTTACTTTCCTCTCTATGTAATCCTAATTATGAGACAAACATAGTTTGTCGCCCATATGGGAGGTCTACGCTCCCTTATCATCCTTTCATGGCCAGCAGGCAATGTTTGTGAACCTAGTTAAGTAAGTGTATTTTTCGAGTCAAAATACCACTTCCATGCCCAGTTTCATAGTCTACATTTTTCTCGTCATAGGAGGAACAATAGGTTGCATACTCACTTGTCCTAAAGATAAATCCTCATCAAATAAAAGCATTTTGCAAAATTCTACAATGTCATTCATCGGATCAGCATGCAAATTATCAAGAAAAGGAAATGCATCCTCAATAAAGACAACATGTTTACTAATCAAAATGCTCTTAGTGTGCAAGTTAAGAAGAACATACCCCTTTTGATGACTTGGATAACCAAGAAACACACAAGGAATGACACAAGACTGGAATTTATCACAATTAGTCAAATCAGTAGCATATGCCAAACAACCAAAAAAGTTTTAAACAACTATAATCATGTTGTTTCTTGTACACCATTTCATAGGGAGTTTGAAAGCCTAAGATCCTCGAGGGTACCCTATTAATTAAGTACGTTGCCATTTTGACACACTACCCCTAGAACCAAATAAGTACGTGAGATTAAAGCATAAGGTTCCTAGAAACTTCCATAAGGGTTCTATGCTTCCTCTCCACAATTCCATTTTGTTCTAGAGTATACGGACAATATGTTTCATGTATAATTCTCTTTTCAAGAAAGTATGTTTGCAGATTATTGTTTACAAACTCAATTCCATTATCACTACGCATGCTTTCAACATGAAAAGCAAACTGATTAAGAACATATGCAACAAAGTTCTTTATGTATCCAGAAGTTCCAGATTTATGTCTCATGATAAATACCCAAGTGGCTCTTAAGTAGTCATCAACAATTGTAAGAAAGAATTGATGACCTTGATGTGTAGGTGTCCTATATCGAGCACATACATCCATGTGAAGCAATTCAATGTAAAAAGCATTGAACATATTTAAAAAAGTTTTTTTTTTTTTGGAT
The DNA here is from genome assembly GCA_019022655.1 of Acacia acuminata. Classification (NCBI taxonomy): domain Eukaryota; kingdom Viridiplantae; phylum Streptophyta; class Magnoliopsida; order Fabales; family Fabaceae; genus Acacia; species Acacia acuminata. The sequence continues at coordinate 1,913,017 of JAFJYI010000013.1, forward strand.
GGAGTGTTGAAAAGGAAGTTTGGTTTTGTGTTAAATTGAATGCAAACTTCATAACTTTTATTCATATCAAAACCATTTGCTTTTTTTTTTTTTTACAAAATGAGATGTTTCAAAACCAATAATGGGGCATGACCCAACCTATTATGTAAAGTCCAAATATTTATGGGTTCCTTCTTCTTTGTTCTTCTTCACATCAACCAAGTTTACAAGATGTATATTAGTATCTTGTGTCATTTTGCAATATGTATAGACCCTCTTCTTAATCTCGGCAATCATTTTTTAAAGCGATGGAAGGAGTACGGTGAGGGAAGAAACAATGGTTAGGGAAAAAAGTGACTATGCAATGTGCATCACGTGATATACTATCCCTCATTCTCTAATTTCAGGTCTACGATGAATGGAGATTAAATTCAACCTATTTGGTCAAACCATCATGTATCTCAAATTCATTAGAGAATTTAGAAAGTTTCTATATGAGTAAAATGAAAATTTTATAATCACTCGTTAATCTAAATTAATCATTTTAATATGTATTATGATAACTAAGTTTGAACTTAATTATTTTTGAGTGTTTGGACTTAAATTTGTGATGGCTTTAATGTATTGGTGTGTTTTGGTTTTATATATGTTGGATTTTTTTTTTAAGTGATGCGTAGTAAAGTCTTACGTTTCATTTACTTTTACCGATTTTAATTTTGCTCAATAAGGATACATAGAGAGCAATCTTAACAACATTGTGTACCCTGGTCAATGCATGCATATTTGACTTTGGCTCAGTGTCCTTTTTAAGGAATTCCATAAGCTTGTCATATTGTTCATGGGTAAAGGTTGGAGCAATTATGTCTTTATTGGCTGCAACTCCCTCCTTTCAAATTGAGTTAAATTGGCTGCCTGAAAAGTCTTTGCTTTGTTCCCCTAAAAATTGGTAGGGTGTCCAACTAAGTTTCAACAATTGTCCTTGACATGTCCCTTCTTATTATAATAGGAGCACTCTTGTAGTGGAATATTTCTTCCTCTTCCTCTGCCACGCCCTCTTCCACGAGCAACCATTGTAACACCTTCGGATGGGTATGTTTTTACACTATTACTAAAACTACATTGAACCTCATCCTCCATAATCATACTAAATGCTTGATTCATAGTCAATAAGGGGCTCATTAACAAAATTTGACTCTTAGGTGCATTGTAGGTGTCATTGAGTCCTAACAAGAATTGTAATAACTTCTATTGCTGAAGGCATTAGGAATAAATTTGAGAGGTAGAACACTTACGGAAGGATTTGGCAATAGGACAGATTCTTCGTCCCAGAGTTCTTTCATCTTGGAGTAGTACTGTGAGACTCAAAGAGTCCCTTGCCTCATGGAGTTGATTTCTCTATGGATGGAAATTCAATAGCTTGTTACCTTGTCAAAACACTCTTGCAAGTCAAGCTAAATAAAGTGAGCTTCCTAATGAAAAGGTACACTATTGGCCAAATCCTTAGAAAGTGAATATAATAAACAAGAGAGAACAATGGCGTTGCACCATTCCCACTGATTGTCAAGGCGACTGCCCTGTGCATCCTTAGTATAGGTACCACCGATAAAACCCAATTTATGTTTTCCTTTGAGGGCGATTCTCATTGACCGGCTCCATACAGTGTAGTTCTCGTACCCGATAAACACTTGTGGTATAACGGCTAATCCTTGTGTATCAGAAGGGTGGAGGTAAAGAGGATGAGAAAAAGAAAGAGAATCTCCAGTGAGCTCATCCTTTTTTTTTGCAATAAGTTGTCTGCAATTTTCTAGACTTCCATTTTTTTTTCAATGTCAAAGGCCAAAGGAAGAAAAGGCTCAATAAATTAGAAGTTATGAATGTAAATGAAGTCAAAGAGAACTCACGGCTAGATTGAGTGTGATGGTGATGTTTAATGAATTCGATGAATAATTTCTGGAGATCGCAACGCGGATAGGTCGTGGGACAAATGGATGAATAATTTTTGGAGAATGCAAGGATTTTGAGTCGTGCAAATCTGGATTCTAGAGATTGTGTGGATTCTGGTGAGGCTTCTAAGTCTCACAAAATTTGAGTCCAGCGAAGAGAGGAAACAGTGACTAAGCTTCTAAATCTCGTGAATCAGAGGCTTACTTGCGATATTCGAGACTAGCGATTTGTGCAATTCTTTTGAACTCACGAGTTTCTAGAAATCGCCGTTTGTTACGAATCTTGGATCCGAGAGCATAAGCATTCTTGGGGATCCAAATGATGTTTGTCCACCAGATCAACACCTGTGATGGCGACAACGAGGGGTGTTCATATTTCTGGGGATCAAAAGTTCTAGAGTTTCATTTTACTTCTGAATCAAATTGCTCTTAGGAGAGTATTAGGGACCCAAATCTTGTGACCCATTTCAAGAAATCTGGTTGCCTTCTTGGATCTCCGGTCAAACTCGAGTCAAGCTTATTGAGTATCCACTCTTCTTTGGCTTCAGATCTTGTAAGACTACCTTCTTCTTGGATTATCTTCTTTACTTTGGGCCTTTAAAGTTAGTACTTGAGGCATTCTTTTGGACTAGTAACCAGGAGCTCTGATGCCATGTTGAGTTTAACAAAATATTCTTTTTTTATTTTTTATTTTTTTATTTTTTTGGGTTAAATATCAAATTTGCCATGGAAGTTTTGCTAATGGAGTGTACAGCACTCGGAAGTTTTTTGGGTACCAAAATTACCCTAGAAGTATGAAAAAGGTACCAAATTTGCCCCGGAAGTATGAAAAAGGTAGCAAATTTGCCCATCCGTTAATTTTGACTGTTAAGTTTGACTGAGTGTACATGTGGCATGCCACCTCATGACACGTGGCATGCCACCTCATCAACCCAATAAGAGTTAAGTATCATTTTTGCTCTGGAAGTTTTCATTGAGTAGCAATTTTGCCTCGGAAGTTTTCAGTGAGGAGCAATTTTGCCCCGGAAGTTTACAAAAATAGCAATTTTGTCCTTCTTTCTCCCAATATTAAATTTGACTATTAGATCAGTCAAACACCACACATGTCATGCCTTGAAAAGGTCGAACTTGGAGTCAGAGAAGGAGATCCTTGAGATGTTGAGCTCAAGGCAGCCATAATTTCTCAAGCCAACTGGTCACAGGAAGCATCACTTATGATCTAAACAAATGATCAGTCTATACAAACTGCAGGGCCAACCTGATTAAGCCCGAGGCCCTCCAGGGCCGGCCCTGCAGGGCCAATTTCAAATTTCTAGCTTATTTTTCAAGCCCGAGCCCTGCAGGGCCCGATTTCCCGGCTCTAGTCCCTGTGACCAGTTCGGCTTCACAAATTCCCGGCCACCTTGAGCTCAACATCTCAAGGATCTCCTTCTCTCGACTCCAAGTTCAACCTTTTCAAGGCATGACATGTGTGGTGTTTGACCGATCTAATAGTCAAATTTAATATTCGGAGAAAGAAGGGCAAAATTGCTACTTTTGTAAACTTTGGGGCAAAATTGCTCCTCACCGAAAACTTTCGGCAAAATTGCTCCTCAATGAAAACTTCCAGGGCAAAAATGATACTTTTGATTGATGAGGTGGCATGCCACGTGTGATGAGGTGGCATGCCACCACACATTTTAACGATCTACGTGGACTTCCGTCACTTTTCGGTAAATTTGATACATTTTTAATAGTTCCGGGGCAAATTTGGTACCCTAAAACTTCCGGGTGCTGGGCGCTCCTTTAGCAAAACTTCCGTGGCAAAAATGCACCTTAACCCTTATTTTTTTGATAATAAAAAGTTTTGGTGGGGTTCGACATCAGTCCCCCACCAAGGCCAGGCACAGCCCCGGGCTCTTTGAGCACTTAATGGGGACTTACGAGATCGCCTACCAAAGGAGTCCCAACAACGGCAGCGGGGATCGAACACACATCCCTTTGGGACTTGAACAAAATATTCTATTATTATTGAATCAACTAACATAATACAATTAAGAGTACTGTATTTATAAGACTGACAACCACTCCCATACTGGCCCAATACATAAGGCCCAATTACACAATTGACTGAAATACTAAACTAAACATATTATTCTTAGACTAACTCCTCGTCCTTGGGTTCAACTGGTGTGGGGGTCGGACTTCCTCACCTTAAGGGAGGGGGTTCGATCCCTGCGTTGGTCAAGACGCTGGGGGAGGCATCCTAGGGGTCTAGGAAGCAGTGGAAACGCTGGTAGAGGTGAGGCATGTGTACTCTCTGACTAGTATGCCCTGTGGACTGGGCTCGAAGCGCCCTGCCCTTGGACTGTGGGTGAGCCCAACCCCTTTCCTAAAATTTTTATATCAAAAAAATATTATTCTTAGACTAGTCTCAACAAATTTAAAAACAAACACATATGTATGTATGTATGTATGTATGTATGAAATATCGTAAATTGCTCTCTCATTTTTAATAAACCAGGTATAAATAATGACAAGTTTGTATAAAACAAATATAATGCCAAGTGAATATCCTTAAATTATCTTTGGATCACAATTTGTTGTCAAGAATTTATGTTGATATAATTATTCATGAGATTTTCTAAATATCATACTATATCTTAATAAACCTTGATTTTAGAATGTCTATAATTATATCAGACCAAGAAAAAAAAATATTTCTATATAATAGAGGTCATCAAGAGAGCACAACCAAAGAAAAAGGAAGAAAAGAGCAAGAGTCTTAAAACAAGGACAGACATAGGGGGCTAGGGGTGGCCCCCGCCCTCCTAATTTTTTTTTTTAGAAAAAATTATATATAAGGTACTTAATATATGTAAGGTTCGTAAATGATGATTGTGTAAGTAAATGTTATTAATCATAAATTTAAAAAATATAAATTGAAAAATATCTAAAAATGTAATGAAATAGTCAATTTTAAAACCTTGATTGTAATAAGAAAATATTAGTTTAATAATCTAAATATAAAAACCTCAAGCCGTCAATTTCATTTGAAGCGATTTATTAGTTTATTTTAGTTTAATAATCTAAATCTATTATATTGAAAAATTAAAACTTAAATATGTTTTGTCAGCTATACAGGCATTACTTGAATTTATTATGTCAACATCTTCCATTAATAAAATTAACGGTGTTAGAAATATATGATTAAAAGTATACTTTATAAAATTAGAAAACCAAAAATATAATGTACATAAAATTTAAATGACTAAAAATATACATTAGTTTGAAATCATTAAGAGATACCACTGGAGATTGGCAGCCGAACTTTTAGCAATTAGAAAAATAAAACAGCAAAATTTATTTTAAAAAGATTATAATGTTGCTGTACCAACCAGAGGGCTTCGCATAGAAGTATAGAACCCAGAGACCAGAATACTCCTTTTATTTGCAAATTTGTAAATATAATTTATAATCATTATATCCACAATTTACAATTAAAATTGTTTTGGGACCTTATCATTTGATTATATCAATTTTTTATAGTTAAAGACAGATAAAGTTAACCCAAACTGAACCCTCGTTGTTGTCGCCATTATCAATTTATTCTTATCAATTGAATAAAGACGTGTATTTGGCTTCTTTAAATTTTTCAAAACCACGTACTGAGACGACGTTTTGTTCCATAGAAATATAGCCATTAATGTGCACAAGACATTTTAACGGTGATATAGCTAATAAAAATGGATGAAAATAAAATACTGATCAACAAGTGTTGTTGCAAGTGGAAGGGCTATCACCCATTTAGTCAATATATAAATTTGGAACAATTTTCTCGAGGCGTGCGGTATACACACACACACTGAAATAATGATTGATCCGTGTGCCCTCTTAGTGTTGGAAGAGAATCTGTGTACAACTGCTTGATCCACTTACGCCTGTGGTTAATGCAAATTTGTGTACAATTACTTTTAAGTTTTATTATCCACTTGCGCCTGTGGTTAATACAAATTTTGTACAATTACTTTTAGGTTTTATTATAAGAGTAAATTTTAACTTTTGTCAATTTTTCCTATAATAGCCCTATCATTGATCCACTTACGCCTGTAGTTAATGCAAAATTGTGAACAACTAATTGATCCACTTGAGCCTGTGGTTAATGCAAATTTGTGTACAATTACTTTTAGGTTTTATTATAAGAAACTAACTATTAATTCTCATATCGAGGGAGTAAACCCCTTGTTTAAATCTATATTGAGCATCAAAGCTAATATATCAAATATTATCCATGACCGTAATGGAAGAGCACATTTTCATAATCATTTTGCTCTTTTTTTTTTCAAAATCTCATCTCCCCTTTAGATTAAAAAATAAATGGTTTAAATCTAACATTCTATAAAAATTTTGCTACATTATTTTATAAATTTTTTTTAAAATTTTGTTTGTAATGAGTTACGATGGTTTAAATTTATTTACATATGTTTAAAATAATAAATTTATAAAAAAATTTGAAATATCTATTTTTTTAATATGAAAGTTGATGAGATTCTATGAAAGAGAACCCAAATTTATTCATGTTAGAGTAAATACCATTTCGGTCATTTCGATAAAAAACATGATCCCCATTTTCGTCCCTTACAAACAAAACAAAAAAACAAGTCATTTTTAGTCCATAAAAAGGACGAATAAGGTCGATTGGTTGACGTTTTGATCCCTTACAAATTTCCAAAATGTTCTTTTTAGTCCATAAAAAGGACGAATAATGTCGATTTTTTTTGTAAAGGACTAAAATGGGGTCCGTGTTTTTTGTATTTACTCTATAAGTTATGTCCATCATTGTAATTCTGAATTGATTCCTTCACCAGGATTTTACATGTCTGGTCCATTTTGGAGGGCGCATTATAAAACAAAATAAATGCTGACTTAATTTGCCAGGTGACATTATTAAAAAAGAAACCAATAAAGTTATACCCTCATCACCATGGACGTCGCCCTATATATAAAGGCATGCATATAGGTTTTCTCAGCATCGATCAAGAGCGTCACAAACTAAAACAAAAATGGCTCTTAGAGTTGAATTGTCTTCTCTTGCTTTTCTAATTTCACTGCTCGTGAGCTTCGCTTCAATGGCTAATTCTGTAAGTAATTGCACTCTTGTAAGCTTTTCTCTTCTACTTATTGTGTGTGCGTGTCACTGCTTGCATTCTAATGGCGTATGTTAATATGCACGCAGCAGCAGTGCCAATATGTTGTGAGAGTTAAGACAGGAGATCGCCGTAATGCAGGAACGGACTCCATAATCGGCCTCAAGTTAACGGCGTCTAACGGAAATAGCTTTACCGTCAACAACCTCGAAGGTTGGGGAATAATGGGACCCGGTCACGATTACTTCGAGCAGGGCAACCTTGACGTCTTTAGCGGCAAGGCCACTTGTGAAAATGTTTGCGCCATCACCGTCACCTCCAACGGTGCAGGGTACAAGCCAGGGTGGTACTTGGATTACGTCGAAATCACCGTCAGCGGTGGTGTATCTAAGAATATAAGACTTCCGGTGAACCAGTGGCTGGCTCTGGACGAAAGGCCCCATCATCTCTATGCCGATGCCAACCTATGCTAATGCCCCCGCTTCGGTGGTTAAGAATCAATTCTACATTACCAAACAAAATCTTAATATTACCTCTTTGCCTGATTAGTAATATAATTATAAAAAATAAAATAGGCCCTGAGGTAGTATTATGTATCTGGCTTTTGTTTTTGTGTTAACGTTGTGTGTTATGCAGTACTGGTATTTGTCTTGTGTCTCATTTCAATAGTAATAATAATTCCCCTTCATGGTGAGAACTTATCGTCTTGTCCGGATTGACATGTTTATCTTCTTGATGACAGTAAAGTGTGAAATAAGTTTTCTAAAAATCGAAAGGAATTTTTTTTTTTTAACACCCTCTCGAAAGTGAAACAATTTAACCATTTAAAAAAATAAAGTTACATCCTCTCGAAAGTGAAAAAATGGACTCTTTCTTTTTAGTAACCATTAGTTGTGTTTTGTTCAGTAAATTACAAAAAATGAAAAATAACAAGAAAAAGGAAAGAGAGCGTGACTGAGTGAGTGACACGAGCGTAAAATTACTGGTATTTAATTTTTTTTTCTATTTTAAATAAATTACTCTGTGCCGGCTTATGCTAATTAAATTTTGCATGAAAATTAACGTAGCCTCATTTCTCAAAGAATATTATTAGCGAGGCTACTTATAAATTTTATATCATAGATGTATACAAAAATTAATATAGAATTATTTCAAAGTTAAATAAATTTCCAAGATAAATTGGAAATTTTTAATATTCTTCTTATTCAGAAATCCATACATAAATACTATTTATTTTAAAATTAAATTAATCATTCTATAAATCCTTGTTTTGTTTTATTTAATAATGGATCGTGTACTATAGTATGCACACAGTCTTTAACCATATATTTATTTTTCAGGAAGAATTTCCCTCCTGCGTTCAATTACTGGCATATTATCATTAATTCTCTTTTGTGTGAGCTTTCTCAAACTTTTAAGAACCCATGAACAATTGAATTTATTTTTCTTTAATATTTATGGAGAACGCGCATTTAATTTCCACTGAACTAAGATGAATAAATAAAAAATATAATAGGATGAGACTGACTCGTTCGAATACGCAAAAAATATACTTCGAATACGCAGGGGTGTCGGTGTGGGTGTGGGCGGAAGGTCATTGTGGTCCAATAATTTAAAATGATAAAGATATATTTTAAAAAAAAAATTAACAAAAATATTATTTTAAAGGTAAAAATAAAAAGAGGATAAGTTTTAAAACTAAATATGATAAAAGAAAATAAATAAATTATACATCATCCAATGTTATTAATAACCAAACAAAAATCTAATATAAAAAAGAAAGGGTTAAAGTGTAATATTAAAAAAATTAAGAGATTTTTTTGAAAATATTAAATATACAGAAGTTAATAAAAAAATTCAAATTTTATTTATTTGTTTTTCAAAAAAATATGAGTGGTGTAGACGAGGTGGTGTACCGGCGGTTTTTTTCTAGAATGAAAATGGGTATATTACAGAGATTATAAGCATTGTTATTTTGAAAATTAAAAAATTAATATGAGAGTATTTGATAATTTTTTTCAATGTTTATAATTTTAACATTAGTATTTTATCTCAACAATGTTAGGGCTAACTGACTAAATAGACACTATATAAATTAAGGGACCAAAATAAATTATATAAAATTAACGGGTTAAAAATGCTCATTTATCTACCTTTTAATATACTTTAATGATATTTTTACACTTTAGAAAAATTATACATAATTTTTTAATGAAATTTGGAGAAAATTTCTACGAAGCGGATACATAGTCATAGTACAGTATTAAATTAGTCATATATGTCTGATTCATTAAGGTGTGGGTTTTTTTATATGTATCAGAATTTTATTTTCCTATGAAAACCAGCTGTATGTGGCAAATGAATTATAATAGCTTACACACACACACATATATTGATTGATACAGTCATAAAACTCCAAATTACAGACGAAAACTAACAGGATTCAGACAAGCCAATCAAATTCCTTATAACAAGGATGTTTTCAATGATAATAATAGGAAAAAAGCCAAGAAAATACCACTTAAATTCTGAAATCCCGTATTAGTCCTATTGCTCATGAGAGTATAGGTATTGACAATTCATTTTAGTGAGAAATCACTTATTTAAGATTTTAAAGTTCAAGTTTTTTTTTTTTTTTTGTCATTTTCTCGTGATAAAACAAAGGAAACTGTAAACCAACTCAAAAGAATTTGTCAAAATTTACCAAAACTACCTATTCCAATAGAAGAAAATATATAATGGATAATTTATACAAACGCCTCAGATCAATATTTGGGTGCAGTCTTATATCATGAAGATGAAGAAGGATAAGAATTAAAAGCTAGATATGCAAGAGGAGATTTTAATTATTGTCAATAAATTTTGAACGAATTTTTAGCAATTGTAAAAGCAGTGGACAAAATTTGAATTATTTATAGTAAATACAACTTTTATTATTAGAGCTGATAATACACAAGTAAAAACCTGGCTAGACAAAGGAATAAAAACTGAAATTTTGGCTGGTAAAATGTTTTTAAATGGCAAGAAGATTTAGCTTATATTATAATTATATTATTGAATATGTTCCTGAAAAAAATAATCTTATTGTAGATTTTATGAGTACATGGAATCAAGCTCTAGAACTCCAGGCCCTCGGAATGACGAGTAATCAGTCATATAACGGAGCACAATCTCTGGAAAGTCCTATAACAAAACTGAATATTATGAAAATAAATATAAACCTGATGTAAGGACAATTCAACAGTAGTGTGCAAAACCTACTAAGCAATATAGTACATGTAAACCATCAAGTGGAAGAAATGGCCAGAAAAATAGATGATGTCTATAGAGGCTAGAAACACTTGAAAGAAGATCTGTAATGAGACATGCAAGTACGGCTAATTGTAATACCTAATTATCGATTTACCCAAAATCCTGTATTTCATGAATATGTGACCATATTTAGTGGCTATTAATGTGATATAAAAATCACATAAAATAATAGTTATTACCAATCTAAAGGAGTCAAGAAAGGGAAGGAAAAGCACTTAGCCAAATTGGTAAATACTGTTAACAAGTTATTGGCACATGAACTTGTATTATTAGAGATTGAAGGCTAACACCTTTAAATCCCTATGAAGCTATATTTTTGGCCTAAGACAAGTGTTAGGAGACAATGAAAATTAGTTGTTGTCAAAGGGAATAAAGCATTTAGGATTTAGTGCATTTTGTTCTAAGTTAACACTTGTTAAGCAAGAGATTAATATCTAATCCCTTGATAACCAAATTGTGCATTTGTCTTTAAGTTGTGAAAGGCAATAGAGATCTTCTTTAAAGGTTGTTATTTTCGAAATAACAAGGGCCCAAGAAGAGATAAAGCTTGATTAGTAATCTGTGTACAACTACTTGATCCCCTTGCGCCTGTAGTTAATGCAAAATTGTATGCAACTAATTGATCCACTTGCGCCTGTGGTTAATGCAAATTTGTGTACAATTAATTTGAGTTTTATTATAATACACCAACTACTAATTCTCATAAATCGAGGAAGTAAACCCCTTGATTGAATCTATATTTAGCATCAAATCTAATATATCAATTATTATCCATGACCGTAATGGAAGAGCATACTTTCATAATCATTTTGCTCTTTTCCTTTTCAAAATCTCATCTCCACCTTTAGATTAAAAATGAAATGCTTTAGATTTAATATTTTATAAAACTTTTACTACATTATTTTATAAATTATTTTTTGAATTTTGTTTGTAATGCGTTACGATTTGTTTAAATTTATTTATATATGTTTAAAATAATAAATTTATAAAATATTGAATCTGAAATATCTTTTTTTTTTTAATTTGATAGTGGAGATGAGATTCTATGAAGAAAAGAAAATGAGAGAAATGAGAGAACCCAAATTTATTAAGGTTATAACTTATGTCCATCATTGTAATTCTGAATTGATTTCTTCACCAGGATTTTACATGTCTGGTCCATTTTGGAGGGCGCATTATAAAACAAAATTAATGCTGACTTAATTTGCCAAGTGACATTATTAAAAAAGAAACCAATAAAGTTATACCCTCATCACCATGTACGTCGCCCTATGTATAAAGGCATGCATATAGGTTTTCTCACCATCGATCAAGAGCGTCACAAACTAAAACAGTAATGGCTCTTAGAGTTGAATTGTCTTCTCTTGCTTTTCTAATCTCACTACTTGTGAGCTTCGCTGCAATGGCTAATTCTGTAAGTAATTTCCCTCTTATAAGTTTTTTCTCTTCTCCTTATTTTGTGTGTGTGTGTCTCACTGCCTGCATTCTAACGGCGTATGTTAATATGCACGCAGCAGCAGTGCCAGTATGTTGTGAGAATTAAGACAGGAGATCGTCGTAATGCAGGAACGGACTCCATAATCCGCCTCAAGTTAACGGCGTCTTACGGAAATGTATCTGTATATCTCAATGTCTCTTTTGATTACGTCAACAATTTTTTAGTACCGGCCATTAGATATAAAAGATTAAGGTATCAAATTATTAATACTTTATATAATATGTGTGTGTACTGTTGTGGTAACTGGTAAGATTTATAAGGTAGTTGGTAATTCGTGAAAGGATGATGTGATGGAGTCCATGGAGACGGGAAAGTGTATCTATATAGGTGGCCGGGGAGCAAAAAAAGAGAGAGAGTGTGTGTGTGTGTCTATATACCCGTAGCCAAACAGGTGTCTCACATCAGTTGCTTTCCAATATTGATTATCTTCCCACTGATGTAACTCTCTAATTTATTTTTATAATTAATATATATTGTCTTTTTATTAAAAAAAAAATATAGATGTGTGTCTCACATTCTTCCAAACACGTGCCACATTAATGCTTAATTGATCAGCATCTGATTCAGGACAAATTCCTCATGTTTCAATTTAAGTGAATAAGTTCCGCACAATAGAATATATGTATTATTATAGCTAGAAGTGAAATTTATGTTCTTCCTACAATTATATGATATATATAAATATTTGTATGTGTGTGTGATTTTTGTTGTTAGACTGAGAAAGTACTTCCTCCAATCCTAAGTATAGTACCTAATTGAAGGATTTATTTTGATTATAAATATAATATCTTAATGTGTCTATTAAACTGCTTAGATGACTGCTTAGAAAAAACTTGATTTTACGATCTCTAATGAAAAGTTAGCAGCTACACTTACCTTAATCATTTTTTCCCTCCTTTTATTTGATCTTTTGAGCCTTGTAGTATATAGTTTTTTTAATTTAAATTTATTTTTTTTTCTAATTCTGATTTCCTGATTTCTTTTTTAATTTATTGATTGTTGTTGTAATGAATTTCATTATCAATTATCAATTACAACTATTAAAATATCTTGCTGGCATACTGTCACAATCGCATCAATGTTGTATTATTTGGGATTTTGGCCGTTGAAACATTTGAAGCCAAAATTAATGATCTGCAGACTCCTAAATCTGTAAAATATATTATTATAACCAAAATAAAGTTGGTCTAAAAGTGTAAGGCTTTGCTAGATCCCTTGAGTTCAAGTCCCAGAAGAGACATTTGTCTTGGGAGAGGCAAACACAAACCCTGAACCGGTTACCTAAAGATAATATAAATTAAAATATGATTTATTATTATTACAAATAAATATTACTTATATCATGCAACACACATGTAGCAATACTAATTTAAGACATTAAATGTCTTAGCTTCCATTTCTTGGTATGCCAAATTTGGTCAAATTCGACTTAGTATTAGAGTGGTATTTTGGGGCTTGTTTGATTTCTTTTTTAATTTCTTTTTCAAAAAACAAGAAGAAAACAATAAAACTTGTTTGGAAAAATATTTTCAATCAGCTGTTTTAAAAAATAAAAAGTTTTTTTAGTTGTTTTTTTCTATATATTTCTTATTTTTTAAAGCTCCCACCTACCCCTATCGACATCACACCTAGCGCCGACCACTGCCATATCACTGTCGGCAATGGCCTCCACAATGACACATCAAAAACATATTTTTTTTAAAAAAAAAAAAAATCCAAACAATCTTTTTATTAAAAAAAAAAAATTGTTTTTAAAAACAATTTTATAAAACTGTTTTGAGCAAAAAGAAAACAAAAACAAGCTTGCCCTTGTTTACTAATATTTTATTATTTAGTTTTGAATTATCTATCAACAATCGCATTTTATTGACATGTAATGAATGGGCTTAAATATAATATAACATCTAGACATTAATGGCCTAAAATAAAGATGTCATAATTAGGCTTAGGCTATTTGGGTATATAAATTGGTTTAATTTTGTGGTCTCTTATCTCTTTCTGAACAGATTTTCTCTTCCCTCTGTGCCTATTTATTCTTTGCTGCGCTTTTTGTTGAGTGATCTATGCAATGTGAATGTACTTCGATTACAGTATTTGCAGTAGAATATTTTGATCCATAACACAACTCTTTAACTATCATTCCTTCAGTTAAATAAGCAATTTCCTCTATATCTTTTCGTTGTCTAATTTAATAGAGTACTCAAATATAGGGGCTTTAGAAGTTTCAGATGAGATCAAAGAACATTAATTGCATAAACTGCATTATTGTATATAATAGTATGTGTGAAAACAAATATGACAATCAATACTAGGGAACAAAATACACACTGTTCTAAATGTCACACCAAAACGGAGTGAAAAGAATATGGCATATAGCCACATACAACTCTTCCTAACATACAGACACACGAGAGATGAAGCAAATTTAAATGAGTACAAATGAATAATACGTATATATGCTGGCAAACCAGCCACAATAGATGAAGCAACTAATAACAGATGAGCCCAATGTAGTGAAGCATCTAGGGGTTTCAATTGGAAGGAGGAGGAGAGAAGAAGGGGATGGAAGGAATGGTATTTGGGATAGTGGGAATAGAGGGAATTTTTGGCAATGGAGGAAGTGTGGCTTGTGGGACTTTAGGAATGGTAGGCATAGAAGGAAGAGGAGGGAGTGTAGTTGTTGGTTTTGGAAGATTTGGGAGATTTGTTGGCAAAGGAGGAATATTATTACTTGGGATTGTAGGCAAAGGTGGTAATCCTGTAGGCTTAGGCAGGTTACTTGGAATTCCGGGCATGTTTGGTATCGAAGGCTGTGTTGTTTGGAGAAGATGACGAGCTGCTACACTCGAACTCATCATGTTCGAGAGAGTGACTGCTACAAGGAAAGCTGCGACGAAGATGGATTTGCAGGAATAGGCCATGGTTGAATTATGAACTGGACTAGCTAGAGAAGAAGAAGAAGAAAGATATATGAGAATGCTTTGGTTTGAGTTTTGATGAGAACCCATGGGGTTTCTTGGTGTTTATATAGATAGAGGTAGGTGGGTATTTGTATGGTTTGGAGAACCATAACGAGACTTTCGGGATCTCTTTGTTAGTTCACCAATACTATTTTGGAGAGTGCGTCTCTCTCTCTCTCTCTCTCTCTCTCTCTATATATATATTTTTTTTTTTTCTTTTTCTTTTTCTTTTTCTTTTTTAGGTACACCATAAGACTGATAATGTGGTTGTAATTCGTATAGCTTATGTGATGGAGTCCATGGAGGCTGGAAAGTGTGTGCTCATGGCACCTACAAGTATCAAGAACTCATTACTATGGTGAGATCTGCAATGTGAAAATAGAATTTCAACGATTTTGATTTATAATTTTTAAAAAATAAATTTATTTTAAAGAAATTGATAGTTTATATATATTTATGGTAGATCCTGTACAAATTAAAAAAAATTTATAAAAAAAAGTAAAAAATTTAATCTAAGCCATCTAAATTAGGTCTTTATAATGGTGATAAACTTTTTTCTTTTTTGCTATAAAAAAGTTTTGGAGGGGTTCGACATTGAGTCCCCACCAAGGCGAAGACGACCGGCTCTATGAGCACTTATCGGGACTTACGAGATCGCTACCAAAGGAGTCCCAATGACGGCAGAGGGATCGAACCCGACCCAAGGCCTAGTCCTGGATCCCTTACCATCTATGCCAACTCTCATTGGCTAAAATTGGGTTTCGAATTCCTGTGATCTGGTGCACTCAGATTTGTGTCCCTTGGGGATTCCATCGGGCGTCCCCGATTCCGGGCCCCTAGGGATTATATCGTGTATCTCCTGAGAGATGATGATGAGCAAACAAAAGTTTATGTGATAAACTTTTGTTTGCTCATCATTGCGCTAATTACTTAAACCGTGTCCCTCTATATTGCCAAACACGTACCACATTAAAGCATGATTTGACTAGATTCTAATTCAGGACAAATTCGTCATGCTTACATATTTAAGAGTTGGATTTTGGTATTCAAGCTTTTATAAAGGTAATTACAAATTGCCAATCAAGAAGTTTCACAATCGGTGGTAAGATTTTTAACTCACAACCATTATTGTCAAACTCGCGAGTTGACTCTCTGAGTTTACCGTTTTTACGTTTCTACCTTATAAAAACGAGTCGAGTTAGTAGTAAACTCGTGTTAGTCATAAACTCGGTTTAACTCACAAGTTTATACATTGAGTGTACCGTTTTTACGCTTTCTAACTTACAAAATCGTGTTAACTTACTCTGAAATTCATGTTAACTTTTTTAATTTGATCATGCTCAACGGATTTATATAGAAATTTTGTATAAATTTCTTTATGAAATATGATAAACGATGAATGTTGATGAATTTAATTTTAATTATTTGGATTTAAAATATATTTAAATCAAATTATTGTCATTTTTATATTTTAATTATTTAATTATACACTAGTAATGCATATTTAGTAACGAAAGTAAACTGTTACGAGTTTACAATTCGAGTTCGCGATACGAGTTTATGTCACTATCACGAGTTTGCTTAAACTCGTGAGTTTGATTAACCTTGCTCACAACCTTATCGGTTGTAAATCAATTCCTGTTTGGCTAAGCAACTTTTTTTTTTTTTTTGTGTGGCTATTTTTAATATTTATAAATTAATTAACAGATGGAGTAATTAACATACCCTTACAGGCTGACACCCCGGTCAATGGTTTGTTAAGAAAAAAGGGCATATATTCATCGGCGCAAGTCTTTTGGAAGAATGGTACTTAGTTTGGAGAACCATACATATAGCTCACCAGCTGCTGACTTTGAAACCCAAGCTTTTTTACTAATTGACAAAGTAGTTGGCTCTAAACCTGCTGAATTTGGGAATCATACACACACACACCCACAAACACAAACACGTGTGTAAATATACACACACGAGTATGTTATATATATTGGAATGACATTTGATGACGACTTTGAAAGCAATTTAACTATAATTCAATACCTTAATTTTTCGCGAAATGATTATTTAAGGACTTGTTAAAAATATAAATAATTTTTCGCAAAAGATATTTAAGAAAAATATTAATTGTCATTAAAAATCTTGAATTTTTTATATTCCATAAAAAGAAACCTAAATTGTAGCAATTACTCAATGTATACATTTTTAAAAGTCCAAATTGTCTTCTTAAACCCCATGAAGAGAATTAATCTGCCTGTCCCCCTTCCCAGCAAGAAGCAATCATATCCTTCCAACAATGCCACGAAATGGGTTGGAATATGCCTAGTTCACTTTTGTGGATAGGGTCCAATCCCAATGTACGAATGGAGATATTATGTAAATAGAGAGAGATATGGGTTCAAAGCAAGAATTTTAACTTTATGAATTAAAATTCAAATTAGAGTAACTATCCGATCCATATTGAGATATGAGATAGTATCGGTTGTGGGAGTCAGTTTTTAAGATACCAATATAAAACTTACGTAAAACTTCTCTCAAGTTCTCTTCCACTAGGATGGTGAATCTACCGTAAAACATTATTATTGGAGTCCGTATTGATGTTCCAATCTCATGTGGGTACTTCAGCAAACTTATCAGATCCCAGCTGCGCTCAAAACCCTTCAAAATTATGGATAACAATGACAACACCAGCATCGCCATTGAACACCACCGGCGGGAACACACACAGTTTCTCTAAGTGAGGAGATTAATTCATTCTATTTTAGTTCTTGATGGGTTCTTCAATTTATGGGAATATGTATAAGAGTCTTCGCAAGAAAGCCAGAGATATATCTACTTCATTCACCACCAAACAGAAGAGTGAAGTCGGCAAAACAGGGGAATCAAAGTCGGTGAAAAGAAACGTGTGCGATCCAGAAAAAGAAATCGAATTCGAGGATTCAAAAATATGAAACAAAATGATTTGTCTAACTATTTCTCACTCACACACACACATTGTTCTTTGATATTATAATATTTTTTACATGATATTAAATCCCAACCGTTCTGTGTTGTTTTAATGGTGAGAATAAAGAAGTGGATTGTAAAGAAAGTGAAGAGGTTTACATTCCAAAAGAAAATATTTAAATCAAGATCCTTATATCCTCGCATCAAGTTCTCCAATCACATACAGTGATGTCTTATAATTTTTCTTAGTAGTATCATTTAATTTTAAAACCATATGAAAAGTATAGGACACATGGCTAATATGAATTCTCCAATCACATACAGTGATGTGTTATAATTTCTTTGTAATGACGTACAATCCTCACATCATTTATTTTATATGTAATTTTATTATTTAAAAGAGTCATTTTGTATTTACTGATTATTAGGAAGATTTGATATATTTTTAAGATATTTTGAATTATCCTAAGAATCTTTTAAATTTATTAGTATTTTCTTTTTAGTATATTATTTTAGATATGTGAGTTGTCAATTAGGGATCTCAAGTATATTATTAATATCTTCATAATATCCTTGATTTAATTATTTTTTGGTTAATATAATTTTCAGTCCTTGCATTTACCTAATTTTTTTTTTGGTCATTGAAGTTTTAAAATGTGGGTTTTGGTCTTTTATAATATTAATTCTTATAGTTTGAAAAGGACTTGGAGATGGATTAATGGTGTTAAATCTGCATATGTGCCACTAACGCCTTTAAAATTGTTGACATGGGCTTGGCAAGATGACCGGGTAAGCTTTGCTGAAATGGATAGATTGAAAAAACAAAAGATCTGAGAGACGAGTGGGTTTAAATTTGGTGTTTCTCCCTTATATGCTCATCCTTCTAATTTTGGGATGGAGGCATTTTCTTATTTTATATATATATATAGAGGATACTGTCACATGCACTAATGTCACTACCATTTTTTCAGTTAGATCATAATCTCATCTACCTTTATTATTTCTCTCTCCCTGTTGAAATTCTCGATCTAACGGTAAAAAAGTGATAGTGACATTGATAGTGACAAAAAAATGGTAATGATAATATCTCATCCATATATGTGTGTGTGTTATTTAAATTAAATTATATGCTGCATCCTAAAATATTTTTTATACTCACTATCTCAAATTAAGTAAGTTCCAGTCATGCATTTAGAAATATTTTTCCTATAACACCTGTATCCCTAGAAATTAACTAATTTAATATACTGGATGCAAAAATATTTCGAATACAGCATATAATTTAATATAAATAAATAAATAAAAAATACCTTCATCTCTCTAATTTGTAGGATGAACACATGATTAGCATGTAAGGGAGAAGCATGAAATGTGAAGGCTTCAGAACAGGCGTTTTCTCCTTCCCTCTCCATTCAGCTCGCATCTCCTCTGGTTCACGCCTAAAGATCTGAGAGACGAGCTCCTCCGATCTGAGAGATTAGCTCATAACCAAGAATTGTACGTTAAAAACATTATATATTTGATAGCTATGAGTTGGAAATTATTTACTTGAGATTATTATTTTCAACGAGAGAATTTCATAAACAAATCAAATTGTCGGAGATTATTGTCTGCTAAACCGGTGCAACATGGCCTTCAAATATCGCACATGGTTCTTTTTTAAAAACAAAAAGGAAAAAAAGAGAGAAAAAAATGGACTACTTGATTTTTTGTTCCTGTAAGCTATTGCCCTGTTTTTACCAGAAAGAAAAAGTTGAACCAGATATTGTACAGATGTATTTATGAAGACAATAGGACAAAAGGGTTATGGATTTACATTAATTGGTACTTTCTCATGATCAAATGCATGGTGAAACGCGTGAGGCTCTGCAATGGTCACAGTCTTCAATACTTTCTCTCAGACCTTCAATGGAGAACCAGAGGAGATGCTGAAAGCTAAATAGAGAGGAAAGGGGTGAACGTCAGATCTGGGGAGGGAGAAGGTGAACGGTGTCTGAGTTTTTCTTTTCTTTTTGTAATTTGACCATTTCATCAAAGCTTATCCAGTCATTACTAACTCATCAGCCCATGTCAGCAATTTTAACTGTGTAGACACATATACAGATTTAACACCATCGACACCATCTTCAAGTCCTTTTTAAATTATAAGGACTGACGTTACAAAAAGACCAAATTTAAAGGACTAAAATTCACGCTTTGAAATTTCAGAGATCTTAACTATATAAAAGAGGAAGAAATGGGCTTTCTGTTTGACACCTTTTGTGTATTTTATTCTACCACCCGTCAAAATAACTCCATTTACTTATTATTTGAAATTTATAATTTATAATTCATGCCTACACTTTCTTTGTCTTGACATATGTCCTCTTTGTTTTATTATTTGTCAAAGTAACACTATTTACTTATTATTTTTAATTTTTAATTTTTAATTTATGCATACAATTTTTTAGAATAAATATCTCTATTAACACCCTTAATTATCCTCTTTATTAGATTAACCGATAAGGTAACTCCATTTATTTGATTTTTCACATTTTCACTCTAATATTTTGTAACAACTTGCCTTTTATCTCTCCTTATTATCTTTTTTTGTCAATATTTTAATTATGTCTTTGTTTTATCTTCTACCTTATGAATTACATATTTTAAAAAAATTCTGAACTAACCATCATTCTCCCCCTTTATGTATGAACTAATTTGTGAATAAATAAATTTTGCGTCTCCCTAATTGATTTCAAATATTAAATGCATTCTCTTAATATTTGAAATACTTTGTCAATAAATACATTAACAAAACTAGAGCAGTAAGCATCTCTTAGGTTGATATATGAGCAAAATGATAAACTCAAAAGACTAAAATAAAAGAATAAAAAATAAAAAAGCAAGGTGGTTATAAAGGAGGGATAATGGGAAAGGTAGTTACACACTATTTTACCAATCTTATTTCTTCAATAATAACTAAATATTTTTTTTATCAATAACCGCATAAGCAAGATGGTTATGAAAGAGGGATAATAGGAAATGTAGTTACACACTATTTTACTAATCTTTTTTTTTCGTCAATAATAACTAAATATCTTTTTTTTTTTATCAATAACCGCATTTCAATTAAAAATTTTTTTCATGCTTTTATCTTCAAAACGCATTTGAATTTACATTTTTTCATGTTTTAATCTTAACTAGACTTACACCCGTACAATGCACGGGTTTGTGCTAGTTAAAACCAATATTAGGGTAAACTGTAAGGCAAAAAATTATATTAACCCATTCTTTTTAGATGACAACTTATCTTCAATATCTTAGAAAACCTATGCTTTATATTGTTTTAGTTAGAAAAGTTTTCTATTTAATAGTCAAGTTATACTTTTTTTTTTTTTGTCAATATAGTCAAGTTATACTTGGTTATTGCAGATTGAGTATTGAATAAGAAGCTTATTTTGCAAGTTTACTTGTGATGAGTTTGTATTTGGGATAGAATATGAATAGGTTGGAAAACTGATTTGACAAAACCTTACTTCCCTAGGGGTCAAATCACTATTTGTCACCCATTAATTTGCAATGTAGTGCAAACAACTCAGGATTCTTTTCTTATCAAGGGGCCTTTTATTTTGAATTCTCTAGGTTAAACTAAGTGCTAAAAACATTATTAGAAAAGGGGTTTTGAAATTAGTTTTCTCTAAACTAAAATTCATGAAAATATAAAGAAACTAATTCTATTCTTTTTGGTATTTTTGAAAAATAATGAAGAATGATTTAGATTAAAAGGATTTAATGATGGATGCTCCTAGTAATGAAGAAAGTGATTATCCCCACTCAAAAAATATGGGAGTCAAAACCTCATTAAGTCTTAATAAGAAAAACCTCAAGATACCAATTGAGTTCAATATCTTCAATTAATAGTAGCTTCTACAACTATAGCTAACTACTACCACTTTAGATATTATTTAAAGGGTTAAGGTGCAAAAATACACATGTACTTTTCTCCGAGGGCACTTTCGGTAGCAAGTGCTTTTTTTATGTGCAAAAGTACACATGTGGTTACAAATTAGGTGCAAAAATACCGTTTGACCGTTAAGTTTGACTTTTTTTGCTGACTGGACGATGATATGGCATTTCAAAGGTGCAAAAATACACATGTGGTTCGTCAAGAAGAGCACCCAACACCAATTTTTTTTAATTTAATAATTTTACTTCAATTAAAATTATTTTAGGATCTTGAAAAAATATTTCAGGTATTGGCCGTACTAAAAGGATCTTATTGATTCTAAAAAAATATTTTAAGGTTATTGGCACTAAAAAGTACTTTCATGATCTTGATTGGTACAAAAAAATACTTCATAGTCTTGAAAAATTATTTTAGGATCTTGAAAAAATATTTCGAGGCATTGGCCAAATTTACTAAAAGGATCTTGGCCCGATAATCTTGAAAATAATATTTGAGGTACAGATGATACTAAAAAGTACTTTCGAGGATAATGACTGGTATAGAAAAATACTTCATAATCTTCAAAAATTATTTTAGAATCTTGAAAAAATATTTCAGGTATTATTGAGGTACTAAAAAGATACTAAGCGATCTTGAAAAAATATTTGAGTCTTGTATTTGGTACTAAAAGTACTTTCAAAGATATCTTGATCGGTATGAAAAAAATACTTCATAATCTTGAAAAATTATTTTAGAATCTTGAAAAAATATTTTAAGTTATTATGTGGTACTAAAAGGATACTAATTATCTTGAAAAATACTTCATGATCTTGAAAAATTATATTAAGATCATGAAAAAATATTTCAGGAGTCTTGTGGTACTAAAAATATACTTCAACATATTTTTTAAGATTCTAAAATATTCTTTCAAGATCATAAAATATTTTTTCTGCCCGCAAAAAGATTCTCAAAGTATCTTTTTAGTACTAGTTAGTACCCTAAAATATTTTTTTAGATCTTAAAATAATTTTTCAAGATCATAAAGTAATTTTTCAAAGATGCAGTCAAGATATCTTGAATATCTTTTTAGTACCGGTAGTAATTAAAATAAAATTATTAAATAAAGAAAAAAATTTGTTGTTCGACGCTCTTGTTGACAAACCATATGTGTATTTTTACACCTTTGAAATGTCGTGTCATCGTCTAGTCAGTAAAAAAAAAGTCAAACTTAATGGTTAAAGTCAAACTTAACGGTCAAACGATATTTTTTCATCTAATTTGTAATCACATAGTCACTTGTGCACCTAAAAAAAGCACTTGCTACCAGCGCTCCTCGGAGAAAAGCACATGTGTATTTTTACACCTTAGCCCTTGTTTAAAACTACTTAATGTGCAATTGAAATTGGACTAATGCAATGAGTCTTCTTAAATATGAGTGCTAACCAGCCCCTCAAGGGTACAAATCAACCATATTAACTAGATAATACCATGCTAATCAACATAACTTCATTGCAACCACAAAGAAATACAAAACACATATAATCTTCACACCACAAAATCCAATCTCAACTACAAATATCAATCCAACAAAGACAATTACCATCAATCCCAGTTCCAGAATCATATATAATAATTGCTAAAACTAGACAATCTAAATATATAATTCTAAACCAATGGAATGATAGAAAAACTCCCTAGTAAGCACATGCGAGCTCAAGTCATCTCTAATTCATCACCAAGAGCACAAAATTGCCTAACCACTCATGAAAATAGCTTCAAGAAACATATAATCGCTTTCTGATTCAAACATCCAGCCATAAAATCACTGATTAAAATGACAAATTAGCACTAAATCAAGGAAGCTTGGTGACTGAAAGTAAACCTAGAAATCAAAGAAAGACACGGCTGACTATGTATCCAGAAGAAAATTGTTGATAGTTGAGGCTAGGAAAATTCAGAAACAAAGGAGTCACGGCTTGATATTGTGGAAGGCGAAAGAAAGGACCAACGGTGAAGAGAGAGTTGTGGCCTCCTCTGCAACTCAGAACACAGTCGTGAACTCTAATGGAGGTGGTGGCTGATGGTGGAGAGTGATGAAGGTGAATCGAAGATGATGATGATGGAGAGAGAGTCCAAGGTCAAGTCCTTTCTCTACCCCCTCATTCGAACTCCCCACGGCATTATGCTCGTATTGGGTCTGTCTCTATGTATCGAGTCTCCCATTGTTTTCAAAAGCTCCACCGGTAATGAAGGAGTTGTGGTTGCCGGCGACGGTGGTGAGATAAGATGATGGTGATGAGAGCCAAAGTCGAACGTCCTCTTAGTCTCACAGCGCTCTGTGATATATCCTCCTCAATTCCTGACCTAAACCAAATGCCCAAAACGCTGAGTTTTGCATATTGGTCCTTGTTGGACAATTATCGATTTGAGGTCCTTCTCTCGACATTAATTCTACTCCTTAGTTGGCATTTTTCAAATTTTCCAAATTTCCTCCAAAATTTCCTATAATGCAAAATTCAGACGAGATAGCATCAAAAGTCCAAAAAATCATTTACATGAATAATTAAAAATTATGCCCATTTTACCCCTAATTTCCCTTAATTCAATACAAATGTTCATATTTCAATTTAGTGCCTAATCATGCAATAATGTTCCAGAAAATGAATTAAAAATCCCAATTTTATTATAAAAAATCATATAAAATATGGTTCGATCAAAAACTCGATCAAATTTTTTTTTTTTTTTTTTTTTTGGGCCTTTAATTTTTATATCTAAAGTTCCTCTAAGATTTTAGCGGATCAAATCCTATATTTTTAGGTTTTATGATATAATTCTCGCATAAGAAGTTATTTTTTTTTTTTTTTTTGCTCGCGCATAAGAAGTTATAAAAGGTACAATCATTAAATGTTGTATTGATCTCTTATTTCCATCGCTTTAATTTCACGCACGTTCTATATATATGTATATGTAGACCGGGTCTCTTCTACATAAATAAAGAATCGATCAAAGAAATTGTATGAAGCACACATATTTTTGAAAATGAAAACTCTTTGTGCTCTAAGCCTCAAAAAGAGATTATACCCTTAACAAAGAGAAACATACATTGAACAACATCATAAAAGACTATCTTTATAATGAAATCATGGCACAAAAATTACCTTTAATATAAATTGATGTGTTTTGACAGAATTTTAAGTGAATGTATAGATTATTATGAATGTCATGCTTTATGCCTTTAATACTGTAAGACGCACAATTTATAGTATCAAAATTACATCACTGAGGTATGAAAAAATATGTAATTATGATACAAATGTAAGAACTTTAACCAAAAAATCCACCTGTATAAACATATAGATTCACGTGGTGGAATAGAATTAAAGTTGAGTCTTACTTTCAAAAATATATACATATACATATATATAAACCACTATGGTCTTATTTACAAGTCCACTTTCTAAGAGAGTGAAAGTTGACTTATAAATAGGACCAGAGTGGTATATATATATAGACCCAATACATAAACTAATACCAAGTGAGATGGGTTCACGGTAAAATGTTACACCCCTACCGGCCTCGCCCTCTCGGGTGGAGATAGAGGGATTCTTTACTTATTTGTTACCTTACCCTTAGTTATTCCATTTCAACATATATCAAAGTGTTACGCAACAGAGCATAAGATCGGTTTGGACAAATACATAATACTAGTAAAAGTGCGGAAAGTAAACAGTAAGTAATCCTCGTAGGGTTAAGGTACAGTGATCCAAAATAAATACCGAGAAATAAGTAAATATATAAAGTCATCCAAAATATAAAATACACAAGACGATAGGGAATTCCCTATTTCTTCAATTTTCATCTACATGCCCTTACCTCAAATTTCCAAACAATTCAACCAGAAACACCCGTGTCTTTAGAACAGTTTGGGATTCAAAGTTGAATCTCAGAGTAACTGTCAAACTCAAATACAATATGTATGCAACCATAATTAGGAAAAACATAACATCAACAATGGCATCACATACCACATGCATTCAGAACAAACAACAACGCCTGACAACCTATAACATAGGCCCCGGTTCCATAGTGCTAGGAAAACAACAATAGCCAAGGCTTCAAACCCAGCTACACTAAATGCATCATCTGCTCAATAGTGACCCAAGGACACACAGTCCACTAGGCCCTATGGTAGCGACCCAAGGACACAGTCCACTAGGCCCTACAGCCCAAACTCATGTCCCACTCACGAGACATGTTCCTCAATCATGACACAACAAACATACAAGGTAACATAGAGTATACGAATAAACAGTTACTACTTGGCGGTTGATCAGTAACTAAATAAATTTTCCTTGGCGTTTGAAAATTGCTCTGGATATGTTCTTGCCCTAAACAAAGCAAATACACCTTATTTTACTCACTTATGCAAATTCTCCTTTTAATTCCATGAAATTCGTCCATTTTCCATAAATTCTAGAAATTATCCCTTAACTTCAAAAATTCATAATTAATTCTAGAAAATTCCAATTAATGTGATTCCAGTGGTCATTTAACCTGAGATGTCTAATTTTTATTTAAAAAAATACTTCCAGAGGCCACAAAAATTCATATCCTTTTTTCTCGTGTTCAAACTTCACCCTCTGGTCAGAGGTAAAAATCCAGTTTTTGGGCTATTTTCAAAAATTCATATATCCTAGTGGGCATCTTGAAAAATTACAAACTTATATACCAAATTGAAGCCCAAGATATCTAATTTAAGCCTATAATATTTCAAGGCCATTGGACTTCATTTACTATTTTAAAACCATTTTTCAAGTACGACTCTCTAGATTTCAGCAAAACTAGCAGATTGCCTTTTTCTTTAAAATTTAAGGTTTTGAGTTCCAAAATCATCTTTACCACTTGGACCCATACAAAATTTTGTCCTAAAACCTTTGCATCATCAAAAACACATCATAGTTTCATGTATACAGCCTTGCACGAAAATCACAACTGATACACAACAATCGTATTTTCTATTTTAGCTTCGTATTCTTTTGTTTCTTGGCTTAATCTTTACTTTGACACCATGAACTTGATTTTAATCTTTCATACTTCATTTTAATGGTTTGGGAAGATATTCTCTTTGCTAAAACATCATGTTTTTAACCAACTTCTATTATGAAAATTGTCCAAAATCTAAAACACAAAGCCACAAGCAAGCTAGGTTAGAAACTTAATTCACTTGTGACTTGTTTTCTCTTGACTTATTCTTCTTCTTTGCCTCCTAATGGGTCGGCCTTGAGCATAAAAGAACCATAAGAATGTTATTTAGAGGAACCTTGAGGGTATTCATGAAGATGAAGAAGATAGAAGGCTAGTTCAACCAAACTTTGAACATACTTTCCTTGATCTCCAACTTGTGTGCCTTCTTCTTCTCTTTATGTGCAAAGTCTCTCTTCACTCTTCTCTCTTTCTTTTGGGACGAAATGGGGAAGCAGAAATGAAGGCCAAAGTGTCCATAAATAATAGTCTAATACTTCCCAAAACATCCCTTCAAGTTGCTTCCTATTGGTTCATTGTTTGACTAGTCTTTTTAACATGTGTTCTCATTTTGTTTAGACTTTTCATGACTTTTCAGGCCTTTTTTCATGCTGGATGAAATCTGTCCCCTTTTAACATAATTTGGCTTGTTAAATACACCTCTCTTTGGTCTTTAGCTTTCCTCACTAGCCATTTGCTTCTTGTTTCTTTCATAAGCCTTTGTTCCTTCTTCGAGGTTCTAGTATAATCCTGACTTGCTTCATACTTATCTTGCCTCTATGTATTTCAAATTTTGGCATGGGAAAAGAAGAAGGAAGTCCTTAAATGATGCTTAATAAGTTGCCAAAGTATCCGTTTTATCATTTTACCCTTACATTTTCTTTACTGTTCATGGATTTTTCATGTCCAAACTTGGACTTTTTCTTAGTTCTTCATGGCTGCACGTTTTGGCTGATTCTAGGGCACCATTATGAGCTTGATTATGTGTCCTTTTAGTACAAAATTAGGTCCCCATCTTGGCTTCTTCTTTTTGGTTCATAAGTCCTCAATTTTTTACTTCTTTCTTTGTGTTATCACACTTGCATCATGCTTTTTCTTTCTTGTTTCTTATTTGAATGAAATTGAGGCTTACGGGAGAAGGAATTTCAGCTGCATAATGACTTGGGATAAAGTCTTTAGATGTTCCCCACAAAGTCCATTTAAATCCCCTTAAGCCACTTGGCTTCCTAGGGTACATTTTGTTAACTTTTTGTATCATTATGTGCAAAATATGCTTGTCTTTTCTTCTCCTTTAGGGGATACACAAATTTAGCCCTTATTTAATGAACTCTATAAGTTTTTTGAATGTTATTGAACACATATATATTATGTCAACATATGAGCATTTGATCATTTAAACATATCTTGATAAATTTCCAAAAGTCAAAGACTTCTTTTTGCTTGAATTTATTGAGTTCTCCTCTGTTCTTGACCTTTCTTGGAGTTTGCCTTCTTAGGCAAGCTTCTTGTCTTTGTAATACCCTAATTTTCACAACTCTAATAAATATGGTATTTTGGAAAATAATTACTAAAATACAAAGGTGAATATGTGTCTCAAAGAATTATAATCTATTGATTATATTTTCATCCAAATTTCACTTTGAAATTAATTAACCAATGGTTAATTATGAGACTACATATTGGGGGCTATAAAGTGTGACATTAAATCACATGAAATAATAGCTATTTAAAGTGATCATAAGGCAAGAAAATATTATGAAAACACTTAAATTAATTAAAGGAAATTATCAACAATAAATGAACAATTTAGCTTGCACTAATTGAGATTAGTTGCAAAATTCTCCAAGATGATTAAAGGCAAAATAGGATCATCAAAAGAGGGCTAATTATACTTGAACATAGAGAGGGTGAAATAATACTTGCCTAATTAAACACTAATTAGTTAATAAATCAATTAACTAATAGCAAATGCAATTAAGGGTGAAGATTGGAGTTAAACAAACACAATTGAATCCAATGGTCCTAATTAATCCTATAATTAACCTTAATCCTCTTGTAATTGAATTAGCCAATGAGAAATCAAAGAATTGAGCTTAATCCTCATAAAATTAAATGGACCAATGGGAAAATTAAGCTATAGATAAATGGTGAGGATTTACTTTGAACAAACACAAATTGATTCAATGGTGAAGGATCAAGATGAGAGGATAAGAGATGAATCAATAATATTTAAGATATTATAATTACAAGAACACATGGGATAATTGAAGCACATAGAGTCATAAATGAATGCACATGGGAATGGAAGAGGATAAGGGGAGAGAGAGATAAGGGACCACGGTTTGGAGAAAGGGAAGGAAGAGAAGCTAATGAAACATTGTTAGTTAGAGTTGAAAAGTCAAACTTTTCAACTAACCAATAAGAAGCCATAAAATAATCAATATTTTGTTAATTCAAAAATACATTTAATGGCTATTAGAAAGGAGCATTTCGGCTAGCACATGGGGTTGGAATGAATTTATTATTAAATAATCAAAGATGTTTGATTAATAAACAAAACACAATTAAACGGCTATGGAAGAGGATAGGATTTGTGGAAGAGGATAGGATTTGCACATGGGGGGACAAAGTGGAAGAAGATAAGATAAGGTTTTAATGAATTTGGAAGAGGATAAATGAGAGAGATTATTTAATAATAATAATAATAATATGAGCACATGTGGTTTTAGAAACAAAAATCTTCAATAGTATTTAGGGTTTTCTAAACACAATTAAGGGATAGGATTGATTCTAGCAAAGGGAATTGAATCCAATGGATGAGAGTCAAAGTGATTGGGTGTGGGAAATTTCACTTGAGCTTGGAATTTTTACTATAAATAGGGGTTCAACCTCTTCATTCCTCACACCAAAATCAACCCCAAGAGGTGATTTTCTAAAGAGAGTAGAGAGTTAGTGTGTAGAAGCTTGAGGAAGTTGAAGCAAGGTTCAAGTAAGTTCTTGAGTTTAGTTTTTAAATTCATAGTTAGATTATGTTTTGATCTTGAATCTTCAAGTGCAGTTTTTTTTTTATGTTTTTATGGTTAAAAATGTTATTATTTCGAAAATTAGATGAAAAATATGGTATAGCAAAGTCCTTGAAGGTTGGAGATCAAAGTAGTGAAATTCTGGCGAAATTTTCAGTTAAATGTTTTTCTGGAGTCAGCAACAAAAAGGCCATGATTTTATGCAGAAGATGGAGTTATAAAATTATGAAATTTTTCATGAGTAGAGTAGACATCCAGACCTTTCTAAATATGTATAATATGTGTCATTTTGAGTTTTTTGCAAGGAGATGGAAATTCTTGAAAAAGGGCTACGTTTTTCTGGAAAAATTCTGGGCAGAGGTTGGAAACACGAAAACTGGGAGTGATTCAAAAATTATGGGTAAAAACAAGTATTTTTCATCAAAAATATACATCCTAAGAATTCCGGATATTTTTATGGATCCTCGTTTCGATTTTTTTAGAATTAATTATGATTTTCCAAAGTTGCTGCAAAATTTGCCCAGAAAATCCAGCACTTCGTTTTTAATAAAGTGTAATGGCAAAATGGTAATAATAAATCCACCAAGGGTAGAAAGGTAAATTCAACCTTTAGAATATTATTCTAAGCAATATGATATTTATCAAATATCGTATAATAATCGACAATAATGTATAGGATATCGGAAATCCAGTCGGGTTCAAAGGTCGGGCTAGATAGCCATTACTCGGTGAAAGGTACGTTCGCGTACTAGTAACTTTAATCGCCTATATCTTGTATGATTATATATGATTGAATGATTCATGAAGTGATGGACAAGACTAGGTCTTGGGTCATGCCTTGTGACTAAGTTTATGGGGCTTAGATCACTGTTTATACATTCGGCTTTATACGGGTTATAGTCTTGATAATGCCGTTGAGTTTTGCTAGCGAGGACACGAGGGGCCATCATGGCACTTGGTTAGTGCAAAGTTGCAAACTTTACATGTGATGTGTGCTATGTCTTTGTTGTGTTGTTGACATTATATCTGTTGTATGCTTATGTATTGTTGTAACCTTACATCTGCTGTGTGCTATGTATGGTTGATAATGATATGTAATGAATATCTGTCATATATTATTATATCTGCTATAGAGGTTAACTGTTACCTGAGGTCCGATGGGTATTGGACCTCAGATTTGACTAAAGTTCAGGAAAGGAACCTGGAATAGAGAAGGCACCGGTAGATAGAGTCGTGAAGAGGCACTGATGGACAGAGCCATGAAGAGGCACCGGTCAAAGCAAATGCCGGAAGAAGTGTAACAGAGCCTACCTTCTGGCCTGAATCTAATAAGGTTACTTTAAACCATTTGGTGTCTAGAAAGGGTTCGTCTATGTGGTTCAGTCAGTGAGTCGCCGTGAATTCAAGGAGACTTCCACTAGACACCGGCCTGGCCAAATTGTTTGATTAATTGAGTTAGGTTCATTGCCCCAAGTCTAGCTACGGCTTGGTTGAAGATTGTATGGTTACCATAAAGATTTTTGTAATTATATAAAACTCTGTACTAATGTATCACATGAATATTCCTTCGGGAAATTTTTAATATATCAGCATATGTCAGGGCATCAGCATATGCCTGGGCATTTTGTATCGTTACTCATCGTCAAACGTTAGCGCATACTCTCCGTTTCCGCATTACTTTGAGTGGTAGCACCTCAAATCCTTTTAAGTTTTCTAAAACTAAGTGTCAACCAACACATTTTGAAGTATGGAATTTGGGGTGTTACGGTCTTCATCACAAATTTGAGGCTTATTAAAGAAGCTTTTAAGTCATCTTTTTGTATATTACATGCACATGTGTTCCTCATAGCAACTGACAAAAATGCCCTTAAAATATTTTCTTTAGCATTTTCACAAGCTTTTTAATTGTCCATGACGAACTTTATTTGAACATGCTTCATTGAACAATTCCTCATCCCTCTCTTAAATTAATTATTCATATTAGAGAAAAACACCATTTACTATTGACTCATGAAGATTTCATACAATGTTTTCAAAATTTAATATCACCTTTCCTGAACTAGGTTTAGTTGTCTGCCTGATACAAGCTTATTCTCAAGTCTCTAGACCCAAAATTCAAGATAGGTTTAGTTGTCTATAAAACATGTATCACTTCAAAATTAAAACATTATTCATTACTTCATTAAAACACTTCATTAGATTTTTTAAAAAAACAAATAAGTTTTCTTACTTACGAATTATTAGTTAAAAAGTTTTCAATATGAATCATTAAATTTTTTTTGAATAGTTAAAAATGTATTTAAATTTCGGACGGTGCAAATCTTACCACAGAGGAAGTGAATATTTTTCTTTTTGACTAAGGTAGAATTGAAATTTTGAGTATGACAATTAGAGTAGTAAATGCATAGATAAATTATTATAGTCCCTCCAATCCTATCCGAGATATAGAATAAATTTTGTAGTGCAAATTACATTCTATAATTAGAACAGGAGGTGTCGTAATATAAGAAGGGAGACGAAAGGATTGAATAGGATGTAGCTTTGGCAATGAATAACAAGATATAAATATGTGTGCATTACTAAACAAAGCTGTGTGCAAAATATTCTGATATGAATTAATGTATGTCTTAGGTATGATCCCATCCAAAAATTCTCTATATTGATTAAACTAATTATAAAATGCATAGCTTAGCTTAAAAGGGAACATTTATAATAGAAGAGGAAGTTGTATTCTTGCTATCAATCCATTACTGAGAATGAGGATGACTGATCAAATCATTCCAAGTCATGCCGGTCATATAGGACAAATGCCAACAGTATCTTATTATCTGTTTTTGAGCAGCAAAGTAAAGGATTTTTTTTTTTTTTTTTTTTAGTCTGCAGTATCAAATTCTTGGTATGATTGGCTAGTATAAAGTTGCGGGTTGATGTATATATATGTGATACTTAAAATTATATATTCCAATCTAGAATTAGAAAAGTGAACTTCTTAGAGGGTTATCCTTATTAAAAGAGATTGTGGATAACCTAAATATCCTTATTAAAAGAGATTGTGGATAACCTAAATATAATAAGAAACATATAAAAAAATCACCCACCAAAGAATTGTGGTTTAATATTTAAAGTTTGTAATATCCTCTTTATCGGGATATTGAAATGTGTGTGTGTTATCGTGCGTGAAATTAAAGCGATGGAAATAAGAGACCAAAATATTAAATTATTATACCTTTATAACTTCCTTAGCCCCTTATAATTTCCATCGCTTTAATTTCACGCACGTTCTATATATATCATAAGCCTAGCCAGATTCATTCCATAAATCAAGAAGCGATCCAAGAAATTGAGGGAGAGAAACTTACACTAAACCTACAAGTAGTTCTATAAGTTACTCCTTAACCTCAAAGACTCGATCGGGATTATACCCTTGACTAAATAAAAGTACAACAAGAAGAGAAATTTACTAAATTGGAGAGAGAAAAATGAGTCCATCTGAGATGCCAACTGGGTGGAGATTCTGTCCAGAAGACTCCGAACTCATAAAAGACTATCTTTACAATAAAATCATGGCACAAAAATTACCTTTCGAAGGTATGATCGTAGAATACGACCTTTATGGCAAAGAGAATCCTTGGGAAATCTGGGAAGATTTTACTGAACATGTGGTTAAAACAGTTCACAGTGAAGATCTCTACGTCTTCACAAAAGTAAAGAGGAAGAACCCTCAATCTAGAAACGCAGAAAGGAAGGTGGGATTAGGTTATTGGGAAGGAGATGCTCATGCAAAAAATATCTCAGTCAACGTAGACAATTCTAATCATCAAATTGTGATTGGATTCATGAAAAGGTTTAGGTTTGAGAAAAGCAGAACTGAACAAGATGGAAGATGGATCATGCATGAGTATTCTCTTCATCCATCGTTATTTCCTTCTAATTATTATTACCTACAAGTTAGTACCTTTTTCTTAATATTTAAATTTTTTATTATTTATTTTAAAAGGAATCCTTATCAATAACTTGCAAATCAGGGGTGGCTTAACATTTTTTTCCTGTAATTTACAGATGAAAGATTATGTTCTCTGTAGGATAAGAAAAAATGACAGACCCGTTAATCTACGGAAGAAAAGAAAAGAGCTAGAAGAAAGTCAACAAAAATACTATGGAGAGCAAAAAGATAATCAAAGAAACAAGAAGACAAGACTAGAGCCAAAAGAAAAGATTCAAAAAAGAATTTGTAAAGGGAAAAAAGATAATCAAAGAAATTCACCGGCCAAGATCCAGCAAGAAGAGACAAACATGTCAATGGATGATTTCTGTTCTTGGTTAGAGACAAACTTAAGGTATAATATAGTTCTAAAAATAATCTTTTTACCTAATTTGAAACATATTTCTAAAAAACAATAAAAAATAATATATATTCTTCCGATGTAGTTCTGATGACGATCGAGGAGAGAAGAATGACAAAGAACTCTTTTTTGAAAAAGAGACCAAGTCATCGATGAAAACTTTTATCCCTCAGGCCGACAATTTTTTGAGGTATAATGTTTTTGAAATCAATTTCCTTTTAAAAAAATTATGTTTGGATCTTTATTATTTAAGCAAGGGATAAATAATTATAGGAAACTTTTCTGCTGTATGTTATTGTTCAGGCTAATGTCATTTGAATAATTATGTATTTGTTTACCGTGGTGCAGTCTAGAGGAAGGAGGGTTCCAAAAGATGCTGATGGTTGGTGCCAGACGTAGACTAGGACGTGTTTGGCAAATATAAATTGATGTGTTTTTGACATAATTTTAAGTGAATGTATAGATTATTATGAATGTCATACTTCATACCTTGAACATTGTAAGACGAACAATTTATAGTATAAAAAAATATGTAATTATGATACAAATGTAAGAATTTTAACTAAAAGAGCCACTTGTAATTAAAGTAAAGATTCACGTGGTGCAATAGAATTAAAGCTTTGAGTCCTACTTTCATATATATACACATATATGTATGTATATGCCAATGGGGAACCCAAAATAAAAAATAAAAAACATGAGAAATAGGGGAGCCCAAATGAATTAATGAAATGGGGGAGCTGGGTATTGGTCATTGAAGAGAAGAGAAGATTGGAGATGCAATCTTGAGGTTTGCTCTGTTTTAGAGATTCTTGATAGTTATAGAGTTATTCTGTATGGCTCTAATAGTTATGTTAAGGGATAAGTTCTATGACGTCTTTGTGTGTAGAAACTTTCTTGGTGAAGTTTGGTATGGCGGCGATGGAAGAGAAGCAGAGTTCCGTGTACATTGTGGAACTACAAGCGAGTTTGATAGTGGTGTTATGTGTGGTCGAATAAAAGGAATGCCGTTGTTGGAGTTTTTTTGGGAGCTTACGCGGACGACAATGGCAATGCTAATATGGAGACGAGAAGCAGAAAAGTGAAGAAAGTGAGGTAGAACAGCTTGTTGTTGTTCTTGGATATGGGACTGCTCTAACCGGAATAATGGGATATTCTGGCAAAAACTTGGTTTAGTTCAATCATTGAGTGGTTTGAGTTTTTGCCAGCAAGAAGCTACAGTGGGAGAGAAGAAAACAAAATGGAATATATAGAAGTAATTCCATATTTCATATGTGTTTGTATAGATAGAGATGCATAAAAGACAAGTTTAATTGTTTATTTTTGGATATGCGTTGAGGTGCATTAGAGGTTATATCTAAATATAAAGACTCAGCTTTTTTTCTTTTTTTAGAGATTTAAGAAGTTAAATAAAGTATTTAATCATATCATAGTATGATTAAATTATATATTAGTTTATAAGTGAGGCAAATTAATTTGAAGAAAAAATAAAAATAATAATGTGGTGTAAAATGCATCAAGAAAGAAAATAATAAAACAGTTAGTAATCAGATTACTTTTTTTCTTATTAGTGGTATTATACATTTCAGTCCCAAAAAATTTAACATCAATTAAAAAGTGCATTCAATGTTTGTTGTTGATTCTAAGAGAGTTCATATTAATTGACTTTATTGTCATAAATTGTTTGTCTAAGAATTGCACATTTCCATAAAATTTTTCTTTAACTATACACTTTGCTTTATAATCTCGCCCCCCATCTCTTTAAATCGTCTTAGCTCCGCCTCTGGCCCCACACACACATATATATATAAGACCTTGTGATGTCTCTTATTCTTAGCCTAGAACAAAGTGATATCTTCCTTTATATACAAGTCAAATGTATTAATCAATAATGAATTTAAACCACCAAGTAAGATTTAGTCCTAGGAACTGAAAACCTTTTCAAAAAGAGTATAAAAGCTCAACCCAAACATAGGATCTACTCCTACGAATCGAATAGGCTTTTTTGAAAAATTTAAAACTTTTAGTATAGTTGTTCAAACTCTTTATCAAAATACATCATACCTTAATCCTTGTTACATGATTATTCATCCATTTCATTATGGAATCGAATGGATCCCTATAGCAATACCATACATATATAGATTCTACTTATCAAGACATAAGAAAACATAATGAAATGAATAAAAGACCTTTTGTTAACAACCAGGGTTAAAATTTTTCAGTTGTTCAAACTCGGAAGTTTTGTCAAAATATCAAATTTACCCAAAAGTTAATCCTAGTTAGATATTATCAAGATGCGTTTTCATTCTTTAATTATTATATCGGAAGTTTACAAAACATAATATTAAATTTCTACTATTCACTTATTCATCCATTTCATTATGGGCTCAAAATTTGTGAAGCCGGGCGGGTCACATGGATTGAAAGTCCGTCACAAAACCCGGAAGGAAGAGCTCAAGGCGAATTTGTGAAGCCAATCACAAAGCCGGAGAGAAAGCATCACTTACGTTTGTATAGATCGATCATTTGCTTAAATCATAATACCATACATATATAGATTCTACTACTATCAAGACATAAGAATCTACATAATGAAATGAATAGATGAGACCAAAAATGATACTTAATTCTTATTGGTTGATTGGTTAACAACCTATTTTAATATTTAGTTGTAAATTTGGTATCTTTTTCATACTTCCAGGGCAAATTTTACCCAAAAAGAGTATAATGATATTATACGACTTTAACATTGTTATTAGCATAATGATATCATCCCTTGCATGCTTTTTCCATCCCACCAAGCAAAAATTTATCCATGATCCCATCTCCCATTTATAATAAATTAATAACGCCATTTGATCAATGGAATGAATAACATCAAATATTTATAATAAATTAATTTAAACAAATATACACTATTAAAAATTTCTGTACGAGAAAAAAGTTGGTCGAGTTGATGAGCTGGTGGCTCATAACCCACCACTGAGTCTAGAGATATACTCTAGTCATAATGATCTTCGAAGCTAATCAACTCACCTAAACTTGAAATGTATATAAAATATAAAATAATATATATATATATATATATATATATAATTATAATATCCCTCATTCCATATAACTTGCTCTCTTTATTATTAGAATTTCAACCAAAAGAGCGACTTGTGATTAAAGGTGGGGATTATGGGGCCAAATAGAAATAAAGTTTTGAGTAACATCAAAAAAAAAATAAATAAATAAAGTTTTGATTCATACTTTCTTATGTATAAATAGACCCAATACACAAACTAATATCAACAAGGTGTGAGTTCATCATAAAACCTTCATGACCCCATCAAAACACTTCACTAGCTTGTTTGCAATCCCTTCACATAAAGACAATTTCTTAATGGCTAGATTTTTTTTTTTAAAAAAATAATTTTTTATTTAAAAACTATTAGTTAAAAACTTTAAATATAAATCATTTAAAAAAAAAAAATCCAACAAATTAAAACGGTATTTGAATTTCAGACACTCCAATTCCACACATGATCTTATTTTCAAATATTCTATATACATGTGTACAATGTGTATACATATTAAGAGAAATTCTTTGTGTGGATCTTGTTTGCCACATCATTTGTAGTCTAACAGGTTAAAATACAATAATTTAACTAATATTAATCCTAATTGGCTCCTTATGTATTTTATAATTTTATTTTTCTTGAAAATGAATACCTTAATTAAGACTTCACAAGTAATTAAAAAATAAATCTTGTGAAATCTTTTAATTATATTAATATACCAACAAATATTTAGGAGGTGTCAAATCAATTATTATATTTTAATTAGTTAGACCACAAATGACATGGCAAATTAGGTTCCTACAAGAATTTCTCTATATAATATAGGACACTTTCTTAATAATGTTCACCTCATATTAATTCATTTTGTATATTGACATTTGAAACTCTTATTTCCAGAATTAAAAATATTTTTAAAAAAAATATTGTATCATATAAAATTACATTTTTAAATAATTTTACATCCTTTTATATCCATTGAATCACGCCATCAATGTCTCCCCATTTTGTTCTGCTGAGGATTGTGGTAGGAGAAGGAAGCACCATCAAAGCATATGACATCCTTCATCTCTCTTTGTTTTCGTAAGACACTGCCAATGTCATCGGAGGACCTTTGAAATTATTAAATAATTTTAATCCTTTTATTTTCATTGAAGGACGCCATCAATGTCTCCCCATTTTGTTTTAATGAGGATTGTGGTAAGAAGGAACCACCATCAAAGGCATATGACATCCTTCATCTTTCTTTGTTTTCGTTAGACACTACCAATGTCATCGGAGGAAAAACAAAACCGCTCTTCATTTTCTTACTCTCACATTAATATGGCATCCTTCATCACCAATAGAGGACAAGCATCAGAATTGTTTTTCATACATTCCTTTTGGTTCATTTTGTAGTTCTAAAAGTTAGAAGCCTAATACACAAGGACCTTTGTGCTCTTTTTCAAAAAAAGATTTTTTATAAAAGTTTGCCTAAGAAAAAAAAAATGCAGTTTTAATGATGGTCTCCAAGGGAAGAAAGAAGGGATGGAGAGGCGGGGGTGGCGGATGCGGCTTCCCTCATTTTCCCTTATGCTCTGTTACCATCCTTTTCTATCAAACTGCACCATTTTGGTGCGAAATACACATTGTTACCTTAAAATAATTTTATAATCTTGAAAAATATTTCAATATAGTAACTAGTATTAAAAATATGTTTTAGGATGGTGAATGCTATTTTTCAAAAAAAAAAAAAAAAAATTAGGATGTTGAAAAAATATTTCAAGGTATTGACTGATACTAAAAACATACTTGAGATCTTTTGATCAAAAAAAATACATCATGATCTTGAAAAAATATTTCAAAATGCTAACTAGTATTGAAAAAACAATTTATGATCTTGAAAAAATTATTTTAGGATATTGAAAAAATATTTCAAAGTATTGAAAGGTACTAAAAAAAATACTTTAGGATGGTGAATACTATTTTTCAAAGAAAAAAAAAATGAACATTGCATATTTTGCACCAAAACCGTACTGTTTCATAGAAAATGACGACAGTGGAGCATAAGGTAAAAGGAGGAAAGCCGCATCCTGAGGTGGCAACGCTTCAATGGTGGTTTCAAAATGAAGAGAGAAGGGATGGAGAGAGAAAGAAGGAAGGGAGGGGTAGGTTAGGAATTTAATAAACCTAAACATTTTTATTTTTTTATTTTTAAAAATAATAAATTAATAAATTATAGTCT
Organism: Acacia acuminata; assembly: GCA_019022655.1. Classification (NCBI taxonomy): domain Eukaryota; kingdom Viridiplantae; phylum Streptophyta; class Magnoliopsida; order Fabales; family Fabaceae; genus Acacia; species Acacia acuminata. Next base: position 1,952,377 of record JAFJYI010000013.1, read on the forward strand.
TTTATGTTACTCAGGCATGGAAATCATTTTAGTTTTAAATTTGTATTAAATATTTGAGCCTTAATTGGGGCGTAGAAGGCCCGAATTAGCCCGAAAATACGATTCCACAACTTTTTTAGGCTCGATGATGAGCCTTCATAATTAAATGGACATTAAAGCCTACTTATATGCTAATATTTTAATAAATTAATATTTTAAATCATATTAATTAAAAATATTTAATATTTTAAACTTATCAAAACTTATATAAATTTATCTTGAAATTATAATATAAAATGAAAAAAATAAATATTATCTTATTTATATGATATAAATATAATTATTTTCAATTAATATGATTTAAATTATTAATTTATCAAAATACTAACATGTTTGGCTTTCAAGATCATTTAAGCCTAGCCTATGTACATATTACTTTAAAATTGTTAAGTCATTATTTTTATTAAGTGAAACGGTGTTAACATTAGGGGACCAAACGCTAAACTTTACAATGCTATTGGCCACCTTAAAATAATAGCCTATTCCCAAACATGCCATAGTTGACTACCACATTAAGTTTAAAATCATTTGAATCGGAGTAATCTAATTGGTTAGAGTATAAATGAGTTCATACTCTGAGAGTATCAAAGTATTTCTCATAACATTAATACTGACTAATTTATATTAGGATTGTTCAATCTCTCAACTCAACCCAATTTATAAATTATACAATCACCTCACATGGAAGCATTTATTTCAAAAGCGGAATACAATCCAACACTGAGGAAAACAAGCAAAACTTTAAGACCAAACCATTCTGTCTTTCACTACTAACATATCAGTTCCTTCTGTTTTCATTTTAAAGTAATCTAAAGTCCATTTCTCAAATGAGCATTCAATGAAATCATAATAACCGCCATGAATGAGCAGTTCTCCTTTTGACACCCTTTCTTCTATCCATGGATAGGTAAGTAGGTTCAATAAAGAATGGTTCAATGATTCCTGCATAAAATTCACTCAAATCGTTCAGGTTTCCTTTGATATTCTTAAGGAATTAACATTTTACAGACCAAAGAATTCTTTTAGAAAGAAACTTATTTTTTAAACTAGAGGAAGTAATAAATTGCAATAACCTCCCTTCCCCTTTATAAATACTCCCTCAGGTTCTATATATAAAGATAAAGTTGACTTTTTTGGAGATATTAAGAAAACTAATTAAACTACTTTAAAGTATTTATGTTTATCATTTTTTCTTCAAATTATTTTGTCTAACTTATAAACTAATACAGAGTATATAATATAAATACACAACATATGATATGATTAAATAACTTATTAAACTTCTTTAATCTCTTCAAAAAAAAAAGTCAAATCTGTCTTATATTTAGAGCCAGAGAGAATACATCCATTAAACCAAACACTACGCAAGTAATGTCAACAACATGCACTATGATACAAGTATCTAATTCTGACTTGTAAAGATTGAGAGGGAAACAGGGAACAGAGGATAGAGAGATAACAGGATTCAAGGAGAAAGAACAGAGGAGAGTAAAGAGCGAGAGAATAGAACAATCTATAGAATCAAATGACCAGAGGCTTACACAAAGATTTAAATGGGTCCTACCCATTTAAATATGCAATAGGAGAATTCCAACCACTATATTCTAACTATAACTGTTATTTATATTCGGTATGATTATATCACAAAGTAAACTGCAAGCTCAGATAAAGGAGGAGAGTTGTGTTAGGCCCTTAACAGCCAACATAAAACTCTATTGAATCTTATGACATGAGTCAAAGAAGAAATTGTTGTTGTTTTTTATTATATAACACATTACATAATAGTCATTGAGCCTTATCACCTAGACACCGACTAACTTTTCAAATATATTATTTACCATGAGAATGAACACAATAGACATTATATACACATTAACAAATAAAACAATTAGACAATCTAAACTAAGTCATTCACCTCAACATGCAAGAGCAAATAAATGTATAACAACAATAATAAGATCTATCTCACTAAATGAAGTCAGTTAATTGCACAATGTCATTAAGATCTATCACCAACTAACTATTAAGATATATGATAAGACATTAGGTACTATATGAATACCTTATAGCAGATAGAAACATTATCAATTATAAATGTACCTTCTCACAATGCCTGCACTGCTGATCAAAGTCAAGGCCAGAAGCAGCAGTCTCAGTTTTTATTCTGGCATTTTTTCCAGCAACAACCCAGCTTTCCAAGAGGCTAGGGAATAAACGTAACCAAGTAAGAACATGTAAGGTAAAATTTCTATCATAGAATTACAGTAATGAACATTGATATTATCTAAGTTCAACCTTCCACTTGCATTGTCTTGCATGCTCATAAGAGCACGAATTCCCCCACAGCAGCTGTGACCAATAACTAAGATGTTCTCCACCTACAGTAAGAATAAGCTTTCATAAAACTATTGTTCTCATAACAGAAGGCTATATATATATATATAAAAAAAAAAAAAAAAAAACTGAAAAGTCCTACAGATGCATGACACAAAGTCACAGACCTAGGCTATAAGTTTTATTATACAACGTATGGCTTAATGTTATAGTTCAAATCCATGTATGTCTCAAGCTTAATAAAAATTATGGGCAGTTGACCTAACAATGCTGCTACTGTGATATATTTTTGAGAAAATTCCAAGAAAATACCACTTAAACTTCAAAATCTCAAATAAGTGATTTCCCAACAAAATGAATTGACAATTGCTTTATTGTTCTTATTAATCCCATTACTATTGTTATCAACAGAATTTTAAAGTTCGAGTGGTATTTTTCTGTCATTTTCCCTATATTTTTCCCCTGCTCCATTTCCCATATTGAGCTCAAAACTTGTCACCCAAGCAGTCCATTGAAGATATAACACAAGATCAACCGGTTTTATAACTACAAGTCTCATTTTCTTTCTCTCATCCTAGTCTGTGAATAGCCTATAAGAATAAAATGAATTCATAATCATAGTTATTCAACATAGTGGATTTTAAGGTTCTCAATGAATTCTGTAATGAACTTAGATATCTTTGCAGCTTTAAGAAGTGCAAAAGTAAATAACAAATGGACCACAGAAACAAAATGCACAGAGATAAATGAATAAAACCATTGAAAGCTAAAGAATTCATTGGCTATAATGTCTTACTCTAAGTGTGGTCACAGCAAATTCCAGAGCAGCATTTGTCTCTGTTGGCCCATTCTGCATCAAAAAATATGGGATCAGACTTTAGAAATAGAAGGCAGGGTCTATCTGGGTTTGGCTATGGTCCTCTTCGCTTAACATCCTCTTCCCATCCTCTTCTTCATCTCAGCCATTGGATTGAAATCTCGACGGTTTAGATCTAATAATTTATAAAAATATTATTTTTTAATAATTTTTTAATATTTTATTAATATTTTTATAAATCATTAGATCGAACCGTTGAGATTTCAATCCAACGACCGAGATGAAGAAGAGAGAATAGTAAGGAAGTGAATCATAGCCAAACCCGGGTCTATCTCCCCACACTGCATCAACAATACTAGTTCGATGATGTAGGCAAATACCTCAAATGGAGTTACCAAATTAGCAACATTCCGAATCATGAAAGCTTCCCCTGGTTGGAATCCCAGAATATTTGATGGGCAAACCCTAGAGTCTCCGCAAGCGATGACCATAAACTGTTCTTGTACATGTTAGTCAAGAGAAATTAATTTCACAATAAAAAGTGAAGCAATGGTCCAAAAAGACTTAATAAAAACCCATAAAGCAAAACACAATTAAATGCTTAGTCAAAATGGTGGGGGAAGACACAGGGTAATTACCTTTGGTAATTGAACCTGGGCAAGATTTTGGAAATGTTCCAAGTTTCCCCTGCCAAAAAGCAGAAACCAATCTTGAAGAATTTTATTCCTTTTTTGAGAACAAGGCAATACCAAAACAGAGAAACTTACATGTATTTATTCTTTTTAAAACTTAAGAACCTGCCCTTCAGATCATTAAATAGATCATGCCCCTTTTCAGCTTCTGTCACAGTTTCTTGATTGTTGTTTTCCTGTTGCTGGGTGAATCCAGAAGGCCCCATGGAAGCCTTCAAATCAAAAGTTTTATTGCTCCTACAAACATAAGAAAAGGTACCGAGTGATACAACAAAACGGTTTTACTGGATTTCATCACCATAAGAAAAAAACACACTGTTATTCTAACTTTTACTTGAAAGTGTTGATTATAAAATCCACAGATAAGTATAATTAGAGGGTCCATTAAACCACAAAAAATTAAAATTGAACCATGAAACACCATAGGATCACATTACACACATCAGTATCCAATATAGAATAGTGATTAAAAGTTTTGGAGTTATCAAACAAGCATAGATCGCTCAAGTAAAACATGACCAAACCAAAATCCATATAGGAGACACACCAAGCCCTCTACTAATAATCAATCCAAACTTTTTTACAATTTAAAATGAAAAAAATGGTAAACAACAATCAAGACCTCTTCTAATAATTCCCTCCCCAGTGATTTGAAGTCATAGAGCTATCTCTTATATTCAGACTAGTATAACGACTGTCACAACCAAATAGCCAGGGGATTAGTTGAGAACAACCATTCCAGACATTAATAATTCCTGTTTAAATGGATATAAGGAAGTTAACAGTAAACAATCTAACATTAACAGTTTCACTTTAAGTAGACACCAAGAGAAAGTTGAGCACTCACCTAAAACCCTTCAACAATCTCAAATGGGTCAGCTCGCTTTTCCGTGATTCCAGCTTAAAGCTAAAGATCTGCCACAGCAATAGTTATCTAATTAGCTCATTCGCAAAATCTGAACAAAATGGCATCAAGGAGATAAATCATACAACACAACAGAAATACCCTTGAAGCCCTCAATGTAGCTCCACGAAGCTCAATGCAGGAAGAATTGAAGGGTAAGGGTAAAGAAAGAGGCTTGGAAATGGAAACAAAAGGGTCACCTGAAACCGAATTGACGAGCAGAAGCAGTCATATCAGAGAGCTCAAACAAAAATGGATTCGCTTCTCCTTTAGTACGGATTGAGAATTGAATGAAACAGTCATGGCAGAGGGGGAATTATTTTAAAGGGTGGGTAAAGTGAAGTTTGGCAGGAATGGATCAGGACGCATCTTCTAGTCTGAGTCGTCTCCAACAAAAACGGAGAAATCTAATAATTGGAGAGGGATAAAGAAGAGGAAAAACCGAAAAAGTTGGAAGGAAAGAGACTTTATTATTCTTTTTGCACCGTAGCTACTTCATTCACCACAAGTTCATCAGAATGCCGTGAAGGTCGCTTTTTCCTTTATGGGGTAGTGAGATTCTCCATTTCGGATTACCCCTCTGGTCAAACCCTCTCAGGTACCTCTCCTTGTTTTTGCTATAAAGCAACAACTAATAATTATATTTGATTTTTTTATAAGGCATTTATTTATTTTCAAAATGTATTAATTATTTTTTTAGATATGCTCATAATTAATAAAGTAGTGAGTAAAATTAATAATTAATATAATATGAGAGTTTAGTACAATTAGTAAGGGTAATATTGAAAGTACTTAAATTTTAAAACAATTTTATTAACTTTAATTGTTCCTACTGGTTTGTGGGAATTATTAGTTGGTACCTTATAATAAGGATCAGAAGAAGTACAAGACAAACAATTTCTTCAACAATTGATCACTAAATTCTAGAGCTGGGAATCAGTGCAGCTGGTACTTTTAGGCAAGGTAAGAAAAAATATGTTTTTCAAGATCAGGCCCAAGAACATGCAAGCCAAGACCAACTTTAGAGGTCCGTAAGCCTTTTTTCTAAATTTAAACTATTTTTCCTACGTTTTTAAAAAAATATAATTAGTATATTACAATAATTACGGTTCTAATTTATCAAATAAATGATGTCAATACTAAGGTCTAAACAACACAAATCATGCAACAAATAAACAAAGTATGTAATTCATAATCAAAAGTAAACTATTATCCACCAATAACTCACACAAAGCATAAGAAACTTATCACAAAACAACATGAGTATGATTACTATCATTTTCGTCAACCGTCAGCACCTCAGCAGAGAGGAGGACTTCGCGAGTTGAAGCAGTGAAGCACTGATGGTTTGATGTCATGAATCTGTGATGCACTAATGCGTGACTATGTGTGCGCGAGGTCGAGACAACGATTCTAAGGTGAGAGGCATGAAATGAATGACAAAAATGAGTGAGACTGTGAGAGTGACTGAGTGAATACTGGGCAACGAAAGACAAATAGCTTCCTTCACAGTTAGACTCTCTCAGCACGGGCTTGTAGGCAACTGCCAATTAGGCAAGTTAAAAAAAAAAAAGGTGTAACAGACATAATATGGCCAACCCTTTTAAGCCCTCGACCTTACAAGGTTATCCTTTTTAGGCAGGACTTATTTGAAGACTCTATTTTATAAGTATGGCCCCTAAAAAGCCAAAGCTTAAACAAGCTAGCCAACCATACATTTCAGTTCCGTTGTTATACTTAGTTTTTTCTCTCTCCAATCCACATCATACTACACCTCAACGAAAAATAAGAAATGACGATTAAATTATTTAATACTTTTAAGATATAATTTTTTCACTTTTTATTTGTATTGAAAAATATGTTTAATTACATTCAAAATGTTATTTTAGATGGAAATAAGATACAATGAGTGGGCAAAGTTGGAAAGTGAAAATTAAACACTTTGGGGGGAGCACGTGGCTACGAACCACGGTGTCAAAGGTTCGAATCCCTCCTCGCCCACCACCAGCCAGAAAGGGAAGGACCTTTCCTTCTGGGGGTAGGAAAATCATGGACAATAATTAAACAAAAAGTTTCTGGTTATGTTTTTCTTTTAGAAATTCTCTATTATTTTTCCCCCATTTCACCACCCCAAGTACTATTGAGGATCATGTCATAAATTTCTAATTATTGGAACCCATTATTTGTTTTGTTTTTTTCCAACAGAACCCTTTCTTTGTCAAATAATTTGCAATTTTTTTTACGGTAAAAAATACATATGTGTTTTTTTAAAAGTGTACCTAACACTAAGTATTTTTTTTTTTTTTTTGTGTGTAAAAGTGACTATGTGGTTACAAAAGTAGAGTAAAAATACTCATTGACCATTAGTTTGACTTTTTTGTATTTTTAAGGCCAACATGAACGATGACTCGGTTAAATTTTATCCTAGCTGTCAGCGGAGAATATCAGAAAATTACAGAAAAGAGCTCAGATAGTTTTGAAAATTATAGAAAGGTGGCAACGACGGCGATGAGGTGCAGATGAGCGGCCCGATGGGTAAGATTGGGATTTGGATAGAGAAGGGAAATTGGAGAGAGGGTTGAACTATAATTTTCAAAATATCTATGCTCTTTTCTGTAATTTTCTCCAGTTTTTTTACTGCCACTTGAGATAAAATTTAACTGGATCATCATCGATATTAACCTTAAAAAATTCAAAAAAAAAAAAAAAAAAAATCAAAATAATGGTTAATGAGTATTTTTGCTCCACTTTTGTAACCACATAAGTCACTTTTGTACCTAAAAAAATCACTTGATATTTGGTGCACTTTAAAAAAAAATCATATGTGTATTTTTACATCATGAGCTTTTTTTTATAAAGTTGAAAGCATTGCAAAGTAAAAGGAAATATAGATTGAAACATGTAAAGTAATTTGCAATCTTAGTTTGTTCATGAGAAATATATTGGCATTTCACTTGTCATTAAAAAGGGGAATTATATTTCCGAGAAAAGGAGAATTAAAATAAGCTTTTAAAGAATATATTTAACTGTCTAAGAAGTTTTAATGATAAACAAGGTGTTATCATTTCTCACACTTAAATTTGTCATTACATGTTCTTTTGTTGACATTGAAACTTTTCATAATTAAGTCTCTTCCTTTTGACCTCATTATCTAAAAAACATATGCCATCCTTCCATTAAAAAAATTATTTTGCAATAAAAGAATAACAAATAAAAAGAAAACTTAAAATTTAAGGTGTCCAGAAGTTTCTTGCTGCACAACCGTTTATAAAAGAAAAAATAAATATATAAAAAGATGAACCTCTCTCTATTCGGAATATACAGATCAGCACAGCACTATAAGAGGAACACAATGAACAGGGTCCCTTTTTCTGGCCCCATATGACATTAAAGGAAAAACACAAAGGGACGTTGAAGTTTTGTTACAAAATTTAAACAGATTAATGAGAGTTTTCTTTTTAACCCAACAATGAGGTCTCAAATCCCACATATTAGATTGTTTGATTATCACCTTTATCTAAAAAAATTAGATGAACTAAAGTAATAATGTTTTTCTTTTTGTTTAACTGGGACTATTATTTATTTTGTCTTTTTTGATATAAAAAATTTTAGAAAGGAGTTGGCCACCCACAATCCCCAAGGCTGGAGGCCAAGCCCCATGAGCAAGATACCGGTCGGAGAGTACACATGTCTTCATCTCTACTTACGAGATCGCTTCTAGACCTCAGGATGTCTCCGTCTTGACCAACTAACGGGATCAAACCCCTCCTTTAAGGTGAGGAAGTCCGATCCCACTACCATCTATGCAAGAACGAGGGGTTATTATTTATATTATTTAAAAGCATGTAAAAAAAAAAAAAAAAGCATGTAAATAATTATTTATATTATTAATTATTTAAAAGCATGTAAAAAAAAAAAAAATTTGGGTCACATTATTTTGTTATTCTTGTAAATAACTGCCCTCTACCTGTTGCACTTGCAGCCCAAGAGTCCAAGACCCTATTGGTTTATGTCAGCATTGGATCAAGCTTTCTCTTGCTTTCCTCTTTTATTGTTTTCTTTTCTTTCTTTCTTTTTTTTTTCCGGGTGTACAAGGTCCAAGTGATACGATACCATCACAATAAACCAAATTCAAAACCCACTTATTTTCACACAGATTGATGAATTCTAAGAGCTGAGAGGCCCATTCAAATTCTAAGTTTGCATCAAATTTTTTTAGGATTATTCAGAAACATGGTTCATAGTTGCCCACGTCTGCATTCTGTAACGGATAACTGTGTGACAGTGAAACTGAGTGCAAGAAAAGGAAGTCACCATAATCAAAACAATGAGACAAAAATAACATTAATATTAACCGACTAAATGAAACTTGAAAACTAGTGTGGAGATAGAGCAAACTCTTTCACGTTCTGAGAGGGTTTGGGTTCAGATTGGGATCACTTGCCTCCATCATGTATCAAAAGAAACAAACAATCAACTTCCATAGACAATGAGATTCTGAAACAAGTCAAGAAAGCAGTAATTTTCACATCATGTATCAAAAGAAACAAACAATCAACTTCCATAGAAAATGAGATTCTGAAACAACTCAAGGAAGCAGTAATATTCACATCAAATGATGGTTGGAAAGAGGATCTTCCAAGGCAATTCTGGGATGAATGATTCCAAAAACTAATCCACAAACTGATCCTGTTTCTTCCCTTTCGCCCTTGTTTTCCCTTTCCTACACTGATTTTGTCCTTACAATTTGATCGTATTTTGGCTTGGACCACTTTTTTTTTTCTTCTCAATTCATGCACACAAGGACCAGTCTCCATTCAATATATAGGCAGAAGAAAGCATATTTTCATATGATGAAAATAAAAAATATAAGCCGTACTTTTTACAGTCATCGAGTTTCTTCTTTTTATAAATCCTATAGATCTAATACTGCAGAATTCACTGCATGAGTATATATCATAACATGCACAGGTAAGTGATTCAGATTGCAGAACCACTATTTAACACATCAACATTTTCTAGAGAGCAATAAACAATCCGAATCTTAAAAGCAAGTAGCCAGGTCCCAATTCAAACATATACCCCACATTCTTCAAAGTGAATGGTGTTATAAAGTAAATGGTGTTATCAAGCCAATTCATGTGTAAACTGAAAAATGCTCCACCATATGACCAAAGAAACTACATAAGAAAGCATGCTTCTCTCTTTCGCTTTGAGTATAGGATGGCAGAGCGAGTCCTTAACCTTAGAATAGTCTTAACAGGTTTAAAGGGTACCCATTAGATTCCACCGTTGCTTTTTTAAAGAACATTAACTGTCTTTTTGCCTGAAAGAAAGCATGCTTCTCTCTTTCGCTTTGAGTATAGGATGGCAGAGCGAGTCCTTAACCTTAGAATAGTCTTAACAGGTTTAAAGGGTACCCATTAGATTCCACCGTTGCTTTTTTAAAGAACATTAACTGTCTTTTTGCCTGAAAGAAGGTAAAAAGGATAATGAAGAAAGGAATAGATAGTAGTAAACCAAAAAGATGCTTCTTCCAATCCGTTTCAGTTCCAGGACAGGCAAAACTCAACAGACAGATATAAGAAAACAAATGCTGCCGCCAACAATACTACTACAACAAAGGAAAACACATGTATGCATTAGGAAAATAATTCATATAAACTAGATTAGCTATGAAGAGAACAACAGCTAAACCACAAAATACCAAATTAAAACAACAAAACAAATACTGCAGCCAACAACACATAAGTTATCAGCTATAGAGACAGAGTGATGCTTCTTGAGGGGAATGGCAATCTAGCATTTCAAAGCACCAATAAGGCCATTGACGAGCTAAGATACATATAAATCAATGACTTATAATGGAAAGCATAATGAGGTTAAAATTTTATCTCCAAACGAAGCCTTCATGGTGCAGTAGCAAGAGAGTATGCGACTATTAAACAGAACAGTGCAACATACATCAGAAAAGGGGATCCTAAAATATTTCAAGATGAAGTATGCACAAATTGCCGCAAATTATTATAAGATTAACCGGAAGATCGATAATTCGCAGTACCTGATGCTACAACACTTACAAGCATGATGCATACAACTATAAATAACAAAATCTACAACAGGGGGAGAAACAAAATATAGTGGCGGCTTTTAAATACTAGTGACCCTTAACCTTGTCGTCTGCCACGACATTGAGAATGGGCAAGCTGTTAAGGAATTCATCAAGACCCTCAAAAAATGCATTCCCTTCTATATTCTCCTCAGGATTTCCAGCCACATTACCATCTCTCACTGCCGGAGCCGGCTCTTCCACCTCATTACTAAACTCCACATTCAAATCCAATTTCCCCAGGTTCCCTGCACCCCTTCTTCTCGAACTACTCACAGCCTTTTTACTCAACTCCGCCCTAGCGGTGTTAGGCACACCAGACCCACCACCTTCCCCAACCACACCATTTTCTAAATTGGCATGTCCTGTCCCACTCTGGCTCCCTCTCCTAGTTCTCTCAGAAAATGCCCTTCTACCATCACCACCACTAGCATTACCAGAATTTTTCCCTTTGTTCCTAGCCCTCTTCTTCGCCCTCTCAACCCTCGCCCCCCAATCAGCATCATCTGAATCGTCGTCGCTAGGATCAGAAAGTTCAATGAATGCAGCAGCAGCATCATCATCATGATAAACCCAAGGTCCTCTCGCAGATTTTACTCCTCCCCCTCCTTTCAAAGGGCATGCAAACATTGCAGAAAATGGGTTCCACTTGGAATTAGTCCCACTTATATCTTTGAAATCCCCTGAAAACCCTAACGGGAAAAACCCCCAACAGCAATAATACGAATCTTTCCCAGCCATCGGGGGCGTCCGTACCTTCATCGCGTGAAATCCCCTCCTACAGCTCTGGCACCTTAGAGTACAGTCCTCGTACAACGTCGGGTACTCATACATCACGTAACAGTACGGGCACGCCGTCCAGAAACTCGAACCCGTTTCAGACTCCACTGGGTCGCTCGTCCGAGCTTGTGTCGTCGGCTCCGTTGCCGCAATGTTAGGGTTCGGCCTTTGCTCCCCGGTTCCCGCTCTATCTTTCGGCTTCGGACCTCTCTTCGCCGGACTTTTCTGCTGTTGCCGCTGGACTGGGGCTGGATTCGGTGTCGGAGTTGGGTTCGGAGCCGGGACCGGGTTCGGCACGTGAACCGCTGACGCCACCGGAACAGGCTGCGGGGAAGGGGCAGCAGGAGGAGGAGCAGTGACCAATCGCAGCTCGTTGTCGTACATAGCCTTCTTAGCAGGATTGGAGAGTACAGACCACGCGTCATGCACGAGCGTGAACGCATGGCTTGAAAAAGCAAAAGGGTTACGGTGCGGGTCGAGGAGGAGAGCGAGACGACGGTACTGAGAAGCGATGTACTCGATGTTATGAGTGTAAGGAAGAATCTGGAGGATGCTATACCAGTCATGGAGGCCATTGATCTGAGTCTCACCGGAGAGGAGGGTATCGATGACGGCGAGGAGCAACTCAGAGGCGTCAAATGTAGGATCGGATTCACGAGCTCGAACAGCAAAAGACCTAGCTCCGTGCAGATCACGTGCGCTGAGGAGTTTATTGGCTGTGTAGAGCCACCGTTCAGCTTCGGCTCTGCTACCACTATTGTCCATTTTTCTCGGCAGTGGTTTTGGCCTTTGGGGCTTCGATTGACGCTGTTTGTGAGTGATGGTGGGTTGGGGGTTTGGGAGGAGAAGGGGAAGACTGGAGAGAGAAAGAGCTTGAATTGGAAATGACGAGAAAGGATAGGTAGGGAGGGGGAATTTACGGGGACTGAAGATAGGGAGGGAGGGGAGGGTAGAAGGGCATATTGGTAATTGAAGCTGTGGGGATAGGGGTTGCTGATGCAAAACACTGCCACATTTACCACATGAGGATCTGTGTAAGAGAGAACCGAATGACGCGAAGTGAAGTAGGTTGGATCCTCCAGTTCAGTGACTCAGTGTGGTGACCGTTGACTTATGGGTTGCTGGATTTACCATTAGTTCCTTCCAAGTCCAACCATGTTTTGTTCACAATTAAAAAAATAAATAAATTTTATTGATTATATCTTAAAATTTAATACAACCTTTTGGTTATAAATATAAAATATAATTGAATTTTTTAAAAATATTAATAAATTTAAATAAATTACTTAACCATATAATATATTATATATTTTTATATTATATATCAATTATGTAAAATAGTTCAAAAAAATGATAAATATAAATATTATAAAGTATTTAATTTACTTTTTTAATCTCTTAAAAAAAAGTCAAAATTTTTTTTATATATTTAGAATCAAAGCAAATAATTTTTTTAATTTTAATTTAACCTTTATTTAATATGATGATATGATTATTTCACAAATTTCCAAGTTGATTAGAAGATTAGGAGCATCTTCCTCTCCTCCAGCATCAATGCCCAATGGTGGTCAGCCATGGCGGAGCCTCCACCACCGCAACAATTTGACCACCGTCTGAAGGCTTTCTTCCACATGCACCACTACAGAGGTCAATGGATCCATTTGGATAGCCCATCGTAGAGAAACTTGAAAACCTTGATAACAAGGGGTCGGGTTTTTCTTATACTATTTTCTCATTATCCTTCATAATCTTTTAATTATATTTGTTTAATTAAATCGAAAAGTTAAAAATAAGCCACTGAGAGGAGATTCTCTCATTATCTCCACTAGTTCCTCCTGCTTTTCTATCTAAATTTGTTAGTGTTTTAATACTCAAGTTCTAAATTGCCTTTGTTATTAGGAAAAAAAAAAAAAAAAAAAAAAAAAAAAAAAGAGTCCCCTATGTATCTAGTGCGCATTTGATATAGTATATTCAAATTAAACTTACAAGTTAAATTTTAATAATATTTTTCGAAATTAAATATTTTTATTTTTGAAAACCGAATATCTTTCATCTAATTTGGATTTTATTGGCGCACGTGGCGCAGTAGATATTTACATTTTTAAGTATTGGTAAGAAATCTAAAATATAAAGCGACAATTTTAAGTTAAAATTTAAAGAGAGCCCTTTTATCTTTGTTAATAAAAAAAAACAAATACACCACAATTTTATTTTATATATGGATGGCAGAAACTCTCATTACCTTTAAACAAATTATTTGATTTTTGATTTTTAACTCTTAACAATACTCTTAGTAAGACATTAGCCTTTTATACTGAAATTAGTTCTGATATAAAGAAAACAAACATGAATTACAAAAAAATAATCATTGCAATTTTGAGGACAAATTATAATTTAATCAGTAAAGCATGTTAAGAAATTTTATTTTCTGTGAAAAACAAACACCACTTTTGATCAGAAGTTTCTATAAAGCAACCAAACTGAAAAGCGATTTTTTTTTTTTTTTTTTTTTTTTTTTTTTTTTGATAAAAACTGAAAAGCGAATTGTTCAGTCCTTTTTCCCATACTTTCGTTTCACCTCCTTTGGTGAACACACCACACGGTAAAGCTAGTCTTAAAAGTCATAAAGAAGTAGAAGATTTTTTTTTTCTTTTTTTTTGTTAAAAAAACTATTTTTCACACAAACTTATTTAGGCCCATTATACTAATGGTCCGTATTTCTATTGTTGGCCCATTAATACATCGGCTGTTCGCCTACATTTGTATGTGAGGGGGGAAAATTAATTAAACCCATATATCAAAAAAAGAACTTAATTAAACACAGGGAGATATTTTTATTTTTGCTTAACACAATCTTTGGTCTCTCAAATTTACTCTCATTTTAGTTTTGATCCTTTAATTTTTAAATTGGGTTTTGGTCTCTTTAGTTTTATTTCATTTAAAACATTGGTTCCTATAACTCAATAAAAATTTAGACCTTGCCTTTAGAGAAACCAAAACCTATGATCTAAAATTTGAGTGACTAAAATCAAAATGTAGATGAGGGATCAAAGATAGTATAAACCCTTTATTTTTTTTTATCATCAAATGTTTATTTAAGATGTGATAATAATAATATGATAAGTATATGCTTTTTTATTAAACATCATTGCATATTACCAACAATGGCCCATGGAAAAATGGGATCATTTCCACCGCTATGACCATGTTTTATATATATATATATATATATAAAGAAAAATAATATTACTTAAATGAAAAAGATTATAAACTACCAAAACAAATGCTACAAACAAATTGATGAAAATAAGTGAAATAAATAGACTGTGAAATAACATGAATAGGCTTCATATTGAAAATCTTTTGTGAGAGCCACTTTTTTATGCAATATGATGCTATTTACTGAAAATCGGTCCAGTGGAAACACCAAGAATGCCTTGTTAACATAGATTATAACCAAATGAAGATGTCCAGATGTTTCATGAATCTGAGAGTTAGTGATATAAAGTAGAGCATAGTGATCTAAATTAGAGCAACCCTCAAATATCTAGTATGAAACGAAGAACCTGGATTCCCTATTCTACCATGAGAATTGAATAAGAGGAGAACATTGATAGCAAATATAGCATTCATAGAAGTGACTAGTCATCTAAGTGGTGCATAATGATATACCATTGAGTCAAAATAACAGTACTCACATGATTAATTGGGAAGTATCTTGTCTTGATGATCATATTGTTGTAAAAAGTTATAAAAAAATTACCGACGGAATTCCATCCGTAAATGTCTATCAAAACCCATAATCACAACTTTCAGTTTCCAAATTGCTTGAGCCCTAGCTCAATGTTGCTAGATTCCATCACAGGGAGGAGACAATTGCAGAGCATAGCTTGCTCTTCCGCTTCAGGTCGTCCTCTCTCATCTCTATTCTCTGTTATTTTACTTCTCGCATATCACAATTTTGGTTTCCCTCTCCTCCTTCAATGCTCTTAGTTCGGCCTCTACCCCAATTTTTGCCACATCATGTATGATAGATCATGTTTTAATTTTCTCTTTTGTGTTTACGGTTCATCCATACAAGGGCTTCTTCCCCCAATTAGGACCGTATATCTATCCCACGACGTTTAGGGTTCACTAGCTTGATTCAAGCTGTTCATTCAACTAATTTGAGCTTCAATCTTTACTTACGTTACAAGTTCATTCAACTGTTCTGATTCTTGTAGATGAGCCAAGCAGAGAAGAGCGTTAGGCATTGTTGCAGAGAAGAGCATAAGGCATTTGAAGGTACTGTTATTAAGAATGCTGCTTGTTTTAATAGTTTTATTATCTTTCAATTTAAGATGTTGGTTCATGATCTCAATGCAACAATTTCATAGCCAATAACAAAATCCAGAGCCTGTTGCTACTGGGCCTCAACCACCTACCATCTGCCTTAGAGTGCAAGCAAGAAGAGGGCAAGCCACTAATCCCAATAGTATTGCGGTATTGCCAAACAGACAAGGCACATATATATTGGGGAAAATCCTTCTGAGGGCTTTTTTTGACAAAAACAATCCAAAAAGGGCCCTAACTTTTCGACAAAGATCCGAGAAAAGGGCCCTTTTCGGGATTAAATTTTGGTGAGTTGTAAATGAGACTGATATAGTTGTTAATCGGGACTGATATTGTTGTAAATCAGACTGATTTAGTTGTAAAAAAATTGTTGTAAATGAGACTGATTTAGTTGTTAAATTTTAATGCATTTTTTCCAGAAAGGGCCCCAGGGCCCTTTCTGGAATTGGCAGAAAGTTAGGGCCCTTTTTGGATTCTTTTTACCAAAAAGGGCCCCTATAAGGATTTTCCTATATATTGCCCTCTAAGTTTTAAAACTTGATACTTTTTCTGTTGAAAAGTTTTCTCCTTTAAAAAATAAATGTAGAAAAAAATAAATTTGGACCATCAATGAGCACCCAAACTTGTTCCCTCCTTTAGGGCTTTTTTTTTTTTTTTTTTTTTTTTTTTTTTTTTTTTTTTTTTTTGGTGTTGACATGTAAAAAAGAAAAGAGAAGAGCTAACAGTGTACAACTATCTCTATCTTATTATAAGAAACACTTGAATTAGTGCTTGGTGGTAAGAGAGAATGCGATAGAGACTTCACCTGTGAGGATCTTATATTTAGCAAAGAGTGAGACCAATACTGATTTTATAAGGGAAGGTGGACGCAAAAGGAAAGCTATGTATTCAATTCATACAAGCAACTAGTGTAAAAAAGGCACAAGCTTATAAGTGGAGACAAGCAGAGAAGTGAGAAACAACTTTGGAATTAGAAATAGAATTAATGAATTGTGTGGCTGAACAAGATGAGTATAAACCGATAAAGTTAATGAGTTTCAACGCCGAGTATGCTTCCTCTTTGTTTATGTTTTTATTTTTTCTTAAACGTGAACAAGACCAAAGTTGCTTATACTAACATAAAGTAGGTCCATTTTTTTCATCGACTTTTGAAGGTTAAAGTGTAAATTTGCTCTGAAGATATTTACGAAAGAGCAATGTTACAAAAAATATTTTTTATGGTTATCAAACCTAGACCGGACTGGCTGGTTCAGATTGAAAACCGGTCATAAAACTAGTCCAGTAAGTCACCGGAATCGGAGTCAATTTTTTTTGACATCGATGCAAAAGAGAAACGACAGTGATGTCAACTATTACAAAGAGAAAAAGAGAGAGAGAATGGACGGACAGCTCCCTATTTGACATCCCTGTACGATGAAGACAAGGAACAGTATCCTATTCGTGTTCTCTCTCTCTCTCAATCTCTCTATGGTTTAGATGCGTTTCAAGGAAGATGATGACTCCACAATGAAACTGCGTCTCCTTTTTTTTTTTTCTCCGGTAGACACTGCGACTCCTCCTCCCTTTTTTTCTAGTGCTCATGCGCCTCCTCCTGTTTTATCTCCATTGCTCTTGTGCCTCTTGCTCCACACCTCTATTGATTAGTTAATAAATGACAAACTCATAGAAGGACGAGTTCTTAAATGAGAAGTAGATGTATGGAGTCGACTTGCACGCCTCATTCATGTCCTTTCACCTCTTAAAAGTTGTGCAATTTTGTCTCCCTTTTTCCTAATTGGTGGGACCTAATTAATATTATATAATAAATCTTAAATACTTAGCTATCTGATTTAGTTCTGGTTTGATTTTAATTTAACCTACTGATCTTTAACCTAATACCCAACTGGTCAAGTTTTAATAACTTTAGTATTTTTAGTCTCAACGTCTCTCGAAAAATTTTAAAACATCCAAATGTTGCCTCAATTTAATACTCACTAACGTTAACAGTTAATATCATTTTTTTTTTACCGAATTTGCTTGACTGTTAATCTCCGATTGCACCCAAAATACATCTTCTCTGATTTAGAGATAGAAGATGACCCAGCTCCTCTCCTAAACTCCTCCATGTTCGGCGTTTTCTTCTCTAGTCTATACAACTCCACTCTTGTCTTCCAACGGCGTCGGACTGCTCTATATCTGGTTTTGATGGCCCATGTGGCATTCATCTTCTTGTAAAAAAATTGAGTTGGCCAAAAAAATCCAAATCCTTCTATGTCATCTTACTTTAAATCTTAACAATTTCACCACAACCTTATCCAAGTTAAATTTAGTTGTTAGTTGATCATATATGTTAATATAGTAGGTCCACGGATCATTATCTACTTTATTTCTTATCCAAGTTGTAGTTATAAAGAGAGAATTTTTTTTTTTTTAAAAAATAAACATCCTTCATCCAAGAAAATCAAAAGGATAAAAATATCTTGTGTGATGAAAAGAAAATCAAAGACTCATCTATCTCAACATTATTGGGATACGATGGCGGAGGGTTTTTGATAGCCTTTCCTCGGCTATCTCCTTTAGTATGTCTTGCATCAAGTAATTGAATTTGTTTCCATTATTCTCTCGTGAACATGAGTTCCTCCTCCATTTGCAGCTCTTTTTTCTTTACTGTTGTTTCACATTGTCAGCTTAATATATTTGATCAACTAACGATCAAATTTAATTTGGATAACAATTAGCATGACGTTGTTACAATTTGAAAACTTAGAAGCGCAACATTGTTCTTGAGTGAAAAAGTTTTAGGTTTAATTTGCACCTTAAAAATGATATAGATGACATGTGGACTGCATCAACTAAGCAAATTTGGTCAACTAACAATCAAACTTAATATAAATAATGATTGGATGAAATTGTTATGATTTGAAAACTTTCGGGATGATGTTCTCCTTAAAAAACTTTCAGAACAACATTACTCCTACATAACAATTTCAAGATAAAAATGGGCTTTATCCCTTTATTTTAATCGAAAGCATTTATATGTTTTTTTTTTTCAATTATAATATGTAAAGTGTATATTCGACGTTTAGCCAAAGTAAAATGGGCACACATATGATTAGTATTTGTTATTTGATACTTAGTATAAGTAGCATTTATTTTGACAATAATGCACGATTGTACTTCGTTTCCTTTTATAGGGATATACGGTTTTTCGTACTTTAATTTTTTTGTTTTGGTTAGAGAATATATTTTCTTGACGCTTATTATACATTGGTCTTTCACAAAATTTGTGCATGTAATATTTAATATTTAAATACTACTCGTTGTAATTTTAGTTAATTATTATTTATATATATATATATTTGTTGATCTCATTTGTAAATTTTTTGAGATTAAGAAAAATTCAGATTACGCGTCATAGTGATCTTGTTTTTCCCCAGTTACAATAATGAGGAAGCATCGTATATATATTACACGCCTATATCCAATAATTTATACTAATAATTGATTAGATTATTAGATGCGTCAATTTATTTCAAATGAGATCCACCTAATAATTCATCCAGTAATAATGCATATTGAATATTAGATATCCACGTGGCAACTCACCCCTAACCTAACACATATAGGACCAACTCAGTAATTATCTCCAACAATAATTTCAAGCTCCTAATTTATTGCTACTTTCGCTTTTTTAAGAAATAAAATAAAATAAAATAAATACTTAGGCTTTGACACATAAATCAAGAAATATAACTACAGTATTTTTCAAAATTTCTCTTAACTTTGTCCTCTATGATAGGAACATGCCTATTCTACCTAACAATCTTTTAAAAGTCGAAATCCAACGAAAACGGATCATAATTAATGAAAAATTTATTTAAGAAATAAATATATAATAAATTTAATTGTCAACATAATAACACTATAATATATGAAAGTTTCAATGAAATAACATATACTGACTCAATTTCGGTTTAATTCCAAATTCTGGTTCAAAATGGTTTAACTTGGATCCAAACCTACCTCAACTATGAAAACAATCTTCTGGTTCAAAGCAAATTGTTAGCAAGTCCGGTTGATGATCTTATTATTTGAACTATCCAATCCAGGGACATGTTTTGATCAACCCAAAGAATTGACTTTTTTTTTTTTTTTTTTTTTTTTTGAAATCCCAAAGAATTGACATTAGAAGTAGTTCATTAATATAAAGATATGTATTTAATAGGGTAAAAAAAAAGTAATTAAAATTTTAAGACAAAAAAATTGATTATATTAAAGATAAACCTAAAAGAAATATATTTATTTATAAATAAATTTAATCATTTATTACTCATTCTTTCTTATATTTTCTATTCATTCTCTATCTTATACTCTTTTCATAAATAACTGCATATTTGAAAGAGACATTACATATTTTATCTATTTATTATTTTTAATTAATTTTAACCATTTGTTGGTTTTGCGCAATCAAAGGAATTGTTGTTTATAAAAAGAACCCAATGGAGTACCATGTTTAGATGTTGAAATTGTTGGAGTACCATGTTTGTTTGAAATTTGTTGGCTTTTAACCCACCTTGTCAATTCTTCCTTGTGCAAGATTTTAGGGTTAATGCTTTAGAATCATGATGTAATGTAGGTACACACTCACTTTTGTTGGGTGGGCTTAGCTTCAATTTTTGGTTTTTGTTATACTTGGAATCAGTATTAGGAGAGCGTCACGAGCATTTGCGGTAGAGTTAATGGGCTTTGGAGAAAAAGCTCAACGTGATGTGTTTGGGTTCGGCGTTAAGTTCTGGAGTTAAAGCTCGTAACGCTCTAAAAGCCCGTTAAGGAAAAAAAACTCCAGATCCACTTTTTCCAAAAAGCTCTCTTTTTGATGTGGGTCCCGCCACTTCTACCACCATCAATCCAAACACAAATCATTATCTATAACCCGACTTTTTTCCTACCGACTTTTTAAAGTCGATAGCTTTTCAAACCCACCATTCCTTAATTATATTAGTTCCAGTTACATATATAGTTACACCAACAAAATATTTCTATTTCCCCCACTGTATAAGTGTCTGGGTTCTCATTACATACTTTTTCCTTACATGTTTTTTAGGTGTTTATCCTTCTAATTTGAGGGCGTGTCATTTTTTTATTTAGATTAAATTATATGTGTATCATAAAATATTTATTTTACACTCAATATCTCAAATTATTTAATTTTTAATTTTGCATTTTTAGAAATATTTTTTCCGTAATACCAAGATCCTAGAAATTAATTAATTTAAGATATTAAGTTCAAAAAAATATTTTAGGATGCAAGTATATCATTTATCATTTAATCTAAATAAAATATATATATATAAATAAATGTCACACCCCTAAATTAGGAGGGTAAACATCTAAAAAGTATGTAAGGGAAATGAGAATTCCAAGAACCATTGGGATAAAAGTGGGTCGGTTTGGCAACTGTTTTTGGCAAGTGAATAAGAACAATAATACTATGCACCCACCAATGCCCACCTACATTTGACGCCATTTATAACTTTATGCTGCTGAGCTACACCTATATGGCTATATGTGTAAAGTAGCATTATTCTTTTGAGGCATTTCCCACGGTTAATTTTTAACCTATATGTTGATAATTATATTATATTATATTAATTCTATATAGATAGATAGATATAAAAATGTATTGAATCCACTACAAAGTGAACTTGATACATAACGTAAACATATAACAAAAGCATACACAATGTTTTGACATTTTTGTATGATTATTTATAAGGTTAAGGTGTGATTTAACAACAATTTTTTTTTTACCATGAATCTCTGGTATAATAAGTTTTGAAGGGTGTTGTAAAAAAAAAAAAAAAAATTTTAAAAAGGGTACAACTTTAATAATTCCATTAAATTGGCTCAAACATCTATTATGAAAGCTAAAGAAAGAATAAATAGGTCCCACATAAAAAATAGACCGATGTTTGGTTTAACTTAACATGATTGTTTAAATTGCACCATCTTAAAGAAATTGAATCTACTTCTGCATCCTTTAAAACTTAATTATGCCAGATGCTTATGATGAATTACTTCATTGTTAAAATGGCATCATCAGCCAATATCTAAAGGGTTTGGATTCTCTCAGAATCCTTTTTCTCCTTTTTTTTTCTCGCATCTAATCTCCACCCTCGATTTAAAAAAATAGATAGTCGATTTAATATTTTACAAAACTATTATTTTGAACATGAAAAAATAAACTTAATTGTTAAATCATGATCTAAACAATTTATACCTTTCATACAAACAAGATTAATAAAAAAAAAAATTTATAAAACACTATTATCATTGTTTTAGAAAATATCGATATGAACCGTCCATTTTTTTCATCTATGTAGAAATACGATTCTGAGAAGAAAATGAGAGAAGAGATTCTGAGGAAATCTGCTCCCCATATGTAAAAAGTTTTCATCACTCCATATCAGTGCGTGTTGTCTTCATAATTAATTAAGACGACATATCATTAATAATGCAAAAGTTTGTTAGCAAACCTCTCCTCCTAAGTTAGCCTATAAAAACCAAAGGGCAGGGTTCATGCCTCAACACCATAACCAAGTCTCAGACTTTCTTTCCCCTTGGGCTTAAAAATCTTAACTTTCTTCCCATTTCCCCTCATCTACCAGATTTCATACCCAAATGGCTTCTTCTTCTACCCGTTTGCTTGTCATAGCTCTCTTCATTGCTGTGTCTTTCTGCAGTTTTTGCAGAGTTGAAGCCATTGGCAACAGAAAGCTTCTGGCTCCATCAATTGCTAATTTTCCTCCTTTTCCACCGATCACTGAGTGGCCTGAATATAGATTGCCTCCATTCTTCAAAATTCCCAATACGCCGTTTGTTCCCAATGTTCCTTCCTTCTCCCCACCTGCCTCAACCACTACCACCCCCTGAGGGTAATTTGGTAATTTTGTGTTCCTCAGTGGAGTTTCCCATGGCACTCTCTAGCTTGCATGCATATTGGTCCAGACAAATAAAGGCTCTCGTACAAGCTTGCTCTTCATGTTTACTTCTCTGTTTGCTTTTCTTTTTTTCTCTGTATTGGTCATGCCGAACCTGCTTGTGTCCAATCTGTTTTCCCTGTTTCTCGTGTAACATTGTATGTGTATGAGAAGAGATATTGCTAATAATCTATAAATTTAGTGGATTTCATGTGCATGTGAAGCACCAATATTATAAAGTTCCTGGTTTAGCAGATAATAATCACAGTCATGTGCATGTGAAGCACCAATATTATAAAGTTCCTGGTTTAGCAGATAATAATCACAGTCTGATTCTAAAAGCCCTACAAGGGATTGAAAGACCTTTGAGAGTAATTGCCGACAAGTTTATAGAGAAATAATCTTATAGCCAGGACAAACAAATTCCATGAAGGCTTGCATATAATAATGCATGGACACACACAAGCACGATCCAGCCTAAAATCACTGAGAGTCCTACATTTTCCCAGCCAGGACTGGGATCCAGATCCCCGCCCCCCGGGGGGGGGTGTTGGGGACTTTTAAACTTATTGCCAAACATATACATAAATACGAGGGACCCAGCTTGATTGATGCTGAATCTGTGAGCATCACAAATGCAACATGGTTATTCAATTTTTATATTCGTTTTTTCTGTGATTCTCATGCTGAGATGTAGAAAAAGAGAACACTCTTCAATGTGCACTGGCTTACACATCATTAACAAGAACAGAACTCTGACATACCAGAGTTTAATACTGCAAATACGAGCTGCAACTTACCAATAGTTCAAGCATTTACATTGTAGTCAGGTAATGAGCTGAGCTTATTGTAATTCTAGCAAGTAGCAATAAAGGCCTAATATACACAGAAGCACCAGGAAAACTGTGCAACTCCATAAGAGACAGAACAGAGCATATCATGCACGGAGATTGATACTTCACTTTCGTGGTTATTATAACTAACTTTACAGCACAGAGCATTTCGTGCAGGGCAATCAAAGTTCCTATAATCAAAATTGGCGTATAGTGATGGAATGATAGTCAAGATACATACATAGAACACAAGAACATGGGAAAAATTCAAAATTTATTCATCAACAGTAAGTTATACAAACTGATCTAATATATCAGTCAACAAACGTCCAACCATCTCTGTCTTCGTTACATGACAAAATTCAAAGCATCTAGCTGCCTTCATATTTTGGGTCTGCTGTAACTAAATGATATGCTATAACCAATGCAAAAATGAAAATGCCAATGTAGTTGGCAATAAATCCCAAGGCCTTGATCATCAATCATCTTACTTCCTGGAGGAGATAAAAAAATTTAATCAGAGAGAATTAATCATCAGAATCAATAGCATGATAAATACAAATAATTTCATATTTTCAAGTATCATGGTGTCAGTTTCAATTCTTGCTGCATAAAAAATAGTCCAAAATAAACTGGATACCACCGACTCAAGACAGCACACATCAAACATCAAGGTCTAAAAGGGAAGAGAATATTTTGGTTTGAATGGACAACACAGTGTCGGCAAGAGTATAGTAACACGTGTCCAGTACAAGTTTAATCCAAAATTATGGCTTCACAAAGAGTAATAAGTAACCAGAGATATCATTTTCTAATGCAACATACAGAAGAGATAATGACATAAAAGTTTCTCAAATATTATACTCATCTTTTTAACATTTAAATCCTATTAAATTATTAAAAAATATTTTTTTTGAAAAAAATAGTTGCAAGTAATTTGAGAAGAACCATAAGCTAATCATTTTGAAATCTAGTTGGGCAGGGCGAGACCCCTGCCCGATGCCCAGCCCGAAGAATGAACGGGCTGCATTTTGCAGCCCGATGCCCAGCCCTGCCGATAAAAGCCCTAACCATTTTCGGGCTGGGCAAGGGCGGGCGGGCTTCCCTTGCCCAAGTAGTGACGCCTTGCCATGCTCTTTAAAAATTTTAGTTCACAGTTCACGGTAATTTCAAAGCTTTGGAGATAGTCAAGTATAATATAATATATTTAGACATAATAATATAATATATTTTAAATAAAATAATATATGTAGAACAATATTTATTTAAATATATTTAATTTTCCGGGCAGGGTAGGACCCCCTGCCCGATGCCTAGCCCTACTCACTTATTGGCCCAGCCCAAAATTGTCCAAATATTTTTTGGGCCACTTTTTTAGGGCTGGGCAGGGCAATTTTTTGCTCGGCTTGGGCGAGCATACTGGGCATCTGGGCACCATGCTCACCCCTAAGCTAATGAATGGTGCAACACTATAAAAAACTTATTTTTATACTGATGAATGCAGGATGCAAAAACCGAGTATTAAGTGGGGGTGAAAGTGAGATTTGGGAGAGAAATAAAAAAAGGACATCCAGAGAAAGGGGTAAAAAAAAAAATAAATGTGAAGTGCAAAGTGGTCATTAGTAGAATCCAACTTAATATTCATGTGACCCCTAAACTAATGGAAATCCCAAATCATTTAAAATGACCTAAGAGTTTAACATTATTAATACAAATATTATATTTTCCTCCCAGAATCCAAATATTTATTTCATATATCCCACCTTTCCATACCTTTTTCTATTAGAAACTAATTAAATGAGGTAAAACTATCAACATATCCACAATGAGGTAACATAGAAAAAAAAATATCAGCCACAGAAGTAAAATGAAGCAATACATAGGACTTACAAACTCACGTAAAACTCTTTGATTTACGAGAATAAAAGGTCAAAGAAACCACGACAGTTCATTAGGAACAATTCAAAACAGTAACTTAAGAACCGTTGGTATGCTATGATTGGTGATACTGATGAACTTATAACTAGATTTCTCAATAATCAGTTCATAAATCTTCCACTTCCATTCAGGTTCTTTCTTCCACAAACATTAACAGCCGTTAAACATTTTACACTAACAGTTTTTTTGGGCCAATTTTATGCTAACAAATGAAGACAACTTATTTACACTACATCAGTTAAACATATTTAACGATCATCGGTTGCTTTCAAGTGCGAGTAAATTAGCAGGCCGCCTAAGTTATACCAGATAAAATATAACCATGGGTCCAAACAACAAGGGAGTCATCTAGCAACATATCAAACAATAATTGATCTCAATGCAAGCAGAAGATTTTTCAAATGTCTTAATCAATGTTCCTCAGAATGTATCCGAAATAACGGATTTGGCTCCCCAAAACCAATCATGGATAAAACCCTAGAAATTGTTTGGCAAAACGCCCAAAATTCTTTATGGAAACAGACTAAGAAGATCCGTAACCGAAAGAAAGAAAGTGAATAACAATGTGAAGAGGATTGTTGAAGATGGCACCTTTAGTAGTTGAACAGATTTCTTCTGTGAGATCTTCCGAATTTTCTGCCTTTGTATTTTCGGCCCCTGGATCTTCAGCTTTAGAAATGGTTATGAACTTGTACATGTGAAACCAATTCGGGGGATCTGGACTATGGAGAGCACTTCCACGGTTCCACACCAAAAAAAAAAAAAAAAAAAAAAAAAAATTCTGTAGACCACCCCGGTGACAAATAAACGTCGTCGTTAGCTTTGAAATTTCTGGTTTTCAGAATTGTTTTTCAATGATTTTCCAAAAAAGTGGGTTTGACTTTTTTTTTTTTTTTTTTTTTTTTTGAGAATTTATTGAAGGGATAGGATATTGTTACTACCAATATAACTACCATTTTTCCATCGTTAGATCAAAATCTCATTTACCTTTATAATTTATCTCTCCTATTAAGATTCTGATCTAACGATTGGAAAAGTGGTAGTAACATTAGTAGTAACAAAAAAAGGTAATAATATCTTATCTTTATCAATATGTGGAATTATTAAATTATTTATTCATTTTTATCATTTTCTGATCAATTTTTATATGAATGACTCTATAAATAATTTAGAACTATTTCCAATTCCAATCCCAATCCCAATAATTATTCATAAAACAAATATTATTTTGGCCCTTAATATAAGATATATTTACTTAATTTGATTGTATTAAAGAAGTTAGTAAAATTAGTTAATAGGGTTTAAACTTCTTATGTTGCATGAGAAGAAGAATATTCCTAAACACACATGAAATAGTGGGACCAACACATATATATAATGCTTATTATATATATGTGTGGGTCTCACCATTTTATGTATGTGTGACATGAGAAAACACTTCTCCTACAATATGAGAAGTTTTTTTTTCCCTTAGTTCATATAGTATAACATCTATTGTTTAGAACACCTACACGTCTCTCTTAATTCTCACAAACATCAATGGGTAAATTAGAAAAAGATTGATGAATATAAAAACTATATCTTATATTTAAAATCAATATCATCCCTCCAAAATTATATATACCTATATATTTTATTTTAATTTAATATCTAAAACTTTTAAATTGATTCTTGGTAAATTAACCATGCCTATTCAACTAGTTAAATTGAACGTTTTTTTTTTTACCAAAAAAAAAAAAAAATTGAACGTTTTTAAAATATCCCTCTAATTGTAATGTTTTATACTACACCTGGTTCTAATTATAGGAACACTTTTATAGTGCAATTTGTATTAGAAAAGTGTTCCTATAATTAAAACCGGAGATAATATATTTTTATGTTACTTTTTAATAGAAAAACAATATAATCTGATCCATGATTATTAAAAAACTAGATATTATTTAAATTTTAAATAAGCATTGTACAATCATATCTACATTATATTCTTTTACAGGGAAACTATTTACAACAAACCATTTCACAGTTTGTGAATTTTTTGTTTTTGTTTTTGTTTTTGATTTTGCCAACATTTCAAATTTGGTGATCTGGTTATATATTTATAATTTTATACTAGTATTTTTTTTGATACTATACTACTCGTATTGTTTACAGTGATACATGCAATGCCAGGAACACACGGTCGTTGTGTGTCGTTGTCCTCAACAAGCTCTAGGCTAGAGTTGGGAATCAGCCATAAAGGGTTAGGGTCTAATAGGGCCGGTCCTCCTGGACCCAGGGTAAGAAAAATATTTATCTTTCAAAGCTCGATCGAGAGCACGGGCTGTGGCCGGCCCTTTAGGGTCTGAAAGTTATTATTCTAAATTTTAACTTTTTTCCTCCTTTTTTTTTTCTTCAAAGAAATATAATTAATAAATTACAATAATTAAAGTTCTAATTTATCAAATAAATATTGTCAACATTAATATCAAAACAACACAAATCATCCAACAAATAAGTACGGTCACTAATTCACAATCGAAAGCAAACTATGTTTACAAATAACTCACATAAAACACAAGAAACATACCACTAAGCGATATTAGTACGATGATTATTATTGTTGTCATATTTGCCACTATCATCAATTTTAACGACATTTTATTGTGTTTCGCTTTGAGTAGGCTCTAGTTCATGAGTAAGAATATCATGAATTTCTTCTCCGGAATCATGAACACATCCATAATTTTTATCTGTAACAAATAATAAACCATATCATTAAATTAGAATATAGTTATTATGTATATGTATATTTGTACTTAAATGGATAAATAACTCTATAACAAATATAAAATACATATAAATTAGTAAATTACTATCATATGTGAATCCATGCATTGAAAAAATAATAATAATAAATTAAAAGGGCCCCGACAATGCGGGGCTTGTTTCATTAAACTCCTCTAATTTTCAAGCTCAATCCTTAAAGGGCTAGTGCTTAAAAAGGCCAGCCCGATGAACTTGGTTCAATTTCCCGACTCTAGCTCAGGCCTTGCTTGACATGTTAAACAAAGAGTATTGCGATAGTACGGCTTGGAAGAGGATTCTCTCCTAATCCTCTTTCTCATTTTCCCTCATTGGCATCATCTGGGCCATTGATGGGAAATGTGAGAAAAATGTTAAAGTGGTATTGTGATTGATTGAATGGATATAATTTAGAGATGATGAGGGATAATAAGAAAGTGATTATGTGAGAAACCCAACCCAAATTTGGCTTGGACATCCTCACTTTGTTAGATTGCTTCATTAGGATTGTAAAACTTGTAATTTTTTTTGTTTGAATCTTTTCAATTAAAAATATTTTTTATTGTGTGTTTGTCTTAATTTCGAAAATGTAATTAAATAAAGAAATAATCTATTTAATTATGATAATTTTAATTCTGTTAAACCATTTATTGGTAGAAATTAGAAATTCATTATTAATTTTTAAAAAATTGATACTTGCTTAATTATATCAATTTTATTCTTATTAAATAGAAAAATCCTAAATTTTAATATCTAAACAAAAAAAAAAAGGTTATGAAATAATTATTAAAAGGGTTGATTCCAATTAAATTCAACTAAAATATCAAAATTCAAATTTAGACGTACACCTTTGAGAAATTATTAATCAGGCCAAGGGGCATCATTAAAAATTTCTTAATATTGTCAAAAGACTATTATACCCATCTATCGTTAAAATGGAAAATTGAGCGTAGATTCATTTCAATTTCTTTTTCCGGATGGAACCCCAAACTGGCGTTGAAATGTTTGTTAAAGGATCCAAAATTTTAGTACAACCAGTAAAACTAGTCACAAATGAGAATGCTTGATATTCACGTACTATGAATAGTATCTGTGAATGAAAGCTATTTATCCATTGTTTATGTGACGATTCACAAATGATAAGGTAAATATCAAGCTTATACAGGTAAAAATCCTCTCTCTCTATATACTATAAACTTGGACATGATCAGCCTCAAGGATACTCTTCACCCCTTAGGTGCACCACCAGTGGCTTGGGTGGCAGTGCCTCCTCTGCGGCACATGGCTCCTCCTCTATGAGCAGTGGCAGCTCTTCCACATCAAGTGGCTGCTCCACGGCAAGCAGTGGCTCCTCCACGCCCGTTCTTAAAATGCGATATCCAAAACCGCACCTGTTTTTAAATTGTGATATCTAGAACCTGACACTGATCTTTAAAACACATCATCATTGACTAACAAATGCTAATAAAAAGCAATCCTAGTAATTTTCCAATGTAACAAATTCAAAGGTACATGAAATATCAGAGGCAGGTTTCTCTGCTGTTTTACACCCCTTCAACTATTGTTACATCTTCACGCTTGCGTCTGAAAATGGATCTCAAAGCCATCATGCTACTAGTAGTATGCTTCTCTAATGCTTTCTTTTTCTTTTTTCATGGTAGCCTTATCCAAAAAGAAAATTTTTTTTTTTTCCAGTCACTGAAAATGTTCCCTCACATGCTGAAAAACCATGATTAACTCTTACAACTGGATCCCCTGCTACGGATGTTCCTGAAGCACAAAATCAGACTACAAATGAGGTAATTTCTGACCTTAATACTCATGTTTCTGTCCCTACTACTCAAAATACCACACTGAGAAGATCAGAACGTCTAACCAAGGGTGTACCTAAACCTGTTTATGAACCAGACCCAAAAAATAGAGTTAAATATCCTATAAGCAGTTATGTATCATCTCATAGGCTATCTGAATCATGTGCTCTAACTGTCAATCAATTATCTACTATATCCATTCCTAATAGTGTGCAGGAAGCTCTTGATGATCCTAGATGGAAGAAAGCAATGAATACAGAAATGGAGGCACTTTAGAAAAATGAAACCTGGGAATTAACCTCACTACCAAAGGGAAAGAAGACAATTGGCTGCAAATGGATATTTACAGTAAAACTCAACCTAAATGGAAGCATTGAGAGATACAAGGCGAGACTTGTAGCAAAGGGTTACACACAGAAATATGGGATAGATTATCAAGACACATTTGCACCGGTTGCAAAACTGAACACCGTCTGGATTCTTATCTCCATAGCAGCAAACCGTGACTGGCCATTAAAGCAGTTTGACGTCAAGAGCGCATTCCTCAACGTAATCTAGAAGAGGAGGTCTACATAGAGGTCCCACCAAGGGTAACAATGGAAGAATTAAAAGAGAATACAATATGCAGACTCAAGAAGGCGTTATATGGCCTCAAACAATCTCCTAGGGCGTGGTTTGGGAGATTCTCATCAGCAATGACAAAATTTGGATACAAGCAGAGCAACGCTGATCATACCTTGTTCATAAAACAAAATAAGGCAAAGGTAGCCATTCTCATTGTATACGTGGATGATATGGTGCTAACTGGGGATGATTTAGAAGAAATGAAGTCACTGGAGAAAACATTAGCAGCTGAGTTTGATATGAAAGACCTTGGTCAGCTTAGATATTTTCTGGGCATAGAGGTTCCAAGATCAAAGGAAGGTATTTTCTTATCTCAAAGAAAATATATTCTTGATTTATTGTTTGAAACTAGTATGTTAGCTTGCAAACCATCTGAAACACCTATGGAAGTGAATCACTCATTAGGCATATACCCAGATCAGATTGAAACAAAAAAAAACCAGATATCAGAGGTTGGTAGGAAAACTGATCTATTTGTCACATACTAGGCCAGATATCTCTTATTCAGTGAGTGTTGTTAGTAGATTTATGCCTTCACCCAGTGAGGAGCATATGAAAGCTGTGTTTAGAATTCTAAGGTATCTTAAAGGTGCTTCAAGAAAATGCCTACTTTTCTCAAAACATAATAAGGCTTGTATTGAAGGTTACACAGGCTCAGATTGGGTTGGTGACAAAACCACGATGCAATCCACTTCAGGTTATTTCACCTTTGTGGAGGGAAATTTAGTCACATGGAGAAGCAACAAACAAAAGGTGGTAGCAAGATCAAGTGCAGAGCTGAATTTAGAGGTATGTCATATGGAATTTGTGAACTTTTGTGGATTAAGAGTGTCTTGGCAGATTTGGGAATTATGCATAATGGACCTATGAATCTATACTGTGACAATAAAGCTGCCGTGGAGATTGCACAAAATCCAATTCAACATGATAGAACAAAACATGTTGAAGTGGATAGACACTTCATCAAAGAGAAGCTTGAAAAACGGGTCATTCAAACTCCTTACATCAGATCTAAAAATCAAGTGGCTGATATCCTAACCACAATTTCGGTGAAGACGTTTGAAGAAATGATTGGCAAGTTGGGTATGATCGACATTCATACCCTAACTTGAGGGGGAGTGTTGAAAAGAAATTTTTTTTTTAATTATTTTAAAGTTTGAATTATTGTTTCCAGTATTTTAGGAGTTCAAATAAGTAGCAGGCTGTTATGATTGTTTCCTGTTTTCTTGCTAGAAGTTGTTTCCTACTTTCTTGCTTTAAGTTGTTAATTTCCATCGGTATAAATGTGCCTCATCCATTTGGAATTAGGTACGAATGAATAAAAGCATTCAGTATTGAAGTATTATTTTTAACAAACCCGGCCCTCATACTAATTATTGATGGGACCTACGTAAGACGAGAAAACATAGGGCTCTAATACCAATTGGTCTAACCTAAGTGGCTCTAAAATAAAGGCATGCATACCTATCCATAATCAAGTACAAAGTATGGAATCTAAAGGTGCCAATGTGGGACACAACACTCCACCCACTTTTAAGCTCAGCGTCCTTACTGGTACATTGGCCCACATGAACCCGAGCCTGACTCTGATACCATTTGTAATAAATCAATGTCTCGCTTTCGATATATATTGTCCGCTTTGAGGTCCTCGTACTCCTCACGATTTTAAAATGGGTGAAGGTGCAATTTTTCCAACAAAGTATTAGAGAAAGAGCATCTGGCACAATTATTTATTTAAAGTATCTTATATACAAACAAACTATTAAAAGGGGTAAAAAAACACAATGGCCGTTAGTTTTTTTTAACGGACGTTTATCTATCTGACTGTGGGTGGTGAGAGAACTGGTATCTTCTTCTTCTTCATCCTCTCTTCATCGTCTTCATCGTTCTTTGCGCGAGCCAAGATAGGAACACAGATTGGTGACAACAATAAACTTCCAGATTTGCGACAGTGGTGAAATGATATGGTACTCAACAAACTGAACAATATCCCGACATGTTCGAGATCATCATCCCTGATCCCCCAACAACGTTCGAACACCAGAATCTTAAGAAGCCTTGTGATTTCTTTCTATCTCTAGTTCTCAAAGAATCTCGTTGCATAGCTGAAATTTCCTTGCCTATGGTATTCACTGGTCTTCTACTATATTCATGACCTTTGATCTCTATGCTCTTAACATACCCGACCTAGTAGCTTTTTCAAAACACTCGCCAGAATCTGGAAATATTGCCGGGAAATGCAAAGAATCGCCGGAAACTGGAGATATCGTCGGAAATGCAGAATCTCGACGGAAACCACAGAGAAATGACGCCCAAACAGAAAAATTCCATGTCACGCATCTTTTTTATCAGCTTGATCGAATCTTCATCGAGTTTAATTAGACGTCAATTCAAAGTCAAACTCGAGATGTCGTAAATGACAACTTCAAAAGCATGATCGAAGCTAATGTAACACCAAAATCACATGTCGGCGATCATTGCGATATGTTTGAATTCAATTAAATCACTGTAAAGAAGATGAACGGTGAGAGAGAGAGAGAGAGAGAGAGAGAGAGAGAGTTACCTGCAAAAATGGAAGAAGCAACAACAGCACGAGAAAGCAGAAAGAAAGGTCAAAACGATTGAGGAGCTTCAGGTAATGTGAAGATTTATCCATTTTATCCATTTTGCATTATTAAGGCCATTCTTAGCTATAAGTGGGACCCGGCTACCTACTCTCTGCAGTAAAGCTGATGTACCTTTCCTCTGAATTAATCAATATGATAGAAGTGTTCAAAAAAAAAAAAAAAAAAGAGTCACCAAACTAGCGTTACAAAACGGAGCTAATGCCATTGTGTTTTTTTTTACCCCTTTTAATAGTTTGTTTGTATATAAGATACCCTAAATAAATAATTGTGCCAAATGCTCTTTTTCTAATACTTTGTTGGTAAAATTGCACCTTCACCCTTTTAAAATTTTAAAATGCATTAAGATAAGAGGTATCCAGATCTTTATTAGGCGTTTTTCGTTCCTCTCTCCAGCTATTGTGGGACATAACACTCTAGACACGAACCAAGCTTTTATACCATTTGAAACATCCAAACGCCTATCTCTCGATATTTAAGAATTAAGAAGGAAGCTAAAATCTAAATAAGAAACTAAAATCAACAACAAAAACTAATTTTTAAAACATAGTGGGCAATGGGATGACCATGGCTAGCCCAGCATGAAGAGTACCAACCAGGGTGGAGTGGGGTTCCATTTCAGGAATAGTGAAGAATTCTGAAAGCAAAATAGGGAGGACGATAAATCACGAATCAAGAAGGTTGTCGCAAATGCAAAAGGTCTGCATAGTGCATACTCATGATCTAGTATGGGTGCGGATACCCATGATACAATACGGTGTAGAATACGGAAGTTGGCGCAAAGTGCCAGTGCGCCTGATATTAAAAAATTTGTTAAACAAAGGCTACGGGGTGGGAGGTGAGCCTATATATAAAATTGAAACTAACTTTATATTAATTATTTCTTCTCATCACTAATTTTCTTTCACTTAATTATTTATACACATTCTCTCTTATATATTTTCATTGATTCTCTCTCCCATACTCTTTTGGAGATATTTGGAAAAGACATGACATTTTTGACACATTTATTGTCTATAACTAATTTTAACCGTCAATCCGTTTTGCGCAATTAGTAAAAAGGGGGTTCTTATAAAAAAGACAGAAGGGAATATATATACCTATAAAACGTCTATATACCAATATATGCTTATCTTATATATACTCCCTTAGCCGCGAGCAAGTTAGATAAAGTGAAAAGTCTCACCCTATCATAAGAAAATGGTTAGAGTTGCATTTTATTAACGAGTCATTATTGTAATATTCCATATTAAATTTAATAAAAATATTTTGTGTTAAAGAATAAAAAAAAGGACCTTGTAAAACCAATTCTTCTATTCGGATGCTGCCAATATCACAATTTATACTTGAACTCAGATAACTAAGAGAAAAGGATATGGGTTATTAGCTGCTATGAATAGAATCCAACTCTCTTGGGATAAATATATATATAGATAGAAAGAGAGACTGAATTGAAGGATATGCCTAACGATCTATGGTTGTCCTACATGAAATATACACAGAATATTATGAATGTTAAGAGAGAACAGCATGGTTGTCCTATATATACTTCATTAAAAGACAAGATAGGCTACCACTGGCCTTCAATGCAGAACCTTTATATCATACCTTATCAATGTACTTTGCAGAAATACATCACCACTGATTTGACCATGTCTTTGCGCCTTGGGGTCGAATGCAAAATATTTTTAATCCAAGAATTGCAGTACAAATACAACACTCGGATCGTTCACTTGAGAAGCCTTTATTGAGCTACATAAGTTAACTAATTATGTAAAAGGCTGCCGCAATAGGGTTGGTTTTGAAATTCATTTTCAACTAAACCTAATTGTATGCAATAGAATTCAATTCTAAGCTATTATTATTGGTATTTTCTTTATAAAATTGAATGGTTAATGGAATGAGTATGAAATGTATGATAGATACTCTTGAAAATGGATGGATGACTATTATAGTTCAATTTACATGACAGGATTAATTTTCTCTAAGCCTTGAAAGCAAAACCCCAAATGAATGCATAAGTTTAGTGTTCTTAATTAATAGTTACTCCTGCGAACGCAGCTAGTAACTATCTCTTAAGGCACTATTAATTTGTACTAGATCATAAAGGCATACGATGAAGAATGGGATAAAGAAATCTAAGATATTAGGATGATGAAATGTCAGGAATTGATTATAATTAATAAGAATATTTATGATTTACTGGACAAATGTCAATTTAGATATGTGTCAGTTAGGTGTTTGTTTATAGTAGTAGTCCTTCATCAGCTATTACTTCATATTCATATAAATTTTCACTTATGAAAGAGAAGTTAACACTCAAGTCAGCGTAGCTATGGGCTAAGCATATGCTAATCCTATCGGTAATGCAAAAGAGGTGTTACCAAATTTATCTCATATTCCCAAGTCTTTAGCAATAGAGTTTATGGTTATAAGAGACATCACTACTTGTAAAAAACCAACTAAACACTATGAAAGGTCACATGGTGTTTTTTTTTAATGTCTCTATCATGCATTAAGAATCTGAATATGCATGAATGCACAGCACACCTTGTAAATAAACAGGATATGTTCAAGTGAGTTCTAATATTTGTTCACGCATCTTTTTTTTTTTTTTTTTTTTTTTTTTTTTTTTTTT
This sequence comes from Acacia acuminata, assembly GCA_019022655.1. Lineage (NCBI taxonomy): Eukaryota > Viridiplantae > Streptophyta > Magnoliopsida > Fabales > Fabaceae > Acacia > Acacia acuminata. The sequence goes on from JAFJYI010000013.1 coordinate 1,988,592, forward strand.
TTTTTTGTGGCTTCTTCATTTTGTAGACATGCTTTAGACATTTCACATGTTTTTTCATATTGATGCTCCTACTGAATATTAATACACAGATGCCATCAAGATATAGGTAGAAATTGCTGATAGGCTTACTTTTGTAACAAAGACATACTGTTGAAGGAATCAGGAAAAGGAAGCTGATGGGCCTTCCATTTCTCTCTTTTTGTGATAGCTTCCAGAAATTTAATTAGACAACTTTGTTCTTTAAAATTTTAACATTGTATTGATAGAATTGGTTGATAATTCCCTTTGCATGTTTAACCATGATTAGCTAATGCCTAATGAGAGGACAACCCATGTAAACTTTTCCCTTTATGAATAAACTTATGTTTTCCCCTAGCCTGATTCAGAAAATAAACTTTGACCCTGTAAGGAAAGCAGCAAGTATAAGTTTGACTTCAAAATTACTTTCTCTAGGTCGATTATAATTATGACAGTCAACCAATGGCCATCTTATGCTATAAAGAATCCTTTGCTATTGCAGAACTTTTGATACAAAAAGAGTTTTTCTATGACTTTCTCATTCGGACCACAAAGCTGTAGTCTTTCCAAGGATGCATGACTACTTTTGCAATAATGAGAACATTTTTGCTATACTAAATTTGAGGAGCGCGTATGCATGACACTGGTTATTTAATTTTACAATATCTTTGAGATTGACACGATTCTTTGAGGTTTAACAAAAATATAAGAACAGTTTCTGTTCATAACTAAATTCAGATGACCTTTTAATTTCCACCTGCAGAAGAAGCACTTTGAAATTTATATGGTTTCTAGTTTTGCAGGTTCTTTCAATAATATTACTGATGAAAACAAAAATTTAAGTTAGCGATTCACTTGATTGTAGTTAGCATCATCGGCTTAGGGATGTTTCTCAGTCTTTACGTTTTGCCTTTCAGTTGTGTGCTGTGTTTTGTTGCTTTGTGGGAAAAATTTAAGAAGGTTAGTATAATATTAGTTCATGCTTGAAAAACGAATGATTCAAGCCTGAATATATATTAAAGAAATAATAAACGCACGAAGAAGATGAAGTTGGTGATCCGTCAGAGGTTTGTCGTGATGAGGGAGGATGGTATTTACAATGCTGCTGCCTCAGCTTCTACCATTGGAGTTCAGACCTCAGAACTTGATTATGTAGCTGCTGGGAACCAGCACCAAAGACTCACCTCGCCACATTAATCAATGACATGATTCTGTAACATGAAGACAATCTGTTGCAATATTGTGGCATGCAAAACATATAATAAAGTATATAGTATTGATGTGTCTGTCTGTCTGATATGAGTATATAATATCAGACACTACCATGTCGCAATCCTTAGGGAGAAAATGAGTGATTAGTGATGATCACTGATGTGGGTCCTTCATCATGGTTGACAGTGATATAAGACGACCCTGTATAGGACAAGGCAACAACTTTTGTATTCTAGTTCTCCAATCTCACTTTTATTTTATTATTATTTGTTGTTAAAATGAGCATGTGCATGGATAAATTCACCTATAAACACTTGTAACATAAATATACGAACACTTGTAAACTTTTGTTAGTGGTTATATATAATGTAAATTATGATTTTTAAATTTTCAAATGGACACTTGTTAATTTGTTATTGTTATTTTTAAAAATAGGTATGTGTACTTATAAAATACGGACACTTGTTAGTTATTAAAATGTACATGTGTACTTATAAATACTCTTATTATTTTGTTATTGTTAGTTCTTACTGATATATATATATATATACACTTCTAACATAACAAACTTAAATTGTCTATAGTGAGTCACAGTCCATATTTCAATCCACCTGTTTTTATATATAAATTAGTTTTCAACCCAATCATTATCTGTTTATAAATCACTGCCAAATAAATTGGAAAAACATGTTAGATGATTTTAACAAGTTGGTGGAAACACAGAATCTAAAATCTAAATAGGAAGCTAAAATCAACACCAAAGACTAAAAGCAATTTTAAAATGAGATGGCAATGAGCCTGTTTGGTTTGAGTATTTCATAAACTTTTTGGAACGTTCAAGCCCAATGCAAGAGCGGTGGAAAGAAAGTGATATGTTTGAGTTGGATTTTTCTAAAATGGATTTTTTCACAAAAGGCTTATTAATCAACAAGCTCACCCATAAAGACAGCATTTTGTGCTTTCCACTCTCGTCCTCGGTCGTCTCTTCGTCCAAGCTTTCAGAGCTCACAGAGTTCATAGGTTCCCATTTGTCCAGGTCCACATCCACGCTGATCTTCCCTCCTTCTTGAGTTTACAGATTAAATAACTCACTAAGAACGACCTTTAAAAAATTACGCGGTATAAATTAGTTATAACAACAGATCCCAAAACGGTGATCTATATATTTGTTATAATCAAGTGATTGCGGACGCGTGGATCATCCATTTAACTAATAAAAATTTACAATAACACAATACATTATTAAGTCATTAATTACTTATTCCCTAACTAATTAATTAGTGAATTAATTATTTGACTAATTATTACTCTCTATTTAAGCTTATCTTATCTATCTTAGGGTACCCTATAAATAATAATATACAACATATTTCACAAAATATTTTTATTAATTCACTAATTATTATTCTCACAAATTTATTTTATTAAATTTAGCTAATAATATTTTATAATTTATATATCAAATTATTAATGTACAAAATATTAAATAATTAGTCATCTATCTTAAGGTTTATAATAAATTCATTAATTAATTAATTTACTTAATACATAATTATTCTTATATCTTAAGATTTATAATAAATTTTTAAATATTTTAATTTTTATTAATTTACTAATTATTCTTATATCCTAATTATTAATTAAAATTATTAATTATTCTTTTAAATATAATGATAATTTTTTTCTTTTAAATGGACGCCACCAGGAGTCCATTCAATTCAATTTATCAAAATTGAATTGAAAACGCCATAGTGGCGTCACCCTATGGCATGAGCGTTAACGTCATTGAGTAGTCGTCGGGTTGTCGACGCCATTGCTCGTTGACGCATTATGCGTCGTCGATCCAAACAATGGTTTGATGCGCTTTACTTTGGAAAATATTTTCCAAAATGCTGTAATCTAGTACATTTTTAAAAAAATATTATTATTTTGGTCAATTTCCCATTAGATGACCTTGTATAGGACAAGGCAACAACTTTTGTATTCTAGTTCTCCAATCTCACTTTTATTTTATTATTATTTGTTGTTAAAATGCACATGTGCATGGATAAATTCACCTATAAACACTTGTAATGTAAATATACGAACACTTGTAAACTTTTGTTATTTGTTATATATAATGTAAATTAGGATTTTTAAATTTTCAAATGCACACTTGTTAATTTGTTATTGTTAGTTTTTAAAAATAAGTATGTGTACTTATAAATTCACTTATGAAATATGGACACTTGGTAGTTGTTAAAATGTACATATGTACTTATAAATACTTTATTATTTTGTTATTGTTAGTTGTTAATAAAATATATACGTCCACTTCTAACCATAACAAACTTAAATTGCCTATAGTAAGTCACAGTCCATATTTCAAACCACCTGTTTTTATATATAAATTAGTTTTCAACCCATCATTATCTGTTTATCAATTACTGCCAAATAAATTGGAAAAACATGTTAGATGATTTTAACAAGTTGGTGGAAACACAGAATCTAAAATCTAAACAGGAAGCTAAAATCAACACCAAAGACTAAAAGCAATTTTAAAATGAGATGGCAATGGGCCTATTTGGTTTGAGCATTTCATAAGCTTTTGGCACGTTCAAGCCCAGTGCAAGAGCGATGGAAAGAAAGTGATGTGTTTGGGTTGGTTTTTTTTAAAATGGATTTTTCACAAAACTCTTATTAATCAACCAGCTCACCCATGAAGACAGCGTTTTGAGCTTTCCACTCTCGTCCTTCGTCCTGGGTCGTCTCTTCGTCCAGGCTTTCAAAGTTCACAGAGTTCACAGGTTCCCCTTTGTCCAGGTTCACATCCACGCCGATCTTCCCTCTTTCTTGAGTTTTTTTAGTTTCCTCCTTCCTGGTTTCATCAGCCTCTTCCACATCACCCATTTCTCATGAATTTTGGGTGAGGAAATTCCTTCCTACTGTTACTCTTGTTTTCCTTATTTGGATATTCTCTACTCAATTTGAACCAGAGTTTTGCTCTACTTTAGCTCGCCTCTGTTACCTGTGTTTTGCAATTCAATTTTTTTCCTTCTGTTTTTCAACTTTTCGTTAATCACTGCTTTACTTAGGGCTTTTTTTTTTTTTCAATCGAATATGAAGGGGGAGTGAGAAGGAATGAAGTAAGTAGTGATGCATGGAGAAGAACAAAGAATGAAAGAATGAGAATGGTGGGGAAGGAGTAGATGTTGAAGAAGGGAAGCTCCCTCATGGCGGAAGCAGAGAGAATTTTAACGGGGTTAGTATAATTTAATAGTGAGAGACTAATGGATGTAACGGCTGAAAGTTAAAATCTCAAGGACTTGATTTAATCAACCAGGATATATATATATATATATATATATATATATGATGATTTTCAAAACCTAGGATAATGAAGTAATTTTGAGCGTTTTGTCCGTTATTTACTGATTTGAATATGAAAAATCAACTTCTATTATTTTTCCTTTTCAAAATTTGAATGCATTCTATGACTCTTTATTGGTTATTATTTTTAATAATAATTTAACTTTTTTTCAAATCTAAATGTTTATTTTCAATTATCTCAATATATACAATTAATATCTATATGTAGTATTCAATAAGATTCATATCATTTTAATTATTTTCCATCTCAACTAACTTTTGAAATAATAATCAAAACACTCTTCAGTTAGGAAAAAAAAATCACTTAAGCCACGTTAATCCAAATACAAATCACATTTACAACTTGATTTTTTTCTTATCGGGCTCCTACAAAAGTCAGATAGAAAATAAGTCAACGCTTCACCACTAACCCCAACCCAATAACTAACAGCATGAAAAGCACTAGCAAGAGTAGCAAGATGGGGTTCTACTTTCATGAATAATGAAGAATCTTCAACATCATCATTATGTCTTGTATTAAGGATGGAGGGAGTAATAGAATTGTCGCATTAAAAGTATTACTATTTGCTGCCTGAATCTTATTAATAGATAAAGTAAAAATTTGAATCCTATTAATAAATAAATTAAAAATATTCGGAGTCAGTGAGATTTTTTTTTTTAAAAAAAAAAAAACTCCTAACGAGCCTCCAAATTTTACCCTAGGTTAATTATTTTGTATAATCAAAAATGTATATAATTGATTGATATCAGCCTATGAATATTTATATCTCATAGTAATTCCAATTCACAGTAGAAAATTGGTTTATAATTGTTAAACTTCTTTTTTTTTTTTTTCCATCGGTTTCTTATTGTTAAAAATATGGAGGGATAAGTGAGGAAATACCCATAGCAAGTTTAATTAGTAAGAATAACCTAAATTAAAATCCTATTACTCTGTATATACAAAATTTCTCAAAAAAAAAAAAAAAAAAAAAAAAAACAATCTGTATTTTCTGTATATAAAAATTCATCAGTTCTTCTCATTAATAAAATTTGAAATGGTAGACCAACGGGGTTGGTACAAATGGTAGCGGTTTTGTGTCCGCTTAAGTAAGGTCCTGATTCTTGTGAATAACGAAAAAATCCCATTTTGGGAGACTCACCCACCATAGCTACAAAAAAGGTCATCGGATTAGTCTCGTGAACGAAAAAAATCGGTGAGACTCACCCACTATAGCTAGGTGTGCGGCCGGGTCGGTCGGATTAGTGGGCAGCCGGGTGGGCAACAAAAAAAAAAAAAAAAAATTTGAAATGGTAGATTTTTTTTCTTTTCCAATTTTCCTGGATGAACCCCGAAGATCGTTTGACTAAGAGAAAAAAGTACCCTAGTCACTTGTATTCTTCTGAGTTTTGAATTCACTAGATATGGGCTCTAAAATGATGAGAGAAAAGAAAGGTATGGACTATAAAATAACTATTAAAAATAAATAAGTTAAAATCTAAATAATATAAAATTGGTAATACCCACCCACCTAGCTTAACATGCCTTAGGCGTTTAGTCTACATTAAATTCGTCACTGGAAAAAAAAAAAAAAAAAAGAAATGATACAAAACTAATTAAACCAAATTAAAAATTGCATTCTATACACACCAAGTCCCTCACAATTCAGTGTACGCTCCTCCCCCTCCTTTTGCCAAGAGAGGGCTTCTCTTCAGAAGATCTGTCACAATTTAACTATTTCAATTCTCCATCAAGTATTTTTCTTCATTATTAACCTATATATCATTAATTAATTCTTTTAAAAATATCACATCATATCATGATAACATAAAAAAGACAAACCAAGCCAACTATAGTCTATATATAAAACTTGCCCATATTGTAGACCCGGTCATGGAGTGAACCTCTCTGAAATAGTAATGTTGATGTCATGTGACATGAAGGGCACAACATCAAATGTTGAAAATGGTTCCAATAATTGCCTTTTTTTGTTTTTTTATCACAATCCCAAAAAAAAAAAATAAATAAATAAAAAAAAAAAACAGAGAGACACTATTATTTGCTTTTCCTTCTACTTTTTCATGTCCACTGTTTCAGCTGATGTTGACCAAAGCAACTTTCTCTGTATCAGCATGCAAAATATCATCATTAAAAAGACAGCAAGAACTATAAAGAAAGAAGGGGGGAATATCCTTTTTATTGATTTACAAGACTTTGTCACATCAGTTTTTTTGGCCCCATACACAACACAGAAAGACAATAGAACAAGGTCAACTACATCCACATTATACTCCTAATTATCTCCCCCACCCAAAACTTCAAATTCAAAACCCAGAAACATAAGCAAACACAGAACAATACCAACAAAGCCCAACATTTAAATACTGCAAAATTTATATCAGGAAACCCCCATTTTACAGGTTAATAGTTATCAAGCCCCATTCATAAATCATAAATAAATATGACAGTTTGGTCGTATAATCTCATCTTGTACCATGTTATGTCCTGTGTTTTCTGATATGGTATCTGAGGCCTTGGATTAGCATGTCAACCCCACCACTGATGGACTGCAACTCCTTCATCTCTAAGTCTTCCATACAAAGCTAAGCATTCCCAATACGCTCTCTGGTTATTCTTCTTCCTCCTCCCAGACTTCCACCATTCATTCTTGCACTCTAGAAACAATTCATCCACTATGCAGATTGTTCTCTTCTTTATCATCTCCTCCACTACCTCTGCTTCCGCCTTCATCACCACAAAGTCTTGCTCCTTCTTCACATGCTTGGTTAACCAATCAGAAATATCAGTTTGGGGAACAGACTGGTCTTTTGGTTGGATTTCCAGATTGTGAATCTCGAAATGCTGACTCCTTGGGTAGTTCTTTTTGAACCATTCAATTGTGACTTTGGTTTCTTGAGGCAAACCAACACCAATGAAGAATCTTTTCTTGTAGCCTTCAAGAGAATTACCCATCAAGTTGGGTAGGTACTTAATTTTCTTCAAGTACTTGTTGGATTTCACTAGAGATTTTTTAGGTGGCTCAAGAAAGACATCTTCAAGACCATTTAGAACCACCTTCTTGGCTCCTGTTTCCAATTGGCAAAGCTTTCTCTTAGATGAAGATTCAGTGCCAGTTTTCTTCAATGCAACTATAATAGAACTGTAGGTACGGAGATACACTATTCTGTAATTTCGTTTCTCTTTGAAAGCATTTGATGGGTTAGTGCCTAATGGAAGAGCCACAATGCCATCAGATTTCAGAATGCGATCCACGAATTCAGCATCTTCAGAAGTAGAAACGAACACAAAAGCATATGACTCATTTGGGATTGAGATTTTTCTCTCCAAATCAGAGCCCAAAACCACTTCAAGTTCATTGTTGAATGGAATAACATCAACAAATCCATTTGGAGGGGTTATAACAAGAGCCCTATCATCCTTTCTAAGAAGGCCCTCATCAGCCAAATCATGAAGAAGGAAGTTCAGTAACACACCATTGATCGAAGGAGGCTCAGGATCAAATTCAGGATGAACTGATGAATGTGAAAAACTTGATGATGATGAAGAAGAAGAAGAAGACAGTCCCTTGAGAATGGAACCCAAGAAAGGCAATGTGAGAAGAGACATAGCCAAAAACAGTGAACGAGACATAATGCGCAAGATCTGTACATCAGGAATCTTAACCACTAATACAGTATCAGAATTCAGAGGAATTCTTGGTCCACCATGAAAACACTTGATCTTGTTCCCATTCTTGGGTTGATTATACCCATGAACAACCTCCATTTTCTTCATGCGACGATTAATTCTTAATCCACCGAGACAAAACCCCTTTACAAAAAATTGAAAGTATGGATGCACAACAAGTTCAAGATTGGGTCAATTTGCGCCAAAAGGGACAACCCAGATGAAGAAATCGAAAGAAATTTCCGACGACGACGACGAAGGAAAAAAGAAACCAAAAGCCTACGATTCCAAGAAATTTATCGAACCTTAGATTAGCGAGTGCAAAATCCGGAGGCGGTGTGGTTTCCACCCACAAGTGCGACTCTCGTACTCAGCATTCTACACCATAGGGACATCAATTGATTCATCCTCTCGACCTCCATTAACCCTCCAATCCAGATCAGGTTAGTGGGAATTCCAGACTCACCAAAAACCACAGTGGAAGAAGAAGAAGACGAAGACTAAGACGATTCTGTGAGTATTTCTTTTGAGAAGAAGACAAGAACGTATTGTGATGGAGGCAAGGAGTGAAAGATGTGAGGGGAATTTTATTTATACAAAGGACGAAACCGATCGAAAGGAACGAACTTGCAACAGAAACATTTGCTTAATATAGCCAATATTAGGAGTAATTAATTATGTGTAAGATATATTTTTCGTGGATATATTGAGGCCATTAAGGGTTCAAAAAAAAAAAATTTGACGCCATTAAGGAGGATCGTAACTGCTTTCACCGTGCAAGAAGCGAGGTTTTTCCGTGTTTTCTTAATTTCTACTTTTTTTTAATGAACTAAGTTTTTCTTGATTTCTTTTTAGTCCCAGCATTTTTTGTAATAATTGTGAGTATTCTTAAGGGCTTGTTATTCATGTCTATTAATAAAAATATGATCAATAACTGAGTATAATTAAATGCTCCCTCCTCCTCTCATTTTATAAAGAATTTGTAATTAATTCACACATAACAATAAAAATAATTAAAAGCATTTAATTTTCAAAATTACATCATTAATCAAGGGTAAAGGATTTATGTAGTCATTGGAGATAAATTATCTCCAATGATCCCCAAAACTATGTCGTTTTAGATTAATAAATAGTGTTTTCGTAATTTTTATCCTTCATTAATTTACCTAAAATTACAAACACACCCTTCATTAATTTAAAACGATGTAGTTTTGAGGGGTTACTGGAGATAATTTATCTTCAATGACAAGAGAAATACTTTTCCCATTAAATCACATGAAACTCTATTTTTATAATATAAAATTTAGGTGAGTTAGAGCGGAGGGTTCATTAAGGCTAATGTTTGCCTATAGGCTCAAAAAACGCTTTTAGAGGACTTATAGATCGCCAACTAATAAAGGTCATCGCATCGATAAGATTTGAACTCACAACCTTATAATTATGAGTTAATATATTTACCAAATGAACCAACTTTTATGGGCTAATATAATCACACTAAACTCTTATATTATACTAATTTCTGTTCTCTCATTAACCTCATTAAATATGGGTATATGTAAAAAATATTTAATACTTAGTTCAACTATCAAAACAGCTTATAGAAAGGACTAAAAATATATTCTAGAAAATATCTTTTAAAATGAATATCCCCATTCCAAAATATATAAAACAAATAACAACTTGTCTCTTTGTTGAGAAAAAAATTTAGTTTTATTGATTAAATGTTTTAAATATGTCATAACTTATAATATATAAAACAAACAAATAACTAATCCCCCCCCCCCCCCCCCCAAAGCATGCTCCATTGCTCCTATTAAATTATAATCATTTAAAGAAGTCACGTCTTAGTAGATTCATAATAATTATATGAAGTTCAAAATGAGAAAATGGAATTAATTATCCTACTAACTTCCCTACATTTTCTTTCATTTTGGGATAAAATAAGAGCCAAACACAATTATCTTGTAAGTATAGGCAAAGAGCGGAGTTACGTTCATGATGCATAGTTGTCATTACTAGATATTTTTTAGGGTGAAAGTGTAGATTTGCCAACCAACTGTTACCCGAGGAACGTCTAGCACAAATAACTATTGAGGGGACCAAGTTGCCAGTAAACAATTAAAAAGTGAAAAAAAACCAAATAACTATTAAAAGTGAAAAAAAAACCCAAATAATTATTAAAAAAAACAACTATCACAATTAAGTTAAAATATGATGCGGCGTAGGAAGGTGGCGTAAACGCTTATTTGGAGAAAAGAGCGGTTAAGCCTTCTTGTTGGAAAAGGAAAACACCAACAGAAATGAGACCCATGGAAGCAGGCATTGTGGCAGCAACGGTTGCTGCTTGTGGCATCGGAGGGATGGAACCAGGGTGCAAGGTGCGTGCTAGTCGAACGCTATGGACTACTGGATGAGTTCAAGAGGGTGAGTGGAACACCCAGCAACAATAGAAGCTTTGGAAATGCCGACGCGTTCGCCGACATTGTGATGATCAATGGAAGACGGAGACATCAAGACAGTGACGGAGTAATAGTTTGTTGGCGAATCTGCTCCAAATTATTTTGTTTTTTTTTTTCACTTTGTAATTGTTGATTGGCAATTTTGGTTCGCTCAATAGTTATTTGTGTCAGACGCTCATCGGGTAATAGTTGGTTAGCAAATACCCTACTTTCTAATAGAGATGAATGGTTATTATAAATCACTTCATGGGCATTAATAAGTTTTTCTAATATTAAGAGAGAATGTCATGCATATTAAAAAGGGAAAATTACGGTCGATGTGGTAGCATCGTCCTTTATAACGTCCCAGGACTAGAAATAATAGAAATAATCACAAAAAGTCCATTAGAATAACCAAATTACATAAAAGTCCCAATGGACTTTTTTGATATTATTTGTATTAACAATAGGAAATGTCATATTTATAATAGAAAGTGCCATATTTACAACAACATTTAAACATCTGACCATTTACAAAAAAAAAAAAACCATATTTACAATAAAAAATGTCATATTTAGAATAACATTTAAACACCTGGATTTTGAACTAAAAAATCATTTACAATAGAAAAATGCTAGATTTACAACCGAAAGTGTTATATTTACAATAAAATTTAAAATCTGGCCATTTACAACAGAAAAAACCATATTTACAATAGGAAGTGTCATATTTACAACAACATTTAAACACTTAGATTTTGAACGTAGAGATGTCATTTACAACAGAAAAAGGTTAGATTTATAACCGGAAGTGCTATATTTACAACAAAATTTAAAAACCTGGATTTTTTTTTCCATACAAATAATATCAAAAAAGTCCATTGAGACTTCTGTGTAATTTGATGATTTGAAGGAATTTTTTTGTAATTATTTTTTGTCCTTGGAACCTGCACATAATTTTTTCCTATTTTTTATATAAAGTTCATGATTTAAGCACCCTCTTTTTTAGAGATGCTTTATAATACTAAGGATAGAGGATTCTTTTCCCCCATTTAAATATAATAACAAATGACATTGGAAGGTTCGGGATTGAATTGAATGTCATAGTCATACTAATATTATCTTATAGTAAAATAATTTGAAAAAGATAAAATTCAAAAATAAATTTACAAGATGATATTGTTCCCAATAAAAATAACGTAATAATGAGTGGATTAGATCACTATTCACGTTCTTATGATCTGGGGTCAAATTCCTCTTTTTTCTTGGTATTATGTTGCTTTCATTATAATTATTCAAAGTATGACTATTCAAGAACACACTGATGCTTTACACTATTCTAAATATAAGATATAATTGATTTTTTTAAGAGATTAAAAAAACCAAATATGTTATTTAATCACATCACATATTGCGTATTCTAAGATTATATATCAGTTTATAAGTTAGACAAAATAGTTTAGAAATAAAATGACAAATATAAATATTTCAAAGTAATTTAATTAGTTTCATTAATTTCTTTAAAATAATCAATTTTATTTTATATTTAAAATCGAAGGAAGGTAGTAATACACATGCTACTATTATTTATCCTAATTGGTCATCAGCAATCAATTTGTTTCTTAACCTTAGTATTTAAATCTTAAATATCTAAGTTTGTGATTTTGACTCCATCAAGTGTTATTTTATTTAAGAAATGAGAAAATTATCCTACAAGCCCTTATTATTTATTTTATTTGAATCAGGCCCTCATTGTTTGATTCGATAATTTTAATTTATTGCTCTTATTATTTGAACGGGCCCTTATTGTTTGAATCAGTCACAATCAATTGAGGAAAAAAAAATTGAGAAATCTCCCTTACTCAAAACTAAAGTTCAACTCAACTCAAATCTAAATAAGTTGATAATACATGATCATATATAATTTCTTGTTTTGTTTCCTGTTTGTAATTCTTGTTATGGCTGTTTAGCCTTCTCTTTATATCAATATATACAGGGGCGGACCCAAAAAATTACTGAAGGGGGCACTATTAGTGGGAGGATTCAGGGGTTCGGGGGCAGTGCCCCCGAAAATTTTTTTTTAAGGAAAGTTTTAGAAAAGAAAAGAATATCAAAAAAATATTCATGCAATCAAATGAACACCGATGATGTAATATAAGAGAGACAATCATTTTATAAACTTATCATTTAGAAAAGTAAGGCTAAGTCCGATAGAAATGCGATTACATAAATTACAATGAAAGGTGAGCACTCAATAAGTTCAAGACGTATATTTTAATAACAAAAGTATATTACAATAAAAATAATTACAATGTTATCATTTTAGGCCTTATTTTTGAAATTCTATCATAATTGCCTTATTATCAATGCTATCAAATACATCTTTTTCAAGTATAAGGCACTAAACAATGATTCAACCATTCATCCTCTATTTGATTACGAAGTGCAGTTTTGATAGGGTGAGTATTTAATTTAAAGGTGGACAATCATTCAAATATGTATTAGTTTTTTTTTTTTTTTTTTTTTTTTTTTTTGAGAAAGTGTCAAATTCAAGGGGGGCACTTGCCCCCTTATGCTACGTGAGTCCGCCCATGAATATATATATATATATATATATATATATATATATATATAATTGGTTCGATCAAGGAAAAATACAGGATTGGTGTTATACTTATCTTTTTTTTTTGGTTAAGGATTTTTTCCTTAAAACTTAGAAGAAAAAGGGTTTTCGTCACTTCTAGCAAATTTATTTCTCAATATTTGAATTTGTGTTATACTTTTTAAAAAAAATGATGTTTCTTACTACATGTGTGAATGTGATATTCATTTCTCAATTCTTTGTTTCCTTTTTGCCCCTTTCTATTTTAGGAGATAAATTACTTTAAAGAATTTTGGTTCCAAATCCTAATTTTCCTATTCTATTTTAATGTTGAGGCCCATATGTATTTGTTGTTATCATTATTAATCACATTATATTGTGGGTAAAATGAGTACATGTTGAGGTCAAAACTAAGCATTGTATTGCCTTTAATGTGTTGTCGTCTCATGTAAATGTAACTTATTTTGATTTCTCTTTAAGCTCAGTACATATGGCTTCACATAATTGGACTATTTGGTACTTGTTTGTTGAACACGTCACTCTTTCTGGTTAATTGAGGAGGAGTTTTGTAAGGAGTCACCTACATATCTTATGTGTTCATATTTATGTGCATATTTTTTTTATTATATATATTGTATTTATTTATATTTAAATTATATACTGCTTTTTGACATATTTTTTACACTCGATCTCGAATTAATTATTTTTTAGTTCGCATTCGAAATATTTGTCCGTAACACCGTATCATGAAAACTAATTAATTTGAGATCTTTGGTGTAAAAAACATATAAAAAAGAAACATATAATTTAAATATAAATAAATACAATATATATAAAAATATGCTCATGCACATAAGATATGTAAATATAATGTGGACCCTTTTGGTAAGCATTTGAAAGAAGACATTATCGTGTGCCAAGCAGCAAGTGAAACTTATATTTTATGTATGGCTCCTAAATATATAAGCTAAATAATTAATTTGAAATAATAAAAAATTAATTAAGCTAATTATTTATTAGAAAAAACAACGACATTTATACTTTATGTATGGCTCCTAAATATATAAGCTTAATAATTAATTTGAAATAATAAAACATTAATTAAGCTAATTATTTATTAGAAAAAACAACGACATACTGCACAAGGCTCTCATCTAAAAAGAGATAGATATAAGCAGTTTTATCCACACAAGTAAAAATATTGTTTTTAAAATTTGAACTTGTAAGACCTGTTTGGTATGAAGAATTTGGAAAGGATGGAAATTTTTTATGAGTTAAATTTAAGAAAATTAGAGAAATGAGATTGCAAAATTTTAAATATAGAGAATATGTAAGATTAAAAAGGAAGAAAAATGAATTAAAAGCTTATAACCTCACTTTTCTCATTCGTTTAAATCTAACTCAAAATCCCCCCCCCCCCCCCCCCCCCCCCCCCCCCCCCCCCCCCCCCCCAAATCATACTAAAAAGGCCCATAAGGTTACAACAACTTTATTATTATTCTGAGGTTCACCCTATTAGCTATTTATTAAAAAAAATATATGCTGATGATTTTTAAAAAGTCCATTTTAATCATTTTATTCGTAAAATATTCCCATTATATAAAATCTACTTAATATATGCTATCAACAAAGTGTTTAAAATAAAAATATAAATTGGTAAAACAAGCTCTTACGTTTTCAACTGAGATTTCAACTGAGAGAGTAATTAATTAAGCGTGAGAAAATGACAAGTGAAGGAACACTTGTTGTCAGATCAGTAACATGTTGTTGGTTGTTGGCGTTTTCTTTGTCCCATTTCCATCTTTAAGTCAAGGAACCCGCTTTATTTTTATTTTTTTTAAAGGAATTTTTTGGAGTTACATGATCCTTTCATTCTGCCGGAAAAGCACCAAAATAGTAATTTTTATAAAAAACTGTACCTAATTAGAGCACTTTTTAAAAAATTTATCAACTTAATACAGTCAAACATGTCATTTGATTGACGCCACTGAGTAGTGACGTCAGATTGCCTGACGCCACTAGCGGTGTCAACACTTTTGACGCCACTGTGGCGCCACAGGCGTCAATTAAATGACCCCACAATAGCGTCAACAGTGGCGTCAGCTGACTGACGTCATTGTTGATGGCGTCGATCAAATGACACATTTGACTGCATTAGTTTGATAAATCTTTTGGAAAGGGCTCTAATTGGGTACAAGTTTTGGTAAAATTTCCTACTTTGGTTCTTTTCCCTTTATTCTGCTGCAGATTTATGCACCCTTTTAAACAATAGAGATGCTAGTTAAATACTAAGAAATATATACTTATTTTGTGAAAGAAATATCTTGATCAAGTAAAACAAACTTTTATTCCAGTGGAAGCATTGTCCGCTAATTAATTATAACGTCTGGAATTTGAAAATTTGTATGAATGTAAAATAAAAAAGTTTTTGGAATTGTTTCTTCTAATTGAGCTTGACAATTTTTGAATTTGACCAGTCAAATATAGCCATATAAATAAAAAGAAAAATCTTGAAGGACACTGAATAAAATGTCATTGGAAGAGCTATCTCTATTTAGATTTTGCAATGCTTGAATATGACCTAATAAGATAATCATTTAATAAAATTAGAAAAATCTATCAGGACAACAAAATTTGTTATACCTTTGTGATTCTTTGCAGGCCGTGGAAACTTTTGTCATATGCTTAAACATGTAAGGTAGATTGATTTTGCAACATTGAGTTAGTAGTTATTGGTTTTAGAGTAAATATCCTTTCGATCCTCGACAAAAAACACGGATCCCATTTTGGTCCCTTACAAAAAAATCGACCCTTATTCGTTCTTTTTAAGGGACAAAAAAGAACCTTTTGGAAATTTGTGAGGGATCAAAATGTTAACCAATCGACCTTTATTCGTCCTTCCTATGGACTAAAAATGACATTTTTTTTGTAAGAGACCAAAATAGGGATCGCATTTTTTGTCAGGGACCAGAAAGGGTATTTACTCTTGATTTTAATACTTTTTTTATTTGTTATAAACAAAATTAGCTGAGTTGAGTTCTGAAGGCTCACGAAAGTCAATGCGTGCCTCAAGATTAAAGAAAAATATTTATAAAAATACTTATATATATTATCCGTCACTAAGATCCTCGCATACCAGCAAAATTTAAAATCATGATCTTATAAATTGAGTCAACTCATTAATTATACAAATTTTTGTTAGTTGGGCATCTTGAAACTTTGTTCTTGAATTAATATTTTATATCAAGGAATGCCATAACATATTCTATTGTGTATTTTGAAATGACCAACCCCATTATTACAGTTAGAAAACATGAGAGTGGAGCCATCAAAGGTTGTTTGGCTGGCTCTTCAACTCAGTTATTATATGTCAGAAAATTTTGAATTCAACAAAGATTGTTTCTTTCTTTGTTTTTTCTTCTTCTCAGCATCATCATATATCCTCATAGAAATGGGGACCATAATCATTTTCTCCGGAATCATGAATCCATCTATTGATTCTAAAGTTCACAGATGGAGCATATTGAAGATGTCAAGATGACATGGTGGGGCCGTAATATGTGAAAAGTGAAAACACATTTTGATATCCATCTATTGATTTTTTTTTTTTTTTTTTTTACTTTGAAATCTACTACGTTGGGTCTATTTATAAGTTTATTTTGACCAACAAAATTTGGCCCTATTTATAAGTCCATTTTGTCGACCAAAAAATTTGGTGCTTTTTATAAGTCCATTTTGACCAAATAAATGAGATTGTGACAATTTTGCCCATAGTAATGATGATGAGAGAGATTGGCTAGCCATGTTGGAAAGATAAAAAGATGAGAGAGATTTGACAATAAATTTTAAAAGATATCCATTTATGAATGAGAGTAAAGTTGGAAATTTGTTCCATAATCATTGAGATACTTACCTCTCCTTGGTATGTGAGATTTGGTCAAACTGGACTTATAAATAGTACCAGAATGGTAAGTCCAGTTTCATGTAATAAATGAGATTGCGATAATTTTACCTATATTAATTATACCTATAAAAATAGAAAGAGAAGAAACAGTTGAAAAATACTCAATCATAAATGAGAGTAAAGTTGAAATTTTTCCTCCATAATCATTGTGTCAACTACATCACCTTAATATGTAAGATTTGGTCAAATTAGATTTATAAATAAGATTGGAGTGGGATCTGTCGATTTGATTGAATTGCACTTTTGTTAGGTAATTGGAGTCCCACTTTTTACCCTTTCCATTTCATTCCTGATTGATTTTATGACACTTCTATTCTTCACCTGATCTACCTTCAGAGAAAGAAGAGATATGGGAGGTGGGTCCCTTACTTCTCCTTTGGAAAAAGGGCATCCAATGAACAAATGCAGAGAAAGAAGAAGGGGGTTGATTAGGGCAAATCTCATTCACATCCATTTTTTCTTTTTTTAATTAGAACTGCAGACACTAAAAGCTTAATGTCATAGACAGGAAATAAACCGCAATTTTCTATCTATGAAAGAGTTTTTATGTCATTGGGTTATAAAACCTTTGACATTTTCTATCCATATGAACTACTATCTCCGGTCCTTATTATAAACCTAGTTGACTTTTTTTTTTGGAGAGATTAAGAAAGTTAAATAAGTTGTTTAATCATTTCATATATTATGTATCCTTATATTATATATTAGTTTATTAGTTAAACTAATTAGTTTGAAGAAACAAATAAAAATACCCTAAAGTAATTTAATTAGCTTCATTAATCTCTCTAGAGAGAGATATAAAGAAGTGTGGGTCTACTACCTCTCCATATACATGGATGGAATTACGTACATTATTTCTCAATTTGGTTTGGTTAAACCGATATGAATTCCATATTAAGCCTCAAAAGTAAAGACAAGTTTACAAGAATGTCTTAAAAATATATCAGTCTTTTAGGATAGAGTTTAGTTGAACACTTGAGCGTCACAAAAGTGACTTTGTCACTCCCCTAATAATCTCTCCATATAACTTCATTCTGAAATTCGTTAAGGTGACTTTGTTTTAATGTCAAGGGGTGAATCAAAGAGATTTTGTCGGTAGTTTGTGATTGCAAGGTAATTTGTGCATTGTAGGTCTCATTTTCCATTTGCTTTTGATGGCAATTAGTAGTGAGTGTGTGCATAATTAGGATGTGATATGTTAGGCTATCCCTCTCATTTTAGCTTACCTCCTTACCATGCTCGTCCTTACAAAATATTACTCTTAAAAAAGTTAATTAATTGTATCTCTACTAGAAGAATTTAAAACTAGTGGGAATTAGCTTTTTAGATCAGTTTAGGTTCGTTTTTGTATCGACTAGCTTAAAAAGTCTATCATTATTAAGATTGAACATACGACTAGTCTTAAAAGTTATACTTTTCGACTGGTTAGTTAGATGACCGGTGTTGAAGTTTCAATTTATAATTAAAAAAATATCCACTTTTTAGATTAGGTAATTTTATATGAGGTCTAAAAAGTGCACATTTTTTTTTTCAAAAAATATACTATTTATTTTGTTTCATAGAAATCCTGTTAGATAATATTATTATATCTAAAAGCTATGTTATGTAATATAAATTCTATAGATAGAGACAACCCTAATTAAAAACAAAAATGCAATCGACATAAGAAATGAATATAACTCATAATCAAGAATCTACAGCCCTATATTATTAGATAATCAGAGCATCTTAATTCTAGCATTTTGTTTTTGCAAGGTTTATTTTTTGTGCTTGCATTTTCCCCACCTCTAAAGTAGTTAGATGATTTTTGAGTGTTGGATTTACTGAATGCAATTTCAGGCCGGCATCTACATGCTATTGGTGTATGATTTATATTATGAGCATCTCTACAGTGGAATGTGGCTACCCACGGATTGGCTACTAAGGTACCATACTTATGCATTTTGACCCTTCTAGACCTCAAATATGAAATGGGTCTGCCCTACCCAAGTCTTGGGTGATAAAGGAGAAGATTCTTATTTAATAACTTGAGTATAACAAAGTTAATATACAAGTATGAGAACTGATTTTATATGTGGGAATATGATCTCATGGGGAAGTCTTGATTTAGAAGGAAACCAAATTGAATGCCAATAATAAGGAAGTAATAATTGACTAGGTGGAAATACTAATGATAGGGTGAGGATTAATAACTTTAAATTTGAGGATGAAAAACATAGAGCTTGTGATCTAGACTTGGAAAGACAAATTTGTTGACATAAATGACCTGACATTGTTTGTAATAATTCATTCATTTAAAAGTTGATTTGCGCAATCATCACTAGGTCATCCAATTCAACAAATTTTTCCTTCTAAGACTAGACTAGATTACTGGCCCCATCTTGTGTTAGATATGATTAGTTTTGCTGATGTCAGAGATAGATGTTAAGTATTAAGAACATAAAGTTTGCATGATGTATTTATCTCCTACATTGACTAAATGCTATATTTAATGTGAATATCTTGTAGATTAATCAAGCAAAGAAAGAAGATATCAAGTTGGAATATGGATATTGATCAAGAAGAAAAGATTAAGAAGATATTGAAGATTGAAGTTATCAATTGTGGGAAGAGGAAGCCAAGCAAAAGAAAGAAGCTACCTAATTATATTGGATTATGGAGAATGACTAAAAGGAAGAAGAAGAAAGAGATTGAAGATAATATCAAGAAAAACAAGGAGTTATAAAAAAGGTATGTGGAAATTAAGAAGAAGGAGAAGAGATTGAAGAAAGAAGAACTTGTAAGATCTAATGGGAATATAAAAAATTCAAGCTCTTAGATGAAATATTGGAGGTCTCTATGATCAAATTCAATGTTCAAATGGGTCAATTTGAAGCTTAAATGACCTATATGGAAGTTATACCAATTTCACTCTAGTGTTCACCCGAGTAGCACCTTTAGAGACGCTCAAGTGATTTTCTTCATTACTGGCAGCATCACTCGAGCACTGTGCTAGTGATGACCGCTCTGTTGTACTATGTTTTTGTTCAACATGACAAAGGTTTGATATTTTAGACATATCTCTCAAACCACACATCCAATTAACGTGAAACTTGTTTCATATGCAACTAGACTCAAACTGAGACACATAAACACAAAGATGAAGCTTAATAGAGTTCATATGAAAGAGATATGAGATTCAGAAATTGACACAAGAATTTCTCTAGTTATTTCAGAATAGATATAATAATTTGGATGTATATCACAAAAATACACATCCAATTGAGGTGAAACTTGTTGCATATGAAATGGAACTCAAAATGAGTTTCATATAATTTGAGATCAAGCTCAATGAGGCTTAGACAAAATAGATATGGATATCGAAATTTGACGCCTAATGTTCTCATGATGTTCCAGAACAACTATCATTATTCAGATTATAAATTTCAGAAGACAATGAGTTTAAAATTGAAACTTGTTGAATATAAAACTAGAATCAAGAGACTCTGGAAGAGATATGAATTTTGGAATTTCACAGTCGTATAAAGATGCTGCTCTAGACCAGTTGCTATGAATTTGATCAAAACTTTCATAATACAATGAATTTGTAGCTGATTCTTTTTGCATTGAAACATAGACTTCAAGAGCTTTATGATGATAGGTCATTTTTTTGTATTTGGATTCAAAATGGGTTTTTAATAGCAGAAAACTCTAGTGATGTTTCAAGTCATCTACAAGATCACTCGAGTGATCCTATTTTATGCATCACTTGCACATCACTCTAGTGATCTAGAGAGTCATGCACGTTCACTTTGAAGATTACTTGAGTAATGATCACTAGCACATCACTACGATGATCCAAAAGAGTGATGTTTTCATAGTTTTTAATCATTGCCTCGTATTTCACAATTTTGTTCCAAACTCATATAAACCTTGATTATATTATTCCCAATCAATACTAACCAACTTTATATGAAGATTACAAGTGACTAAACTTGGATTAGAGCTTCAATGAGCAAAATCACTTTTGTGTTATAAGCTTCTAATGGCTATTTCAATGGTCATATTATGTAAGCCTCAACAGGAGGAAAAGAGCTTAATGGTCATCAATTTTCATAAACTATAAATAGAAGAGCATTCAAAGCCTAAGTAGTAGGCAACAACGGCAAAATGCTAAAATCATAAATCATCCACTTCAACTATATACTCTTTGTTGTTTTCTAGCTTTGATATCATTTACCTTATAGAGATAAATTATTTGTATTGTGCTTCAATGTTTATCTTAATTCACTTCTGAAAGTGAAGATCATTGTAATTCTTTATTACAAGGTTGCATCCTTATGGCATGCAAGGGGAAGTAACTCGCTGAGAGATTTGTAAAAGGCTTCACAAGTGACCGGCTAAACTTGTGGGATTGTAGATGCTTCTCTTATCCCTGGATTAAACAAAAAGATAGTAGATTGAAAATCTCAAGTAGAGCTTGGGGACTAGATGTAGGTCATTAAGGAATGGACCGAACTAGTATAAATCACAGTTTTCATATTCTTTTCTCTTATCTTTTATATTTTCGGGATACCGATTTGTTTAATTGATTGTGGTTTTATAACTCCTTAAATTCTTACTTATTATTTTCACTAAGATGTGAAAAATATTTACAAAGTTTCTAAATTTTTATCTTACACCCAATTCACTTGTCTCTTGGGTGTCAGCCGAGTCTAACACCTTGTTCATCATCTAATTTAGACGTCTTAATCATCAACCCATCACTAGTAACTTTACCTAGTCGGGTAGCTCCTTATTATTAGTCTTCACCTTGATTTCCATCTCAATCAAGACCTCATCATATGACTAAATTCAATCATACAAAATAGAATTCTCAAGTTTGTATATCAATCATGTTAGACTCAATTTCGTAAATAAGATAATCCACCTTTATCATCTAAAACTACGGTAGGCAAGAGCCATATTCTATTTGAACTCTTAAAAGAATTAAAATACCTAAGATTAGTAAACTTAGCACCAAATCCAAGGGTTGTCATAATGGACTCTAAGGATGACTCGCGATACAAACCACACATCTACTACTCCCACCCATTGAGGTTAAAATTACAATCGACACTCCCACCTAACACTCAATAATCATCTGAGTCACTTCAAGGAGGGGGCATCCAAACAAAAAACTTGAAAAGAACAAAGGGCAAATAAAATTCAATTAACATACATGTATGCAAAATGTTGTTCATAGAATTCGTGATGATGGATTTATAAAACTTGTGATTATGAGAATGATGATATGAAATTGCATCATTGTCATAATCACAAGTTTTTCAATCCCAAAACAAATTTTGAGGACAAAATTTTTCCTACACTAACTAAAACAACCATAAAGAATATACAACCAACAGAAAAAATATAAACTTTTATATACACACAAAGAACATACAAGAAGGTAACAAACACAAAAGGAATATTATATTTATACCTGTGGAAGGAAGGGCTTGCATGTATCTACAACCTTCAATTGTATTCATCTGATCCCATGATTTCAATTAGATAGAGTTACATATTAGACCAGATTATTTAATGCTCTTCACATATGTACAAAAACATAAGTGATAGGTACAAAGAACTACTCGACTTAAAGCTCTTCACATGTCTTGTTAACACTCTTAATACCCTCTCTGCAATTAAAAAGAAGAAAAAAAATTGTAATAAGTATATTAAATACAAATCCACTATAAACAGATAAATATGTATACAAAAAACATAAGTAAAAGTGACAAAAAAAAACTACTCAACTTGGCTCTCTTCATAACTGGAATTAATGTTAGTTGTTATGATTGGCCTCTTTGGCACTCAGCTACCATTTGTGCTATGTATGGTGGTGTTGATTGGCCAGAATTATCATTACTTGTTCAAATTCAACACATTACGTACAAACCTATGTTCATGAGCTACATTGAACTTGAAGCAAGCATGAATATACCGGCCTACCCATACCACCACATATATCATATATTGAACATTTCTCAACTCATGAATATATAGTCTGTTTGGTGCTCATCTAGCCTCTGTGCTATGTATGCATGATTTGTGTAGATTCCCATCGCAGGTTAAACCTTGTGACATATGTGGTGGTGTTAGTAAGCTTGAATTAATCACAATAAAGTGATTAGGGCACATGCCCCAATCAACACCATCACATATGTCACAAGTTCACCTGCCATGCAAAATTGTATAAAAAGAAATTCACAACCATCCAGAGATAATATTGATCAATCAGACCTTGTACGTCCATTTAGTCTCTTTACAATATACGAACACCTTGTATGTCTATTTCCATTATAGGTTCAACATTGTGATATATGTGGTGATTGGAAGACACAAGGTGTGTGTACATGGAAAAGAGGATAAAAGGCATAAGAATGAAAAGGCGCAAGCATAACTGTTTCTACAAAGAAAGAAAAGGAGCGAGCATCAATGTTCTATAACTACAATAACCACAAAGAATGTACAACCAACAGAAAAAATGTAAACTTTCATGCAAATTTGCAACTACTTTTTACAACCAAACAGAGAGAATATCGATCAAGCAAAAGGAAAATGAGTATCGAGGGTTTGTGAAAGACAACGATTAAAATGTCTATACAAGAAAAGAAAACAAAATAGAATACTAATAGAATGCGATACCAAAACATCTATCGAGGGTTTGTGAAAAGCCCACAATTTTTACCGAATGCAAGAGTAAAATGGCGATGACAAAGAGGGAGAGCCCAATGGAAAGGAATACCAAGCCATCTCGACAGTAGGGAGAGAGACATCATGGCAGCCAGAGGAGACAGAGAGAGGAAGAGTGCGTGTGCAGGACTAAGAGAGGCTAGAGGTGAAGACTGAGCGTGAAAATAGGGCAACCTTTTATGGACTGGTGTCAATACAACCTTTTCTACACCAGTTCTCATTAAAGACCGGTGTCAATATGTTACAATATTTTTAATTCATAACAACACCTTCTTTTAAATCATAAAGTATAAAATGTAATTATTAGAACATATAATAAAATTTTAGAAACAAGAACTTTTGCTTAAAGGTTGAAAATTTTTCATCAATAATAGATTAATAACATGAGATAGATGATTATCATCAACAATAACTATCAAAAGACATAAAAGACAGAAAATTTCATTAATCATGTCCTAAAGGCGATAGTATACATGCATGAACTCAAAATTACATCAAAATATTATATGCCATGATGATCGGCCAAAAATAAGAACTACATCAAAATATTATAACAATAAGGATTCTTGAAACCCAAGCTTTTAGAAGATCATCATTCTAGGAGAGTCGTCGCTCCTAGTCGAAACGGTCACCGATGTTGTTCAACACCGATGCAAACTCCTTCAGTCATTCGGAGAAGTGATCTTGTGTCACCATCACCTCCAAAACAGTGCCCTAGAGGCAAAAGATGGCCTCGACGAATTCCTCCAATGTCAGAGGCGAAGGGGGCTACGAAGAGGAACTGCCGGTAGGTGCCACCGGAGGAGGAGAAGAGGGGCAATGCTTTGTCTTTGTTCTTGCCATTTGAAATATTGTCGCTCAAGAAGAAAGGGAGAACTAGGAAGGACTTTTGAATTTCAACTTCAGAACTAAGACACCTTGATATTTATATCAAGACTAATAGCCGGAAACATACGATACTGACGAGACATGATGATATGCGTTGAAAGTTGAAACGTTACATATTTAGACCATACAAAAGATCAAGATCAAGATTAAGATTAGAAATAAAAATATTTTTTATTCTACTTGATCAAGGCAGCATCAATACATAGATTAAAAAAACATTATACAAAATAAAAAAGAAAAACCATCAATCTTCCTCCTCATCACCGAAGGCAAAGGCGGAAGAAAGGGAAAAGGAAGAGGCAAAGTCGTTTGGAAGCACAAGGTTGAGTTTGCTGTTGATTTGACAAAAACCTTAGTCCCTTTAGGGTCAAATCACAATTTACCATGAATTAAAAAGCAATATAGTGCAAACAACTTGGAATCGTTCTCTTATCAAGGAGCCAATTTATTTTGAATTCCCTAGGTTAAACTAAGTACTAAAAACATGGTTAGAAAAAGGGTTTTGAAATTGATTTTCTCTAAACTAAAATTCATAAAAAAATAAAAATAAAGAAACTAATTCTATTCTTTTTGGTATTTTTGGAAAATAGTGAAGCATACTTTGGATTAAAAGGGATTAATGATGGATGCTCTTGGTAATAAAGGAGATGGCTATCATTGCTTAAAAAGACATATGAGAGTTAAACTTTCATTAAGTCTAAAGAACAACCTCAAGATAACACTTGAGTCCAATAATCTCAATTAATAGTAGCTCTTACAAACATAGCAAACTACTACCTCTTGAGATTTTGTTAAAATCCACTTAATGTGTAATTAAAATTGGGATGATATAAATTGTTCTTCTCAATTAGAATGTTCTAACGAACCATTCAAAAAAACTAAAATCAACTATGATTACCAATCATAAACATGCCATCAAGCATAATTTCATCAAACATTTAAAGAAATATGGAAATTTGAATATCAAAATAATCATCCAATTAAAACTACAATAATCAATCCACATAAACACATAACAGCAATCCAAGTCTCACAACTAAATAATGATAAACCTAAATAAGGAAATCAAATAAATAGTCTAAGCAAAAGATTGAATTAAATAACTCCCCTGTGAAACACAAATGCTCAAGCCACAAATCTCCATCACCAAGAGGCAAAGGGTTTAGCTACAGGTAGCCATTAAACAATCCAGCACAATCGGTAAAAATGAACCAGCCATAGGAACCAAGCTCGCCGGAATCTGGAAATTTATCGCCGAAAAATTCAAGAACTCACCGGAAATAATGGAGAAACTCTTGGAAAATTATGTTTTGATCTCTGTAGTTGCTGGTTCAGTTTTCCGATGAATCAATGAAGAAGATGATGATGGTGAATGTGGGTGAAGGTGGACGATGAAGGATCCAAGGTCCCAGGTCTCAAGCTCGCGGCATGGGTTTTTCTTCAATCCATAAAAAATGCTCTCCTCTTGCGCGATGCTCTTTTCTTTATCTCCATGGGTCTCGTCTGATATATCCAGGAAGAATGAAACCTAATCATTCAAAATGATCCAGGAAGAATGAAACCTAATCATTCAAAATGCCAAAATGCAACGGTTGCAGACAGGGACCTAATTGAAAATTTTAAAAGTTCTGGAGTAGGGACTAAAGCGAGAATTTACAAACTATTTATGGGGCAGAAATGAAATTTCCAAAATATATGGGTCCTTTTCTGTTATTGATTTCTGGCTCCTTTTCTTCCTTGATTTCCAATTTCCAGAAATTGTTGGGGCCTTTCTTGTAATTTTTACCATTCCTCAAAATATTAATTTAACCCTCCAAAATCTCAAGATTTCTTCTTAAACACCTACAATGCAAGATTAAGACAAGGTAGTATCAAAAGTCTAAGAAATCATTTGCATGAATAATTAACAAATTATGATCATTTTACCCTTAATTAAATTAAATTTAATACAAATGTCCCTAACTCAAATCGTGCTTAACCATGCAATAATATCCCAGAAAATGCATTAAGAACTCCAATTTTATTATTAAAAATCATATAAAAATATGGTACAATCACTGTTGATAGTGTGGTTCGATGTGAAGAGTCTTCTGAGGCGTCTGTCTATATGATCCACCCTCAAATGAACTTGCTGAAGAAGTTCTTTCACCGAAGGAGGTGAAGGAGGCGATGGAGCTAGCTAGAGAGTGAGAAAAAAGAGGACGAACATAATTAGCCTTAACACATACCAGATATTCTAAAGATGAGAGAAAAAGAAACTAAATATGAAGGAACAGAAGTAATGAGGAGTTTCAATAGATAAGATGGATGAAGATTACATTTATTGAAGTGGCCTTAAATTTTGAAGAGATGTGTAGTTGGGAAGTTTACCTTGGAAGCTGAAGAATCTTTAAACAATTAAGACCGGTTATAAAGAAACAAAGTTGTCTAAAAGAATATTTTCACTGGATGTAGAGCGTTCGGTGTTAAAAGAATTAAATTTCTTAATATTTAATATTTATCAATATCACATTACTTTACAACTGGTCTACAAAAAATCATTTAGACCGTGCAAAATTAAAATAGCATGAATTTTATTGAATACTATATATATATAATGATAATTGAAGATAAAAATTTAAATTTAAATTTGATAAAGAAAATTAAATTATTATTAAAAATTTAAAAAATCTAAAGTACTTAATTAAATATATGCTAATGGACACAAATGTATATTTAATAGTACATTGCTTATTGGATCACTTATCTTAATATTTTTCTCCAGAAACTGAAAAAAGTAACTTCTATCAGAAGTCTTTTCTTAAAAATAAGTCTACCTGAGACGACCGCTATCCAAAACTATCTATTTTTCTCCGCTAGATCTTATTTGCTCAGTTCTCGCTATGCTAAACAGGCATAATTTACCTTGACCAAACCAAACAACAATTAACATGGTGACTCCCAGAAGATGACAATTGGCAAAGACAAGCGAGGTATATTACTGGCGACAATGAGTGATCCCGACGGTGACTCTAAACTTTGTGAGATGTGATGGAAGAGGATTCTCTCATCATCATTTTTCTCATTTTCTCTCATTAGCATATCTGGGCCATTGATTGGGAAGGTGAGAGAAAAGTTAAAGTGATATTTTGATTGATTAGATGAATAGGATTTAGAGATGATGAGGGATAATGAGAAAGTGATAATGAGAGAAATCCAACCCGAGATGTGATACGGTGAAGAGAAGAGGTAGAAGGTTTTTAGAGCCCCAACCCCTTTTGTTTTGTTTCAAATTAAAAGAAAAGGGTAAAATAGTATTTTTCATATTTAGAATTAATATAACCCAGGTCTTTTAGGACTTCGTTGCAATTTGGTAATTTTAATGGACCCGATTGTAATTAATTCTATTATTTAGGACCTGATTGTAATTGTTTCATACAATTTTAACAAGACTTACCACGACATATCATTGTAATTTACTCTTAAAAAAGCATAAATTTAGTAATAATATAATTATATGATTTTATAAGAACTTAAATAATAATAAGATTTTGAACTAAATTATATGAAAATAAAATTACAACTTTCTCCTTTTTTTCATTTCTTAATATACGGTGAAATGAATTGAATAATCATGAATTATTGGTTTCTTAGGTACAATAATTTTGTTTGGCCCAGGGGTGCAATTATTATCATGTTGGGTCCAGCAAGTCTTCACCTTTTTTTCCTTTGCCCTTTTCTGGGAGCTTTGGAAAAACATAAGTAATGGTCTTATAATATGAACATACAATTATGAAGAATTATTTGGCATTTAGCATGATTATAAACAGTATTCAATGATTCTTGAAAAAAATGATTAATATCAAATCAATTGAATTGAAGTCCCTCCTATGTTCTATATCTTTCATAGTTTCATTGCATAGGAAAGAGAAAGGACAATTAGTTCTACTTTTCAAAAATTTATGCAAAACAATTTTATTTTATTTTATAGCTATATATATACAAACATTTTCTGATAAATCTGAAAGATGAAATATCACCAAGAGGGGGTGAATTGGGTGATCTAAAATTTTCTTCGAAAAAATCTCTGAAACTAAATACTAAAAACAGAGTATAACAGAGAGAGATAGAGAAAGATTAGGCACACGAGATTTATACTGGTTTGGTCCAAATCCTTGACCTACGTCCAGTCCCTAGACTCTCCGAATTTTCACTAACTCAAATGATTACACACTCTGTAACTCTCGGAGTAATTCTCTTACTAGAACTTACTCCCTCTTACAAGTTGTAATCAAATGTCACAATCTCAAAGTCTCAATACTTTGAGATTCCTACAATGGTTGATAGTCAATAATGGACTCTCTAAAAGAGCATATGTATAAACACTGAAGATTTAAATATCTGAAGGTACTATCTAATTGAGTAGAAACAGTAAATGTTTATATAACTAATTGAATGCGCATAATTTCAGTCATTGGAGAATTGAATGCTTTTGTCTTTTATAGTTGATGGCATTAATGACTGTTGAAGAGAGATTAATGAGCCGTTGAATATTTCCGTTGAAGTTGAATGTTACCCCATCTCTTCATATTCTTCCGATGTTAGCCGTTACTCTCCGTTGACATTGTTCATTCTATTTGTCCGTTGAAACTCAGTTAGAATGTTGACTGGAAATGGCCGGAATGCTTCATAGTTGCTCAGAAGATCAATTTCCACTTTCGTGCTTTGTTTCTACTAAGCATTTAATGCATCTGACACAGATTTGGTTTATGATAATTTTGATGTTTAAACAATGTTAAACTCATCTGAAACTCATTAGCAAACTGATTAAACTTTGTTAGGAATAATAATAATCAATAATATGAAGTACCCAAAGAATAATCAATGATTTACAAATTATGAGAACGAAAATTTCAAAAAGCTGATAGAGCTTACTTGAGTTATGCATATTTGACTCAAGTCATAGCTTCGATTTCAAATCAGAGAAGAGTTTTGGCAAAACCTTGACTCGAGTTACACTGACTTAACTCGAGTTATTTCTTTCAAAACTTTATTTGAAGCTCTCTGTAACTCACTTGACTCGAGTTAGATCTCTTCTGACTCGAGTCATATCAGTTACTCAAAAATCTACTATCGGGGTTGGTGTGGAGAAAACTGAAAGATATGACATGACTCGAGTCATTAAATGAATGACTCGAGTTATCTTTGAACTTGGAATTTATTTTAAAAGACAGAGACATATGACATGAGTCATATAACCTTGACTCCAGTCATTGTAACTCGAGTCACAAGAATTTGACGTGAGTCACTAAGTTCAAAGATCTTTTGCTTTTGACACAGAGAGGTATGACTTGAGTTCAAAATCTCTAACTCAAGTCATATCATAACAGAGAGGAGTGTTGTTATTGAACTAAGTTATTTCTCAAATTAAAATACTTTTGCTTGAATCAATAATAAACTTTCAGATTTACAATTATCAGTTATCATCAAAATATATAGAGAACTAACA
Source organism: Acacia acuminata (assembly GCA_019022655.1). Classification (NCBI taxonomy): domain Eukaryota; kingdom Viridiplantae; phylum Streptophyta; class Magnoliopsida; order Fabales; family Fabaceae; genus Acacia; species Acacia acuminata. The sequence continues at coordinate 2,018,955 of JAFJYI010000013.1, forward strand.
AAATCGATAATGAAAAAGAAAGTTGAATTTTCTAAAAAGTTAAAACTGTTGTGAATTAAACCTTCTATCAAACTTCCTCCCTAAACAAGCAGCAGAAGTTGATTGGTATAAATATTAATGATTATTAAAAAACATATTTTAAAATATTTATATAACTTTGTTAGAATTTAAAATTTGAGAGATATAATAACATTAAAATCATAAGTAAAGAATTGGTTTAGGAATTTAGGTGAGGCAGAGTCAATTTATTTATATATCAAATTCAAGTACACCGAAAATTATAGAAAGGGCATTGTATTTGACAAATGGAAATTTTTTTTCCCTGGGGGATGAAATTTTTTTTTTTTTTTTTTTAAAAAAAAAAAAAAAAAAGGAAGAAGGGCAAGAAAAATATCTCCTAGTAGGATAATGTGAAAAATGAATATAACTACCTTTTATAGTTTATGACCAAATATCTCTTTTAATTATCAAGATATTTCATATTTGTGCCATTTACATATTTATTTTCATCTATGTTAAAATATTTTTATTTTTCATCCACATCAAACATCTATATTATATTGCTTCTATAGAGATCCCATTTATTCCCGTTCCTATTATCTTAGGACCTTTCCATTGTCCCAAATGCAAACCATATTTCGAGTATTTAACTTCAATTCCTCTTGTTATTTTCTTTGCCGCCAAGCACATTCTCAAAAGCTCAAAAGCCAGCCTCAAGATGAACACTATCACGTCAGAGGCTGAAAAAACAAAAAAAACAAAGATATAAGAGACGTAATCAAGATCAAGATGAATATTAAAAATAAGAATATATTGTTATGCTGTCTGATCAAGGAAGCATCAGTAAATAGATTAAAAAACACATGTTACATAATAAAATAAAATAAAAACCCTCAATCTTCCTTCTCATCACCGGAGGCAGAGGAGGAAGAAAGGGAAGAGGAAGAGGTAGGGTCATTTGAAAGATTGTACCCAACATCATTGATGTCGAGTATAAGGTCGAGTTTGTTGTTGATAGTGTGGAGCAATGTGAAGAGTCTTCTGAGGTGTTTGTCTATATGATCCACCCTCAAATGAAGTTGCTGAAGTAGTTGTTTCGTTGAAGGTGGTGAAGGAGGAGGAAAAGGAGGACAAAGATAATTAGCCCTAACATGTATTCTAGAGATGAGAGGAAGAGGAGCTGAATATAAATGAATGAAAGTAATGAAGAGTTTAAATAGACAAGACGGATGAAGATTACATTTATTGAAGTGGTTTCAAATTTTGAAGAGATGTGTAGTTGGGAAATTTACCTTGGAAGCTAAAGAATCGTTGAAACATTTAAGACCGGTATAAAAAAAATGAAGATATATAAAAGGATATTTATACCGAATATATAAGCGTCCGGTGCAACAAGAATTTAAATTTTCTTAATATTTAATACTTATTGACACCACATTACTTTATAACTACCTAGAAAATATTATTTAAACCGAGCAAAAGCACGACCGGTGTTAAATTATATCAATATTTACAAAAATGACATTGATCATACTTTTTAAACCATCTCGGCCTATATAGGTCTAGATGTGGCGGTCTTTTAGACCTTTTTTTTTTTTTAAAGTAGATATTTTGAAAATTCAATTGCCAAAAAAAAAAAAAAAAAAAATGAGAGAAAACTTTCCTTTAAAATATGTGAATCCTAAATTAGGACCTAGAAATTTTTTATTTCTATGAAATTTTAAATATTCGTTTGGAATTGGTTTTTTTCTTTAATTATTAAAATATCGTAAATTTGGGGGAAAAAAAAAACAAGATGGCAACAACAGTTTAATAAGTAATAACTTTAACATATCAAATGACAACTACTAAACTGGGACAACCAATTTTTACTGAAATCTCTTGTTGAATATCAATATATAAACAACAATTCAATAAATAACAATTTTAAATTATCAAATAACAATAGCAATTAAGAAGTGATAACTAATTTCATTAAGAGCAGTTAGATCATTTCAAAAAAAAAAAAAAAAAAAAAAAAAAAAAAATTCAGATGTCCCTAAATTTCTTTGAAATTTAACTATTTTGAGATTCTCTTGCATATTTCGTTAGTGCTTATATATGTCTTTCGCCCTAAACAAAACATTTTATTTACCTTCAATTTTTTTTTTTTTTTTTAAAAAAAAGTTGCTTAAAAATAGTAATCCCTCCCGTCCTAATTATAGAACATATATACCTAATTTTGGAGGGATTAATGATAGTAGTTGATTATGTTTGTTTGTTTTTTTTTAAATGCCCTTATTGAAAATTTAAAATGACATCAATTACTCGATTCTCTATTCTTTATCGGACCTCTCCTATCTTACACGCAATTTCTCCAAACTCTCACACAAGTATATGACATCGTTGATCTCCTCAATAACTTCCGGTTTACGCTTAGAGGTTAGAAATGTAATTTAATAGTGATACCATTATTAAATATGACAAAAATTACTTAAAATTATTTTATTAAAAAATTAAAAACAGTAGAATTGAGCTGTACATGACATTAATGAGTTGCAACTATTACTTACTTTATAAAATATATAAGTTCATTATTAAATCATTATTGTGTTTAGTTATTATTAAAAAAGTATCAATAGGGGTATTTTAGGAAGAAATTGATAAAAATTAAAAAAATAAGATCAAGACAATTAAATATTTTCCTATAATTAAAATGGGAGGGAGTATTTAAGAATTGGCAATTTATGCAATTAAAAAATGTAGAACATTCTCAACGTCATTTTCGCAGTTTCATAAGGTGAGTGCCCGATTGTGATGATTTGGTCAAATATTTGTGTCGTGGTCTGGCTGCTTTCCTTCATTCATGTCAATTATACTCCTTCTTGGTTTTATTATAAGACTACTAAAAATTCTCACAAACCAATAAAAAAGTTAAAATCAATAAAGTTGTCATATAATTTAAGTAACTTCCAATATTATCTTTAATAATTGAAGTAAACTCTAATATTATATTAATTATTACTCTCACCTACTACTTTTATTAATTATGGGCACATATAAAAAAATATTTAATGAACTTTTGAAATAAATAAGTATCTTATAAAATGGACCAAATATAATTATTAATTAGTGCCCTTATAATTCTTTTTGCCTTCGTCCAATTCTGCCGTTCATGCCAACTTATTTAAAATATTCGCACACAAAATAAGTCTGTATATTTGATTATTTATCTAAGGTATTTGCCTCCTTTGCCGCTAAGGAAGTTGAATTGCCGATAAGTCGAATTGAAATATCGTTGTCGAAAAAAATGAGATACATAAGGCTTGTTTTTGATACTCCTCCGGTTTTAATTATAAGATCTAGTTAGCTTTTTTTGGAGAAATTAAGGGAAAGCTAATTAAATTACTTTAGAGTATTTTTATTTTTTTCAAACTAATTAATTTAACTAATAAACTAATATATAATTTAAGGATACACAATATATGAAATGATTAAGTAACTTATTTAGCTTCCTTAATCTCTCCAAAGAAAGTCAATTAGGTCTTATAATTAGGGTAGGAGGTAGTATATCAGTAACAGAAGTGACTTATTTACAACCTGACTTTTGAAATGATGATGAGAAAATTGACTTATTTGCAATCTAAATTTTAGAATAACGGTGGGAGAAGTGATTCTTTCATAAATGAACTTTTTTTTGAAAAGTCAGTTGAGAATAGATAAAAAATGACTGAAAATAACATAAGTCTTATTGAATATATATACATATATATATATATATATATATATATATATATATATATATATATATATATTAGTTGTATATATTGTGATAATTAAAAAAAATATATCAAATTAGCTATTAGTAGGTTTTCAAATTTCTTGATTAATCATGTGTATAGGGAGGGAAACTCTTGTGCTGATGCTCTTGCCAATTTGAGTATTATGCTGGAGGATCATGTAGCTATTTTTCATAGTCCCCCTCAGTTTGTTGTTGGTTGTCTGTAATGAGATTATATGGATGTTGCTTACCCAAGGTCTAATTTGATATAGGAATGATAATGAGCCAAGGCCCCGTTTTTTACCAACAAAATAAAGAATTTAAATTTGATAAAAAAAAATATTATTATTAAAAAATTAAAAAAAAAACCCTACAGTACTTAATTAATATATTCTAATGGATAAACTAGAATACATACAAATGTATATTTAATACTATATTGCTCATAGAATCACATGTCCTTAACATTTTTTTCCAGAAGCTGAAAAAAGTCATGCCTAAAATTGAAAAAAAAAAAAGACTTTTATCATAAGTCACTTTTTTTTTTTTTTTAAAAAAAAATAAACTTATTTGAGACCCTTTGCTATCCCAAATGATCCAAAATTTTCCTCCAGGCATAAATCACTATGCATTTGGCTTTTTTCCTCCTTCACCGCTATATTAGGCTAACCTGACCTGCCTTTTCCAACTGAACGGTCCAAACCAAACCAAACAAAAATTAACATGGTGACTACTAGAAGATGACTACTAGCAAAGACAAACCAAGTAGAATACTGACGACAATGAGTGAGCTCGATGATGACTCTCAACATTGTGAGATGTGATACGCTTAGAGCCTATTTGGATCCTCTCTTTTTAAGCTAAAGCTATAAAAAAAAAAGAGCTTTTTTAAAAAAGCTAAAAACTATTTGGTGATTATATAAATTTTTTAACTTAAAAGCTGAAATTAAAAATAAATTGTTTCACAAAGCGTTTTTTCTAATAAAATTATCAACTCCAAGCTGGATTTGTATAGCTTGTAGTTGATTAGTAAGCATTAGAGATCAACCATGACTTCGTTTCAATCCGAGGCTCCATCCCGAATTTCTGAACCATCATCTCAAAATAGCAGTAACTTTTTTCAACTAATCCTCCATGAGTACTAGCATTTAGCAAACCAATGAAAGTAACCTTATCAAGCCTTGTACCCTCACCAGACTCCATCATTTGCTCAAAAATGGCAATTGCGCCATCACTTTGCCCACGAAGAGCGGAAAGAATTAATCATTGAATTCCATTGTGTTAGGCCTTTTCCTGGGTTCATCTCAAAAACCTTTCTTGCATGTTCAAGGTTTCCACATTTCCCATACATATCCACAAGAGCATTTGAAGTAAATGAGTCAAGAGCAAGCCCATTTTTGTATAGTCAAGAGCATTTGAAGGATATGGCGAACCATGTCACGGAACAACAGGAAGGCAGAGACGTGATCAGGTTGAGAAGCATAAGCTGTGATCATGGCTGTGTAGAGATAAGTGTTGGGTGATTATGTTGGGTTAATGTGCTCTTTAGTCACTTAAGCTCAATAAGGCTTAATTGAGACTACAGCCCAATAACTCTATGGCCCATGTGGTTTTGGATTAGGTCTTGGGTGTAGTAGCATATAAACCTACTTTCACCGCTTGGAAAAGAGATGCACGCATAAGGAGGCTCTCATCGAGAAACAAACTTAGAGGCAGACGTTCATCATCTGAACGGTTGCCCACACAACTATCTCATTCCCCTCGAGAGATAGTTTGGAAGATCGATCATAGAGCGGACGACGACTGTTCGTGGAGAGGTTTTCAGATCGCTGCATCTTTCCAGGTAATTAAAACAATGAAGGTATTAACTTTTTCCTATATCGCGTGGTACAATACGCTTCCGCGTTTCTGATTAGATTCCTACAATTGGTATCAGAGCCAATAGCGATGAGGAAAAGAACCGAGTTTTGATATTAATTTATATTTTATGTGATTCTTTTCGAAAATTATTTTTGAAAATATGGAATCTTTTTCTATATTTGTTATTTATTTCATGATAGTTATTCATTTATAATTCATATTTGATATTAGTTTTAATTTCAATCGGTTAATCGCTTTAATCCATGGTTAGATTCTCTCGTGTATTTCTTGATTTGTAACAAAGAGGCTAATCCCATATGATTAGGTTTCCTCATTCTGTTTTTTATTTTTTTTTTTTTTGGAATTTTATGTATTTTTTTGAATTTTCGTAAAAGTTGGAGATCAAGAAACTGCGAAGAAGATGACTTGCCGATGGCGTGGCGAAGTATGGCTAGGGTTCTTTTTTGTGTCCTAGGGTTTCTAGCCAAGGATTGGATTTTGGGCCCATAGATACCCTAAAGGGGCTTGAGGAGAGATCTATGGGTAAAATTTGGACGAAAGAGAAATTCCAAAGTTGTAAATTTTATTTTAAAATTTTATAGGAAAGCCATGGATTAAAGTTATTTGTTTAATTATTTAATGCTTTTATTGAATTGTATGAATTATATTTACGATTAACATGATGTTTGTAATAACATGCCATATAGAATAGGAAGATGTCATATTGTTGTATAATCGCACATGTCATAATAGCATAATAACTATTATGTTTTCAATCGACTAATATGATAGTTATTATGTGAGATTATTTAGGTTATCCACTAAATTAATTATCAATTATTATGATTTTAAATTAAAATCTAGAATAATAATTGGATTAATTAATTATGGAATTAAAATCTAGATAAATAATCTAGGAAATTTCCTAAGAGAATTGTATTTTTGAGAGTAATTTGTGGGTTATTTAAAATGATCATGTGAAGCACACTCTACTAATCATGACTAGATTTTAGATACCAAATGATTTCAATTAAAGTTGTTGATCTCGAGACAAAGAATACTCTAAAATGAACAAATTCTTGGAAATTAAAATTAAAAAAAAAATCTAAATTTAAAATATTGAATGGGTGAAGGTTTTAAATTAAGCTTTTAATTTTAAAACCTACGGGCCCCAATTGTGGGTTTATTAGTGAAATGGTTATCATTTGAAGCCCCATCGGATAAGGATAATCGGATATCGCTAGATTAAACCCTAATATTTTCAAAATTTTAGTAAATTTTTTGTACGGCCCATCGTCGGCAACACTTAGACACTAAAGATAATTTTGAAAGTAAACAATGGTTAAATACATTCAACTTTGGTAAAATTGTTAACCCTCCCATCGAGGCTCGGCAATGGAATCGAAGGCCCAAATTAACAATATTAGTTTTACAAGAATCTTGCCCATCGTAAACCTTGTAAAGATAACTAATGGATTGTTAAACAATAAATGAATAGTAGTTGTTAGAATCTACTAGCAATATAGCTGTTTGTTATTAATTATAAGTTTTTAATTAGTGTGTTTTTCTTTTTCCTTATTTTCAGAAAAATGTCTTCATTCAATCCTTTAGCTACAATCTTGAGCCAAAAACCTATGGATGGTACAAACTACAAAAAATGGAAAATTAATTTGGATATTGTTCTTCAATATGAAAAGCTCAACTTTGTTCTAACTACCCCTATGCCAGCGCAGCCTGCTGCAGATGCGTCTGATGCAATTCGGACTCAATTTCAACAGGAGAAGGAAAGATGAGAGAAGGCGAATGTGGAAGTTCACTACTATATTTTGGCCAGTCTCGCCAATCACCTTCAGGAGCAAGTGAGCATGATTGAGAGTGGAGCAACAATGCTCCGGACTCTTGATGGCATGTTTGCTACGTCTAGCGGCTTTGCTAGGCAAAATGCGCTGAATTCGATCACCAAGACGGTGATGTGCGGAGGAAGTGTGGGGGATCATTGTCTAACAATGATAGCGAACTTCAAGAAGGTTGATGACCATGGTATTAAGTTTGAACAAGAAGTAAAAGTTGACCTTCTCTTACAATCACCGCCCGAGTACTTCAATCAATTTAAGATGAATTATAATATGAACAAGATGAATCTTGACCTCACTCAACCGATGCATGAGCTTGAAAGTCTTTGAACGGTCTCTAGTCAAGCGGGGAAGTGCATTTTTTGCTGGTGAAAGTTCTGTGAAATCTAAGGGGAAACCCAAGGGAAAGAACAAGAACAAGAAAAACAAGAAATCAGGTACTCCAGTTGCCAAAACATTTGCAATGAAGCGGCCAAAAGGCAAGTGCTTCAAGTGCGGACAAAAGGGGCATTGGAAGAAAAATTGCCCACAAATGAATAAACCAGGTATGGGTAATTTACATGTGATTGAGGCTTGTTTAGTGGAGAATCACGATGATAAATGGATCGTTGATTTAGGAGCCACTAACCATGTTTGTTACTCTTTGCGTGGTTCAAACATAGCTTGCACGTAAGTAAAGGACAAAGAGATTTGAAGTTTGGAACTGGGGAGCTTGTGTCTGCACTAGCAGTGGGACAAGTTGTTTTATCTTTTGATAATTACAAAACTTTGGTTTCATAAGATTGTTTATTTATTCCAGATTTTAAGAGGAATTTAATTTCGTTAGTTGTTTGGATAAACATGGTTTGACAGTTCAGTTTAATTCCTCAGTTTCAATAAAAAAGTTCATCTTCTTTTATTTGTTTTGGTGTAAAGTTTAACGGTCTTTATTTCCTTAGTCCAGTTCCCTGTGAAGTTAATCATGTTGAATTAAAAGATGAGAAAAGAAAAGTTTCCAATGAAACTTATCTTTAGTATTTGAGATTGGGTCATATTAACTCTAACAGGATACAAGGTTTGGTCAAAAGTGAGATTTTAAAATCCCTGAACTTTGAACCGATACCAGTATGTGAATCCTGTTTAGAGGGTAAAATGATCAAGAGATCTTTCAAGGCCAAGGGAAAACGTGCCACACTTCAGCTGGAATTGGTACATACGATGTGTGTGGATGATAAATGTCCAAGCCGAGGTGGGTATCGGTATTTCATCACATTTTCGATGATTACTCTAGATTTGGACATGTGTACTTGATGCGTCACAAGTCCGAAGCTTTTGGAAAATTCCAAGAGTTCAAGGCCGACGAGAAAAACATCTTGGTGTTCAAATTAAGACTCTTCGATCGATGGAGGGAGGGTGAATACCTATCTCGGAGAGTTCAGGTCTTACGACCAAAGTGGGGATAGTTTCACAATTATCTTCTCCAAGGACACCCGTGCAGAATGGATTTTTGAAAAGAGAAATAGAACCCTTTTAGAAATGATAAGATCTATGCTCGAGTTATTCATCTCTTTCGATTCATTGGGGATATGCCTTAGAAACAACTATGTATCTATTGAACTTAGCTCCGTCCAAGTCGCTTTCAAAGACACCAATAGAATTGTGGAAAGGTTGTAAGCCCACCATGAATCATATTCGGATTTGGGGTGCTCCGGCACATGTCTTGAAACAGAAACCAGATAAGATGGACTCGCGTACTGAAGTATGCATGTTTGTAGGCTATCCTAAAGGAACCAGAGGTTGGTTGTTTTATAATCCAAAAGAAAAGAAGGTCATAGTGAGTACTCACGCGACTTTCTTATAGGAGGACTATATGGAAAATTATAAGCCTAGGAGTAAGGTTATTCTTGATGAGCTAGTCTCAAATCAAGTTTCACCACAACCTCAAGCGGTTCCAGCTTTTATTCCTGTGGTTGTTCAAAGAGGGGAAAATGTACCTAAACATACACAGGAACCAGAGACAAAACCAGAAGTTTAGTATGATGATGAACTTAATGAAGAACAAAATCATGAATTGGTTGATCCACTTAATGAGGGTCCTCATCTAGAAATAGTTAACCCACAAAATGTGGACCCCCTGTATATGCACAACATCAAGTGCGACAAATTCGTAGTGGGAGATTGATTCGTAAACCTGCAAGATATCTCTTGTTGGGTGAGTCAAATCAGGATGACATCATTGCAGAAGATGGTGATCCCACGAGTTATGATGAAGCACTAGGAGATGTTGATGCTTAGGAATGACTTGAGGCTATGAATCGTGAAATGGATTCTATGTATACCAACTCAATTTGGTCTCTTGTAGATGCACCTAAAGGGGTAAGACCCATTGGGTGTAAGTGGATTTACAAGAGAAAGAGAGGATTGGACGGGAAGGTTGAAACCTTCAAAGCTAGATTGGTGGCGAAAGGGTACTCCCAAAAAGAAGATGTGGATTATGATGAAACTTTTTCGCCGGTTGCCATGCTCAAGTCCATCCAGATTCTCTTAGTTGTTGCAGCAAATCTTGATTATGAGATTTGGCAAATGGATGTCAAAACTGCTTTTCTAAATAGAAATTTGGAAGAGGAAATCTATATGCAGCAACCAAAAGGGTTTATAGCCAAAGGGCAAGAAGAAATGGTATGCAAGTTGCAAAGGTCCATTTATGGACTTAAGCAAGCGTCAGATCATGGAACATCGATTTGATCAAGCCATTGAGTCTTATGGCTTTGAGAAAAGTCCGATGAGCCGTGTGTGTATAAAAAGGATCCAAGGTAATGGGATATCTTTTCTCGGTACTTTATGTGGATGATATACTCCTTATCGAAAATGATCGAAGTATTGTTAGGCATAAAAACCTGGGTGAGCAAGCATTTTGATATGAAGGACTGGGGGAAGTCAATTATATTCTTGGTATTAAAGTCTTGTGAGACCTAGGAAGAATAGGGTTTTGGCATTGTCCCAGGCTAAATACATTGACAAAATACTTGCCAGGTTTAGCATGGAGAATTCCAAGAGGGGAATTATACCCTTCAGGCATGGAATTCATCTTTCTAAGAAGCAATCTCCTAAAACTCCTGACCAGAGAGAACACATGAGTAGGATACCTTATGCTTCAGTAGTAGGTAGTCTCATGTATGATATGCTATGTACCAGACCAGATATCTGATATGCAATGGGAGTAGTAAGCCGATACCAATCGGACCCTGGAGAGAAACAATGGGTAGCGGTTAAACATATACTCAAGTACCTACAGAGAACGAGAGATTATATGTTGGTCTACTCAAGTGGGAGTCTTGAAACCATTGGTTATACGGACTTAGATTTCCAAGGAGATATTGACTCAAGAAAGTCCACCTCGGGATATGTGTACACCCTTAATGGCGGTGCCATTTGTTGGAAAAGTGTAAAACAATCATATGTGGCTGACTCTGCTACAGAGGCTGAGTATGTACATGCTTCTGAGGCTGCAAAGGAAACTGCATGGTTAAAGAAGTTCCTAACGGACCTTCAGGTGATACCAGATGTTAATTGTCCTATCACACTTTACTGTGACAACAGTGGGGCGGTAGCATAGTCCAAGGAACCAAGGTGTCACAAGAGACAAAAACACATAGAGAGGAAGTACCACTTGATCCAAGAAATAATTAAAAGAGGAGATACATTGGTAGCAAAGATAGCATCGAGACGAGAACCTTGCGACCCTTTTACTAAGAGTTTTCCGAACGTGTGTTCGAGAGGCATGTTTCATCTATGGGTCTTAGGAGGATTCCAGATTTGCTATAGCTTTAGGTAGTTGTTATTTCACTTTGTTATTTTGTGCCTTTTGAGCAAGACATTATGACATTGCATTTTTTTGAATGTTAATAAATGAGGTGTTTTTCATTTATTTCGCACACTATTTACAAACTCTAAGGTCGGGATCAATTGTGGAGTATATGATCATATGAATACGTTCATAGAGGACATGGCCATAGGTTCTCACAATTGATGAATTGGTTCATAGCTATTAAATTAAGTTGGGCACTTTTTTTAGGCCTGCAATATTTTATGAAATGGTTTTGTCGAATCATTATAAAATATTGGTGTGAGTTAATACTTACATTGAATGGATCAAGGAGAGATTTGATTAAGGTTGTTCTTTTCTGTCATAAGGAATCAAATCTCCGGATAACTATAGTCATGTAGTTGCTCTTAATCCTGAGTTTATTTTAAATAGGTAGTCGAATAGTTTTCATTCTTTGATTTACCAACGGGTGAGGTTTGATCTATATGACGGCCAACAACTCGGCATTTTGGGATTGAGACTGTTTGGTTATCGGTGTTTATGAGATAAACAACATGGAATTTATAGGAAATGTCCCCTTGATATGTTTCGGAACCTGGATATTGAAGACACTGGCCAGTGCATGTAATCCATTAGATAAACTATTAAAGTCAAGGGAATAAATAATTGATTGGGTTACAGAAAACTAGTCAATCAAGTTATAGACATTCTATAAAGGGGTAATGCATATTTCTGTTATAAGTGTCATTATTCTTGGAGATCACGTTCGGGCTTTTAGTGGAGTAGCACCGAACTAGATAATCTTTTGTAGATTATCATGAGCCTTGATGAATGACAAATGGTAGATCCCCAGGCTAGCTCGAGACAAGGGATGAGGTATATTATCAGATGATGATGGCTTATGGGCTACATGTTCTTGGGTTTACGAACTCAAGTTTGTATCTTAAAGAGCAAGTGGGAGATTGTTGGGTTAATGTGCTCTTTAGTCACTTAAGCCTAATAAGGCTTAATTGAGACTACAGCCCAAAAACTCTATGGCCCATGTGGTTTAGGGTTAGGTCTTGGGTGTAGTAGCATATAAACCTACTTTCACCCGCTTAGAAAAGAGACGCACGCATAAGGAGGCTCTCATCGAAACAAACTTAGAGGCGAGACGTTCATCATCCGAACGGTTGCCCACACAACCATCTCATTCCCCTCGAGAGATAGTGCGGAAGATCGATCATAAAGCGGACGACAATTTGTTCGTGGAGAGGCTTTCAGATCGCTGCATCTTTCCAGGTAATCAAAACGATGAAGGTTTTAACTTTTCCTATATCGCGTGGTACGATACGCTTCTGGGTTTCTGATTAGATTCCTACAGATTCTAGGCGATTGAAGATGAGTCGAGCGGAATGGAGATTGGAAAGAGAGAGAGTACAAAAGCGAACGAGTTTAAAAGCGTATAGATCGATAAGGATTTTTTTTTAAAAGAGCTTATAAAAAAGCTCCTCTCATAAGAGCTTTTTTCTTCATTGTAAAATAAGCTCTTTTTATTATATATAAGAGCTTTTTCTAAAACCTGTTTGACCTAACTTTTATTTATAAGGAAAAGATAAACTAAAAATAAAATGATCCAAACAGACACTTAGAGAGAAGAGGTAGAAGGTTTTTAGATGAATGAGCCCTAACCTTGTTTGTTGTGTTTCAAATTAAAAGAAAAGGCAAAATGGTATTTTTCATATTTAGAATTAACACAACCTAAGTTTTTTATGACTTCATTGAAATTTTACTAATTTAATAATTTTAAAGGACTTGATTGTAATTAATTCCGTTAGCTAGAACTTAATTGTAATTGTCTCATACAATTTTAACAAGACTTATTAGGACATATCAATTTAATTTACTCTAAAAGAAGCATAAATTTTAGTAATGATAAAATTATATGATTTCATAAGAACTTAAATACTACTCAGTATGGTCCTTATTATAAAGTGCCAACTAATAAATCTCACAAACCAATAAAAACAGTTAAAGTCAATAAAATTATCCTACAATTTAAGTAACTTCTCTAATATTACCTGAATATTCTAATATTGGTGTGAATGTCCACAACCTTTTCAAGAAGAGTCTTTTGGAGTTTCTAAAGCCATGTAACCTATGACATGAATGGCATGGAAGTTTTATATGACTAATGTTAAAAACTTACAAAACCTCATAATATACCATTATGTAGATTTATTCTTTTGTAACTCTTGTAATAGAATTCCTTGCCTATATATAGTAGGCATGTATCAAAGGTTAAAGAAGAGTACAATAGAAAGAAGAAACACTCTCACTTTGCTCTCCATTTCTCTCTTGTGTTTCTTTATCTCCTTCATCTTAATCTCTCCTATTAATAACAAATATTATATTAATTATTATTCTCACCCACCACCCTCATTAATTATGGGCAGACATTGAAACAAATAATTAATACCCATTGAAAATGAGTAAGTACCTTATATAAAAAAAAATCAAATAAATTTAATAATTGATATCTTATAATAAAAACTAGATAAAGTAATAAAATTTTGAACTAAATTATATGAAAGTAAACTGACAACTTTCTCCTATTTGTCATTTCTTAATGGACGGTGAGATGAATTGACTGATCTTGAATTATTGGTTTCTTAGGTACAATAATTTTGTTTGACCCAGGGGTGCAATTATTATCATGTGGGGTCCAGCAAGTCTTCATTTTTTTTCTTTTCCCCTTTTTTGAGAGCTTTGGAAAAAACATAAGTAATGGTCTTATAATACGAACATACAATTATGAAGAATTATTTGGCATTTAGCATGATAATAAACAGTATTTGATGATTCTTAAAAAAAAAAAAAAAAAGATTAATATCAAATCAATTGAATTGAAGTCCCTCCTATGTTCTGTATCTTTCATTGTATAGGAAAGAGAAAGGACATTTAGTTCTACTTTTTCAAAAATTTATGCAAAACTATTTTTATTTTATTTTATATGTGTGTGTATATATATATATACAAATTTTGTGATAAATCGATAATGAAAAAGAAAGTTCATTTTTCTAAAAAGTTAAAACTTTTGTGAATTAAACCTTCTATCAAACTCAAGCAGCAGAAGTTGCTTTATATAAATTTTAATAATTATTAAAAAACATATTTTAAAATATTTATGAAATCAAAATAATATAATTTTGTTAGAATTTAAAATTTGAGAAATATAATAACATTAAAACCATAGGTAAAGAACTGGTTTAGGAGTTAAGGTGAGGCAGAGTCAATTTCTTTTGTGGCTATTTAAAAGTCTTGAGAAAATTACTATTATTTATATATAAAATTCAAGTACACCAAATATTATAGGGAGGACATTATATTTGACTAATGGAGGGAAATGAATTAAAAAAAAGGGGGGGGGGGGGGAAGGGCAAGAAAAAAATCTCATAGTAGGATAATGTGAAAAATAAATAATATAACTACTTTTTATAGTTTATGACCAAATATCTCTTTTAAATATAAAAGATATTTCATATTTTTTCCATTTACCTATTTGTTTTCATCTATGTTCAAATATTTTTATTTTTCATCCACATCAAACATCTAAATTGCTTCTATAGAGATCCCATTTCTTTCTCTTAGAACCTTTCCATTGTCCCAAATGCAAATTAAACCATATTTTGAGTATTCAACTTCAATTCCTCTTGTTATTTTCTTTGTCACCAAGCACATTCTCAAAGAAATGGCCTTCTTAAGTCTTAATGTACATTTTGTCACGTGGAAGGCCACACTCCGCAAAACTATACAATGATTCAAAGTGTCATTAGAAAACATGAAAAGATACAATTTACATTTATGGAAAATCACAATGATCCTATGATTCAGCTATAAGAATCTAAAGAAGCCCCTATGAAAGAAGAAAAAGGAATCATCAGCTATGACACAAAGGGAAGAAAAAAAGATTCAAAACACAGAGAGCCACCATAAAAATTCTCATCTTTCAGGATATTGAGTTTCTCCACCTTCTATTATTATTATTATGAGCCCTTATGTTGCTGTTCTGTTCTGCTGAAACTGGAATCTGTGGTCCCACATCTTGATGATTCTCAGCATTTGACATTCTAGTAAGCTTGCTCAACTTTTTCCAACCACTGCTCCAAGCGGAACTTTGTTTTGGCTTCACCATCTTATCATACTGTTTCTGCAGATTTTCCATATCATTTTGAAGCTCCAAGTACTTGACTTTCATACTGTCAAGCTCAAATTTCAGCGTGTTAATGTCTTTCTTCGCGGCCGCCCATCCTTCTTGGAACGACTGTGGCATCCCTTCTAGAAGCGATTTTTGGTTCATGATCATTGGCTGGTAGTAGTGAGGTTCCATGCTATCATCTCGTAGAGATGCATTGGCTAATGCATTGCTTATCTTTACCTGTTCACAGAATAGAACTTGCACCACTACCCTTAATGGAAGCCTTTCATTTTGCGCAGCATGCATGCAGGCGTCAATGGAGAGTTTCTGACAATCCATTATGCGACAAAGACGCTTCCTTTCATGCTCAGATAGTGTGGGATGTGCCTGTCAAATTTTGGTTTTTTCCACATATAAGCAGTCCAGCATGTAGAAATCCATTGCAATTATGAGCAAAGCAAACACAAATCAACGAAAAGTTTCCTCAAAATCTCAGCTTCTCATGATGATAGTCATTAGCCAAATTTGAAATGACCTATGAAGCATCAAAACTTCAGAAAAGAAGAGTTGGAGATCTGTGTCTGACACGTGCTACGTTCTATAAAACAACAATGTGACACTTTGCATTGCTTTTGGAAGCTTTAAACTTAGTTCTGTAGTCATGTTTATGTTCATGTTTAGGACCATGGTTCTTAAGAAGTGACTGATTATGTCTACTAATATCAATAACATACAAAGCTTACAGTTATATCACCAGATCCCAGGAGGTTTTATCTCAAATCATGTATAAATGTACTTATCAAACTTGAATGCTAAGATGCATATGGTTTAAGCAAATCAGGAAAATTGGAGAAAAGTCCCCCATTGAAAATTTTATTAGTGAGAAGGACCTAAATTAGATTACCGGTCCTCTTATGTGTACAAAATCTGCAGAGTATTAGTACTTTTTATGTATAAAAATTTATCAGATCCTTCTCATCAATAAAATTTCAATGGGAGGCTTTTCCCCAATTTTCTCGAGCAAATATCTCTGAGAAACTTGCATGAAAATCACTAGAAATATTCATTAAGGTAACATGACACACAATAATCTACAAAAATTTCACTATGCAGGTTTGCTGGGGATGTTCAAAGAGTTGAGTCTAGGCTTCTTCTCTTAGTTTCCAATGGGAACAAGAATTAATTACCTTTAGATAGGAATCAATTGCTCTGTAAAGTCCATCATCACAGGTCCTTGCTGACTCAGGCAAGGCTTCCGCTAGTGCCTGGAATTTTGTGAGGGAAAGGTTTCTATCTCTGGAAACCTCTGTAAGATAACTATCAACAAGTCTTGCCACTCTGGTCTTGGCATTGATGTTACAAGCCGGATTCTTGTTCGAAATTGAAAGCTGGAGGGGACTTGAATTCTCAGTTACTTCTTGAACAAGAAAGTGCTCTAGTAACCTCTGAACAAGATCGACATCATGCATCGTCTCGCTTTTACCATAAGAAGGAATCAGAAGATCAGCCAATGTAGCTTGTTCAAATTGCATCCCCACCCTTTTCTCTAACTCAGTAATTAACGCGGGCGCGGCTTTTAGCATGTTTCCCATGTTCAATAGCCTAAGAAGGAAGCTGCATGAAACACTGTCCTTCTGTGGTGGAATTATACTGATGAGGCTCTCAATTATCATCCTTTGATCTTTAGCCTGAAGACTTGAACATTCATCTCTAGCTCTGGCCACAATCATATGAACCCCCTCTTTCCAGCTACTGCCACCGCCACCACCAGCGCCACTACTATTACTTACACTGTAATTGCTTGATTCATCTCCTGGTGTTGTTGTGTCACCAATCAATCCTGGTAACCATTTGGCACCATAATGCATTATTGCAGCTCCAATCAATTCAAATCTCATACCCTTTACCTTAATAGCAGTGATGACTCTAACAAAGTGATCAATCCTGAGGATTGAAACATCTTCAAACCACCAATCATGAGGAACTTGATGATGATTCCCACTAGGGCTTGAAGAAGAATCTTTCATGCCATTCCATTTTGGGCTAGTGACCTTAGGGTGTCTTCCAGTATATGCCCACCTTATTCCTTTCGGGTTAGCACAAGCTTTCCAAGCTATGGACTCGCTGCATCTCCGAACAATTTGGAGATTCTCGGCCCATGGCGAGAGCTTCTCGCAGCTCTTGAGCACAACTATGGAGTCTCTCCAAGAAGACAAAACCACATAGCTAAGGAACGCCTCGGCTTTGAATATTAGATTGCCTTCTTCAAAGTCCTCTGTCATTTCTAGATACTCAGCTGCACACCTGAGGCCTGAAATATTGCCTGCTGTTAGTTCAACAGCAATTCCATAGCAAAATTTTGCTGCAAGTCCAAAAGCCTCAGCTCCACCAGGCAAATCATCCATAGATATCTTATTCAAGTCCGGATCCCTCGATTCGTACACGATTCTGTTTAGCTTTCCACATCTTGACAGTAAAGGATACTTCCACAAGGAAAAAAAAATGTCTCAGAATTTGACAGCAACAAATCATCACTATATTCATTTACTTTTCTATTTTGTCTTCCAACTAGTATTTGACCCATACACATAAAAACAAGGAATAACAGGATTTGAACTTGTTCAAAATTGGGAAAAAAATAAAAAGATAAGTTACCTTGTGTAAGTGGAAGTTAGCTTCTCCAATTTGAACAAGAAAGTCACTTGGTACATCAGTATCAACATACCTACAAAAAAAAAATGAAGAGACTAAATGTTCAAACAGCTTTTAAATACATCTTCAAAAATCATCTGTATTCCTTCTCAACCCGAGTTGTTCATGATTGAAAAGCTGATAAATAAAAGGTTCAAAATATATAGATATAGTATATATCACAAAGTTACCAAAAAAAAAAAAAAAAAAAAAAAAAAAAAAAAGTACAGAAAATTCTGCAAATTTTGACATACCAAGAGTGGCCTCTTCGCTGAATCCCATCATTCTTAACCCCATGATTGGTTGAAGTGAGAAAACCAGACCCATATTCTCTTGCTGAAGCTGAATCGCTCTCCGATTCCCACATGCTTAAAGAAAACCCAGATTTTTTATTACTGTGCTAGATTTTCTCGGAAAAGTAGCTCTGAATCAGGGGAAAAAAGTGAGCAGAAACAAACAATCAAAGAGTAAGAGGAAGATAAAAGAGTAAAGCAAACCCACATGGGAGTGGTTGGATTTATCTTCAAATTGTCGGCTTCTTGAAGGAAATTTGAAGATCTCTACGGGACATGTTACTGGGGATTAAATTTATTTTGTGCAAGATGACAGTTCGTTATAATGACGGACCCATTACATGTCTGTTAAAGAAAAAGGCCCTTCCTTTTTCACCTTATTTTTCCTTCTTTTTGTGATTTTTTTCTTATTTTTTTTTTTTTTTGTTTTGTTGCAATCCCGATGACACATTGTCCCATGAACAGGATGGATGATGAAAGCCAATTTCCAATGACATGTTTGGCACTTTTGGTTCCGTAGTTGATGAAAAACATAATCACGGATTTACCACCCTCATTATCGATGAAGTCACTATCGAGTGTTCAAAAAGAAAAAGACGTCTTATTCTCTCTTTTCTTTATTGCCCTGGTTCATCTATCTACTACACTATAAATAGCTTCAACAAGAAAATACTTTGACCTATGACACTTACTCTAGTTTACAAGTTATTTAGATAATAATTAATATTTATTTGTCAATTTTGCTTGTCTAATTAATATTTAAATGTGGCTTTTTATATTTTTTTTTCTCTCCTTTAAAACTTTATTTAATATAGGTAAAGTTAGATTTTTTTTTTTTTTTAATTTAAGACAGATTTAATAAGTTTTAACTATCATTTCTTTGTTTTTTATGAACTAGTTAAAATGACTCATAGTATGAATCGAAAACAGTATAACTGATTAGAAGAATAAGGAAGTTTATTTTCTATTTTAGGCCAATAAACTGTAATTAATGTTTTAATGTGACTCCCTCCCTTGTATTTTTCTTTCTCCCTCAGAAACCACAAATGAGGGTTAAAGTGATGCATTTTCATTTAGCGCATATATTTAAGGGTTAATGTGTAAAAATACAAATGTGCTTTACTCAGAAGAGCGCTCAATGACAAAGGCTTTTTCGAGGTGCAAAAATGACTATGTGGTTAAAAATTAGATACAACAATATTGTCTGACCATTAACTTTGACTTTTTTTGCTAACTAGACGATGATGTGGTTTTCAAATATGCAAAAATACACATATCGTATGGCCAAAAAGCCACCTAATACAAAGTGTTTTTCTAGGTGTAAAAATATCGTTTGACCGTTAGTTTGACTTTTTTTGCTGACTAAACAATGACGTGGCTTTCAAAGAAACTGTGTGAAAAAAAAACATGTCGACTAGTCGCAAGTATGAGTTGGGAAGAATTAATATCACCATCATTATCCCTCTGTTCGCCTCTGTAACAACATTGTACCTAAAAATCACCATATGTCCAATGCAGATATGTTTTTAATCCACAAGCCACTTTAACTGTATGAGTTTCATGGGGCTATTTCTGAGGCAACGAGGGGTACGCGTCGTCTAATACGTACTCGCTCTAGCCGACGCCGCGACAATTCAATTTTAATGGATTGGAGGCAACAACGGCATTAAGAATGTTAGTCTGGGCAAAGTCTCCGATTTCTGACGGGACAATAAGTCGTAGTTATCGATGACATTTTTAGCAGGCGAAGGTTGATATATCCGCATTGGATAGATTGTGATTTCAGGTATAATGTTGTTATAGGGCGTACAGAGGGCTGGATGATGATATTAATTCTTCCCAACTCAAACTTACGACCAGTCGGCATTTTTTTCCCCACACAGTTGCTTTGAAAGCCACGTCATCATTTAGTCAGCAAAAAGAGTCAAACTAATGGTCAAGCGGTATTTTTGTACATAAAAAAAGCACTTGGTGTTGAACGATCTTTTGACCACACCACATGTGTATTTTTTTCCATTTGAAAGCCATGTCATCATTCAATCAACAAAAAAAAAGTCAAACTTAACGGTCAAACGGTATTTTTGCATCTAATTTGTAACTATGTAATCAGTTTTGCACCTCAAAAAAACACTTATCATGAGACACTCCTCTGACCAAAGCACAAATGTATTTTTACATCGTAACTCTATATTTAATAAGTTGACGTTTCTTTTTTAATTTTGGAAAGGTAGTTGAAAATTAATTATATTTTAGCAAGGCTTTAAACTCCAACTAGCCTTTGAACATGTCAGAGTAGTGGCTCAAGGGTCAGTGTGTCTGATTAAAGTTAAACCGAAGCTAACACGAGGCCAAACTAACAAACAAGTGAAAATTTTAAGATTATTGATATGAAATTCTGAATAAAATACAAAATGAATTAAATTATTTTTAAAATAAAAAAATACTAAATTGGTTATATAGCCGGACCATACGAGTTAGATGACTAGTTCGCCAGTTTCTAGCTTAAATTATCCATTCTGATCCGATTTAACAACTCGACAAAATGAAGTACATAACTACTATGTTGACTATGGTAGTAGAGCAAAGGGCAAAAGTATCACAAAAATAAGTACATATAATTTAAATTAAATTTGTTAGAAAATTAAAAGTTCATTCTTTTAAAAACATAGCTTTTTAGGTAAAAATTATCATTTACATCTCAAACAATGCAAGATTAGAGGGTATAGCAACCAATAACTAGATGGTGACTCGTGACTAGTCGCTGGAGCTTGAATGGCGATCAAACTTTTTTTAAAAAAAATAAAGCAAGAGACATTGTTATCTTTTTACCTTCAAAATTTATTTTCATTTTGGTCCTTGATTCTAAGTGAAAATTTATAATGTTTTAGTCCTTGATTGAAATAAATTTGGTCATGTGGTCCTTTAATGAAAATTCCATTTTTCTTTTGCTTAACACCTGTATTTTTTTATTGGAGATAATCTTGTTTGAGGCATCATCGGATACAAAATATAAGAACCCTTCCAAACAAATATTTGAAGCTTGATTCGTTCACGACTAAAGCATCTTCTATTACACCCAACTCATTGGCATCTATATATGTCTCTGTTTTGAATATATGGAATTCAGATGTTATTAAAAAAGTTACAATCGATATTAAGCCCGACCAACCCAGTTAAAGCCAAGTCGAATCATATAAGCATAAAGGTTTTAGCCGCAGTTTTCCTTATCTATAAGACTCAAATAGTCAAATACGAGAGATTAAGAAACTGAAAGATACAGACAACCATCTGAAAGTCTGTAAGCAACCGTTGTAGGAGAAGTGATTTTGACCAAATGTACTTACAAATTAAGAATGCGGAGTCAAATCAGTATATCAATAGGCTGTATTTAAAAGAGATTTTATTTATAAATTACTCACTCTTTTAAATATGAAATTTTTTTTTTATACTCCAAGTTGGGGGGGGAGCGGAGCGAGTTGGGAGGGCAAGCTCCTAAAGCGGCACTAATACCAATGCGCTACGAGGCGCTAGGCTAGATATGAAATATTTTTACTTTAGGTATTTCACTAAAAAGATACAGTTTATCAAAGATCCTTCTCTCTGTTTTTTTTAAAAAGAAAGTTTGCGCTTCCTTCTTTAAATACATACCCCCTATCTAAAATATAAGGGCATGTTTGAATCAAGGAAAATCAGCCGCTGAAAATAGAAAATTCAAACTTGTATGTGGCGGCAAGTGTTTGGATCAAATTTTCCTGCGGACACGATTGTCCCACGTTTAAGGTGGGAACCCATTTTCTAGCCATTTTGAAAAGGGGCCAAAGTCCCATTTGCCCTTGATGCCATGACCACTTGTATAAAAATGCAGCGTATGTGACCCTGGAACGATAGAGAGTTGTGAAGAATGGAGAGGGTGAGTGGGATTTTGACGATGACGACTGTGAATCCTCCACAACAGTTGTGTTGGTCCTTCTCCTTGTATATTGTGAGATACATTCAAATTATTGAACTTGTACCTTATATAAGGTTTAAATTTCAATGTTAACTTCCAAAATTCATATCTCTTTCATCCTAACTCCTTTGAGCTTGATTTTTGTGTCTATGTGACGCATTGAGAGTCTAGTTTCATATGAAACAAGTTTCAATTCAATTGGATATGTGGTTAGGGGCAAACAGAGAAGCTAAAATAGTGCTTCACACTTGAGTGCACAGTGTCACACTCGAGTGTTGAAAATCTGCACTTAAGTGTGCTAAAAAAATGCATGTTTGAATCATTGTAGCAAAGTCAAAACTGAAAAATGGCACACAGGCTAAATTCTTGCACAAATGTCAATTTCCAGTAGCATAACGTCTTCAATATAACTTCAAATTTGGAAAATGACATATCCCCAGAAATCCCTTTAAGTCTAATTTCATATGCCACAAGTTTTATTTCAATTGGATGTGTATTTTGTGAGTTATATCCAAATTACTAAACTTGTATATGATATAGGACGTGAATTTCAGTGGCAACTTCAAAATAGCATATCGCTTTCTTATGAAATCTTTGAGCTTGATTTTGGTGCCTATGTGACGCATTGGAAGTCTAATTTAATATGAAACAAGTTTCACCTCAATCGGATCTGTGGTTTGAGAGATATAATGACATTATTGAACCTTGTACAAGTTGAACGTCAAACAAGGAGCTAGAATAGTGCTTCACACTCGAGTGTTGAAAATATGCACGGAGTATGTTGAAAAATACAAGTTTAAATCACTGTAGCAAAGTCAATACTAAAAAATGGCCCTGGAGTGAGGGAATTTGGCACTTGAAGTGCTAAGAAAGTGAAGATGCTGAACAGTAGATGGTGTTCTGTCCTTAGAGGCAAAATGATATTTTGTCTCATTTTCTTCTAACCAAATAAATTTTTTTTATCAACTCATTTTCTTTTCTGGTGTAAACTAAACACATTGAAGCAAAATATTTCCAGTTCCATTCCATTTCATTGTTCCTTTTCTTCAATACAAATAGGCCCTAAGTCCCCCCCCCCCCCCCCCCACAAAAGAAAAAGTCTTCTAAAGAATGTTTTTTCAAAATATAAGTTATTTGGAGAGTAATTAATTTTCATTTACCAAGTTTTCTCTATAATTAGTACTTAAACATGGCCCCTCATATTTATTAGTTTTAATCCATATTTTTAAGGGAAAAACACTTCTCATGTTATAGGAGAAGTGTTTTCTCATGTCACACACACATAAAATGGTGGGACCCACATATATATATAATTAGTAATATATATATATATATATATATATGTGGGTCCCACTATTTCATGTGTGTGTGTATGAATCTTCTTCTTCTCATGCAACATGAGAAGTTTAAACCCCATTTTTTAATAGGGGTAAAGTTAAAAAAAAAAATAATATATAAATATATATATATATATATACATATATTCAATTTAAGACAGAATTAATGAGTTACTTTTTTTTTTTTTTTTTTTTTTTTTTTTTTTTTTTAATGAGAAAGTTGGATGTGAGTTGTATACTTTGGAGTGGAGGTAATACACAGCCCATAGATCATAATCATCGTATTAAAGCATAGTAGTGGAAGCAAGTAATTTTAATACACTTCCAAATGCATTTTAGGTCTCTTAAAATTTTGTAAAATGCCTTAGATAATGAAATATATTCTTTAAAAAAATGTCTTATTTATTTCTGAAAAAAAAATGCCTTTTTTATTTAAGATTGATGGATTATAAACCATATATATACATCTGGATTGAGACAAAAATTAATGCTAGCAATCTGAACTAACCATAAAATCTATCATCACTACTAGAAAACATCATATTTGCGACGGAATTTGCGAGGGAAAAAAATTCCGTCGTAAATTTTGGCAAATTTGCGAGGGAAAAAAAATTTGGGGAAATTGGGGGGGGAAAATCCCGCCAATTTCCTCCATTTTATGAGGGAACCATTTTTCCCTCGTAAAATTGGGGAAATTGGGAGGAAAAATCCCGCCAATTTCCTCCATTTTGCGAGGGAAAAATTTTTCCCTCGCAAAAAGTGGATTTTTGCGAGGGAAATTTTGCGAGGGAAAAACTTTTCCCCCGCAAAAAGTTGGCCATTTTGCTAGGGAAATTTTTTCCCTCGCAAATTTTTTTTTTTAAAAAAATTATCTCTCGAAAATTAAGCAAAGGCAATTAAACCCAAAAAATTCAACTCTCTCACTCATTTCCGCCTCTATTCGATTCAAGTAGCATATTGATTAAAATCAAGACAATTTTCTTCTAAATAATAGTATTTTGAAATATATTTATAAACATTTGTCTTATAATTAATATATTTATTATTTCTATATATTTTTGTTTTTACCATTGAATCAAATAAATATAATGAACAGATGACATATTTTTTTAAAGATGTAAATTAATAAAAACCTTCATAAGAAATATATCAGAAATTTTGAATTATATAAAAAGATAAATAAATAAGGAATTATCTTAGTTAATTCATTTGGAATTTGAATCCCTATATTATCTCTAACTACATCTCATATACTTGTTTTAGGAAATAAATTTTATATATATATATATATATATATCCAAATTTAAATTAAGGGTAATACTATCTTTTGGTCTTTCAAAATTAAAATTTACTTATATAAGAATACAAATAAATAAGGAATTATCTTAGTTAATTCATTTGGAATTTGAATCCCTATATTATCTCTAACTACATCTATATATTTATTTTAGGAAATAAATTCATATATATATATATATATATATCCAAATTTAAATTAAGGATAATACTATCTTTTTGGTCCTTCAAAATTAAAATTTACTTATATAAGAAGACAAATAAATAAGGAATTATCTTAGTTAATTTCTTTGGAATTTGAATCCTTGTATTATCTCTAACTATAAATAAGGAATTATCTTAGCTAATTTATTTAGAATTTGAATCCTTGTATTATCTCCAACTTCATCTCATATATTTGTTAGGAAATAAATTTTGAAAATTAAAACATGAAAAAACATGATCCCTAGCCGTGTGCGCACGACGTCTACTAACATGACATAAGGGGAATTAGGATGTACGCATGACAACATGAAGAAGCCAACTTCCAAATATATATATATATATATATATATATATATATATATCCAATTTTAAATTAAGGGTAATACAATTTTTTGGTCCTGCAAAATTAAAATTTACTTATATAATAAGACAGATAAATAAGGAATTATCTTAGTTAATTTATTTGGAATTTGAATCCCTGTATTATCTCTAACTATATCTCATATATTTGTTTTAGGAATTACATTTTGACTAAATAAATTTTGAAGATTAAAATATGAAAAAACAGTAAATTCAAATGTGTTTTGGAGATAAAAACATGAAAAACAGTAAATTCAATTGCGGTTATTGATGAAAAAAATATTTAGTTATTATTGAGGAAAAAAAAGATTGATAAAATAGTCTCGTAACTACCTTACTCATTATCTCTCTTTTATAACCCTTTTTTTTTTTTAATAGCGTTTTGAGCTTATTATTTTGAGAGAGATATTTTGCTCTACTTTTGTTAATGTATTTCTTCGACAAAGTAATTCAAATATTTAGAGAATGCGTTTAATATTTGAAATCGAGTAGGGGAGACATACAAATTTATTTATTTACAAAATAGTTTATATATAAAGAGGGAGAATGATGGTTAGTTTTTACAAAAATTAAAATATGTAATTTAGAAGGTAGAGGATAAAACAAAAACATAATTAAAATGTTGACAAGAAAAAAAAGATACCAGTTATAAGGAGAGATAAAAAGGAAAATTGTTACAAAATATTTTAAAATATTAAAGTGAAAATGTAAAAAATCAAATGAAGGGAATTACCTTATCAAGGAAGTACATATCCAATGCGAGATACTATTAAAATGGGTACTATAGGGAAACCAACACATAGTTTTTTCTTTTTTCCCTACAAATAACTTCTTAATGTCTTTAAATTAGTTTTTGAGCTCTTACATTTAGAACTGAAAGAATGAAGTGCTAAATACGACTATTGTTTTTCAATACCAACAAATCATGTTGCTAAAAAAATTAAGTGGATATACAATTACGGACAATATGCCCCAGTGGTTTTACTTGACCGTATACATATTGAAGCAAAGTCCATCTCATTCTAGCTGTACCTCCGAGTGTCCAGCTACTTTCCATAAATTACGCTTATACTTGGTCTCATTGCTTGTTTGTCTAATGAACTCAAAAGATACATGACTGTTAGATTCTAAATCTATGAATAATCTAAACCAAATTTGGATATTCTCTAGTTAAAACATGACAAGTGTCTATACTTTCAATAATATATAGAGCACAACTAGTGTATATGACTGATTTTGCACACAATTGCTACTAGTTTAAAAAATTACATCACTTATTTGTTAAAAATGTTATTATTGAGTAACTATCATTCTGTTCATATTTTATTTAAATTAAGGAATTGATTTGTGTCACTTGAACCCCTAAATTCTCAATTATTATAAAGAATATACTTTTATTTTATATTCTTTTTTAAATGATTCAGTTAAAATTCAAATGATTCATATTTAATAGTTATAAAAGTATTATTAAAATTTTTAAATTTTAATATTGAATTTGAACCCACTACAAGAAAAATGGTAAATACCGACCGACTATTGGAGGCGGTTTTAGGTACACCGCCTCTAAAATACATTTAAAGGCGGTTACGTCGGCGTACATTCAAACCGCCTCAATATTATCATAAAACAGGCGGTTTTTGTTTATCCGCCTCCAAATGGATCATATAGAGGCTTCATCGAGGCGATTTTAATAAACCGCCTCCAATGAACATTTAGAGGCGGTTTTGGAGGCGGCTATGTATTATTTTTATTTTAAAAATATAAATATTTAATATTGATGTTTAAATTATAATTATATATCCATTCCATTCCGAGCATGACACGTATAACTGCTTCCCCGTTTTGACCTCTCATTTCCTGAACCCTAAAAATCAGTTCATCTTTCGGCCTCTCAAGCTCGTCTCTTCTTGACTCCTCCCATTCTCTGGTTCTCAAATCTCAGCCCCTCTTTCAGAAATCGTCACTCCTCTTCATCATCAATCCTCCGTCCGGTTGAACGCCGGCGAGATTTCTTCTTCTTCCGAAATCGTCGCTCCTTTTGTCTCGTTGTTCTTCTTCACTCTCGCGTTTCATCTCTCGTTCACGGCACCGTCGATCTCGCGACTCCATTCACGGCGGCCATTGTCGGTTTGATTTTGTGTGGTGAACAGATCACCCAAAACCAGAGGCCCGAGAAGAATTCAGCGATTGGCCACATGGCTTGCTAGCGATTGGAACTTTCAGGAGCAAGGACGAAATCAAGCCAAATCCAGACCCCCAAAATACTCATGGTGAAGAAGACGATCCAGCCTCGTTATCCGACAAAATATCAGATTTCACTCGTGAAGAAATTGGGAACCTCCAGAGAGAGCTCAACAAGCTCTTGAGACGAAACCTAATAATGAGGAAAAGGAGATCGTCGAACTCCCTCTTGACAGGTTTCTCAACTGCCCATCATCCCTGGAGGTCGATCGAAGGATCGGTAATGCTCTGTACAGCAGCGATTCCGATGATAAAGAAGATGATATTGAGAAGACACTTAGTGTATCCTTGGTAAAAGCAAGGACATTTGTGCAGATAATACCAAGAAGGAAATTGGAAAAAGGCCAATTTCTTTTCTCCTTAAGAAATTGTTTGTTTGTAGAAGTGGGTTTGTGACGCCTCCAAACCCTAAAGATATCCCGCAAGAATCAAAAATGGAAAAGGTAACACCATCTCGCTTGATTGTATTACTATATCAAAGTATCTTCTTTAGATTCATGATTCGCAAGATGAGAAAAACCAATATCTAAGTAGTGCTTACAACCGTGCGGCAATAGTCACCGGAATTAGGAACTCTATGATTTGATTCAATGTTTTGTTGTTGTTTTAGTATATTTTGAAGCATTGTATCACGTATCATGCAAGTATTGTATACATATACTCGTTGATCTTATGCCTTTTCATTCTACAAGTCTATTTTTGAATTGAGTTGACCAAATCAAGGCACTACTCGTTGATCTTGTGCCTTTTCATTTTATTACTTGTGTTTCATGTTTGAAGTACTATGTACTGCTTTATCATGTGTCCTGAAAATCTCTCTCATTATTTATACATGCAGCTTTTAAGGACAATTCTCGATCAATGTCAATGAAGAGGTGCTTAGAGGACAAGAAGATGCCGAAGAGGAATGATCATGATGAGGAAGATGAAACAGAGGAGAGAACTGATGATGGCTGTAAATGGGTTAAGACTTAAGACTGATTCCGAATGTAAGTTTACCTGAAAGTTTCGATTCTATTTTTTACGAGTCATGGAAATTCCAAAATGAGAGACATGGATTGGTGGCACAAACTAATGAAGATCCTTTTATAATTGCAGATATCGTCCCGGAGATATAAATCTACCTTTAGATGTTACTACCATTATATTTACATGCTTTGGTAAGTTATCTAAGACTTCTCCCATTTCTATAACTACATATAATTGTATTTATTAAGATTGATTTCACACACTAAGTTGCATTAAACAATTATAAGTAAAGCAAGAAATCTTGAGCGTAAAAGAATTGTACCTAAAAAGGGTAGCCCTTCATATAAACAAGATCGCATTTTGAATCGAACCGTGTGCAACTTCATCTCGCACCTTTTACATTTTGACTAAATTAGATTGTTAACATGGCAAACGATCCTAATTTCCTTTGTATTTCTCTCGTAGTTCTCACATTTGACTCTAGTAAACTGTTAATACAACAAATAATTTGCCATGTTTTGTACCTTGTAGAGTATGTCAGTATCTAATATAGTATAGAATGCTTTTTTTTGGCAGATTTCTTGTTGTCTTAAACAAAGGCTCATTAATGGCTGAAGCATTAGCTCTTTAATAATTTAGTGACAATACTCCTTTGGGTGGCCATTTAAACTTTTATTTATGATTTGCATCCGTGGGTATGTTTTTTTCAAAGGGTCTCAAGTTCCTACATGTATATAAATATGTGTATTCCTTAATTTTGGTATGTGTCAATTAAGCTATATTATAGTTAGTTCCACTAAAATGTTATGGCTAACTGTACAGGAAGTAGGAGTTGATGTGCGTCTTTGTGATGTTGGTGTTGCAATCCAAGAGGTCATGGAGTCATATGAGGTTGAGATTAATGGGAAAGTGTATCAAGGTAAGATGCTTGTGTGGATTTTTTGCTTGATATCCTGGTTCTCTAGTATTTTCTCTTCCATAAAATGTATTTTTTTTGTCCATATTTTTATCCATGTTACATTCAGTTTTATTTGAATGAACTTGACGTTTAGCTTTCCCATTTCATTATTGTCTCATCATGTAAAAGTACCATGTTAGGCACTTGTTGAGGGGTCTTGCTTATTCTGACCCCAAACATAGTAGGCACAAGCATAAGAATCACATATCGGATTTCATTTAATGTTACCAGTCTATAAGAAGAGGAATATTATTCTTCAAACTACATTTACACCATTGAAACCTTTGGATCAATTGGTACTTGTCGTTGCTTTAGATGTTAGGAATTTATATTAGAATTTTGAATTCATATTAATACATGATTTAATTTCTCTTTTATGTTTAGGGAAAGGATATGTAAGAGAAGATTTGGAGTGCATCACTACATGAAAATTTTTGATGTTGGTCATGTCCCACCGAGATTGCCTAGAACAAAGCAGCTGTTGGCTACTATTAACAAGAACTTCTCTAGTTTGGCCTTTTGTAGACGGTATTTGGATTGCCTTGGGGAAACTAAGTACTTAATGGCATTGAAAAACCTATGTGATTCTAACATTGTTCAGGTATCTCTCATCGCCCCTTCCATATTAGGGGAATACATGATCAGAACATATTAATTTTTGCCCATGTTCTAGATCCTTATTGTTTTATTGACAAAGAAATTCCTTGGTTTATTGGCTCATAATTTTTGTTCATGTTATCACACCTTTGGACATGGAAATAATCCGAGGTGCACAATTGAATATAGATGCTAATATTGTAAGGGAATCCATTTTGCATGCTCCAAAATTAAAATTGAAGCCGAGGTAATTGATCTCCCTAGTGATTATGATTTTCTTACCCTTAAATGCTTCCTATATTTATAGCTTTTATTGTTTTGCAGCACATTAACGTTTTGGATGTCAAAAAGCTTGCAATTGTACCCCAAGATGCAGATAGAAGTAAAATCAATTTCCAACTTAACTATCTAAAAAATTTGCTTCCATCGAGTTGTAGTAAAGACAAGTTTTTATGATTTTATCAATGGTTTTGATACTTGATGAAGACATTACAGTGTTTTCCGGTATTTCCTTTATTTGTTAAATTTATCTTAAGATGGGAAAAATATAATGAAGCTTTGTCTTTGAATTGCAGGGAATTAAGACTGCTGAAAGTGTTGTTATCAGTATAGAAGAAGATAAAGTGACAAAGATGGAGAAGTTCAAGTTGTTGGTAGAAGGGTTAGTTCATAAGTTTGTTTTCAATACGATCATTTGTTTAAGGTTTTTGCTTTCTTACTTCAATCATACACATCTCCTTGAAGACATTATTTTCTCAAGTTGTGGATTTTAAACGGGAACTCTATTTGGTTCATCTTATTGTTTCCTCATGTTTTACTTTTTCCCATAAATGCTACCAAACGACGTCAATTATTACGCCGGATGTGTGTGCTCTGTTTGACATTCGCTTTTCTTTGGATACATGTGAAATAACCTCTTTATGTTGTAGTATGACCAACTTCAAGAAAGAAAAAGCAAACAATTTAGTCACAATTTTCTAATATTTTGTTTAGACTTTTTTCTAGTTTATTTTGGTCGAAACATTATAATTTGTAATATTTTGTTTTTGCTGTGTAACTTCTTATGATTGTTACAATTTATTTTTATGATATACAAGTTTTTTTATTTTCTAATTTTTAATATTTTTTTATGTAAGCATTTTATTTTTTTTTTCTGATTTTTTTTTTTTTTTTAAAACAAATTTAAATTTTGCGAGGGAAAAGTTTTCCCTCGCAAAATTTTTTTTGATTTTTGATTTTTTTAAAAAATAAATTTAAATTTTGCGAGGGAAAAGTTTTCCCTCGCAAAATGTTGGATTTTGCGAGGGAAAATCCTTTCCCTCGCAAAATTTTTTTCGATTTTTTATTTTTTTGAAAAATAAATTTAAATTTTGCGAGGGAACATTTTTCCCTCGCAAAATCCAACATTTTGCGAGGGAAAATGTTCCCTCACAAATTCTGAATTTGCAACGGAAAGATGCATTTTTACGACGGAAATTGGTTTGCGTGGGCGATTTTTGCGACGGAAT
The DNA here is from genome assembly GCA_019022655.1 of Acacia acuminata. Lineage (NCBI taxonomy): Eukaryota > Viridiplantae > Streptophyta > Magnoliopsida > Fabales > Fabaceae > Acacia > Acacia acuminata. The sequence goes on from JAFJYI010000013.1 coordinate 2,050,813, forward strand.
TTTTTCCGCAAATCATTTTTGCGACGGAAATTCCGAGGGAAAAATTCCACCGCAAAAAACTGTTTTTTTTGTAGTGCATCTTGTTTGGGAAGGCGTTTGATGGGAAAAAAGCTCAGTGTAAGGGAAGAAGCTCGTTTAAGCTTAGTAGTGACTGTTTTGGTAAGCGTTTACGTCAATGGGCTACTTGGTTAAAAGGTTAGTTTCACAAAGGCTTGGCCATGGAGCGCCGGTGAGAGTTGGAGGTGAAGCCGAGGAGAGATATTGGTTTGGGAAAGAGAGGAGTGTTGGTTTGGGAGCCATAAGTGTTGGAGAGAACAAATTGCTCGGAGAGAGAGATGATGAGTTTAATAATATAATTCTGAATAATTTTTTTTTAATTATGAATAATAGTTTACTAATAACTTTGAGAGAGACATAGGTTTGGATTTGGGAGCCAATTTTTTAATAATAATTTAACTATTTAAATTTAAATTTAATTTTTTACATTCAATTATTCTAATATATACAATTAAATAATATATGTAGTATTTAACAAAATTGATACTCTTTTTCAGTTATTTTCCATCTCAACTGATTTTTCAAATAGTAATCCTAGCACGTTTCAATTTAGAAAAAAAAGTCACTTTTGCCACCGCTAATCCAAACACAAATTACATTTACAATCTGACTTTTTTTCTATCTTATTTATGCAAAAGTCAAATAAAAAATAAATCACTTCTCCCACAACTAATCCCAAAGCGAGAACCAGAAATTTTTTTTTAATTCGGGCCAAAAAATAAACATATTGAATTATTTACTAAATAGTATCACATAACATTGAAATACAAATAAATAATAACTAACAATTATAAATTAGAACAAGATGTAAAGATGATACTAACCTTTTCAGTAGGTATATGTCAAATAAAAGTTTTACTTTCCTCTCACAGCTCAATGAATAATGAACCAAATATTGTTCTAAAGATATCACAAACACAAACACAATAATTATATGTTTAATGAAATTTCGTAAAATTATTTAAAATATAATCAAAGAAAAATGTTGGAAAGAAAAATGTTGGATATAAGTCAAAAGAGAAAATGAGAAGAAGAAGAAATAAAAAGGAAAAACAAATGGAATTTGGAAAGTGAAAGCAAAAGACGACAGAAAGGAAGGGGAAAAATTAAAAAGTGGAGTCTAATTATAGGAAAGATAAGAAATTAGCTGAGGCTAAATTATTTGTTAAAATAAAATATTATATAATAAACACATATATATACTAACAAATTTTAGAAAGTCGGTTGGGGCCAAAACCCCAACTGGCCATCAAATGGTTCTGTTCTGGCTAATCCAAACGGGCATGGATTGCTATTTCATTGATTACTGTTGTTGTCACTGCAATGTACGCGCATGGGGGGCTTGGAATATGGAATATATTACAAATGGAATTATTAATTAATATTAAATTAGATTAAAAAAATACAAAGAAGAAAGGATAAAGGTGCAAAAATACACCCGTGTTTTATCTTGAGGAGCGCTCGACACCAAATACTTTTTTAGGTACAAAACTACCCATGAACTTTTAAAATTAGAGCAAAAATATCATCATCATTAACTCTAACTTAACACCGTCATTTTTTGTGGTGGATCCCATACTATTTTCATGAAAATACCAAAATGCCCCTAATTCAAAAAAAAAAAACATGAAACACCCCTCCCCCTTCCAAGCTCGATTTGATTTGAGATCTCTCCCTTCTCCCAACCTTGATCTGAGATGCCAACAAAGAAGGGAACCATATCAGATTAGGGTCAAAGAAGGAAACCATATCAAATTAGGGTCGAAGAATTAATTCGTGGTAAACCATATCAGATCAGGGTCGAAGAAGTAAACCATATCAGATAAGGGTGGAAGAATTAATTTATGGTAAGAAATCATCAAATCATCAGAAAGGGAAAAAAAAAAAAACTAAAAAGGCTTTCTTTGGTGCAGCATAAAAATGAACATTCAACATCAAAATTTCAACCTGCATTTAATTGCAATGAAACAGAAAATTAGATATTTATAAAATTGATCAATTGAAACAGAAAATTAGATATTTATAAAATTAAACGAGATCAATTGAACCGATAGAAAATGTGGAGCCAAATATTTTAATATCAATTTTTGGAATTCAACCGACAAATCTAAACGAGCCAAGCAAAAATTAGATTTGGTAAATTGGAATCTTAAGCAAAATTGTCCCTTCCCAAGAGGTTTTCTAATCTCAAAGTCTCTAAGGACCATTGCTTCTTAGGCTTTCCTTCTTTGGGTTGATTTCGGGAAACCATTCCCGTGTTTTGATTCTAAAAATTAGATTTGAATTTTGTAAATAGAGCTATATACAAGAGGGGGGTGAATTGGGTATTTTAAAAACTTTTAGAAATACTTTTGAAGTAATGAGCGATGAGGAGGAAGGTAGACTGGTTCAGTCTTATCTTTGACCTACCTTGGGAAATTGTCCTTCCCAAGAGGTTTTCTAGAACTCTCAAGTTGTAATCAATCAACCACCAAGTCCCCGAAGGTTATCTCAATCAATAAATGATTGAAACTCTCTCTAAGAGTAGATGGCTTTCTTATAGGCTCGGTTGGAGATGTAGCAAGCCGTACTCATCGCATCGCCCAAAACACTTGAGAAGTGTTGTTTTCATTTAACATTGCCCTTGGGACTCTATTGAGTTGTGATCAATCCCCACATTGTTTCGTGAAGGCGTTGTTTTCAAATTCGCCACCATGATCAGTCCTTATACCGAAATTGCAAAGCCTTTCTCGTTTTGACCTTTTTGGCAAAGGTTACAATGATCAAATGTTTCATCTTTAGATGACAAAAATATCGAACAAATCTAGAGTAATCATCAACTATGACCAAGGTGTAAAGATTTCCACCAAGACTTTTTACTCCATTTGGTCCAACTAGATCCATATGAAGTAGTTGAAGAGGTCTACTAGTTGAAATCTCATTTTTTGCTTTAAAAGAAGATTTGGTTTGTTTTCCTTTTTGACAAGCATCACATACCATATCATTTTTGAAATTCAATTTAGGAATACCAATGACCAAATCCTTTTTCAAAGCAACTTGTCAAGTTGAAACATATTAACATGAGCTAATCGTTTATGCCTTGACCAACTCTCATTCAAGTTACTAACAAAACAATTTTCGAAATCTGAAGCATTGCTAGAGAGGTTAAGAGTATAACAATTTCCATCTCTAGGTGCTTTAAATAAGGCTTTAGTTTTCAAATCGTCAACGGGGACTAAATCCTTTCTAACAATCAAACATTCATTTGAATCAAAGATAACTAAGTTACCCTTGTCGGTGCTTTGGCTCACACTTAGGAGGTTGTGACACAATCCTTCTACAAGGTAGACATCTTTGATGAGAGGACCTTCATTGTTTCCTATCTCACCAATTCCAGCAATTTTACCCGATTGGTCTCCTCCAAATGTGACTCTACCACCATCCTTTGATTTGATTGAGAGAAATTTTGATTCATCTCCGAGTCATGTGTCTTGAGCACCCACTATCAATGTACCACTTGTTGGGTCTTGATGCTCTAAGACAAACCTGCAATTTTCAAGGGATCAAGCCTTAGGTACCCATCTTTTCTTGGGTCCTTTGGAGTTAGTTTTGACCTTAGGAACATAAGTTCCTTTTGGTACCCATTGATAATTTCCCACTGGTTTAACCTTTCTTTCCTTTTTATGAAAGCAAGATGAAGTAGAATGACCCTTCTTATTACAGTAATTGCAATGTGCAAAGGGATTTGAAGAGTGAACTGATTTTGTAAAATAGTTCATGTATGTTTTTTGACCACTCTTCTTCTTGCCTTTCTTTCTATCAAAATCTGGTCTGTAACCAATGCCTGATCTATCATTTATAAAACTTGTTTCAAAATGACATTGAGCATTTCACTTCCTCTAGTGAATTTCTCAAGAGCCTTTGTAAGATATGAATTCTTTTTCTTCAGATCAGACAATCTTTACAAATAGTATTTTCAAGAAGACAACTTTTCAACTTGAGATTCAAGAGTAAGATTTCGCATTTTTTCGGTTTGAAATATTTTTCAGCAAGTTTTTCAAATTCAAATTTTTGGTCATGTATTCATCAAACAGATCATCATAAGGAGGTTTGCAATCATATACCTCTTCAAGTTTAGCACGTTGCTCTTCTTCTTCAAAGCAACTAGGCATATATTGGCTTTCTCTTCCTCATCCTCATCATCTTCATCGATGAGCTATCACCCGTGATCTTTGGAAACATAAGCTTTCTTCTTGTATTTGCTGAACTTCTTCTTTTCTTTATTTTTGTCGTTCACCGAGGGCATTCGAGACTTGATGTGGCCGGCTTCCGACATTCGTAGCAGATGATTGGCTTCTTTGCCTCATAACTGGAGCTACCCTTGTGAAACTTCTTAAAGCCTTGGTCCTTCTTGTAGAACTTCTTGAATCTTCGGACCAAGCATGCCAATTTCTTCATCTTCGTCTTCATTCTCATTTTCCCCATCTGAGTCTCTAACTTCTCTTGCAGCCTTGAGGGCAATTCCTTTGTTCTTGCCATGAGCTTCATCAAGTCCCTTCTTGAACTTGAGTTTAGCCTCATATTCGAGAGAGACTTCCGAATAGAGCAATGCATCGACGTCATTGACTCTCCTCGAGCCTCTTCAATAGTTGTGACCTTTGCTTCCCATTCCTTGTTAAGGATATTCAAGATCTTCCTTACTTGGACCTGGTTGGTCATATTCTTTTCCCAAGGCAGCAAGTTGATTGATGAGATGGGTGAACCTTAGCTGGAACTCACCAATGGATTCACCATGCTTCATTCGTAGAAGGTCATATTCGGTCATGAGAGTATTGACTCTGTTTTGCTTTACTCCAGCTGTTCCTTCATGAGCTATCTCCAGAGCATCCCACATTTGTTTTGCGAGAAGATAGATTGCAAATACGAAAGTACTCTTGTTGGCTAAGAGCACTTTGAAGAAGTAGACGCCTTTGCTCTTTGTTGAGTGTGACACTTCTTTCTCGTCATTCTCATCATATTCTTCTTCAAGCTTAGGAACTCTAACTCCATCTTCAACGGTTGATGGCTCATAATTTCCTCTTTCAAATACTCTCCACAGCCCATACCGTAGCATTCACAAAGACTTTGAATTTTGCTTTCCGAAGGAGTAATGCTCTCCATTGAAACTAGGGTGGCTTTGTTGATAGAAGCTCCATCAGGTAAGATACCTTCCATAATGATCCTTCTCGAGTTGTTAAGCTCTTAAGAGAAGACCGAGCTCTGATACCAAATGTAAATAGAGCTATATACCCAAGAGGGGGGGTGAATTGGGTATTTTAAAAACTTTTAGAAATATGCTCTGTTTTGAAGTAATGAAACCAGAGACAGACGGAAGGAGGAAGGTAAGGAAAGCTTGCACAATAGAAATTATCCTGGTTCAGTCTTATCTTTGACCTACATCCATTCCCCAAGCCACACTTGGGATTTTCAATCCACTAAACTCAAAAACTGATTACACACTCGTACTCAAGAGTAGTTCTCTCTAGAACTCACTCCCCCTTACAAGTTGTAATCAATACACCCAACCACCAAGTCCCCGACTTGTGGTTATCTCAATCAATAAATGATTTGAGATAGAAACTCTCTCTAAGAGTAGATGATAATAAACACCGAAGCTTATAATGTCAAAAGACAGAATACAAGTGAAAACCGAAAGGTAGTTGAGAAAATTGAATGCTTGTGCGTTTTCAGTTGTTGTGTTAGTTTGGGAGGACTTGAATGCAGTCCTATTTATACTCGAGAGATCAGTAGATGACCGTTGCAACTTCAATAGATCCGTTGGAGAAATTCTCGCAAGGTTAGGAAGTGAGTTTAGGCATCTTCTCTCTAATCTCGGCTTAATCCAGTGGGCAAGAAGACCGTGTTGATCTTCTCGCAAATATATCCGTTGGAAACACGGTTGCTTGATGTAGTAAACATTCTTTAATGCTTTGCAATCGTGTGCAGATCAAATACCCAAAGTAATGCAACTCTCTGTCCAGTGCATTTAATGCTCTGACCATTTTCTGCTTTTTGCTTTATCTCTCTAAAGTCATTCTCTAAATCACCTGAAACTCACTAATAAAGTCATTAAGCATAGCTAAGAGTAGTAGAGAATGTTCCTGGAAAGTATTTTGTTCAAGCAAGATCACTTTGCAAAAACGTAGAAACTGGATTTCAAAATCGGCGTTGGAAACTCGAGTTTGTTCACAAAACTCGAGTTTTCAATCGTGCACTTAAGTCTAAACTCGAGTTTCAAAAACTAAACTCGAGTTTTCAACTTCAGAGAGTAAAGTCGTGTCTCGAGCTTTTGAACTAAAGTTTAAATGAATCTCAAAACTCGAGTTTCCAAAACCAAACTCGAGTTTTGGAGTGTTAGTGAAAATGGTATGTTGTAGTCCAAAACTCCAAGACTTGAGTTTCAAAATAAAACTTGAGTTTTCATAGACTCGAGAAAAGTGAGTTGTTCTCTGTTTGACCAAAACTCGAGTTTTGGAATCAAAACTCGAGTTTTCATATTATCATGAGAAACTATGAAAACTTGTAATGCTCTCGGGTTGGCCAAAACTCGAGTTTTAAAATCAAAACTCGAGTTTTCATTTTATCATGAAAACTTTGAAAACTTGTAGTGCTCTTGGGTTGGCCAAAACTCGAGTTTTAAAATCAAAACTCGAGTTTTCATTTTATCATGAAAACTTTGAAAACTTGTAGTGCTCTTGGGTTGGCCAAAACTCGAGTTTTAAAATCAAAACTCGAGTTTTCATTTTATCATGAAAACTTTGAAAACTTGGTGACAAGGCGCGAGGCGAGTTTGAAAAACTTAAAGACTTTGTTGTCAAAACTCGAGTTTGCCATGCTAAACTCAAGTTTTGCACAGATCACTGAAATTGGCCATTTCTGTCAAGACCAAAACTCGAGTTTTGAAAACAAAACTCGAGTTTTGTCATGTTAGTAAATTTTTCAATTTTCTAAGACAAAACTCTTAGCTGGTTTACAATTGTCACTCATCATCAAAACACATAGAGAACTAACAAATTTGAGCCCGACAGAGGAGGCGGCGAGCTGCTACTTTGTGGAGTGTTAGGAATGGACGGTGGAGGAGGATTCTGGTGGTGGTGAGGTTGATGGAAGGGAAAGAGAAGGAGGGCTCGACAAAGGTGGAGTTCGGGCCACTAGAGGAGGAGACGAAGGCGTCGCCGACGGTGGAGCAAAGGGTGTAACTGGGGCGCTGACATTGCTCAAAAAAGAATCCCAGGGGTATTCATTCATTTTTTTTAAATTAGGAGTATTTTAGTATTTTCATGAAAATAGTGTTGGACCCACCACAAAAAGTGACTGTGTTAAGTTAGAGTTAACGGTGATGATATTTTTGCCCCAATTTTGAAAGTTCATATGTAGTTTTATACCTGAAAAAATTATTTGGTGTTAAACGCTCCTTAGATAAAATACATATATATTTTTGTTAGTTCTCTATGTGTTTTGATGATAACTGAGTGTTGTAAACAAAATGGGAAGTTTTTCTTTGGGAAGTTGAAAAACTTACTATCAAAGGAAAACTCGAGTTTTGGTTTCAAAACTCGAATAGAGAAAATCTTGAAATAAGCAAAACCATCGGTTTTCGGAGAAAACTCAGTTTTCACCATACGAAACTTCTCAATATTTTCTGGAAAAGACAAAACTCCAGTTTTCATTTGGAAACTCGAGTTTTGGTCATATAGAAAGTCTCCAACATTTTAAGATTGTGAAAACTCCAGTTTTGGTATAAAACCGCCAGTTTTTAGTTTGCCATGAGTTTTCTAAGTTTTCCTAAGATTTATGAAAACTCGAGTTTTGACTTGGCCGAGAGCTCTCAAGTTTTACTCAGATTTTGAAACCGCCAGTTTTCATGGAAACCTCCAGTTTTGACTTGGCTTAGATTTCACAAGTTTTCATACTTAAATGAAAACTCGAGTTTTGATTTGAAAACTCGAGTTTTGGCCAAGCCAAGAGCCTTGCTGTTTTTCAATGTTTTTGAAACCGTCAGTTTTCATGAAAACCTCCAATTTTGACTTGACATAGTTTTCTCAAAGTTTTCATACTTAAATGAAAACTCGAGTTTTGTTTTGGAAACTTGAGTTTTGGCCAAGTCGAGAGCATCGCAATTTTTCAACGTTTTGAAAACCGCCAATTTTGAATGAAAACTCCAGTTTTAATGTTTTGGACTAAAATCGATTTAACATGTCAAAAGCCCAAAACTCGAGTTTTGATAAACAAACTCGAGTTTTCATCGCAGAGTTTGAAATTCGAATCTGACGAATTTGTGAAACCTTCTTGCTTGATCTTAATACTTCCTATCATCATTCATTAATATTCCTAGTTGTGTTTAACCACTTTGTTAGTGAGTTTCGAGATGATTTAAAGGATATTAAATGAAGATTTGAACTAAAGCAAAAAGTGACGTCGGCAAGACATTAAATGCAAACCGGAAAAGCTTGCATACTTTTAGGTAATTCTTCGCACACGCTTGCAAAGGATTAATGTCTACTTTCCACATCCAATACCTGCTATTCCAACGGATTAATATTCAAGAAGTCAATTCTGAACTTCTGTGCAACTGGATTAAGTGAAGAACAAAGAGAAAAGAAGACCAAAGCTTAACCTAATCCTTGTCTAATGAAGGCAACGGTTATATTGAAGATTAAAACGATTATTTAATGCTCTCTTAGTATAAATAGAAGCTGCATTCAATTCTTCTCAACTAACAACACATCTGCTGAAAACAAATTGCATTCAAGTTTCACAACTACTCTTTCAGTTTTCACTTGTAAACTATCTTTTGATACATAGAGCTTCAGTGTTTATTCTTATCCACTCTTAGAGAGAGTTTCTTGATTGTAAATCATTTATTGTAAAGAATTACAAGTCAGGGGACTTGGTGGTTGGGTTCATTGATTGCAACTTGTAAGGGGGAGTAAATTTTAGTGAGAGAATTACTCTTGAGTATATAGTGTGTAATCAATTGTGATAGTGAAAAACCCAGAGAGTCTAGGGACTGGATGTAGGTCAAGAGGTTGGACCGAACCAGTATAAATAATTGTGTCTTGCTCTTCTTCTCTACTCTCTGTTCATCTCTGTTTTTATTGTTCAAAACAGAGCATTTCGAAAAGTTTTATAATCCTCAATTCACCCATTTTTAGTGATTAAGCTCCACTTTCAATTTGTACTCGTTTACCCAAAAAAATGTTGCTATCCAATTTATTGCATGTGGACTCCTCTTTAGTAGTTATGCGACAATGTCATTCAATATGACGTAACACTTCAATTAATTATCCCTACCTGAATCCTCATCTTGATAAAATAATTAAACAAGCACATTTTGGATAAATGGCTCTTTTATATATAAAAATGATTTTGATATAACACATTTTCTTAACAGTTACAGTTACAGTTAAATACGAGAAATTAATAAATTGAAAGATACAGACAACCATCTGAAAGTCTGGAAGCAAACATTTTAGGATAATTGTTGCTAACTAAATTTATTTATAAATTAAGAATGCGTAGTCAAATCAATATATCAATATGTAATATAGGCTTTATTAAAAAGAGATTTTATTTATAAATTACTCACTCTTTTAAATATAAAATATATTTACTCTAGCAATTTCACTAAAAAGATATAGTTGGGCTATCAAGATTAGAGTCAAAAAATCAGGTCGAGTCCTTCAAAGCAACCCATTTAACCCATGACCTTTCAAGGGTTGACTTATAAAATAGAGTCTCCAAATGAAGTCGGACTGAAGGCTTAAAAGGGTGGGCCTTGCAGGGCTAAGGGTTGGCCCTGTAAGGCCGTTGATATTTTTATTTTTTTATTTTTCTTAACTTGCTCAGTTGATAGTTACCCACTTGCCTTGCTAACCGAATCTAGCAGTGAAGGAAGCTATTTACCTGCCTTGTTGCCTAGCACTCACTCACTCAATCACTCTCACAATTTTACTCATTTCTATCATTCACTTCACGCCTCTCACCTCAGTCTCGCTATCTCGGCCTCACACACACAGTTGCGCATAAGTGCATCACGGATTCTCGGCTTTAAACCATCAATGCTTCACTTATTATTAATTAGTGACTATGTTTGTTTGTTGCATAATGTGTGGTGTTTAGACCTTAATGTTGACAATATTTATTTGATAAATTAAAACTTTAATTGTTGTAATTTTACTAATTATATATATATATATATATATATAAAAAATGTAGGAAAAATTGTCAAAATTTATAAAATAGCTTTCGGCTTTGTAGGGCCCGGCCCATATGCTCTCGGGCCGGGCCTTGAAAAACATATTTTTCTTACCTTGGGCCTAAAAAGACCGGCCCCTTTAGGCCTTAATCCTTTAAGGGTCACTTTGATTCCCGGCTCTAATCAAGATCCACTCTCTCTCTCTCTCTCTTTTTTTTTTTTTTTGAAATTTGTGCTACCTTCTTTAAATACATACCCCCATCTAAAATATTAGTCTTTTTTCCCCCTAAGAAAAAGTCTTCTAGAGAATGTTTTCTTTCTTTAAAATATAAGTCATTTTGAGAGTAATTAATTCTTATTTATCAATTTTTCTATATAATTAGTACTTAAACATGGCCCCTTGTATTTATTATTTTTAATCTACATTCTTTAATAGGAATAAAGTTGAAAAGAAATTAATTTAAGACAGATTTAACGAGTTAATTATCCTTTTTTTTAGTAAAATACTCGACCACCCTTCTATGTTGTCTTAATTACACATACCTCCTCTCTATTTTAAAAATATACACATAAGTCCAAACTGTTAACTCCGTTAAGAATATTCTGAAAACATTCTAAAAATATATTTTTTAATTAAAATTTATATAAAAATAAAATGTGTTTACTAATTTACCCTTAATATTAAATCCTAAATTTTAATTGATAGCTTGTAAATATCACAAACTTTAAAAAATTCAAGTAATTTTTTTAAATGCTTTAAAAAAAATTATAAATTTCAATGACTTATACAATCTCCCAAACCTATATATTTTATTATATTTGATAGAAAAAAAAATGTGTTTGATATATATTTTAAGTCATTTAAGAAATTAAAAATAAATAAATTTTAAAATATATGGTGAAAAATTAAAATTAAAAGATTATATATTTATAATCTCAAAATTAATAAATTTTAACATATTAGAAAGTTAAGAAATCTATTCGAATTAAAATGTGATGGTATAAATTTTATTTTGCTCATACATATATGTTTGCGTTTAAATAATTTTGATGTTAAAGAAGGATATTTTGGTAAAATAAAAATTTAAAAGTGAAAATTAATGGTCAACTAACGGTTTGGGTAGATGGAAATAGAATATCAAAATATAAGGGAAGTTTGTGTAACATACATTTTAATTTTAAGGGAGGTCTAAATTGGTTTTCAAAATAGAGGAAAGGTATGTGTAATTAAAGTAAAAAGATGGATGGTTAGTGTATTTTACTCTTTTTTTTTTAATGACAAAGTTGAATGTGACTTGTACACTTTAGTGGAGGTAATACACGGCGAAGATATCATAATCACCATATTAAAGCATGATAATGAAAGCAAGTAATTTTAATACCCTTCCAAATGCATTTTAGGTCTCTTAAAATTTTGTAAAATGCCTTATGTAATGAAATATATTCTTTTTAAAAAACGCCTTCTTTATTTCTGTAAAAAAAATGCCTTTTTTAAAAAAAATATTTAAGATGGATAGATTTTAAACCATATACGTCTGGTTTGGGACAAAAATTAATGCTAGCAATCTGAACTAGCAATGAAGTCTATATGGATTGCTATTTCATTTATTACTGTTGTTGTCACATAGAATTATTAATTAATATTAAATTAGATATAAAAAAAATACAAAAAACAATGTTGCTATCCAATTTATTGCATGTGGACTCCTTTTTAGTAGTTATGCGACAATGTCATTCAATTTGACGTTACACTTCAATTAATTATCCCTACCTGAATCCTCATCTTGATAAAATAATTAAACAAGCACATTTTGGATAAATGGCTTTTTTTTTTTATATATATAAAAATAATTTTCATATTACACATTTTCTTTACAGTTACATTTAATTTCTTAATGGAATAATCATTTTATTAATAAATTGAAAATGACTATAAAGCCATTCTCTATTATCAAATATTTCCAATCACCTAGCTTATTAGAATAGAACCACTGGTTAAATAATCATTAAATTTCGTCATTTTTTTATATATTTAAAAGTACCGATATATAAAACAAGGAATTGCATCTTGTAAAAATCATTAATACCCCAATTCAAATAGGGGTATTTTGTAAAAACAATGTAACTAATATTCCATTTTGGGACTTAAAAAGAGTAATTTATTATTTCTAAAAAGACAACAGGGACAAAGAGAATATTAATTGATGTAATTTTACATCTAAAGAGTCAATTAAATTTATAAAAAAATTTAATCATTTGTTTCTTAAAAAATTTGTTGAGGAAACACTATTATAGATTTGGGCATTTATATATAATGCCTAATACATAACGGTTATAGTTAATAATCATCTTGTGTGTTGAGGCGGAAGTTGTGTAAAGATGCATAACGCTTAAAAGTAATGGTTAATTATGCACAACATCATATATTACGAAATGAAATTCATGAAAATACAAAAAATAATGATCGTAGTTAATAACCGTAGTTTATTTAATGACAATTCTTTTGAAACAATCGTCATATAACACTTACAAATAATTCGTTTTCCAGCCTTACATTAGTAAAACACAAATATAACGATTATGTTAATTTATCGTAAGGTATTAATGACAAAAACAACATTTCATAACAAACAACCATAATGTGAAGTAAAAATCTCAAATTTACATTTTCAAAACCTCATTTGGTTCGACACAAAGAACCAGTTCCCTTAAAGTTTAATACTTTAGAATGAAGTATTCCTTTTATTCATAGTTAGATGTCAAAGAGCTCTTTTAATTCACCCTCCTCCTTATCCCTATACTCGCCTTCTTCCTTGTCATCCTCACCCTCCTCCTTCACAAGCCTCTCCTCCTCCATCATTGCCACCTAATCAAGTATAACCCTTTGATGTGGTACATTGTTTCTAGAAAATCTATCACAAATATGTTAAAACTTAATTGATTATCAATCACAAGCACATTTTGAATCTGGCTGGGTTCATTGATTGGACATGGCCTTGGTAGATTCTCTTTGGCAATTGTGATTGTCGGCCAAGCAAACAAATAAAATAAAACAATTTTTTTGCCCAGTCAAATAAAACAATTTTGTACAACCTTTGAGGTGTCCCCTTTTAATGGCATTTTGGGGTCCATCTATTTTTTTTTTTTAAAAAAATACAAATACTAGTTTTTCTAGACAAATTTTTATATGAATTACACCAAGAAAGTTGTATTTTCTAGACTTGTGAAAAGTATTTAATTCCATATATAGAGACCCGGGCTACACGAATTATAAAATAAATTGTATGTAATATATATATATATATTTATATATATATTCCTTAATATAAGACATATTTATCTCATTTAATTAGATTAAAAAAAATTATTTAAGTTAATATGACATGAGTAGAACCAAAATCTTACAATAATGATTTTGCAAGGGCCATCGACAATGTAGAATCTTAATATGAGAAAAATAGAAATACAATGTAATTGAGAATTAATGATGAATAGAGAGCCCTGATCATGTGTCCCTCCCCTTGACATGACTACCCTATTTATAATAAAACATAGAGTGGTCTGGTAGGTTGGTTCTTCCTTTTTCAGATCTGCCCGACTTTGGTGGGTATCCCTTAATGTCGCACCGTCTTCTCTGGGTTTGTCATGTCACAAAGTATCTTGAGCTTGACTAAGTATTCAAGGGAGGTAGATGATCATAATCTTGGCCCTTACTTATTGGGTAACCCTTCTTGGGCCTTCCTCTTATGGAATGTCTTGCATACAGGCACAACCTATTAAATTAGGCCCTACATTAAGTCACCCCACTCTTCAAGTCCAATTCAGTATTGACTTGGAGAGAGGATAGGCTTAGAAGAGATGAGATTAAATGGTTAATGGACTTAGCCAAAGCGGATGGTCTGTTAAGTGTTTGGTCAAACCATCCAAACTCAGTCTCGCTAGCCACCATGGAGCATAACAAGGGCAAAGGCGAGCAAGGAACAAGCAAAAAATGAAAGGGCAATACTAGTTAGTTCGAACATGGGGGCATCGATCTTCATTTTAATTTCCTGCAATAGCCTCATCAAATACTGACACACCACATATTCTTCCCATGGTTCGTCATTTCTAATTTTCAGAGTGATTTGGCAAGATTGGAGTCTCAAGGTGCTACCGAATGTCCTATCTTACCCAAATGTTTCAAGTATTCAGTGGCGGAACCAGGAAAAAAATTTAGTTCGGGCCAAAAAATAAATATATTGAATTACTCTCTTTAATTCTTATTATAAGACACTAACTAATAAGTATATTTGGTCCTTTTTATAAGACACTTGCTTGTTTCCAAATAGCATTAAATATTTTTTTCATGTATACCCATAATTAAAAAGGTAGTGAGTAACAGTAATAATTAATAAAAATTAACTAACACTCTTTTTTTGAGCAAAAAAGAGAGTAATATAATTAATATGATATTAGAGTTTAGTGTAATTAATAGGGATAATATTGAAAATTATTTAAATTTTAAGACAAATTTAATGACTTTAGTTTTTTTATTGACCCGTAAGAATTGTTAGTTGGTTCTTTAAATAAAGACCAGAGGGAATATTTACTAAATATTATCAAATAACCTTAAAAATACAAATAGATAATAACCAATAATTATAAATCAAAACAATATATAAGATGATACCAACCTTTTCGGTATTTCAAACAAGAATTTTACTTTCCTCTCAGTCCAATGAGTAATAAAACAAACATTATCCTTACAGAAAAGATTAAAAATTAGTTGGGGCCAAATTTGTGACAAAATAAGTAGCTTCCGCCATTGCAATCACTAGTGCAAAAAAGGCTTTTAAGATCGGACAAAAGAGGGGTCGTAAGACCGGATATGCGACCGGTCTTGTTCCAACCCAGTATTAAAAGTCTACCATTTAAAACCGGACTCGAACCGGTCTTAAAGAAACTCTTTTAAGACCAGGACATTTAAAAACTTGGGTCTTAAAAAGTTGTACTAAATGAAGCCGAAATATTTTTTGTTCGGTCTAAAGCTCGACTTTTAAGACCGGCCAAAAAATAGGCCGCTCTTAAAAGATCGTAATTATAAGACCGGACAAGACACATACGGTCGAAAAATAGCGGCTCCTAAGACCGAGACAACTAATTATACACGGTCTTAAAAGACCGACTTTCAAGAGTGGATGATAAATACATCCGGTCTTAAAGATTTTGATTTAAGACCGGACCTCTAAATATACCGGTCTTAAAAGACCAACTTTTAAGACCGGGTTTAATATCAAAACTCAAGTCATCCTGACCTTTAAGACCGGTCATATAATTACATCCGGTCTTAACAAGTGAACATTTAATACCGGCTTATTATTTCCGGTCTAAATTTTCCTGAATTTTTCCCTGCTGTTCTTCCTGATTATATATATATATATACACAAATCCACCACCCAATCCAGCACATAAAAGTCAATACTTTAAGCTACAAGCTATGAACAATTATTTGAATAAATTGAATTGGAAAAAGAATACAAATATTATTCACCATGAGCTATTTGGCCTCTTAATTAATGATTACTATGACTACAACACCTAAATTAATTCATATAATAAGATAACTTACTTACAAATAGAATAAGTTACAAGTACAACATACATGCGCCCAAAATAATATTCACCATGCCTTCATCGATTCCCCCACCCAACAACGTAACATCCTCTTATATAACATGCCCCTTTGGATCGGATCCCGCCACAAAAATAAAACAAGAACAAAATTCATAAAGTGACATTAACTATGAACATAGATAGAAGGAATATAATATATATAGTTAAAGCCTTAAAGTCTTCAAAGAAATCTGCATATGAATATTACCTTATGAATTGACTCTTTTATAAAGTGATATCTTCCCATATCCCTTCTTGATGATCACTTCTTATGCCGGGTTCATTATCCACTTCATCTTCTTCGTTCATGTCCAGGTAGACCCCTTGAAAAAGGAGTACTCTCGGGAATACCATAATTTGAATTCATTTCCTCATCAATATCAATGACCCTCTTTCCTTGGAGAGCTACGAGACCACATTTTATTTTCTTGATCGGTGATATAGAACACTTGTTTTGCCGGTCCGCCATAATAAAAGGTTCATCTCTAAAACTTCTACCATTGACATCAACTAATGTAAATCCTAGCCGATCGATCCGAATACCATTATTGACATTAACCCACTTGCATTTGAAAATGGGAAATCTAATTTTCACATAGTCCACCTCCCAAATCTCTTCAATAACCTCATAATATGGCATGACGCCAATAAAGGGCTCTTGTCTTTCGAATCGGAGAAGTGCATAGATTCAGCCTCTAACATAACACCACTTTTTCGGATCGTGCTCGTATCATCTAGGGACTTCGTGTAAAATGTATAATCATTGATCACATACGAATTCCAACTTATGACATCAACCTCGGGACCACTGCTAACCATTTGATTGTATCGAAACACATTCCTCTCCCTCGACCTTTTGTTTGAACCAGTTTGCAAAAGTTCTGTTATGCTCCCTAATCAACCTTTGTTCAGTCATTCGATGATTTTCTTTCCTTACAGCTGCTTTATGTGCAACTATGCTGGCTTGAACTTCATCGACGTTATTCAAGATGTATAAGTGGACTTGTGACAATTCATCAAGATCCACACTCTTTACGGAAGCCCTCGTCTACCCCCATCAAAGATGCCGACGTTTTGGAAGCCTAATATGTCTTACTTTGGCCAAATAATTTTGACAAAATTCCATGGCTTCTTCGAAACATATTTTTGAACAATCGATGCTTCGGCCGGTATGCTTTCTTCACGTGCCCTTTTAGGAATTTCATAGATCTTTCAATTGGGTACATCCACCGTAAATGGATAGGGCCGCACATCTTTATCTCCCTCACTAGATGAACAATTAGATGAACCATGATGTCAAAAAATGTAGGAACAAAAAGCTTCTCAAGGTGGCACAAGATAAGATATCATTCATTCTCCAATTCATCCAACTTTTCAATCTCGAAAACTTTACCACAAAGCGCATTGAAGAAGACACAAAGTCTAGTCAAAACGACCGAAGATCATATTCGACGATGCCTCGAATAGCTATTGGGAGTAGATGTTGCATCAAGACATGACAATCATGAGACTTTTGGCCTACTAATTTCAAGTCCTTCATCGATACAAGCCTCTTCAAATTTGAAGAATACCCCGTGGGAACTTTTGTGCCATGTAAACACTCACAAAAACTTTGTTTCTCATCCTTAGACAAAGTATGAGAAGCCGGGGACAATAAGTTCTCTTCCCATCGGCCTTGGATGTAACTCTTCGCGTATTCCCATTACTATCAGATCCAATCTTGCCTTTCACACCATCCTTGGAACTACCTTGTATGTTGAGAAGCGTGCCGACAATACTATCACATACGTTTTTCTCCACATGCATGAAATCAATACTCGTGTCTCACATCAAGATTGCGCCAATATGGAAGATCGAAGAATACAGATCTCTTTTTCCATATATTTGTTTCTTTTCTACTCTTTGCAGTCTTATCGAAGACGACATTGATATTTTTCACCTTTTTCATAAACTTGCTCCCCACTCAATGCCACCGGAGCATCTTCATACTCTTGGCCACCAAAAAAGGCTTTCTTTAATCGACGATATGGGTGGCCCCGTCTAAGAAATCTCCTATGTCCAAGATAAACCATCTTTCTTCCATGTTGAAGTTGATGGTAGCGTGTGCCTTCTTCACAACCGGACATGCTTTATGGCCTTTTACACTATACCCGACAAGTTCCCATATTTGGGAAGTCGTTTATAGTACAAAATATCATGGCTCGCATTTTAAACACCTCCTTCTTGAAAGAGTCAAAAACATCAACACCTTTCGCCCACAATTCCTTCAAGTCTTCGATCAAGGGTCAAGGTAAACATCAATGTCATTTCCGGGTTGTTTCGGTCCCGAAATCAACATAGACAAGCATGATGTACTTTCGTTTCATGCATAACATTGGAGATAAGTTGTAAATAATCGCAGTAGTACAGGCCATGAACTATGTATGCGCTAAGGCTTCCATATGGATTCATGCCATCCGTGCTAAGGGCAAGCCTAAGGTTCCTAGGTTCTTCGCCAAAGTTCGGAAATAATTGATCGATTTTCTTCCATTGAGAAGAATCGGCCGGATGTCGAAGCTTTCCATCGAAATCCTCTCATCTCGCATGCCACCTCAAATTTTTTGCATCATTTTCATTCGCAAACAACCGCTTGAACCTTGGTATGATTGGAAGATACCACAACACTTTTGCAGGCCCCTTATTTGACTTGTACCTTGGGGTTTCACATTTCGGACAATTCTCGCTCCTCTTCAAACTCTTTTCATACAATACGCAATCATTCGGGCATGCATGGATCTTTTTGTACTCCATCCCGGTGGACAAAGTATTTTCTTAGCATCATAGTATCGATGCAAAGCAACACATTATTATCCGGAAGCATGTCCTTAAAAGCCTCAAGCATTTTCGAAAAACTCTTGTCGCTCCATCCATGACGTGCCTTCAAGCTTACCAATTTCAATACAAAGATTCAACAATTGGTATTTTTACACCCACGGTATAGAGGGGTCTCGCATCACCGCACATATTACCATATGCATGTGATTGATGAAAAGCCTCTTCTCCTACATCACGGATAATGTCATCTATGTGATCATCCATATCCGTGTCATTATCATCAAAGGCCACTTCCCTATGTTGAGACCCACTTGGTATTTTTTCACCATGCCATACCCATACTGTATAAGTCTTACAAATTCCTTCACAAATTAAATGTGTGTGTATAACTTCAGGACTTAGTCGCATCTCATTCAAACATTTTACACAAGGGCAATAAAACTTCCCACCCTCAGCATGAGCATTTTGTTTAGCAAATTTTATAAAGTCCCTCACCCCATTCTCGATATTCAACACTCGTCCGTTTAGCATTTATCCAACCGTGATCCATAGTAGAATTCCTATATATATAGACGGAAAGATTTAACATACATATATATGCTCAAATGTCGGTTATGTCTTTTTTTTTTTTTTTTTCCAGATAAACTTGCTCATTAAATGCAGAACGAAGAATCACTTTTGGTCATAAATGTATCGCAGTTGAATCCAAGAACCAAAATAAATGCATGACGAGGAAATTAAATGCATCGTGTGAAGGTCTTGTGGACTCACCGTAGCATATAAATTCAAATGCGTTTGCTTAGTCTTTCTTCTCCCGCCACGAACGTTGATGTTGCGAGATAGCAAGAGTAACCTAAAAACATTTATTGGTCGTTGGGTAGGTCTAAAGTGCAATTATAATCTTCAAAATACAATATCCATTAACAACACGTAAACCCACAAGAACATTTGATCGATTTCGCTCAACCCAGGAAAAACCCGAACGATGAGCGGGAAAATCATAAAGTTATATAACCGAAACACCTCTTACGGCTTGGTCTATAGACGTTTAGCTAAGGAACCGAGAAAGTGATTGTCGAGAGAGCAACGCGAACCCGACTAAGTGGCGACGTAACCCGAGTAACACTTTAGGCGCGACAAGAGAAATTCAGAGAGGGAAATTTAATATTCCGCGCGACAGAGTGAGACATGTTTTATATTTTGGATTTTATTAAGACCGGAGTTTTATAATACTTCGGACCTAAATTGAGACAATTAAACCGGTTCATTAAAAAGTAGACGGTTCTATATATAAAATTTTTTAAGACTGCCGTTTTATAATACTCCGGTCCTAAAATTCCTCATTTAGGTGATTTCTAAAAAAGGATTTGGCGAGCGCAAAGAATCGAATGAATAAAAATTAAAGGAAAACTCGGAGTTTCTTTAATTACATATATTACTTGCATATGCACGTACACAAGAAAAAATACAAAAGAAAAACAAGCGTAAAATTATAAAAAACAAGAATCGACTAAACATCTCCTAAAGCTTATTATCCTCCAAAGCCTTGGCGATTTCGGAACAAAGATTAATTTCCGCCGGAGATCAACAAATTTTGTCTTACTCGAATCAGCCACAATGCTTCATTAGAAGAAAGAGGAGAGGGGTCAGTAGTAGTCGCGGTGGAGCCAAGAGGTTGGAGAGGGGGAGCGAGAACCTCTTCATCATCCGAAGAAATAACAATGGGTCCAACGACCTGAGACTCTTCTGTCACAATAGGACGGACTCTCGATGGAGGAGGCGCACCGTATAACGATCGACGGAAGGCACGAGCATCACGACTAAGAGCACCCCTACGAGCGATTCTCTTGTATCTAACCATGGTTTGAGCAGTTGGGGCAGAGAGGTATGAGGAGTTAATTAATAAAGGCAGAGAGCTGTTCTCAGATAGCCACGTACGTAGTTTGGAGTTACAAGGTAGTGAGGAATTAATAAGGAGTTATAGGTACGTGGTATAAAATTCCATTATTTAATATTTTTGCAATTCATTTTATTTTAAGACCGACCTTTTATCATTAACCCGGTACTTATAGGTATGCGGTATAAAATTCTATTATTTATTTTTTTTAAGACCGATCTTTTATAATAAGTCCGGTCCTAAAAGTCTTACTTTTAAAACCGACCTTTTATCATTTACCCGTACTTACACACCTTTGTTCAAATGAATGATGCAAAGTCTCTTCGACTTCCGAGATAAACTTCCCAACTAGGCGTCTCCTCGTATTCCGATGAACAATATGTCTACTCGTTAAAGTTTCTGGTGTTTCACATTGTTCGGGATGGGTTCTCTATTTAAACCCGTTGTTACTTGTACTTTCTTCACATTCTTCTCCCCCAGTCCTCCGTTTCCTCCTCCTCCTCTTCAACCTCGCCCCCACCGTAATGGCTGCTCCCCTGTGTCCTCCATTTCCTCCTCCTCCTCTTCAACCTCAGCCCCTCCGCCACCGCCTCCTCCAAATCCGACCGTGAAGCGGTTGGTACGATCATCAGGTGGCCCGCGTCGATCAAATCGATCGACATTTGGGCCAATTGGTTCAGCTTGCTCATATCATGAACAACAAGCTGAACATGGTACTCCACACCAATGACGTGAAGTACGATCCCGCTGAAGACGACTCCGACAACTCTGACGCCCCCTCCCTCTCCGACTACGAGAGGGATTAGTTTTTTTTTGTTGCATTTTTATTTTGTTTTTTTTGTGATCGCTGCCCCTATAGGGCAACGTAAAAAAATTAGTAAATAAAATATTTTTAAATTTGGTTCTCGTGCGAGTTTAGTACTTTATCCATTATCTGAACCTGGAAAGCAATAAACAAGGCAACTATGAAGGATGGATAATGGCGAGACTAAAAAACCTAAAATAAAAGAACGAAGACTTTAGTTAGTAAATCGACGGTCCTAAAAACACGCCATTTTTGTCGGCTTTGGTTTCCATATCCGATTGCCTCTTGTCCTTTTCATTATTGTCTTTCTTTTTCCGACAAAAATGAAACAAACAAAACATTGTCCTCGTGTAAATCCAACAACGAAATTTCACGAATACGTTAAGAACATAAAAAAAAGGATCTTTTACCTTATTCGGATAAGAACAAAAAAAGTGACTATTCTTCTCAAGGTTGGACCTTCGTTATCGTCGGTTTTACCTCCCCATGTTAGAAACAAAGTGTCCTTTTCATTATCTTCCTTCTTTTTCCGAAAAAAGAAAAAAGACAAAATAAAAGGGACACCGATAATGCTTTGCTCTACACATGGAAAGGTAAAAACGACGATAATGAAGGACCTAGCTTGAGCGTAACGCGTAACCTCGGTTGTCTTCAACCCTATCCATTTAATTTGTGTGAAAAGAGGTATTTAAAGGTGATTGACTTTTAAGATCGCACAAATAAAAACATACGGTCCTAAAAGTTAAGCAGATTTGTAAGCAAAGGACTTTTAAGACCGATTATTTATAATAATATGGTCCTAAAAGTTTCTGTGACTTTTAAGACTGACCTTTTATAATACGTCAGGACCTAAAAGTTCATGCGGACTTTTAAGCTTTTAGGAGCGGACACTAAAGCAATATACGGTCCTAAAAGTCTCATACTTTTTACACCGAAGACTTTTGCGGACCTTTAAGACCTAGGACATGCTGTTAATGAACGGTCCTAAAAGTCTCAAATTTCAAACACTAAATTAAATAGATATATCCACCATCCAATAATACATTCAGAAACCCAAAATGGACACAAGAAAATTGTTCGAAAAATTAACTAAATTTATTTATTGAATTTTACATTGCCTATGTATATTTACAAATGAATTGTTCAAAAAAATAAACAAATTTACGAAGATCGATTATTGTTGCTACGAATATACTTACAAATGAATTTAGGACATTAATTATTGTCCTTTTTGTGACTCTAAGATCAGACCATACGAGATATTCACAAAACACATTGCGTATGTGCTCCAGTTCATCATGAGAAAAGGGAGTTTTGCATTGAAACATCCGTAACATCAAAGACAAGAATCGAATTAACTTGCGTGCATATTTCATTTGTAACAAGAAGCGAAAACTGAATTAACTTGCATAATATGTAACATCAAATACATTTACCTTTGCAGTTAATTTAGTATCCCCTCGCGTGGTAATATCATACATGTGTTTCATGATGTAATGGCCACATAAGTTGGACGCCGGTGGTTGCCGACGGGTCTAAAAAGAACAAGAAATATATATAAGAGCATATATATATATATATATAGCTTAATGACCAAGTTCAGCAGGCAGTGTGCTACAAATATTGTACCAACCTCTGGTTTGTACCATATGGGGTTGTCCTGAGTATCACGCCTTTTCTTTTCTACTCTTTGGAAGGTCCTCATGGCACTATCATCAAAATCACAAATTTATCAATGATTCACCGAAAATTCACAGTAGAGATTTCGACAAGAGAATCAAAACAACATGCTTACTCGTTGATGGTCTCGCACCAACGTAGGCAATGGCTCACCGTGAGTGGAGCATAAGAAGATAACTTTATGCTCCTCCATGCACATGATGACCAAGCGCAAATGGCGGCTGAAAATTCACAAAGCAAGTAAACTATACTCGGTGATATATGTAGCAGAATTAAGTGAATTGCAGACAAGATTTTTGATATGTACCTATGGAAGAATGGATAAAAGTACAACTTTCTTCTTACTTCACACAACCTCTTTGATATGTACTCCTGTCTCTCCTCCATGGATGTTTGACTTGAATAGACAGGGCACAAGAATCCAAAATCGTTGATCCTGCCATTTTGAACCAATTCATGATGCAAGAACCTACAATAATGACATCGATCGGGAATTAGTATATATGTATGTATGTCTAAACGATGCATTTAAATTATGTACTCATAGACGAGAAGATACTTACTTCATAAAAATTTGAACAATCGCATCGTAAGCTCCGTCGAGGAAGCGGCGGGGACTCAACATCAACGGTGTCAACTTGAATGGGCCGAGGATGAGGGACGCCTACTACTTCATTGGCGGCCATAATTTATCCTTAAAATATCCACTCTTCATCGATCGGATATTTTTTCCCGGGAAGCGACCAACTTAGCGAGGGGATAGAGCTTGAGGAGGGGATGGAGCTTGACGAGGGGATGGAACTTGAGGAGGAGGGGTTGAAGCTTTAGGAGCAGTAGCAACATGTACAAGCATCACTGGCCAAGGGATGAAGGTTCCCTTGACATCACTCACAAGCTTCGGCTCATCGGTTTGGAGAGGGAGCGGTGCATCAATGATCACCTTTTCAACCGACACTCGACTTCATCATCAGGCATTTGTTGGTAGTGTACAGTTGATCCCAAGTTGTGAACAGTCCCTTTTGCAACCAATAATCGTCCATTATGATGATCGGGATCCTCCACATAAAGGTCACAAGGTTGCTCTGACTGTCCAACAATGCAGCTCCCTCTAGTGCTCACGCGCACGGTTGCGGAGTGAGTGTGTGAAGGGAACACCGGTCTCCGGACGATTGCTCAAAAGCAGCCTCATCCGACTCAGTTCCTCCCTCATCCGGCTCATCCGTGATTGAAACATTGCGTCATTGAAGCTTCTTTAGCAGCCGGCGCCCGGTCCATCTCCTCCGGGATAACCATACTTTGTCTATGGCGTTTGGATGTACCAAAGACTTGCTTTATGCCTACTCGTCCTCCAATCCCCCTTACACGCCCGGGTGATCCGGTTTTCCGGCCGCAACGGTCGAACATCATTCCTCCCGTCCGACACAAAAGATCCCTCTGCTTCTTTCTTTTTAAGATCTTCCCGTAAGATACGGATAACGAGAAGCTTAGTAATGAAACATGTTTAGTAACTAAAAAATATCAATAACGATACTTACAATTCTTTCAAAGCAACTAGACGAGTTTGTTCACTCGTGTAGGCGCCGCTTGGCTTTTGCCGAATATGCAACCACAACTCCTCGCGACGTATTGGAGATGGAGGAGCATGTATCATAGAAGGATTGGATTCTGCTTCATCATCCAATCTCTTCCGCTTGGCCGCCATCAAATCTTTTTCGGCCTTTTGATATCCGCCGCGAGAAGCCTTATGAGGGCAATCATTCTTTCTACCTATCTCCTGTGCTTGTTCCCTTCTTTTCTATGAATCGGGATTGAAAACATCTATAAATTATGAATTCCAGCCATGCATGTCACTAACGAAATTAGAGAACTTCGCTTATATGAACGTCAATCAAACAAAGTAGTCAAATTCTTCACTTCATCAAGTTTCAACATTTTATTTAAGGAAGATGTAGAATTGTATAAGAAATTGGAGCTATGTTTTGTAGTGCTAGCTAGATAGATAGGTTAAGAAACAAAAGAGAATTATGCTTACGAGAATAATACAAACTTGATCCTTTTAAAGCATCCAATGGGATCAGCAGTCCCTATTAGATAGTAACAATTGGGTATATAAAGTTTCCCCCTTTTAAGACTATTCATTTCCTCCTTTTCAAGACAAACCATTACACAATTAATACCTTCTCATCGTAATTTACCTTTTCGGGGTTGACATATCGACTTGCATAGACAAAGGGGAAATGTATACTTCTATTCACACACCGAACCATTCTATAACTAACGGGATTACATGAACACAATAACATTCACATATCCGCCAGGTTAATAAGCAAACAAAAGGGAAAACAAAACTAAATATAAACTCACCGAGCTTCGGGAGTGGTCCGAGAAGAACAAATTGTCGCCAAATTCGTTCATCAATAAATGTGTAAACTTCCCAAGGATGTTTGGCGGCGGAACCTCGGAGAAAATATACGTGTTAGCGAGAAAGGTCTTAAACTTCCTCCACCGATCAAGCACAATAAGACAATGTCTTGTCTTTCAACTTCTGACAGTCAGGGACAGTGTATGTAACCCGGATAGTCTCCCAAATAGGATCCTTTACATTCTTAGAGTCCACACTTTTCCACTCATCCGTCAAGATGCTAACCTTGCTACGTGCTAGACAGTCGACAAAACTATTATATTTGGTTTTATTAGGACCGACAGGTTCCAACCTTGCATCAAACTGAATCTCGAGCTTTGACCCAGAAATCCGACTTAGGGTCACATCCATCATTCGTGTGCCTCTTCTACCACGGCGTGCGGGCGATTACGAGCCTCATTGTGAGATGAAGAGGGTTCGTTCTCACTCATCACACACCGAAGGCGGCGTTGCCGAACACGAATAAAATCATTTTCACCGTCCATTTTCGAGACGGGGAAGAGAGGAATGCCCGAGCAAATAAGAGAGTAATAGGGGCTGATGGTACGTGGGCGAGGAAGAGAGGTAATGCAACAGGAAGGGTTTCGGAACGTGAACAGAGGTTCTCCACATAGTAACAAAAGCTTTCGCGCGAAGAAATGTATATCTTGCGTTGATTTTTAAGACCGGATGCAAAAGAGATGGTCTTAATATTTACATTAATCCCGGTCATATTAAAAGTCCGATCTTAAAAGTTTAACCTTTAAGACCGTTCCTTATAAAACGCCGGTCTTAATATTAATGAACTTTTTTCGTACCGGAAGAATCATATGTCCGGTCTTAAAAGAAAACTTTTAAGACCGTTTTTTTGATAAGTTCGGTCTTAAAAATTTAGACTTTTTATATTTAAATTTTTCCTTATTATGTTTTACCGCGTAAAAAATATAAGTACGACTATATGAGATATATTTAGTAAGTAATTGAAATTTCAATTCAATTTTTAAGACCGGTTGTTTTTTAGTCGGTCTCAATAATGTTTTTAAGAACGGTGAGAAATTGGTCCGGTGCAAGAAGTTCTTTATATTTACTGGAATCGCCACGGTCATTCCTTTAAGACCGGGGTGTTGATTCTCCGCTCTAAATGAGGCGATCTTAAAGCCCTTTTTTGCACTAGCAAGTATTGTATTATGCTAACCTTTCTTTTGCTCAGGACGGCATTTAGACTAACCTTTAGCAATGTCTTTGCTTATAGGGTTTCCTCGCAAGGTTGTACTTAGAGAGGGAGGCTTCCAAGCTAAAAACACAAGACGATCCAAGACTTACGACAAACTGTTGTTCATATGTCAGATTCTCAATCTAAACTTGAAACTCAGCTAGAAAAGGTGACAAAGGAGCTGGCAGAAGTAAAGCATGAGTTGTCAATCTCACACATTGAGAATAACGGGTTGAAACAGCAACTTGAAGATATTGTTGTGGAAGCAACATTCCGTACTCCAGCCCAGTTGATAAAGAGTTCAGATAGGATCTCGACCAAGCAATAGCTATATTAGACCCTTTTTTGTAGTAGGTTAGAAGATGACAATTTCGTTAGTGGTGCTAGTAATAGAAATCAAAAAGAACTTATGTGCCTTTTGTTGGAATCCACTCTAATTTGGCTTCTCTTGGGTTCTTCTTTGAGCTCGGGTTCTACTTTCTATTCAAGATGTGCTTTGCTAAACTATGGGATTGTTGGTAATTTGTTCACTTAACAGTTGTGGGAAGTTAGCTTTATATCCTAACATATCATCGCAAATGACTTTTCCTCGTTTTGTGGTGTGTATGGCCTTTATTTTTGGTGTGTCTATTATGCGTAGCTAATACATTCCGTGTTATGTAAACATGCCAATATAAAACTTTGTTTACTAGAAAGTTTATGTTTGTTAGTACATACTCTAACATTGTTGCAATATTTGACCAAGTATGAAAATTTTGGTCAGTTAGTATGTACATCACATCTTTGTGGCCCGGTTTATGTTTAGCCACGGGACACTCTAAAGTTGGGTTTTCAACATTTAGAAGTGTCGGTGTAAAGTGCTCGTGAATTCTATGATACATCAGTTGTGTGACTTGTAACTTAGTGAGTCGATCTTGTATGCCAAATTTAAGCTAGTGAATCGATTCGTATATAGTGTGTCGAATATGAATGAAAAGAAGAAAACCATAATAAGCGGAAGGCAGAAAAATTGACACGATTAGATTATATTAAGTTAAACAACTTACAAAAAGAAGACTAACATAAACTCTTATTCGCAGGTAGGATACAACAACTTGGTGCGTATTACACAAGGGTATAGTCTCATTCCCCTAATTGAATAACAATTGGATAGTCATGCAATTGCTATTGAATTTTAATGACTTAGTTGAAGAATACAATATAAATAAAACCTATCACACAATATCAGAATTCCCAATGTGACTAAACTATAAATTAGTTGAAGAATACAATATAAATAAAACCTATCACACAATATCAGGATTCCCGATGTGATTGAACTATATGGCTTAGAGCATCGGTTACTTAATCTCATTTCCCGTTTTTGCAGGAGTTTGAACTAGCGCACATGAACTAATGTAAAAGTTATATTGTATTCTTTGTAGGAACATTTTGTTAGGGAGAGTTGATATATTATTGGTATGATTTCCTCCTTAGTGTATCATTGGATATGGTTCCGCCCTTCAATTACGGCTGGATTGTCTATGACTTTTATTTCTCCTATATGATGCTTCGGTATCATGATAGCATGTCTGATTTGTGTTCACCTCGTCTTCTTCCCAATTTGATCTGGGCTTAGACTCAGGCTAATACATCGTCCATGTAATGACAAGTATATTTTGTTAGTTCATCTTATACACATAAGAGTTAGTAGGCAAACCTTTGCGGAATGCGGCAATTGCTGTTTAGAGATGTCACAATTTGGTAAGTTGTTTTTTATTTTTTGAACATGCCAACATAATCTCGTAACGGCTCTTGCTTTCCCTGAATGATCTTATAGAGGTCGTTTGGTTCCTTTTCTAGCTTTTGACTGCTAGAAAATTATTGTACGAACAAATCCTTTAGCTCTGCAAACAAATCAATGGAGTTGGTTGGTAGGTTAGTGAACCACTTCAGCGTCCAGTCCAATTAGACTTGATCCAAAACCCTTGCACATGAAAGCTTCTCGCATCTCTCGTGGTATTACTGCAGTATGCATCCTCTGTCAGTACTGCTTCATATGTTCGTATGGATCTGTTGATCTTCTATATAGTAGTACGTGTGGAAATGTGAACTTCTTTGACATCTCGACTAAAGCGATTTCGTCTGTGAATTATAAATCAGCAAATTTGTTGGGTGCACTCTTCTTGATTGGCAGTGGTACCCCAGGTAGTGAAGTTTCATCGCATCTAGTTCCTGACATCTTTTCTTCCAACCTCCATCATCTAACGTGCCAGCCTCTGGCACGGTGTTCTTTACAGGAGCATCCGTCGACTTTTGCACTCCATCATTAGGCAAAACCAGATCAATTGGCGTACCTACATTTTGAACTTCGTTACTATTATTTGTAGTCGAGTTGTCATTTCTTATCAATCATTGACAGTTTGTTGTGTTAGGAGTCTTCAATGATTGCATATGTGAGATTTGTGTGACCTGGAACTATTCAAAAGGATGGTGAATGGGAGTGACTTTGCGAGGAGAGTGAATTGATTCATTCCCACAAGTTTGAATTGTCTCGATGTATGGCATCGTTTTCCTCTTCCATGGACTAAAGTCATTCGGCCTGCTGTGTAGAGATTTGTTGAGTTTGTTCCTGCAACAAAATGGTTATTTCGTCGAGACGCTCCTAAAGGTTGGTAGATGTGTCAACATAGGTGGACCTACGATATATAAAAGAGGGGCAAGTGCCCTCCTTGAATTTGAGATTTTTTTAAAAAAAAATAAAAATAAAATAAAAATAAAACATATTTGGATGATTGTCCAACTTTAAATTAAATGTCCACCCTTAATACATCAAGACTGCACTTCGTAATCGGATGGAGGATGAATGGTTGAATGATTGTTTAGTGTCTTATATAGAAAAAGATGTATTTGATAGCATTGATAATAAGACAATTATGATGGAATCTCAAAAAATAAGGCCTAGAATGATGACATTATAATTTTTTTATTGTAATATTTTTTTTATCAACTTGAACTTATTAAATGCCCACCCTTCATTATAATTTATGTAATCGCATTTCTAACCGCACTTAACCTTAGTTTTTTAAATACGGGTTTGTAAAATAATTGCCTCTTTTATTACATCATCGTGTTCACTTGATTTCATGAATATTTTTTTGATATTCTTTTCTTTTCTTGTTTATGTTCTTTTGTTTTTTAAAGTACTTAAAGTTTCCTTAAAAAAAATTTGAAGGGCTTAACCCCGAATCCCCCAATTAATGGTGCCCCCTTCAATAATTTTCTGGATCTACCCCGTGTGTCAGTCATCATGGATGGTTAAGAATGCATAAAAAAGAAACAAATTCTCTCCCTTAAAGATCAACAAAGGAGATTGTGAAATTAGTTGTTGGGTCCCCACTGTTGGCGCCAAATTATAGAACCAAAATTTAACAATAAAGATTTTGCAAAGGTCACCAACAACGTAAATCGTAATATGAGTTAAAAATAGAAAGTATAATGTGATTGAGAAATTAATAATGAATAATAAAAGATGAGTTGCTAATTAGAAAGTGGAATAAAGAGCAATATGAACAAAGAAGAACTTAGAGTAAATAGAGAGGCTTGCTCACGTGTCCCTCCCCTTGACCTGGCTGCCCCTATTTATAATACAACATAGAGTGGTCTAGTAGGTCGGTTCCACCTTTTTCAAATCTTCTTGAATTTGGTGGGGATCTACAGCCAGGAAATCGGGCTGGCAAGCTTAGGCTTAAACTTGTCAAGGTGGAAACCGGGCTTATGATTTAGAGCCTTGAGAAGGAGTTGGGCTTAAAAGAGCTAGTCCTATAAGGACCCGGGCTTAAATGAACCGGCCTTGTAGAGCCACAAGTCATCCCGTTTAAGCCCGCCAATTTTTTTTTTTTTTTTAATTTTATTAAATGACTACTAGTTGAGTTTTGTTTTGAAAAAATGATTTTAAAAAAAATGAAATGTTTTTCAATTCATATAGTGTTGGTATTTGAACATTTTAAAGGAAAAAATGATTATATTCTTATGAAAAAGCTAAGAGAAGCTTGTTGATGACATTATAGTTAGTTAAAAGTTTTCTAATTGATTTTCTTAAAAAAATATTACTCAATTTTTAAGAATCTTTCATTTGGTTTCTAATATTTCCTCAAATAAATTTTTTGCTTATGAAATATTGAAAGAATCATTTTTATTGATGTAAGCTAAACAAAGAGAACAATTTTTTAAATTTGAAGAGGTCCGAATATTATGCAAATTATGTCAAAAGGAAAAACTAATAACACATTGAAAAATGAGAAAGTAAAGTCTCTATTTCATGAATAATTTTGTTTTATGGCAAATGATCACTTATTCTATTTATCAAAAAATGATAAAAATTTAATACTTTAAAAATATTTGTCTAAAAATTAAAAATTTTAGTGTTTTAATTTAATTTCTTTAAGAAAATGTATATATATATATATATATATATATATATATAGTCAAACAGGCTTTGAAGCCTACGGGTTGAACCCGAGAGTAAACGGGCCAAGCTTCAAAATAGGGACTTTTTATGAGAGTAGGTCCTAAACGAGCCGACCCGTTTAGGCCTGAGCCAGTGAAGGGTTGGCCCGTTTTCGCATCTCTCCGGATCCCTTAATGTCGCACCTTCTTCTTTGGGTTTGTCACATCACATAGTTTCTAGAGCTTCACTAAGTATTCAAGTGAGGTAGCTGATCATAATCTTAGGCCGCACTTGGTGGGCAACCCTTCTTGGACCTTCCTCTCATGGAATGTCTTGCATATAGGTCCAATCTATTAAATTGAGTCCTACAACACGTATTTTCTAAAATATCCTAGTTATATTTCTTAATCCCCTCATTTCCTCACTAGCACATGTGTAGTGCCATGGTATTTGGATTATTAAGGTAGTATTATTAATTAATCGACTTGTTAAATTAAAAAAGATTAATAAATATGGTTATTGTTATGGTAGTATTATTAATTAATAAATAAATTAAAAAAGATTAATAAATATGATCGGTTCCTCAAATATATCTTATATTAAAAAGAGAAGGGAGTATATTATTTGTGAGAGAAAGAGTAAGTGAAGATAAGCACATATAAGACATTGTCAATTTGTCATATACGGACACCAATTTATTGAATAGTTTACAAGACAACATAAAAAATATAGATACCAATAATGCAACCACCCAAACCAAGGGCTAAATTAACTCTTTCAACATACTGATGGATGAAAGGATACGAGAGCCAATTCCAAGCAGCATGAGTAAGATCGTGGCTACGAACCAATGTGAGAAGGGGGTATGTTGTAGGTATGTTGCGTTTCGAGGTATAGGGGGAGCCTAGGAGAGCTTATTTTTATCAATTTTGCACTTCACAATACAAAACTCTCTTCACATATTTATCTCACTTGAAATAAACTAACCCAAACAAGCACATAATTTCCCACTTTCCTTGTAGTCGTTCTATATATTGAACGGTTCAGATTTGACTAGAGAGAGAATTGCAAGAAACTAGCTGCGGAGAATCCATTTCCAGTCATCAATGGAGAAGGAAAAAGGCAAGATGCATTAAGACCCAATAGAAATAAGTTTGAACACTACTTGAGAGTTATCACAACAAACATCAAAATATGAAAAAATTTGAAGGCTCTTAACATTAAAGATGACAGTCACCAGCAGCAACATAAAATTGAGGGGCAATGGAAGCTTACATTTTCATAAATCAATACAAAACTATCATCCAATCCCAACCCGTAGGATACACATTTAAATACATTCTCTCCTTCATGTCAGCATAAGATTAATCAGAAATCTATAAACTGTTTGATGCTCAGATCACTTTTATTATTAATGTCAACAGAACTATTTATTTGGTCAATTATTTTCTGCACTGAGCTTTTTCTGGATAAGAATTCTATTGAAATTGTCAGCTATTTCAGCCAACCCCATGTCTGTAAATGCACCTATAAGCTTTTCACAGGCAAGCATATCAAGCTCTGCGTTTGTAGATTGTATCCATTGATCAATAACTTCTGCTGCTTCTTTCATATGACCTAGCATCAGATATGAAGAAAGAATGCAGATATAATTCCTGCTAATCATTTTCTGTTTAGTCATTCTAAGTGATTTCCATATCTGATCGATTTTATCCTTACTTCCCAATCCGGCATATAGTATGATTAGGAAGTCATAGGTAATCCATTCTCTTTGGGTGGTCCTTTTCTCAGGTTCAACCAGTGAGTTGGAGCCTGCATTATCAAGATGCCCTACGGCAACATATATACCAGCAAGGTCGGCGTATCTCTTCCAACTTTCGTTAGAACCAGCATCATGACTCATTTCATCAAGTATCCTTTTAACTTCATCAATATTAAGAGTAGCAGCACAAGAACTAATCCACAAATTGTAAGTGAAGATATCTGGTAAAACCTTCTGTTGTTTCAGATCTTCAACAACCAAGGGAACCTTTTCAACCTGCCCGACTGACATGTATAGAGTCATCATTTCATTGTACATCAGGGCATTAAAGGACAGGTTTGAATTCTTTATCCTTTGATAAAGCTCATCGGCCTTTTCAGTGAATTTTGCTCCAGCATATGAATGAAGGAGGGCAGTGTAGGTTTCGCTTGTCTTTGCAGAAGGAGGTAGGCCCTCAAAATAGCGCTCTGCGGCATCAATGCCAAAAACTTTGGTCATCAGGTCTATGCGGACTGCATAGTCAGAATCTGATAACTCATATTCTTCATGGGTAACCATCCATTCAGAAATCTGCCATCAATAGTCAATAAGTACTCAGTCAATGAGAGTTCAGATTATATTTCAAAAACTAAAACATTATCTGTAATCTCCAATTGCCAAGTCAGACTTTACGACATGTGATAACAATGAAAAGAGAACTATTCAAGAGTTGGGCAAAAAGCATATAGCCTCTTAAACATTGTAATATCAATTTTCTACAGACATTTCAATTGAGGCAATGATATTATTGAACTCTAAGGATGGTTTCCAATAGTTATTTTGATAGGTTGGTAAGATCAAAATACGCATACAAGTGAGGATTTTTGGCACAATCTTTGACACCCTGATTGTTACATCTAAACTTACAGCTTTCACCATCCTGAACTACAAACAACCAAGAATAATAAAGCTGAAATTGATGAAAGAGAACAGCAGTCATGTTGATGGCAACAGAAAATATAAGTTATTGGCAGCACCAGCTTCTTTTGTTCCTTCACACCTTGTTTTTCAAAGAACAGCAGTCATGTTGATGGAGAATCAGTTGACACAGCTTAATTTTGTAAAAAACCCAAAAACTCAGACCTTAACTACCAACCTTTGGGGAATTTGAGGTAGAGAACTGAGATAATGCCACAGAGACAAATCAGCTTTTTTTTTTTTTTTTTTTTTTTGTGGGGGGGGGGGGGGGATTTTAATAGCTAGTCATTGACTTTGTTGTAGTTCTAAAATTCTTGCCGCACATAATAGTTATATAGTTTATTTATACAGTCCTTTTCTCTGTGGCCCTATCTTTCTTCTTATGCCTACCTCACCTGCAGGAATAGGACAACTCAGAAGTTTATACATGGTAAGAGCTATAACCATGGAGATGTAGAATTTAACATGCCATATCTTTGGCAGAGTCAACAAGTGGAGGAAAAAAGGGTTCTTTCTTGGGTTGCAAATGGACGGCATGACAATTAGATCATATCTATAGTTCCTGCCAGAGGACTGCAGAGGAGGAAAATGAGAAAATAATACAAATTACTAACCCTGGGATCCTAAAACATTACTATCTCATGCTCTCTGCAGAAACCAGCATCAACATATAAACTGATATATAAAAGGAAGAGGCCAATTATCAGCCCAATTAGATATGGGAGGATTGAACATGAATACAAGGTAGCATAACTCAAGTATACTAATTGACGACCAATTAAAATCTAACGTTTTGCTCATAAATATACCATCCATATTGAAAGTTTGGTAAAAGTTGCCAGAATAACATCTCAAATCTTCTTTTGTGCTAACATATGAAATAAAACTAGAGAGTGAAACAGCCCAAGCATTAGATGCAACAAATCAGACAGTTTCAAGAATATTCATTGAAGGAATTTCATAAGATGCAGTAACAGATGCGGTAACAGATACATGCACCGACCTTCCAAGAGCCTTGGACTCATACCAACGCCTTAACGGGCAAAATCAAGGGCCCAGGTGTGTGTCTATATAAATGGAATGGAGCCATAATAGCAAAAATAAAAATCCAACACAAAGATTGATCCTTAATTCAAAAGTGACATTCATACCCTGGAAATCCACAAATGATTTCTAAATGCCCCTAATAGACTTACAGTGCCCATGTAGAGCTTCTGGAGATTAAACTTATAAAACCCAGTTCTTCATGATTATTAAATCCCCCAAGTTTCACGACAGATATGTCTCATACTAGAAAATGATTGAGATAAGGACCAAACCTCCAAAGCGTGTTTGTAACGCTGAGATTTTCTGAGTTCTCTGGAAATATCCCGAAGCTCGGACATCGAAATACAATTCCCTTCGCTGACCCATTTCTGAAGAACATTTGCGGCGCTTCGCTTTGGTAGCCTCAGTCTGAATAATCTGCTCTTCAGGTCGTCGTCACCGTGCGTAGAGTTCGAAGTCTCTTCCACAGAATTAGTTCCCAAAGCTCGCGAAGAGAGAAATCTGGAGAGATTTGATCCACTGAGGATAGATTGTGAACGATAATTTCCGTTGATAAACCCATTATTTTGAAATCTCCTATAACAAACACCGATTGGGTAAGTTAGATAGGGAATTTAGAGAATAATGCCGATCAGTTTGGTCAATTAGAGAATTTAATCAGAAAATAGAAGCTAAGAAGTCTACTGCTCACCGTCTGAGAGTGAAAGCCATGGAGCGAGACGCCATGGCCGCTATTCCTTCTGGCTGGACTGAGCTTGTTGCAGAGACCGGAAAGTTATGAGCTTGTAACTTTCGAAGACTTTTCATTTTTACATCGACGGTAAATAATTTAATTTTACGTAAGTATTTTTTTTTTTTTTTTTTTTTTTTTTTTTTTTTTTGCGTTGTTCATCCCGTGGGGCCATCTAAATCTTTCGCAGAAGACATCAATACCACAAACTAATCCAGATCAAGATTGGATTGGCCTTTTTGAAGGAAGCCTCTACTACCTACGTACGCTACATTCTCACGCCTCAAACTTAAGATCGTAATTAAGTTAGAAAATTCTTTACCAACTCACGTAAACGTTTGATAACAATTTTACGTAAGTATTAATACGATACAAAGAATATAATTCAGATGGCATCCACAAAAATATTTTTAAAAAAATCATTTTTTTGGCAACAAGAATACAATTCCTTTTTTCTTCTTACAAACAACCATTCTTGAATTCATCCTTATATATTCCAGATGATTCCTGGCATCCAAAACCCACCGTAAAAACCTGCATTTCATACATATAACATAAACAAGAAGCATTTCATTTATTATCGGATTTACACAAGAGCTTATGGAACCAAGGAAATTATATTGAAACGAAAGCAATAGTACTCAGCCATTGAATCATGAGAAACATTGAGAAAAAGAATTCCTAATGAATGATGAAAACTGTCTGTCTCTTTTGCCCAAGAAACTGTACATAGAATATACAAAGGCCGGTAGTTTAATCAAGAAAACCCCCCAATTTCCAAAATTATCGACTTCGAGCATTCTCACACAAACCTCACATCATTTTATGGCTGCAGAAACTAAAATTTCTATTCGTCTTTTGTTGAATTGTCGCAAAGACCTCGTGCAATCTTCCCTCGCCACTGATCCTCTCGCCGAATCAGACTGCCGCCTCTATTAATTAATTGTTGGGTTAAATATCAATTTTGTTCAAAAAGCGCGCCTTTAAAGCAATTTTGCCATTTAAGTTTTTGACGGAAGATATTCGCGAAAGTATCAGCGGAGCGATGTTGCTCCTCTGTTAGAACCCTAACGTTGGGTTTTAACGGAGGGACAACATTCTTCCGTTTTGATTCAAAATCAAAACTTAAGGGACAAAACTTTGGTCGATACTTGAGGGTATAAATGGTACTTAACCCTTAATTGTTTGACTAACTTTGGGACCACAGAAATTTTTTTACCAAGTCAAGACATAACTTCTCTTATATGCTTATCCTGTAAATTATGAAAACTATTTTTTGAAAATTAATCTAAACATTCACAACAGTTACCTCGTAAATTGTAAAAGCTATTTTTCAAAAATTAATCTCACAACAAGGTTAAATGCAGATGTGGGTAAAAAGCACATGTGGCAACACATGATTGACTAGCCAGACCTAAGGTAGTTAACTTAAGTTTTGTCCTAAATTTAATTAATGAAAAAAAAAAAAAAAAAATACCTCTTAAATTTTAAAAATCTTAAATAATTAATTTCTTATTAAAATGAGTTGTCTGTTGTTATATTTTTTATAGACAAAAAAACTGACTTCTAATTTTGACATTTAGTATTTTCTAATATTTTTCTTTAATTAATTACTAAAGGTTATAAAATAAAGATATTTATAGACTGTTCATCCCAAAATATTTGACACCCAGGTGATAACAATTGGCAACTTATATTCTTACACTAAACCGTGGAAAAACCAAAGGTGCAAAATTAAATTTTAACAATCAGTTTCAAACGGTGATTCCTTTCACTATTAAAATCATAGGATAGGGAGGGGCAACGTTCCAGGTTTCTCTCCTTAAGTCGGCGCCTCTGTGGTGCTTGACGGTGCCTTTGTTGGCAGTTTCCGGTGTCGTGCGACGCTTTCTGGTCTCGCAAGTTACTGTCTTTCTTGTGTGGAGGTCCGTTGCTAGCAAAAAACACGTTCGTGCAAGTCAAAATAAATGGATAGGTTAGGCAGCTCGTATCTAAGCTGTAGCTCGTTAATTTAATGTTATACAGGTACGGGCTACTCCATACCCATACTTCAATCTGTTTAAGTACATGTTAAACGGGTTATGCCATATATAGGTGGGTTAAAATGGATTATTGGTAACTTGTTTAAATTTTGAACAATTTTTTTTTTTTAAAGTATAGGTAAGAATTACTATTTTAAGGTATATTTGAGTTAACGTTCAAGAAACACGTTTATGCAAATCAAGATAAAATTATTTTTGCAAACTTACTCGTATATTATAAATTACGTTGAAAAAAAGCTTCTAACGTTAATCCAAGCAGACACTTAAATTTTTAATTTTCAAAGTTCAATTATCACATATTGCTCACAAAAACTTAAACTTAAACATATATCATCATAACATCATTTTAATATTCAAACTTCAACTTTCAAACAAAATCATGACAATTATAGGCTCAAAGATTTATAAGATGACATCCTTCATTATCATTTTCATATTCACTTAATTGTCAAAATACAATCATGACAAAAATAATCACTTTCAAATATATTGTCAAAATGCACCACAAATAAATGTCCTTTTCTTTATGAAATAAAACGAAATCCATAAAGTCAATGGACAATTATCCTGAAACAACTCTGGTCCTTGTTAATTGATTATGCAACAACACTAACGAATTACTTCCTTTGCTAATTTTTTTTTTCTTCTAAAAAATTGCACATGAAAATCTACTAGTAAATAACAAAAAGATAAATACTTAAGACAAAGTTAAAAAGAAAATACTTAAGACAAATTAAAGGCTATAGTTTTTACCCCAGTACCACTTCAAAATTTAGTTATCATAATAAAAACCATAAATAGGCAACATTGAGTTAGGAAACTAAAAAACATAAAATTCATAGTACTCATATAAACAAGAAACTAAGAAACTAACAGGAGGCAAAGTAATGGAGTATACTTACAAAATACAAATACACACAAATTAAAATAAATCATAATAAAATTAAAAAAATTTACAGGGGGG
This sequence comes from Acacia acuminata, assembly GCA_019022655.1. Classification (NCBI taxonomy): domain Eukaryota; kingdom Viridiplantae; phylum Streptophyta; class Magnoliopsida; order Fabales; family Fabaceae; genus Acacia; species Acacia acuminata. The sequence continues at coordinate 2,089,479 of JAFJYI010000013.1, forward strand.
GATTAAATGGGAAATTTTAGATGGGCTCAAGCGGGCCTATCGGGTTGAAGGAAACTTACTCAGCCTTCTTCTATTTGATAATCCTTTGCCTTTTTGGATATATAATCATGGAATGAGAAGTGCCACGGTTATTGTTTTGGCTTCTAGGCTGCTCACTGCTTTCACTCTGGCTTTGGTTTGGTCTCTTTTTATGTGTTCTTGCAGGTTTGCTGTTTGGGTCCTCAATCCTTCCTTATGCGTTGTATGGAGCTAGGGAGTGCTCATATTCCTTACACGAATTTTTATTTAAAAAGCATCAATTGAAAATATCAAATTTGAATCGTTAAACCCATATTCTGACAATACAGATTTCATCGCAAAATTGAATACCAATTGTGACGGAGTGATAAATGAGCCGAGTTTTACCATATTAACATACTACACTGATTAAGGCAATGAAAGTTTCAACCATGGATGAATAACACACAAACACATTTTGATACATAGAATCACTCATATTTCATACAGTACAGTAATTGCTATGCTTGGTTTTTCGAAGTGATCTATGCGAGAATGCGAAGGCGGTCCAAAGCACTCTTCATATCAAGAGAATTTGACTGATAAAGTTCATAGAATTGCCTATATGTACATGAAGTGTAGGCTGGTGGGTGAGTTTCATTCACAAGCTCTGCTGCGGGGCTTATTATCACTTGATCAAATGAAGGCCCATTTGATGTTGCCATTGTTATCCTTGTAGCATTGCTGTATAGTACTGCTCTATGCACATTGCTCTTGTACTTCCCATTACTCAGTATCTACAATTAACCAAACGATATGACAAGAAGTTTTCGTCAATTATACATGAATGAACAACTCCTTCCTGTGCCCCTAATACAAGAGCTAATTCATAGTTAAATTTGATCTTAAACATAAGATCTCATCCATTTTGTCTCATATTTATTATTTTCCTCAAACTGATGTACTGTACTTATAAAATTGTATATATATATATAATATTACATAGTGATATTTAGGGAGATCATGTCACATTTATTACGAGGATACTATATTTCAAGAAACTTTCATCATATTTGTCTTTGGCACCCTCCAATCCTAACTTTAGGAGCTAGATAACTAATTTATGTAGGGGTTGAGCAAATTAGTTAAGTTGGTTATTTTTTACATAACGTGTGTTAGTTTTCCTAAAGTATCCCTTTTAAGAATTTTCACCGGATACTATTTCGTTGATGGAAAACTCCTTGACACATGCAATTAACATGGAGAGTATGGGAAAAAATTTATAAATTTGGGACACAAAATGATTGAGGCCTTACATTTTGGGCATAGAGTAAGCCCATGTAATAGTTATTATATTTAAGACCTAAGGGAGTACATATGTTTGCAGATATATCTAATTCTTTATATTGAGAACTTACAAAGGTTGTTCTAGTTGGTAAAGGGCTCATAACATAAGATTGTGAGTTCAAATCCCACTGATATGAGGACCTTGTTGGTAGGCGATCTGTAAATACCTCTATGAATGCTCTTTGAGCCTGAAGATATGTCTGGCCCTGGTGAGCCTTCAGAACCCAACTCACTTAAAGTCCTAAAATTTTTTCAAAAAAAAAAAAGAAAAGAAAAGAAATTCTATATACTGAGATGATGGTGATGACAGTAGTAGAAAGTTACCTCTAGAAGATCAGCAGTGTTAACCATTAGAGCATTGGGAGGAGGATTAAGTTTGACCCAATTGCCATTATGCAAAGTTTGAAGGCCATTGATGCCATTTTCTTTGAATATAGTGAGGAGGCCTTGATCAGAGTGAGGAGGAATCCCCACAGCAAGTTCAGGCTCTGGACATGGAGGGTAAAGATTTGCGATGAAGACTTGAAAACTTGATTCCATATCCATAGCCTTACTTATGTAGTTTGGTTCCAACCCCAAACTTTCTGATACACCTTTGAACAGTTCCCTTGTGATTTCTCTAATTCTTTTGGCATACTCAAATGCAGTATCACTGTAACATCAAGAAGTCAGAAAGAAAATGGGAACACAGACTAAGAATAGGAGATGAAAAAAATTAAACTTTTGGACCTATTGTACTACCTCTAGTCTTTAATAATTTGGAAATATATATATATATATATTTTTTTTAATGGAAGCCTACCTAAATCCAGCAGGTTTATGAGGGAAATGGAAGTCTGGATGCACAAAGGCCTTGAAAAAATCCCTCCAGCAGTGTACCTTTTCTGCAGCAGTATTGAAACTAGAGCCACACCTTATGGGATCAAAAATGTTCTTCCCTTGAAACTCCCTCTTTTCCTCATCTGAGAGATCAAAAAATCCTTTCACCCCTTCCATCGTGCTGTTTATCAGGCTCTCTGGGATACCATGATCGATCAACTACATACACATCATGAACTTCAGTAATCATACACATGCTTCAGTTTCATCTCCTCACACCAATTCAACTCCACCTCTCATTCTTTTGACTAAGATTTATCTCGTTATGCACATGCTTGTGCTACTTCGTTAATTCAAGTGATGGACAAAATTAGAGTTAAACCCATTGCATATCCTATACTTTTAACAAGTTTTGATTTTAATCTCCATACTTTCTTTTTGTTATTTCAAGACTTGGATTTGAGATTAATGGTGTTAACTTTGTTGATGTGGCGTTAACATTATTAAGTAGGCTGACATGGATGACTAGGATGATGTGGCTTATGTTAGGGACCAAAACCAAAACTTGTAAGTTTAACCGTATTTTAAAAAAAAAAAAAAAGAAAAGAAAGTAACAGATTTTGACAGACAAAATCGATTTTGAGGAGAGAAATTGATTTTCAACAAGTAAAAAATCTTTTTATCCTCTATGGATCTGCTGAGGCATCTAAGGAGCAACCTAATATGCAAGTCATCTATCTAGAATTAACAAGTTGATTCAGTGCAAAAGAGCAGAACAGTTCTGTTTCTGCAAAATCTAAGTAGGAGGAGCAGATTTCTTTTACCAAGAAGCAGCCCCATTCTTCACAAGCCCGACCAAGATCTTGGATGGCTTTGTGCCTTTGTTTGGAATTGCCAGAGGAAAGGAGAGAAAAGTCAACGACGGGAATTGCATCTTCTGATGAGTCCAGAACTGGAAGATCCTGAAGAGTTTTTGAGACAAAAGAGGAAGGTATAGAAGTGAGGCCAGATTCAGACAATGATTTGATAGTGACTGGTTTGGTTGAATGGATAGAAGCTTGTTCTGAGAAATCACTGGAGATATTAATTGTTGCAGCCATAGATTTTTATGTAAGAGTGATGACAGAGGCAAAGAGAAGAAGAGAGCCAAATAGAGAGGGAGAGAATTGGCGTGACCCTATAATCATCAATATAAATCATTATCATCAATATAAACTTAATAGCAATAGCACTTCAAGCCATGCACTGTTACTTCTCTCACACAAATCACTGTTCAATTCAACAGTACCGGCTCAATAGTCTAGCTCAGTCTTAGGCTTTGGGCTTCGTGCAGAAATGAAGGTGTGTGTTGAGCATCTTCGTTTGAATTTTCAACAATGCAGATTATGATTTTTGACCTAATCAACTTGTATGTCTACGTACTTCATTCAATTATTTGTATCTTTTTAACTGAGGGAGTTTCATAGTTTATATGATAATTTTATTAATATAAAAGTGGCCTACAGATTGGCAATTTGTCCTATATTTTGATGTTGTGTTCAACTGTTCGTAGGAAAATCCACTTACGGGCACAAAGGAAGGCGCGTCCTCTTCTCCTTATCATCCATCACGGTCCTTTTCTTAAAACCATGTCGAAAACGATGGCAGCTGGTGCTTTTTATTATTATTTATTTTTTTTATGGTTCTGATGAGTTAGAAAGATACTTGAGGATATTGATTGGGACCAAAAAATTCAAGCATTGATTATACTAAAAAGATACTTGAGGATATTGATCGTATCTTAAAAAAATATCATGAAATATATTTTTAGTAATAGTAAGGACTGTGAAATATTTTTTTAAGAACATTATATAATTTTTCAGGATCATGAAAAAAAAAAATTAGTTCCAGCTAGTATCCTAAAGTATCTTTTTTGTACCAATGAATAACTTGAAATATTTTTTCAAGATCTTAAAATAATGTTTCAAGATTGAAGTATTTTTCTAGTTTCAGTCAGTATACTCAAGTATCCTTTTAGTACCTGTGAGTACCCGAAATATTTTTTTCAAAATCCTAATATAATTTTTTAAGATCATGAAGTATTTTTTCTAGTATTAGTCAATATCCCAAGTATATTTTTAATACTAGTACTTTGAAATATCTTTTCAAAATTCTAAAATAATTTTTAAGATTGAAGTATTTTTTCAATTCTGATCAGTATTCTCAAGTATCTTTTTAATACCAATAGAATCATAAAATATTTTTTCAAGATCCTAAAATAATTTTTGAAGATATATTTTCAATATTGGTCAATATCCTTAAATAACTTTTTAATACCTATCAGAACTTTAAATTTTTTGTTTTAAAAAGTCAGTTACCATTGTTTTGCACCAAACCGTCCCAGTTTTGAGAAGGGGACCGCAATGGATGATAAGGGGAAGAGGACGCTAGCGTGGTCCGAAGGAAGGAACAAGTGAAGCGACGGGCCAATAATGGTTTTGAGAAATTAGTTTGCTCCAAAATTTAATGAAGGGTTAAGTTGCAAGATTACCAACGAACTATTGGTCAAAGTGCAGCCAACACAATAAACTATTTTTTGGACCAGAAATACAAAATAACTCTTGAATTGGTGAAATTAGCACAATCACGTTAGAACTATTTAAACCTCCGTCTGTTGGAATTAGCTCGAGGGAAATGAATTAACAGCAAATAAAACACGTGGCTTTTTTTACCCCAAAAAAAAAATGTGGCTTGAGAGAGTCGACGACGGAGAAATCGAAAACCACTGCGAAACCCATCGAACCTGGTTTGGGAGAAAGGGGTGAGATCCCTTGCACACTAGTTCGTCTTTTTAATTCTTCCTCCACATTTAAGATCTGTCATCCATAACAGCATCAAACAGTTTCAAGCAGATCAAAGAACTACAACATCTAAAAATCTAAATGAGTAGTAAGCTTGAAAACAGAGAAAAAACCAGTGCCTACCTGCTTCAATGCTATCACAAGATTATGTTTCTTAGCATTCAGAACTTGTAACTTATCCTCAACTTCTTTTTTCCTTTTCTCTTTGTCACTTGACATACCTTCTTTGTCTCCAATCTGGCATCAACTCCAATGGTAAGCACATATAATAAACATCATATTGCTAAAAACACTTGAATGAAGCGCTTAGAACTCACACTTGAACCATAAATCAATCTCAAGATTTCCATAATTGGAAGATTCCCGAAATCCACCCATTTTTTTCCTCAAAAATCGATCCCACGTAAGCCATTTATTATGACAGCTAAAATCAGAAGAACTATTAATTAAGTAAAAGAAACCGGTGTAGTAGGTTTTCTTACCGTCTCGATCTCGCTTTGTTACTAAAGAGGCATCATTCGAAAGGTTCGAAGCTTTCTCTGACAAAGATCGGGTCTTAGCATCGCCGAACGAATCGGGCTCGTCAATTGCTTTCTTGACGAAACCATTACGAGTTCCGGTTCCTTGTGATCTTCGCCCTCCCGCGAATGACTTGCTCCATTATCACTGACCTTCTCTGATTCGGGTTGAATCGCAATTGACAGAGGATTGCGATACTTGGGTTGCCGTCACTGACGATGGTGGGTTCCCAGTGACAGACGATCTCCAGTCTCTTTTTTTCCCCAAATCGAATGAACCCTAGGCTGCTAATTTCTTTCAATCGATTACTCCCTTCCCTTCCCTTCCAGGTTGTAGCTGACTCACGCCTCACCAAGCCACATGTTGTCTTACATGTCAATTGATTTCCCTCAATCCAGCAGCTGAAGACGGAGGTTTGAACAGTTCTAACGTGATTGTGCTAATTTCACCAATTCAAGAGTTATTTTGTATTTCTGGTCCAAAAAATAGTTTATTGTGTTGGCTGCACTTTGACCAATAGTTCGTTGGTAATCTTGCACCTTAACCCTTTAATGAATTTGAATTTTGAGGAGAAAGTTTGGAAGTAAAACTTCATGAACACCACACCAATTGTTTTTTTCCTTCCTATTTTTCAGGGATACTTTTGCACTTTAACTTTATATATTGTATTACATGTTTTTAATATAAAAATCTGATTGACTTTTTTGAAGAAATTAAAGAATTTTAAAAATTACTCTAAAGTATTTATATTTAATATTTTCATATCAAACTAATTTGTCGACTTGTAAATTACTATTTTGGTTCTATTTATAAGTATTTTTTTGACTAAAAACTTTGGTCTTATTTATAAGTCTAGTTTTAGGGTCGCAAATGAGATTGTGACAATTTTACTCATATTAATTATACTAATGAAAATAGAGAGAGAAGAAAGAGTTGAAAAATACTCATTCATAAATTAGAGCAAAGTTGAAAATTTACCCCATAATCAATAAGTTAACTACCTCTTTTTGGTATGTGTGATTTAATTAAAATGACTTATAAATAGGATCAAAGTGGTAATTCTTCTAGTTCTATTTATAAAAGCCCGATAACTAAATTACGTGATCTAAGAAAGTGGTTAAACTTAGTTAAAAACAATAATTATTTCTAAAATAAACATTTTTTTTTTCAAGTATGCCCTTATTTATGAGGGGGCAAGAGAGAGAAACATAGTAACTATAGGTATCTCCAGACTTTTAATTAATACAATATATATAATTAATGAGTGGGGGACAAAAAGAGAGCTCATTATATGTTCAAACCAATATTCTGAAACCCGAACAAGGTCGGAAGCCGGTGCACCGATCCAAGCTAAGATCGTCCGATCGGGCATCAACCGGTTCGGTACTTTTTGTTGTTCTAATCGTTTTTTTTTTAATTTTCTTTATAATTTTAAAATCTTCAATGCCCGAATTAACTTTAATTTGACTCGGGTTTGAGTTATTGGCCCTTGACCAAGTGTCACGGCCGATTTAGTGGTTGGTCCAAGTTTCAGAACCTTGGCTCGGATAATATTTGTAGGCTCTTAAAAAAAAAACAAAGATAATTCAAATGTTGGGCTCTTATAAAAAAGAGCTGAAGGAGTAATACATTAACTAATATACAACATATGCTACGATTAAGTCACTTATTTTTCTTTTCTAATCTTTCTTTCAAAAAAAAAAAAAAAAAAAAAAAAAAAACAGCCAACTGAATTTTATTTTAAGGACATGAAGGACTATTAAAATACTCACCTTTAAGTTGCATTCTATTGTGCCAATGTCAACATTTTTTTTAGCTTGAAAATATACAAGGCATAGTCACCACTAATTATAACATAGAGGTTAAGCACATCTATAAAAAGTCACATAGTATAAAAAATAAAACACTTTTCCCTACGACTGAATCCATGAATTCTCACAGATCAAGAAGCATTACAAGCAGTTCATAGTAGGATAAAGTCAACCCAAAAAATTGATCTTTAATACAAACCACAAAAAGATATACTTAAAAACTCTAATTAATGTCAACCTCATCTCATTTCATAGACACAAAGAAGGATGATAACCACTTGGTTTCTGCAAAGTGGAGATGTGTAGACGATCCAGGACAACTTTATTATCAAAGGAGTTGGATTGGTTGAGTTCATAGAATTTCCTGTATGTTGTTGAAGTGTATAAAGGAGGGTGAGTTTCACTCACAAACTCTAGTGCTGGGCTTATAAGTTGGTCTAGTGATGGACCGTTTAGCCTCTGTTTGGTAAACGGATTAGTTGAGAAGGGAACGAAAGATGAGTAAATTCTCTTATTTGATACGTTTTTTGTGTCAAATCTTTTTAGAACTCAAGTTCCTAGGCCCATCAATCTTCCTTTATATGTGAGAAGATAAGATCCCACCAAAATTGATGGGATCTCAAGTTCTCACGTGAACAGTGACATTTTTGGACATATTTACCCCTCATAAAATATTTTTTCTATAATGCAAAAATAGGGTTAAATTCAAACTTATACAATAAGTTCGAATTTGGTGAGAGAATATTTTAGTCAAACTTGAACTTGGCAGGAAAATATTTTTGGCAAAATTCAAACTTAGTGGGAGAATATTTTAGACAAATTCGAACTTGATAAGATGATTTTTTTTTTTTTTTGGAAATATATTTTAGCAAAAATTTTATTTTTATTTTTCATTTTGATTAATTACTTTTAAAGATAAAATAGGTATTTCATGATTGTTACCAACTATTACCTTTTCATTTTCTTCCTATTAAACAAATCATCTTCCCTTAAACTATCTTCCCTCCTCTCTCAAAATTTTCCATTCCCTTCTTTTCTCTATTCAAATGTTCCTCGTACCAAATGGGGCCTTAACGTCCCCATTGATATCCTTGTGGCATTGGAATGCACTACTACTCTATGCACATTGCTCTTGTACTTCCCATTAGTCATAATCTAAACAAAACATGCCACAGGAACTTCAAGTCAAATATGAGTTAGTAGCTATTGAGAATCTTATACCTCAAGAAACATTCAATTTTTCTATGGTGTTGAGCATTTGGTAGCAAAAAGTAATTTTTTCTTGTATCCAACACCCTAAAATAATTTTTTCAGTAATTTTTAATGCAATTAGCAGCCTAAAATATTTTTCCAGCATCACTAAGTATCATAAATCTAGGTTGATAATTGCTACTGAGAAAATATTTTAGGGCAAAATTGCACCAACAATAACTTGAAAATAATGAGTGCTATTGAAAAAATATTTTAAAGTAAGGCACCAAATTAATTTAGGATATTAAGTGCTATTACAAAAATCCTTTAAAGTATTAGATGCAACTTAATCCTGTTTTTCTCTAAAAAATCACTGAAGTCTAATGAATGAATGTAATAATAAAAAAGTTCCATGATTGAGTAGCATACAACGCAAGTTCCAGTATTAGGAATGAAAACAAATTCATGATATTCACTTGTTATTGGTACTTTTTACTGATTACATTTCTTCTTTGAGACATCTCTCCCTTTTTTTTGTGGTATGCTAATGCTTGCATCATAATGAAGATTGGGCACCTCCAATAGATTAGCAGTGTTAACCATGAGAGCATTGGGAGGGGCATTGACGTTCACCCACTTGCCATTATATAGAGAGTCTGAAGGCCACTGAAACTTTCTGTGAGTGTAGTGAGCAAGCCATGACCAGAATGAGGATGAATCCACACTGCAAGTTCTGACTCTGGACATGGAATGTACAGATTTGCAATGAAGACTTGAAAGCTTGACTCCAAATCCATAGCCTCATATGTATTTTGGTTCCGATCCCAAGCTATCTGATACACCTCTCAACAGTTCCTTTATGATTTCTCTGATTCTCTTGTAATACACACCTCCAGTGTCACTGAAGCATCAAGAACTGACCTAATTTGTACCAAGTTACAAACAAAAGCTGGGTGATGAAAGCTATTATATTATTTACAAGCACAAAAAACCTCGTGGTGCAACCATTCTACTACTATAACATTAAAGCATATCCAAATCTTTCACTTATCGAAATGATTAAGGAATTAAATAAAACACCAAAGAACATAAAGAAAGTAATTGGATTTCAAATCTCCAACACAAAATATAAGTTGTCTCACAATCCAAAAACAAAACTTGGATCACAACTACATCAGTAGTTATACTCTTATATGTCTAGCAACTTCTGCCTCAATTCAAAAAAAAAAAAAAAAAATGATTGGATCGATGAGGAAGGGAGAAGGTTTATAAAAAATTACTCATACCAAAGTAAATATTGCGTATAATTCCCCACATTCAGTTGAAACAGCCACCTTCTTCCAGACCTGCTTCCTCTTGCCCTTGCCAGCAGTCCTCTAGAAAACATGAGATATAGGAACATCATCCAAATCAGTGTGCTCCTCCACCGCATTCACCTCAGTGCCTCCTGCTAAAACGGTTAGCTCCACTACCTCTGGCTGAACATTATCAAGCACTACACAGCTCGACCCCTGCATGTCAACACAAATTTACAATCCCCTGAACTTCCAACCGCATATATCATCATGTATACAGAAATTGATGACAATCTTCATACCTAAGTCTAGTCCAAGTGACTCTGATAAGGTACCTGAGGAGGAAAAAGGACTTAGAAAATTCACAAACTTGGTGGGATCTCAAGTTCCCACGTGAACATTGACACTTTTGGAGATATTTACCCCTCATAAAATATTTTTTCTACAATGCACAAATAGGGTCAAATTCAAACTTATACAATAAGTTCGAATTTGGCGAGAGAATATTTTAGTCAAACTTGAACTTGGCAAGAAAATATTTTTGGCAAAATTCGAACTTAGCGGGAGAATATTTTAGACAAATTCGAACTTGATAAGAGGAATTTTTTTTTTTTTTTGAAAATATTTTAGCAAAAAAATTATTTTTCTTTTCATTTTGATTAATTACTTTTAAAGATAAAATAGGTATTTCATGATTCGATTTACCAACTATTACCTTTTTTTTTTTTTTTCTATCAAACAAATCATCTTTCCTTAAGCTATCTTCCCTCCTCCCTCAAAATCTTCCATTCCTTTCTTTTTCCTTTTCAAATGTTCCTCGTACCAAACGGGCCTTAATGTCCCCATTGATATCCTTGTGGCATTGGAATGCACTACTGCTCTATGCACATTGCTCTTGTACTTCCCATTAGTCATAATCTAAACAAAACATGCCAGAGGAACTTCAAGTCAAATATGAGTTAGTAGCTATTGAGAATCTTATACCTCAAGAAACATTCAATTTTTCTATGGTGTTGAGCATTCGGTAGCAAAAAGTAATTTTTTCTTGTATCCAATACCCTAAAATAATTTTTTTAGTAGTATTGAGTATCCTAAAGTAATTTTTAATGCAATTAGCAGCCTAAAATATTTTTCCAGCATCACTAAGTATCATAAATCTAGGTTGATAATTGCTACTGAGAAAATATTTTAGGGCAAAATTGCACCAAAAATAACTTAAAAACAATGAGTGCTATTGAAAAAATATTTTAAAGTAACTCACCAAATTAATTTAGGATATTAAGTGCTATTACAAAAATCCTTTAAAGTATTAGATGCAACTTAATCCTATTTTTCTCTGGAAAATCACTGAGGTCTCAATGAATCAATGTAATAATAAAAAAATTCCATAATAAATGAGTAGCATACAACGCAAGTTTCAGTATTAGAAATGAAAACAAATTCATGATATTCACTTGTTATATGGTACTTTTTAGTGATTACATTTCTTCTTTGAGACATCTCTCTCTCTCTCTCTCTTTTTTTTTTTTTTTTTTTTTTTTTTTTTTGTGGTATGCTAATGCTTGCATCATAATGAAGATTGGGCACCTCCAATAGATTGGCACTGTTAACCATGAGAGCATTGGGAGGAGCATTAACGTTCACTCACTTGCCATTATAGAGTCTGAAGGCCACTGAAACTTTCTGTGAGTGTAGTGAGCAAGCCATGACCAGAATGAGGATGAATCCACACTGCAAGTTCTGGCTCTGGACATGGAAGGTACAGATTTGCAATGAAGACTTGAAAGCTTGACTCCAAATCCATAGCCTCACATATGTATTTTGGTTCCGATCCCAAGCTGTCTGATACACCTCTCAACAGTTCCTTTATGATTTCTCTGATTCTCTTGAAATACACAAATCCAGTGTCAATGAAGCATCAAGAACTGACCTTAATTTGTACCAAGTTAAAAAAAAAAGCTGGGTGATGAAAGCTATTATATATTAACAAGCACAATTCATCGAAATATTAAAACATATCCAAATCTTCCACTCATCGAAATGATTAAGGAATTGAATAAAACACTAAGGAACATAAAGAAAGTAATTGGATTTCAAATCTACAACACAATATAAGTTGTCTCACTACCCAAAAACCAAACTTGGATCACAACTACATCAGTAATTATTCTCTTATATGTCTAGCAACTTCTGCCTCAGTTCAAAAAAAGGAAAAAAAAAAAAAAAAAAAAAAAAAAAAAAAAAAAAAAAGACTGGTTCAATGAGGAAGGGAGAAGGTTTATAAAAAATTACTCATACCAAAGTAAATATTGCGTATGCATCATATGGACCGATGCATCCCTACATCTTCTCGTTCTTGATCCACTTCTTTGCTTGGGTGGCACCTTGGTTGGTGAAGAAAGCATATAATTCCCCACATTTTCAGTTGAAACAGCCACCTTCTTCCAGACCTGCTTCCTCTTGCCCTTGCCAGCAGTCCTCTAGAAAACATGAGATATAGGAACACCATCCAAATCAGTGTGCTCCTCCACCGCATTCACCTCAGTGCCTCCTGCTAAAACGGTTAGCTCCACTACCTCTGGCTGAACATTATCAAGCACTACACAGCTCGACCCCTGCACGTCAACACAAATTCACAATCCCCTGAACTTCCAACCGCATATATCATCATGTACATAGAAATTGATGACATGTCAACCTTCATACCTAAGTCTAGTCCAAGTGACTCTGATAAGGTACCTGAGAAGAAAAAGGGACTTAGAAAACTCACATTACTTAAAATATAATCTTAAACCATCAACTAATCACCTCAATGTCTGAATCATGAAATTCGTCCATAAGATCTGAGCACTCAGTATATCCAGCAACATTAATGCTTGAATTAGGATAATCCCTATTATACTTTTTCAGTTTCAACCTTAGCAGCATTTTCATCCCAACAATTTTATCCAGCTCATCAGGGAAATCATATGAACGATCCTCCTGCATTTCATTACTATGTACATTAATAATTTTCAAATAAAATACCAACCAAAATTATATTAATGAAACTCTGTAGTGTCCCACCTGATCAAGCTTTGCCTTCCTCAGATGCAGAACTCTTAATGAGCTGCACAGCAAACTTGTTGAAAATACAACAGATGTCTTCCCAGTCTCATCCATAACAGTAGAACGTATCTTAGGACTACAATTAAAAAAGGTTTAAAAAATATCTCATATATTTGTTTTTCTCTCAAAAAAACATTGCATCCTTACTTCTTGACAAGCTTGGCCAAGGTCTTGGATGACTTTGCGCCTTTGATCCGAATCAACGGAAACAAGGAGAGAGAAATCTACAACGGGAAGATTATCTTCTGATGAATCCAGAACTGGAGTATCATGAAGATTTTTGCAAGCAAAAGAGGAAGGTAAAGAAGAAAGGCCAGATTCAGACAATGATTTAATAGTGGTTACTTAGCTTGAAGGGATTGAAGAATGTTCTGAGAAATCAGTAGCAATTGTGAATGTTGTTGCAGCCATATGGATTTTGGGTAAGACTTAGAAGAAGAGACAATAAGAAGGAAGAGAGTGATTGGTAGAATATTGAAGCACCACTTCTTATCAACGAAGCTGTTTCATTTATTTCATGTATAAGACAAATAGGGACGTTAAGTGTGTTTTCTTTTTCTTTTCTTTTTTGTGGTATGTTTAAATCTGTGAACAACCTGGAAATCAAATTTGGGTGTGTGATGGCTCACTTGGATTTCCTAGCTCGTCTAAACCCCCTCCTTCTTCTATTTGATGATCCTTTGCTTTTTTGGATCTATAATCATGGAATGAGCAGTGTCATGGTTATTGTTTTGGCTTCTAGGCTGCTCGCTGCTTTTACTCTGGCCTTAGTTCGGTCTCTGTTTATGTGTTCTTGCAGGTTTGCTATTTGGGTCTTCAATCCTTCCTTATGCGTCGTATGGAGCTAGGGAGTGCTCATATTTCTGTTTTTGGCAAATGGACTTGTCTGGTTACCTCCCTTTCTTCCTACAGGAAGCCTTGAACCACGTTGGTTCGACTGGGTGGACCATGTCCTCCAGGAGACGTGCTGCAACACCGTTCGGTTTGTTCTCACTCGATTCTTCCTGGTTTTGTTGGCGCTGCTGGTAGCGTTTGTTGACTGACTTTTGATGGCTGCAAACCTTCTTCCAAGCCAAAGATGTTTGCTGTTATGTTGTTTCGTTTTTTTTCCCCTTGTGTGTTAATGCATTTTGATCCTTTTTTAAAAATAAAAAATAAAAAATAAAAAAGAGTGATTAAAATCATAAAAATCATGGGTCTTGGAACTTGTCCGTTAAAATCATAATAGTGTAGGCTGTGTAGCTCAAATTGAGTTCTGAAATTCCAACATAAAATTTGCTGCTAATAAGTTTAAATTCAATCAGCCAAACTCGGTAGTCCCACGCAAGAAAAATAGAAACAAAATTAATTGCATGATCTGGTGGAGTAAATTACAAGATATGAGATATCTTTGTAATAAGAAAAGGAGAATCAATAACCCATGACCTAAGTTACATTTAGGTTATATATATGAAGGAAGGAAGAAGCGAGGAAAGAGGAGCAGATCGGGGGAGACGCGAACGAGAATCAATGAAGAAGCAAAGGAGTAGCGTGTAACATCCCAAATTTTGAGATTTGAAATTGGAATATTTTATGAAAATTAATTATGAAATTTTAGCTTAAAATAATTATTGAAAATTTAGGTTTTTTTTTTCCATTAATGTATTTTGGGGGAAAAGAATAATTCCAAATAAAGAATAATTTATGCTGCAATTATAGAAAATAATATATGAGAATTAATTTCTGAAAATTGGCCAAATGATAAAAATTATTCGTTCGGAAAATTAGGAATTTATTTTCTTATGATTTATGATAATGATATTATGGAATTATATGTTATTTATAATAAAATGATAAAGTAAAGCTAAATAAAGCTTAACATGTGACGTGTATCAAAAAAAAAAAAGCTTAACATGTGACTATTTATATAGATCAGTATAATATACATATATACCAGTGTCCCTTCAAAAGTCAGTAGCTCATATACTTAACCTCAGCCCATTTACCTTTTGGCCCAAAACGATGTACCAAATTGAAATACTCCAATCCATTCAATCTATTGATTTGCACAATATCTATTCCATGATTCATTCTGTCAAAAATCTCAACGCAGCAGAGGAAAAATGCATCAGCAAATCATTTTTATTATTATTGCTTTTCTTCCTCTGCACTCACAACACCAAACACGTTAGTAAATCTCATTTTGGTCAAAATATGTAACCAAGAGATCAAAGTAAAGCCCATGCTTTCTCAGCTCATTATTTCCCTACGGACACGAAAACACAGAGATGGCAGCAGAGATCTTTTTTTTTCAGAACGACATCCCTCCTCCATCCTCCTCGAGCCCAAAATCCACACTATATACCCAACGGTCCTTCTTTTCCCTTGATCTATGTTGCTTGGTCTGGACCCTTAGGTCCTTATAAATGTTGTTGCTTCTTAACTCTCATTCAAAAAGAAAGAAAGAAACAGAAACAGAAAAACGTAGGGAAGAGAAAGAGTGTGAGAAGTTAGAAGGAAGAAGGACCAACCGTGCATGCAAGCTTGAGAAACGACCAAGGTGAGTTCCTTAAGCCTCTCCCTTCTTGTTTCCATGGCTTATGCACGATGGGTTTGTAGGTTAAGGGAAGAAAACGTTGAAAACCAAAAAAACAACTCTGTTTTCGGATTCAAAAACAGAGTCATAGTGTGTGCTTCTGTTTCATAGCAAAATGTCCGTGTTTTTCCATGAAAATTTTACAGTAAATATTAGACATATCAACCTTTAAAACAAGCTGAAACCCAGCCAAAACGGACGTGTAGATTGAGAGATATGATTTTCCAAAGTTTAGCCAAAATCTGGAACGTTTTCTGCACATCCGGTGAACAGTGATTTTCGGGCTTGATTTTGGAATGGCAAACATTTGATTTTTCTTTGAAATTTTTACAGTAAATATTATACATCTCAATCTTTCCAACGAGCCAAAGAACTCCTTAAACGAAGGTCTATAACTCCAGTTATGATTTTGGAAGTTGAGCTAAGAATCTGGAGATTTCTGGTATGTCTCTGGAGCATAAAAATGACGTGGCAATTAGGACCAAGTAAACCTTTGAGTTTTTCCTTGAAAATTTTGCAGTAAATAATAGACTCACTAAGGTTCAAAACGAGAAAAACCCCAGCCAAAACGGATTTGTAGATTGAGAGTTATGATTTTTCAAAGTTAGACACTAAAAACTGGAAAATGTCAGCTCCAGACGTGAACAGTAAATTTCGGGCTCATTTTTGAAATGGAAAACATTTGATTTTTTCCTTGATATTTTTAGAGTAAATAGTAGACATCTAGACCTTTCTAAAAAGCTAAATAACATCTAAATCGGACGTGTAGAAGGGGAGATATGATTTTCCGAAGTCTGACCGAAAATCTGGACGAATTTTATGTTCCAGGAATAGTGATCATCTTCTGGCATGGTTCTGGAATATGAAAGCTTTGATTTATTTCATGAAATGTTTTGTGTTGATAGTACACATATTAATCTTTAAAAAGAGCTTTGGATCACCTTGAACGGAGGTTTGTAACTCGAGATATGATTTTTGGAAGTTGAGTCACAATTTTGGAAAAGTTTTCTGAACAATGTTTGTATTTTAAAAATCTGCGAATAATATAATATTTTATGGCTATTGGTATTATTTTTATGTGAAAGTAGACATGCTAAGGAGCACGTAGCTTTTGGAAACACCTCATTTAGATTTTTGTAGAATTAATTACGAATTTTTAAAGTTTAATCAGAAAAATTCTGGAAAAAGTCCTATGTAAAGAGTCAAGTTACATATATACATTTTTGGAATTTTTAGAAACATTATATGTAATGCAATAAAGCATAATTTATAGGATAATTGGTATTTATTAAACTTCTAACTTAAAGTATTGATGACGTCTTAGAATAGCCTCTGGGTTAATAAAGATATTATTGAAATTTTTATCATTTTAGTTTTGAAATTTGAAGGATTGTTATTTTCAGTTTTTATTTTAATAATATTCATTATTAAATTTTGTATATTTTTATGAAATTATAAATTACAATTTTAATTATGTGGAGTTTGAAAAAGTTATTAATGGTTAGTAAATTGGTTGTGGTAGATTGATTTGGCGTGTGTTTGAGCTATTGGATTAGGAGCGAGTGTGATAGTAGTTAACTACGGGAGAGGTAACCACTTTCCACTTGTTATGTGTATTGATATGTTGTTTGTGAGTATTTGAAATCACTATGAATATTTTTGATATAAATTGCCTTGCGGAACCTTATGATTTAAATTATGAATGTATACATATTTATTTATTTATGTATAAGAATTGAGAGTTTTTTTATAATGATATTTATTATGATAATTATGGGAAGGGTTGATTTGGGAGGAAATGTATATTCCACCACGTGGTAAGGCCTCCATCGTGCACGATGGTTGGCTTTTATTGTCCCACCTGTTCAATGAGGGCGGCCCACATGTTCAATGAGGGCATACGACACGGCATGTTCAATGAGGGGGAAAAGGCCCATGGTGCGGGACGTGTCTTTCGGGGATTTTGGCGGAGTCCTCATCACATGACCAATGAGCTTTTGAGTAACGAGAAAAATGGATGTAACTTAGCCCATGGGTCTAGTCGGAGGAAATAAGGCGGTTCGGTTGGATTGGTGGGAGGTATCTTGGGAAATGTGTTAATGAAAAGCTGTGATACATAATTTTTGATATGGAATTTTTATCATGTGGATATTGGCAAATTTTAAATTATATATATTATATTTTTTTTAAAAAAAAATAAAAAAATACTATGTTATATAAATTGTTCCACATGGCACCTCACTAACATATTAGTATTCGTAATGAGTTGGATTGATGGTTACCACATTTTTCCAGGTGATAATTCTCGTCCGAGTCCATCAGGGAAAACTTTGGAAGCTTAGGCTACTCCTCCTGGCAGTAGTGCTTCCATCTTCTGGTATTTGTTGGATGATTGCATATTGCCACATTAGGGTTCATTACGCATACTCGATTTATATTGTATATTTTGGCAAGCAACGAAGCATTACTTATTTGTAATTTCGTTAATGTAAAATGGAGGACGTTACATAGCGGCTGAACGTTTCAGTTCTCTTTATCATCTCCACGGAAGGATGAAAAGACTGTGGAGGCGACAACGAATCTTTCTTTGCTCTCTCTCTCTTTTCTTTGAATTTGAATTCTTATCTTTTTGTTATGGATTGTATTAGAGCATGTTGACTCTTGTATTTTGATGGTCACAATTTCCGAGTTATTGAATTAAGTAATTCATAAGAGAACTACTCGAGCAAAGAATGTTTGTGCCCGAGCAAAGAATAATGTATATGATATGCTGTTAAAGTGTTTTCAGGAAAGCATGCTCGAGCAAGAGCAAAAGCATGCTTGAGCAACATCGGACCCTTGAGAGAAAACAGTCATCTTACTCAAGCGCACCTTGCAAATTTGCCCGAGCATCATTAAGTGTCACTGTGAAGAATTTGGAGGTTTGCTCGAGCAGAAGTCTTAGCTTGCTCGAGCAACATCGAGCAGAACAAAGGATCAGCAAGGCAAAGCATACTCGAGCATAAGGTAAAAGCATGCTCGAGCAGACTTAAAAGGTTGCTCGAACAAATTCGAGCAACCAGTGTTTTCACCTTCTGCATTGTCCTTACTCGAGCAAGGAACAAAAGGTTGCTCGAGCAAGCATAAATAGTTGCTCGAGCAGAGTCGAGTAACATCGTGCTTTCCCTCTTTCATAGGCACAGATCACACTTTGCCCGAGCATAATTATCCCACACTCGAGCAGCATGCTCGAGCAGAAGAGAAAAAGACCTGCTCGAGCATCACACCATCCGTGCTCTCTTTCTCTCCTAGTAAACATATCTTAGAGCCTACCCGAGCATGAATATACTCATGATCGAGCACATAGATTTCCATGCTCGAGCATTGGTGATGGTGATCAACTTTATACATCATTATCAGAAGCTTGCTCAAGCAAGCTTAAAGTATTGCTCGAGCATATCCATCCCTATTTTCAAATCTTCACCTCCGAGAATCATGAATCAATCATATCAAATGTTATTAACAAAATTGCTCATGAGTTTCAGATTGTTTAGACATGAATTACCAGCAGATTTGAATAAAGCAAAACCATCTGTCAGAAGAATTAAATGCAGCTACCTAAACTAGTGATAATCATAGAAACCAACTTTGATCGAAGTAATACTACTCTGATATTTTGTCTGCGCATTAAATGCCATTTCACAACGGGAAGAACAAAAGGAATAAGAGAGAATGTCATCTCTGCAAAATCCAACTAGAACATTCAAATGGGCAAAACTCTCGACGAACGCTTCATCTATCTAACGGACATATTCAAAAGACTCAACGGCTTTTTATGAGCTTCAACAATGGTCATTAATTGCAACATATATAAATAGCCGAAGCATTGAATTCACTACATACCGAAACGATGTGCAATCAATTCAAGTTTATTACTATTCACTGTTTCAACTGTTTCATTAACTTGTTCTTTAGTGTTCATTATTTTATCAACTCGTGAGGAGTACTTAAACATTTATCTCATTATCAGTTATATCTTAAAGTTGTGGAACCTTAGGAGAGGGTGTATTAATTACAACTTGTAAGGGGGAGTGAGTCCGAGAGTGAAAGGATCATCCTTCATTTACAAAGTGTGTAATCGTTCTTGAAAGATAGTGGAATCCCAGGTGTCCTGGGGACTGGACGTAGGTCAGCGAGTTTAGACCGAACCAGTATAAATTGCATTGTGTCTATCTCTCTTCTGTAGACTATCTCCTGTATTCTGGTTTTATTTGTCTCCGTGTGTACGTCGCCGAAAGAATTTTTGAGATCACCTATTCACCCCCCTCTAGGTGATATTCCACCTGCAGAGCCATGTTTGGCTAGTTGTTTTGCAACCTAGAGGACCTATAAACTTGTGGGTGAATTGGATTTTGTTTTCATTATTTAATTAAATTTGATATTAATTTTGGTTACTTTATCTTGGTTAGTTTTATCTATTTAGTGATTGACCATCATTGAATATGATTTTGAGCATTAGGATTTACCTTGACGAATGAGATTTTAATTAGGCTATGAGATTAAGTAATATGAGATTAGATTACGATTTAATTTGCGGTTAGGATAGACCATACCTAATGGCCCCATATAATTGTTGAAGAGTGTGTCGAGTTTTGTTGTCTCTTGAGTAAACTATGTTAACAAGTTACATCAGAAGTTATACTCAAGAGAGCACTTATAGCTATTTATACTCGAGATTATCAAAATTGATATTGAAGTGATGAAATTAGTGAAAACAAGGTTTATGAAGCTAACAAGGGATTAGTGGATTGTTCATTTGATTATTGTGGTAGTTTTCTTATTTTTATTTTGTTTTGATTTTCTTTTCCTTTATTTTAATTAAATTCAATTTGTTTTGCTTAACTTAAACGAAATTGTGAAATTAATGCTTAACTGAAGTTTTGGTACTAAAGTCCTCGTGGGAATGATATCTTACTTACTCTTTATTATTTGATACGGCCCATATTCTTGCGGAGTTTTTAGGCTATAAAATTTTACCCTATCATTCTCACTTGATTCTTCCTGGTTTTATTGGCATTGATGGTAGCATTTGTTGACTCACTTTTGATGGGTGCAAACCTTCTTCCAAGCCAAATTTATAGTTGATGAGCACTAAATTTAGTTTTTTTTTTTTTTTTTTTTTTTTTGTGAAAATTGAAATTTAAAATAACATTCTAAGGGTCATTTTTTAAAAACACGATTTTTTATTTAAAAATCATCAATTGAAAATATCAAATTTGAATCATTAAATGTGTATTCTGACAATACAGATTTCATCGCAAAATTGAATACCAATTGTGACGGAGTGACAAATGAGCCAAGTTTTACCATATTAGCATACTACACTGATTAAGGCAATGAAAGTTTCAACCATTGATGAATAACATACAAACACATTTTGATACATAGAATCACTCATATTTCATACAGTACAGTAATTGCACACACATTTTGAAACATAGAATCACTCATATTTCATATAGTACAGTAACTGCACACACACATTTTGATACATAGAATTACTCATATTTCATACAGTACAGTAATTGCTATGCTTGGTTTTTCAAAGTGATCTATGCGAGAATGCGAATGCGGTCCAAAGCACTCTTCATATCAAGAGAATTTGACTGATGAAGTTCATAGAATTGCCTATATGTACATGAAGTGTAGGCTGGTGGGTGAGTTTCATTCACAAGCTCTGCGGCGGGGCTTATTATCACTTGATCAAATGATGGCCCATTTGTTGTTGCCATTGTTATCCTTGTAGCATTGCTATAAAGTACTGCTCTATGCACATTGCTCTTGTACTTCCCATTACTCAGTATCTAATTAACCAAACAATATGACAAGAAGTTTTCGTCAATTATATATGAATGAACAACTCCTTCCTACCCCTGATACAAGAGCTAGTTCATAGTTAAATTTGATCTTAAACAGAAATCTCTATCCATTTTGTCTCATATTTATTATTTTCCACAAACTGATTTACCTAACTTATAAAATTATATATATATATATATATAAAATATTACTTAGTGATATTTAGGGAGATCATGTCACATATTTGTTAAGAGGATATCATATTTCAAGGAACTTTCATCATATTTGTCTTTGGCACCCTCCAATCCTAACTTTAGGAGCTAGATGACTAATTTATGTAGGGTTTGAGAAAATTAGTTAAGTTGATTATTTTTTACATAACGTGTGTTAGTTTTCCTAAAGTATCCCTTTTAAGAATTTGCACTGGATACTATTTCTTTGAATGGGAAAAATTTATAAATTTGGGACACAAAATGGATTGAGGCCTTACATTTTGGGCATAATGCAAGCACAATTAATAGTTATTATATTGAAGACCTAAGGGAGTATATATGTTTGCAGATATATCTAATTCTATATATTGGAAACCTATAAAGGTTGTTCTGGTTGGTAAAGGGGTTAACTCATAACATAAGATTGTGAGTTTAAATCCTACTGATGTGAGGACCTTGTTGGTAGGCAATCTATAAATACTTTTATAAGTGTTCTTTGAACTTAGAGGTATGTTTAGCCCTAATAAGCCTCTAGAACCCAACTCACTTAAAGTCGTAAACTTTTTTTGCCAAAAAAAAAAAAAAAAAAAAAAAAAAAATTAATTTGAAATACTTGGTGCAAAAAAAATCTCGAAAAGAAAGATATAATTTAAATCTAAATAAATACAATATATATAAAAAAATTAAAAAAAAAAAAAAAAAAAAAAAACTATATAGTGAGATGATGGTGATGAGTGATGACAGTAGTAGAAGGTTACCTCTAGAAGATCAGCAGTGTTAACCATTAGAGCATTGGGAGGAGGATTAAGTTTGACCCAATTGCCATTATGCAAAGTTTGAAGGCCATTGATGCCATTTTCTGTGAGTATAGTGAGGAAGCCATGATCAGAGTGAGGATGAATCCCCACAGCAAGTTCAGGCTCTGGACATGGAGGGTACAGATTTGCAACGAAGACTTGAAAGCTTGATTCCATATTCATAGCCTTACATATGTAGTTTGGTTCCAACCCCAAACTTTCTGACACACCTTTCAACAGTTCCCTTGCGATTTCTCTAATTCTTTTGACATACTCAAATGCAGTATCACTGTAACATCAAGAATTGAAGTCGGAAAGAAAATGGGAACACATATTAAGAATAGGAGATGTAAAAAAAAAAACTAAACTAAACTAAACTAAACTTTTAGACCTATTGTATTACCACTAGTACTTGATATAAGACCCAGTTTACTAATTTGAAAAGATTTTTTTTTTTTTTTTTTTTTTTTTTTCAAATGGCGTTTATGCATACCTAAATCCAGCAGGTTTATGAGGGAAATGGAAGTCAGGATGCACAAAGACCTTGAAAAAATCCCTCCAGCAGTGTACCTTTTCTACAGCAGTATTGAAACTAGAGCCACACCTCATGGGATCAAAAAAGTTCTTCCCTTGAAACTCTCTCTTTTCCTCATCTGAGAGATCAAAAAATCCTTTCACCCCTTCCATCATGCTGTTTATCAGGCTCTCTGGGATACCATGATTGATCAACTACATACACATCATGAACTTTAGTAATCATACACATGCATCAGTTTCATCTCCTCATACGAATTCAACTCCACCTCTCATTCTTTTAACTAAGATTTTTCTCCTTATGCACATGCTTGTGCTAGTTTGTTAATTCAAGTGAAGGACAAAGTTAGAGTTAAACCCATAAAAGATCCTATATTTTTAACGAGTTCTAATTGTGGTCTCCATACTTTCTTTTTGTTATTTCATAAGGACTTGGATTTGAGATTAATGGTGTTAACTTCGCTGATGTGGCATTAACATTATTAAGTAGGTTGACATGGATGACTAGGATGATGTGGCTTATATGTAGGGACCAAAACTAAAACTTGCAAGTTTAACCCTATAAAAAAAAGTAACTTGAACACACATGACAATAAAATAGATTATGACTAATCGATTTTGAGGAGAGAAATTGATTTTCAACGAGTAAAAAATCATTTTATCCTCTGTGGATCTTCTGCAGCATCTAAGGAGCAACCTAATATGCAAGTCATATTTCTAGAATTAGCAAGTTTGAATCAGTGCAAAAGAGCAGAACAGTTCTGTTTCTGCAAAATCTAAGTAGGAGGAGTATATTTCTTTTACCAAGAAGCAGCCCCATTCTTCACAAGCCTGACCAAGATCTCTGATAGCTTTGTGCCTTTGTGTGGAATTGCTAGAGGAAAGGAGAGAAAAGTCAAAGATGGGAATTGCATCTTCTGATGAGTCCAGAACTGGAAGATCCTGAAGAGTTTTTGAGGCAAAAGAGGAAGGTATAGAAGTGAGGCCAGATTCAGACAATGATTTGATAGTGAGTAGTTCGGTTGAATTGATAGAAGCTTGTTCTGAGAAATCACTGGAGATATTAATTGTTGCAGCCATAGAGTTTCATGTAAGAGTGATGACAAAGGCAAAGAGAAGAAGAGAGCCAAATAGTGAGAGAGAGGGAGAGGGAGAGAATTGGCGTGACCCTATAACTAACTAAGATAACATGTCTTCCTTTTCAAAGTAAAGACAAATACGATAAGATTCCCTCAATAAAGCCTAAATGGACCACGTTCTGCTAAATGAGTGACTGTAGGATTGACTTGTTTGGTACGAGGAATTTAGAAGGAAGAAGAGGGAAATGAAAATTTTTATAAGTTTAGATTTAAGAAAATAAGAGGAATGGGCTTAAAAAATTTTAAATTTTATTTTTTAATCTTATATATTATCTACCTTAAAAATTTTATAACCACACTTCTTTAATTTTTTTACATTTTTTATTTTTTCCTCATTTAATTACTCATATTAATATCATTGGATACTGCATCTATTGCATTCACCCACACACACTCACCCTACAACACATTCTCTTTTCCACTAGAGACGGGAAAATGGGTCGGACCCGTCGAACCGATCCGTTTAAACCCTGGCCCTTTAAGGGTCAAGTTTAAAAATTGAAGGTGAGAAGTAAAGTGAGGCCCTAGAGGGCTAGCTAGCTCGGAGGGCCACAGTTTATTCGGGCCGACCCTTTAGGCCCTTCAATTTTTTTTTTTCTTTAAAAAAGTTGAAGACTGAAGTTGAAGTTGGGGTCAAGTAAAGTTTTTCCCCCACATGTTCTAACAAAATATAATAGTTTCAGTCTTTTATCTAATGTTCAAGCTTTTATTTGTACTCACAATTAGATGTATGGATTCACATATGATGATAATTTATATGTATTTTGTATTTGTTATAGAGTTATTTATCCATTTAAATACGGATACAAAATAACTATACTCTAATTTTATAATTTGGTTTATTATTATTTGTTATAGATAAAGATTATCGATGTGTTCATGATGTAGAAGAAGAAATTTATGATATTTTTACTCTTGAACTAGAGACTACTACTCAAAATGATGAAGAATAAAATGTGTTTGAATTGAAATTGATGATAGTGGAAAAGATGACGACAATAATAGTCATCGTCTTAATGCAATTTTAATGATATGCTTATTATATTTAGGATATATGAGTTATTTGTGAACATAGTTTGCTTTTAATTATGAATTAATGATTGTGTTTATTTGTTGGATGATTCGTGTTGTAATTTACTAATTATATTCCTTTATTTCAGCCCTAATTAAAACTCTATTTTCACATATCTTATTTTTCTACTTTTCTTATCCTTGCTCTTATTCCCACCCTTCTAATAAGGGTATCCTTGAGAAAATGTTACAATTTTTATGTATTTATGACTTTTAACCAACTTTTTGATCTTCGTGTTTCTCATAAAAATGAATGAAGGGAATAATAATTAGTACTCTCTTTGTCCCTTTTTATAAAATAATATTTGTTGAATGGGCCGGGTAATTTCTTTCTACAAAATGGTTTTTAGAGATGCCTAAACATTTCAATGAAAACTTCACTCAATCTCCCAAAATGAAATTAGATTTGGTGGGTGAAAAGACGATACAAAGCAAACTTTATTTTTTGAATCGTCTTATTTCACTTATGGATACCTCTATTTGTCTTATGAATTTTCTTATTTGTCTTGTAAATTATTAAAATGTTCTTATTAACTTCCTAGCTTCTTTTAAATCTTTTTTTGTTTGTTTATTAAATGCCTTTATGTATCTTTGAAATGCCCTTATTTATCTTATAAATACTCTTATGAAAAAATTAAGTAAGGGTATAATTGTTTTTTTACCCATAAAACTTAATTTCATTTTGGTCATAGGAATGCAATGAAATTTCAGAATTTATTGAGGTTGTTTGAAATAAAATCTCTTTTATTCGAGCTGACTAAAATTTTCACAACATTTAATAAATTTTTTATTTTATTTTTACCCTCGATTAATTATAGACCCTTTCTATTAATTTTTCTCACTCATCCTCTCTCATTGCTTTTTCCACTTATTTTCTCCCTCACTTACCTTTTCTATAAACCAAGGTGTTTTTGGAAAATAAAGTGCGGTTGTCTTTAACCAATTTTAATTAACTTTTATATATGTGTACGTCATACGATTATTTGTATCTTATTAACTGAGGGAGTATTATAATTTATATGAGAATTTTATTAATATAAAACTTTAAGGAGAAAATGATATAGGGCTTGTTTGGGTTGGCAGTAGAGAAGCGATGTCTTAAAAACTATCGACTTGAAAAAAAACTCGGTAGAAAAAAGTCAAGTTATAGATAATGATTTATGTTTAGATTGATGGTGGTAGAAGTGGCCCACGTTAAAAAAATTTGAGAGCTTTTTGGATGTTGTGCTTTTTCCTTAACGGGCTTTTTTAAGCATTCATAACTTAACGCCGAACCCAAACACACTATGTTGAACTTTTTTCTAAAGCCCATTAACTTTCAAACGCACCCGATACTCTCCTAACGCCGATTCCAAACAAGCCCATAGTAAAACACATGGGCCTACACGTTGGGAATTTGTCCAATATTTTGATGTTGTGTTCGACAGAGGCTAATCCACTTACGGGCACCAAGGAAGGAACAAGTGAAGCGACGGGACAATATGATGGTTTTGAGAAATTAGTTCGCTCCAAAATTTCTTGAATTCGAATTTTGAGGAGAAAGTTTGCAAGTAAAACTACATGAACCCACTCCATTTTTTCTTCCTATTTTCAGGAATAGTTTTGCAGTTTAACTTTATATATTATACTATATATGATTTTTAATATAAGATTCAATTAACTTTTCTAAAGAAATTAAAGAAACTCAATAAAAAAAATTTATTAAATGTTCGGACAACTTTTGTCAAGCTTTTATAAAAATGATTAAGGCAATTTAAATTTTGGACTCTTATAAAAAAAGAGTGGAAGGAGTAATATATTAGCTAATAATATACAACATATGTTAGGATTAAATTACTTATTTTGCTTCATTAATCTTCTAAAAAAAACTAACTAAATCTTATATTAAAGTATATGAGGAATTATTGTAATACTCAAATTGTATTCTATTGTGCCAATGTCAAGATTTTTTTAAGCTTGAAAATATACAAGGCATAGTCACCACTAATTATGACATAGAGGTTAAGCACATCTATAAAAAGTCACATAGTAAAAAAACTAAAACACTTTTCTCTCCCTACCACTGAATCCATGAATTCTCACAGATGAAAAAGTATTACAAGCAGTTCATAGTAAGATAAAGTCAAACCAACAAATTGATCTTTAATACAAACTACAAAAAGATATACTTAAAACAGAAAGCTAGAACTCTAATTAATTAATGTCAACCTTATCTCATTTTGAAGACAGACATTGATTATGCCATATAGGGCCTTTCGCTTCATAGACACAAAGAAGGATGAGAGCCGCTTGTTTTCTGCAAAGTGGATTAAGTTGGAATGCGGAGACGATCCAGGACAACTTTATTATCAAAGGAGTTGGATTGGTTGAGTTCATAGAATTTCCTATATGTTGTTGAATTGGTTGAGTTCATAGAATTTCCTATATGTTGTTGAAGTGTATAAAGGGGTTTGGATTGTCTTGCGTTCTGTTATGGACTCGTATATCGGGCCTAGTTGTTATGCCGCCCAACACAAACGCTTTATGGCAGAATCCCTCCATAATCAGGTAAAACACTAATTGGCCTATAATTAAGGCTATAATCTCAGACAGTACATGTAGTGGAATAGGGACGCGTCAGATAGTGGAGCAGAACATTTGGAGGCGCATATGGCCTAAGGACCAAAACCCTAGGTAATCTTTATAAATAGGAGGTTACCCACCAGGTGCACACTCTCTATTCATCTATTCTACTATTCAGTCTCACTGTGCACACACCCCACCCCATTTTGGCTAACGACCATACTCTCGTGCACTGTGATCTTCAGACACTCTGTGATATCTTTCTTATAGGTATCACTGAGTAATCATCTTCTTTTTGGTGTCTAACTTATAGATATCTTGGAGGAACAACTTGATCTGATATAAAGAGCATACTAATCTCTTGAGATTAGACATTTGTGTTCTACATTACAGAACATTGGCACCGTCAATGGGGAGAGATAAACTTCGATTCCCAAACCACTGAAAATGGCTACAAATACCAGAAGCATAGCCAGATACCTCGGCAGGACCAGTTATCAGAGGGACAACCCCAGCAACGTCAAGAACAAACGATTCAATATGAAGACTCGGTTAATCCAGATCATAATCATGTTACAGTGGAGACTGAGGCGGAGACGGCTGATACCGCAACCTCACCGGCCCCTCATAACTAGGCTATCCAACAAGTTCAGCCGTCAGTTCAACAACAAGACCCTCCTTCGCAGTTCCAAATAGAGCACCCGGATATTCACCTGTTGTATAGCACGCTGGGATCATTATTCCGAAGGATGGAGGAGATGGAGACTCATAACCAACTCCAAAGACAAGAAGATATCCGACTTATTCAAGAGGATATAGATTGCCATAATGCCATCTGGCGGCAAGAAGAAGGGCGAAGAATGCAAAAACTGCTGGATGAACATTTCGGACGATTCGAAAACCTAGTCTGGAGCACAAGTTGAGATGCTGTTGGTCCTAACCAAGCTAATATCCTCATCTATAATACGGATCGGGATGCTTCTGGCCCAAGCCTAGCTAATGCCTCAGTTTCTGCTAATATAAATGCTGAAGTACCACGTACAAGTCATCTGGAAGGGAACTTGGCCGGCTAGGACCGAATTCAGATGCTCAGAGAAGAGACTCAGAGAATACAATTATTGAAAGAACGCATGAGGCTACTTGAGAACCCTACACGAAACATCGATCGAGATGCGAGGAATCCCAGCAGGGTTAGCATCACAACTACCGCTCAACTTGACAATGGCGACCCACGGGTTAATAATGCTAAACAAGACCAGGCTCGAATCCCGGACCTAGAACGTACGAAGGGAAAGTGACCTATTGAAAGCCGAGATGCCGGCAAGGAAGATACAGTACCTCCGTCACAGAGCATGCTCAGGACGTATACAAAAAGGTATGGCGGAGAGAGAAACCGAAGTCCTTTCTCGAACGAAATCATGGGCGCTCCATATCCTAAAGGTTTTGACTCAAGGGACCTACCAAAATGTGACGGGAATCAGGACACACAAGTCCACCTCAACAATTTTGCCATGGAGATAATGGTGAAAGGATTTGAAGGACATATCATACCCCGGCTATTTGTAGGGACTTTGTGAGGAGCTGCACAGACATGGTTTCACTCGTTGCAACCAAATTCGATTCAGGATATGGATAGCTTGGAGCAGAAGTTTTTGTTGAATTTTGCGACAAGCAGAAAGCAGCGAAAAACTGAGTTCACTCTCGGCAAGGTGAAGCAACTACCTGGGGGAACACTGCAGCAGTATCTAGATCCCTTCAAAGATACAGCTTTACAAGTACTGGGGTTGCTGGAAGATGTGCATCTACATCTAGCTATAGCCGACCTGGACGTTTCATCCCAATTAAAGAAACTGCTCATGAAACGCCCTATCAAGACCTTGATGGATTTCTGAGATAGGTCCAAGCAATACCTGGAGCTAGAATAGATGGAGATTGCAAGCCGTGTGATGAAAGAGAGGGTTAGAAGCCCACCTCCAAAGGGAAAAGAGCAACATGGAGGATACAGGCAAGATTTCCGTGGACGCATCCCAGACAGTTAGTCCTGAGGGGGCAAGGAAGAAGGAAAGTACGAGAAATATACTCCTCTAAATGTATCCCAGGAGCAACTCTAAAAGGAAGTATCCTTGACCGAGATGAAGAAGGTTGAACAACCTCGGCCACTTCAAAATAAAGCCACATTGGATAAATCTCGGTATTGCGAATTCCATTACCAACACAGGCATACAACCGAACAATGCTAGGATTTAAGAGACGTAATAGAGAAATTCATCCGGGAAGGAAAACTCCGAAAATATGTTATCAAAACCCAAGGCTGACAGAGTAATAAGCGTCAATATGGAGGTCGAAGCAAGATCCTGCCCCTAGAGAAGAAAAGAAGAGATCAAAAGAAGAAAGCAGAAGATAGTGATGACGAGTTCCCTGAAGCTAAGTATGAATGCAATGTCATTACGGAGCATTTGGAGGGGGAGGAGACTCGGTAAGCCAAAGAAAGAAATACCTGAGGGAGGTCCTCTCCATAAGGGATCGACCGGAATTCAAGAAAAACTCGACAAAGTTGAAACCTCCAATATGTTGCTTCACCAAGGAGGACTTAGAAGATGTAGCTCTAGGCCATCATGATGGCTTGGTGATCATTGGAATGGTGGTAAACTGTCGGGTGAAGAAGATTTTTGTTGATAATGGAAGTGCGGTCGACATTCTTTTATGGTATGCATTTAAGCGAATGAAGCTTGACCCAGAGGATCTAAAGTCATGCAAGACGACATTGACAGCCTTCAACAGACAGGATACTCAGCCTAAGGGGTACATAGACCTTAAGTTAACACTGGGGATTGAAGAGGCCTTCAAATCAGAATGAGTTAGATTCGTTGTGGCCGACTTCCCATCTTCTTACAACATCATTTTGGGACGACCAATAATACAAAATTGGGATATGCTGGTGTTTACCAAGCATCAGAAGTTGAAGTTCGTCAGTAACAAGAACAAGGTTGTCACAGTTAAAGGCGACCAGAAGGAATCCCGGCAGTGCTATTTTGAAACCGTCAAAGAGAGTAGGGATGGACCATCCTCTTCATCTTGGATTCAGAAAGGAGAAAATTCGAGCAAGGCGAAAATGCCTCTAGAAAAGGCAGTTAATTTGGTGGAGCTGGATTTGCGAGAAGAACACAAGATCCAGATAGCTGAGCCAAATGGTGAATTGGAAGTCATTTGTGCCAACCGCAAACACAACTCGGCTCCATCGGGGTCCTCTCGCTCCTCCGTTTGCATTTCCTTCCATGATTTCACCGGTCTTCATCTAATTTCATACAAGCCCACAAACAATTGGATATCAAAGAACACGATCAAAATGAGCAAAGATGGAAAATATATGACAACGGTTAGCAAAACTGAAAACCCTTCCAGGAGGGAAAAAATTGAAGATAAAGATAATGAAATCGTGTCGCAAAGGCCACAAAGTCTGCAATTTTTATCTGCTTCTCTCACCTATTCTTGATTTTCTTTTGTCTCCCACATCGTTGAAGATGCCGCCATTGTTGGAAGCTTCACCTTCGAGCTCCTACCCTCTCAATGCTTCGATGTGTCACAAAGGTCGTGGGTCTCAATAGTATAGCACAGATCTGGAGATGCGGCGGGCTTGCGGATGTCAACCGGTCAAGAAATAGAGGGTGTTAGTAAGTGATTGACTGTGGGAGGAAAAGACGACAGTGAGAGACAGAGAGAGAGATGAAGTTTCTTTGTTGGAACGCAAAGATATAGGGCCCTTTTGGGAGTTACTTTTGGAAAATGATTTTCACCATTTACGAGGTAAAACCTAGGTTTTAGAGAATCGCTTTTGGAAAACGATTTTAGAAAAAAATGATAGTGTTTGGATGTTTTTATCAGAATAGCTTTTGGGGGATCAAATTTACCAAAATGAACATTAGCTTTTTGTAAATTGCATTTAAAGGATAAAGTGGTATTTTAAATATCATAAACATTATATTCAATAATAAATACTAAAAATTACATAAAATTGTTAGAAAAATAAATTTCCACCATTAGTAAATTAGAAGGATCTCACGGGCAAAAAAAAAAAAAAAAAATTGTTAGAAAAATAAATTTCACTAGAAGTGTTCAAAAAAAAAACAAAGAAGGATTGTTGGGCAAAAAAAAAAACAAAGAATGATCTCACGGGCAAAAAAAAGAAAAAAACAAAAACAAAAACAAACAAAGAAGGATCCAAATGTGTAGGGAGAGAGGAGGTATAATAGAGGGTATTTTGGTATAATCCAATCATGGTGGGCCCCACAATTCTGCTAAATGAGTTTTAAAAAGTGAAAAGTGCAAAAAAAGTTGGATTTGACAAAACCTAGGTTTTGAGCCCAAAACCTAGGTTTTGTGTGGAAAATGATTTTAGAGAAAATTTGGGGTATTTGGAAAAACTTTGACAAAACCTAGATTTTGGTGAGTGCCAAACGAGGCATAGTTTAAGACTACGGAATTGGTGGAGGCGGTGGCGGTAGAGGAGGAGGAGGAGGAAAGAGAGAGGGGAGTGGTTGGAGAGAAGAAAGGTGAGAGAGAAGGAGGTTCGGAACAAAGAAAGAGGAGGGAGCACTTGGGCCTTGGGGAGATGGCTTTCCTCCTTTGCCTCTAATATCCGCTACCATCCTATACCCCGAAACGCCACCGTTTTGAAGCACAAAGCAAGTTTGGTGCCTCTTTATATATATATATATATATATATATATATATATATATATATATATATATATATATATATATATATATATATTTTTTTTTTTTTTTTTCAAGTACCGAATGGTACCAAAAAAGATATTTTATGATACTAATTGTTCTTGAAAAAAATACTTCATCATCTTAAAAAATTATTTTGAGATCTTGCAAAAATGTCTTGCAATATATTTTTGGTATTGGTAAGTACTTCCGAAATATTTTTCAAAATCCTAAAATTATTTTTCAATATCATGAAGTATTTTTTTTAGTACTAGTGAGTATCGTTTTAGTACCAGTTAGTATCCTAAAATATTTTTTCAAGATCCTAAAATATTTTTTCAAAATGATTAGATATTTTTTCAAGATCGGCCCAAGATCATGAAGTATCTTTTTAGTACCTCGAAATATTTTTTCAAGATCCTAAAATAATTTTTCAAGATGATGAGCTATTTTTTCAATACCGGTAATAAGATCATGAAATATCTTTTTAGTATCATTTAGTCCCATGAAATATGTTTTTAAGATCCCAAAATAATTTTTCAAGTTGATGAAGTAACAATCAGTATCATAAAGTATCTTTTTAGTATCGGTCGAATCGAAATATTTTTTCAAAAGAAAAAAAAGAAAAGAAAGAGAGCCACAAGCTTGCTTTGTGCTTCAAAACGACGGCGTTCCGGGGTATAGGACGAAGAATGATATTAGAGGCAAAGGAGGAAAGTCATCTCCAAAGCACTTGGAGGGAGAGAGGGATGAAGAAGGAGGAGGAAGTATTTTAATTTTTTAATATATTATAAAGTATTTTATTTTTCTTATTTGTTATCTTTTTGAGAAAATTATAATAAATGAACTAAAAAATAATATTTATTAAGAATGACCATAAAAATGATAATTATTTTGAAGGGAGGGCAATTAAAACATTAAAATAAAAAGATTAAATTGCCCTTAATCATATTTATTATATTTTCTCTAATCAAATCAGAATTTTGGAGTGATTGATGGATAATCAAACATAGAGACCAAATCGGATCTGCTAAGTTAGCGTCTCTCCGCACCGAAATCGCCTTCTAGTTACGATCAAGGTGACTTCCTTTTACATCACATACTAGAGACCTTCAAACTTCATCTTTGATCTTCATCCTTTACCATCTCACCTTCTCTCCACCTCCATCACCGACGACCTGCGACCATCCCAACTCCTAAGTCTAGGCTTCAGTGAGATTTCAAGGAGTTGCAACCTTTCTTAAATTAAAGGCAGCTATCTACACTTTCAGAGAGAAACCACCGATATTTTTCACTTCACATTACCTCTACTAGTTACACCATTAACGCCAAAGAACCTTCATTCTCATCCTCGTCAACAGCTTTATTCCATTCACTCAGATTGTGGCTTCCTCTACTAGCTCTCCACTATCACCTATCACTCTTCCATTTTTTTCTAAAATTTGTCTGTGGCTTTCTCTGCTAATTTTTCGTTGTTGGGGTGCTCGAATCAGATACCTCTTAAAGCTATATCAATGAATTACAATGGCTAAATTCGTCAATCCTTTTTAGCTTTTGTGAAAATGTTCATTCTATTTCATATTTTCAAGAACAATCCCAAAAAGAATTAGTTTAGAACAATCCAGTTTTCATTTTTAACATATTCTGATTTAGTCTTTACGTGTGATTATCCATCAATTATTTAGGATTTGATTTAATTAGAGAGAATATAAGAAATCTGATAAAGGATAATTCAGTCTTTCTATTTTAATGTTTTAATTTCTGGTCCTTCACTATAATTATCACTCATCTTGTTTAAAGAAAACAAATTGGTAAAAAGTGAGTAATATGTAAATGATTAAAATACCCATACTCTATGTCAAAATACATGAGTTTACAATTAAATTAAATATATTAAACTAAATTAACTTACTTCATATATACACAATAGTAATGCCAAAAAATATCATTGGGAGTTAAGTGAAATATTCGTCATTCACCAAATGTCGTAAATTATTTTCACAAAATGTTGAACCTGTGATTTTGATCAAATCAATCCATTTGATATTTTGGTATTAATTCGCTGCAAAAGAGAGAAGAATTATGTTTCTGGGAAAGCATATATAGATAGCCCTAAGCTAAGCAGACATAGATTTCTTACTGAGAAGCAGCCCCATTCTTGACAAGCTTGGCCAAGGTCTTGGGTGGCTTTGCGCCTTTCACCCGAATCGCCGGAGACAAGGAGAGAGAAATCTCATTATCTTCTGATGAATCCAGAGCTGGAGTATCATGAAGATTTTTGCAGGCAAAAGAGGAAGGTAAAGAAGAAAGGCCAGATTCAGACAACGATTTGATAGTGTTTACTTTGCTTGAAGGGATTGAAGAATGTTCTGAGAAATCAGTAGCAATAATTGTGAATGTTGTTGCAGCCATATGGATTTTGGGTAAGACTTAGAAGAAGAGGCAATAAGGAAGGAAGAGAGTGATTGGTAGAATATTGAAGCACCACTTCTTATCAACGAAGCTGTTTCATTTATTTCATGTATAAGACAAATAGGCCAACTTGTAAGATTTTTTTTTTCATGAAGGTTACGTGGACATTTTTCTGCTAACCTGCCCAACTTGTAAATTGGCTTTTTTTGTGTGGTATGTTTAAATCTGTGAAAAACCTGGAGATCAAATTTGTATTGCTGATAGTGGTAATGTCATTATATACTCCCTCAGATCCTATTTGTGAGGGAAGAGGAACTCAGGATGGACAAAGACTTTCAGAAAATCTCTCCAGCCTTTAACCTCTGTAACACTATTAATATGGGAGCCACACTTTATGGGGTCAAAAAGATGCTTTCCCTGAAACTCTTTCTTGTCCTCATCTGAAATATTGAAAACCCCTTTTTGCCCCTTCCATTATTCTGTTATTAGCTAAGCTCTCTGGAAAACCATGGGGTTCAGTACTCAAGTCATGAGGCAAACACAAGAGTGGATTATATATAAGCCAGTATATAGATTTCTTACAAAGAAGCAACCCCATTGTTCACAAGCTTGGCCAAGATCTTGGATGGCTTTGCTCCTTTGTTCAGAATTTGAGGAGGCAAGGAGAGAGAAATCAATAATGGGAAATGAATTAATCTTCTGGTGAGTCCAGATTTAAGAGGAAGGTAGAGAAGTAATAAGGCCAGATTCAGATAATGATTTGATAGTAGTGGTTTGAAGTGAAGAAGATTGCGCTGAGAAATCAGTAGTTGTTACTGCCATGGATTTTGCAGAAACACCGAAGTCTGCTTCTAATCAACAAAGATATCTGATTCGTTTCATGTAAAAGAGAAATGGGGACAGTGAGATACGGGGACATATTTTTTCTATCAGTCACTATTGTAGGATTGGCTTTTATCAGGGCACCTGCTATCCTCCTATGCAATTGCCATTCGCTACGGTCAAACGTTGCCGGTTTGTCTAAAAAAGCTGAACATGTGGCCCTTAAAAAAGAAAATTTAAATATTGACTGGTATTAAAAATATCTTTCAAAGATCTTGAACAATCTTAAAAAAAATATTTCATGTCTTGAAAATTATTTTAGGATCACGAAAAAAAAATATTTAGATCTTGACCGATACTTAAAAATTATATTTTTATTATCTAAGCGGTATCTTGAAAAAATACTTCAGAATCTTAAAAAATTATTTTAGGATCTTGAAAAAATATTTTAGTCTTAAATGACACTAAAAAGGATATTTCAAGATCTTGAAAAAATATTTCAGGATATTTTTTCAGTCTTGATGGGTACTAATGATATTTTAAGTCTTGGTGATCTTAAAAATATCTTCAAAATATTTTTTCACAATCCTAAAATAATTTTTCAAGATCATCAAGTATTTTTTAAGTTGAGTTCGATATCTAAAAATATATTTTTAGTCAGTAGGTCGATCTTTTTTTTTTTTTTTTTTTAATAAAAAAGGCCACATGTTCAGCTTTTTTAAACAAAAACGTTTGACCGCAGAGGATAGCAATTGCATAGGAGGAAAGCCGGTTCCTTTTATCTTGTTCCCAAAGAGCCAAAGAGGGTTTGATTCTGTACAAGAAAGCCAGAATCTTGAAAGCTGGTGTTGTTTTTCTTTTATAATATAATTCTCCATTTTAAATGTAATATGTGGTAGGTTTGAACTGTTTGAGCAATTTTCATAAGATAATTTTCCAGCTACAACTTTTTACTTTGGAAAAGATAATTCTAGGCGACATGCTGGCTTG
Organism: Acacia acuminata; assembly: GCA_019022655.1. Lineage (NCBI taxonomy): Eukaryota > Viridiplantae > Streptophyta > Magnoliopsida > Fabales > Fabaceae > Acacia > Acacia acuminata. The sequence goes on from JAFJYI010000013.1 coordinate 2,126,071, forward strand.
GTAAATAACTTTCAAGACACTGAGTTGAGGCCGAAGAGAATTGCCTTCTGTTTTTGAATTTGTTTGAGTATCCACCTTATATTTTTAAGAATACAGAAATTGCCTTTTTTTTCTTTTAATAATGTCTATTTTCAGTTGATTTGGTGAATAAACATATTGCTGATCTATCTTCTTCATTTATTTATCTTCAATTTTATGAATGAAAGGAGTTTCACCTCTCTCTTTATGAATACAAGACAATGCTAGAGTGATTCATCTCCTTTTTTTTTTTTTTTTTTTTTTTGGCATATATATCATTCTATTAGAGATAATCATGTTCAATATACTGTCACGAACTAAATATTTGGGCACATCTCTAAACAAAGATTTGAACCGTGGTTCACCATGTGGTGAGAAACTGACTTCCTTCGGTTGACTCAACATATTGATATCTCCCTATGAATTAATTTTATTGAATGTGATTCTTTTAAAACATAAATCAGGTCCCTTTAACTTTTATCCCATCTGAAAATACTCCTTTTTTTTTTTTTTATAAATATTTTGACTTTAAGAATATTAACTCGTGCCTTAACGCACTTCACATGGATTTTGGGTCAGAGGTATCATTTATGGACTATCCTATTTAGCTATTTGTGCCGTTGATTTTTTTTTTTTAGCAGCTCCAAGAACTTTTTAATATTTTTTTATAAGAACAAGGGTATTCCCAACTACTAATCCATTTGAAGATATAGTGTAAAAAGTATTCAGCTCTTTTAATAAGTGTTTAGCCTTACAACTTTTTAATGTTTGAATAATTTTTTACACAATTTTAAAACAAAAAAAGATAGCTGGCCTCAGCACTTTTTTTTTTTGGGTAAACTTAGTCTCATCATCTATTTTATTTCACACTTGTCATCATGCCAGGCCCATCCAACTTTAGAACGCAAGATTTTTTATATAGGATCAAGGGAATTTTTTTTTTCCTTTTAAAGTTTTCGACAAGAAATAATGGGTATCCGGAAGTTTTTTTAGGAGAAATTTTACCTTGAAAGTTTATAAAATGTAGAGATTTTACTCTGGCGTTGTCTAATATTAAATTTTTATTAAATCACTAAAAACCCCCCATATAACATGCCATCTCATTCTCATCTTCCAGATAACACCTTTTCAATCATCATCTCTTTCTTTCTTTCCTTTTTTCCTTTTCCCAGTAGGAGGAAGAGAGAACCAAGAGAGCCAAGGACTGGCCAGATTTTCTACAGATTACCTATTTCAGAAAAAGAGGGAATAAGAAAAGAGAGAGAAAGAGAGATGATGGCTGATGAGGAGTGACGTGGAAGACGAGGTGACATGCCACATTGAAGGTTTGACGAGTTTAATAGTCAAACTTAATATTAGAGGACAACAAAGAAAAATTACTACTTTTGTAAGCTTTCAAGGTAAAAAATTTTCAAAAAAAACTTTTGACTATTTCTCAATAAAAAATTTCAAGACAAAAATGACCATTAATCCTTTATATATAATATTTGATGTATATTATTAAAAATTAAGTATTAAATAACTTATTTAAGATGTCTTTTTTGCCTGCCATGTGCCAGCGCCACTGACCATATTTAGTTGAGGTCGCAAGCACAAGTTTGGCGTTGACATGCTTTTTAGTGTGCGTGCATTTAAATTGTATGCAAATTAAAAAATTTAAAATTTTTCTGTGCGCGTGATATGATGTGACAAAAAATTGTTCTAAGAATCAGTGCCTGTATACTTAAAAATATGCTTGGGCCCTTCAAAACGATAATTTTATAAAAGAGTAGCCCAGCAGCTAACCAAAATGCAGACAACTGCTCTGCTCTAGTTCCTATATCCCTAGAGGAAGATGATTTAATCAACAGAAGCTCTAAGAAGGAAAAAAATGGTGGTAGCAGTAACTACCAGGATGAAACCAGCGTTACCAAAGTTGACCTTTGCTGAAACTCTTCAGGGAATTGGCAAGGAGATGACAAGCGCCAACGATGTAGATGACCATGGTGGCGGGACTGAAGACCCCTCCTCAGCTACTAATTTGTCAGAATCGGAGATTGAGGATAGTATACGCCTCTGTGCTATCAAGGAGGACCCCAAGCGGAATTTTCCAACTTTCTCCTTTTCTGAAAGAATGAAGAAACGCCTCCATAAGGCTTGGAATAAATCTGTTATTGTTAAGCTCTTAGGTAGGAACATTGGGTACAAGCTCCTCTTATCAATCCTGCAATCCCTCTGGGCTAAGAAAGGAGTCATTACCTTGATTAATATCGGTAATGGTTTTTTTGTGGTTAAGCTCACTAACAGGGAGGATTATATCAATGCTTTAACTGGAGACCCCTGGATGATCTTTGATCATTACCTTACAGTGAGACCTTGGGAAGCATCTTTCCAACCTAGAAACGCCTGCATTGACAGAGTAGCTATGTGGGTGAGATTACCTTGTGTGCCTATGGAGTATTATGATAGGGAGGCCTTGTCTTGGATTGAAGATAGAATTGGAGAGACCATCAAAATTGACATTAATACCTCCAGTCAACTTCGTGGCCACTATGAGAGAATTTGTGTTTTGGTTGATTTGGGTAAACAATTAATGTCATGTTTTTTCTTAGATGGAGAGGAATATTACCTTGAATACGAAGGCTTACATGGGCTCTGTATTAGCTGTGGCCTGTATGGACACAAAACTGAAGAATGCAAAATAGGGATGAATGTTCCTAAACCTGGGGAGAAGAAAGGAGGCCACGTGGGGAATGAAAATGTGGTCAGAATCAACATGGAGGATGTCAGCATGGCTAAGCTGGCTAAGACTAGGGTGGAGCATGATTTTTGGAGAGTTGTCCAGAAACCTCGCTGGCAGAAAAAAAGGGGGGAAAGAGAAATCAGAAAGTGTTCTCCGGCAACAAGCTGGTGGGTCCAGATTTGACGTTCTTGTCGAGGACGCTGGGGGAGCTGCAGGTGACAAAATAGTGACAAATACTGAGGCTACACCATTTGTGGCGGTCGAGACGAACAAACCGTCATCTTCCGCAATTGTTAAACAATCCAAGGGTAGGAAACATGAGAAGACCAAGAAACAGGGGGAAAAGCTTAATATGGAAGAGGAAAATCGCCTGCAAATTGGTGGTAAGCCTGAGCAGAGGAGGAAGAAAAGATCTAGGGATGTGGGGAAAAAAGTGGCTCAATGTGGAGAGATATTAAGGTTGACTTATGGGGAAACAGAGGAGAAAGATGTCAGGAATGAGGAAAGTTGTGTACGACCTGTGGATAATTCCTTGGATGTTGATCCTGTAGCAGCTGGCCCTCCTATTCCTATGGAGAATAATTTCACCTCTATTCCCCACGACCCAATGGTATCTGGCACGCTTGGTGGCTTACCAGGGAAGTTTTGGAATGGGCCTACCATCCTAGAACTCGTCGGGACCTTGATTGTGACATGGGACAAGATAATTTTTGTGATGCTTTTGAGGAGTCTATGGTGGCTGAAACACAAAACGAGTTGGGCTGTTGATTGAGCTTTACTTTTCGTTTCAAGTCTTTGCTTTGTGGTTTTTTAAGCCCATGTCTAATATTCTTTACTGGAATTGCAGGGAAGCCGTAGTAGTGGTTTTTCTAATCAAATTAGGATTGTTTGCAGGGAGCCCAACCTAAGTCTCATATTGCTCTTTGAAACTAAGATTTCATCTGGCCTTCCTCTTAGGTCGTTGGAAAAGCTGGGTTTCGACGAGCAAATCCCAATCCTTAGTATTGGCTGTTTTGGTGGGTTGGTTGCAGCGTGGCGGAAGGACCGAATTAGTATATCAGTAATTAAGAGTGATAGACAATTTATCCATCTCCTCTCGCTCTACTCGGGGCTGCGATTTTTCCTCATGGCTATCTATTCAATTCCGATCTCGGGTTGGTTGCGGCTCCGGGGCTGCCAGTATATCAATAATTAAGACTGAGTCTGAAAGATCGCCTTTGGAGTGACCTCCTTCTCCTTTCTACCCCTTCTTCCAATCCATAGGTTGTGGTAGGGGACTTTGATGATATTCTTCTTGATAATGAGCGCACCAGTGGAGCTAAAGTCAACTTCTCCAAATTAAGCTTGTTCCAAGACTGAATTAATGCTATGGTCTCTCGGATATGGACTTTAGTGGCCCAAAATTTCCTTGGCGTGGTCCGAAAGTAGCCGGTTACTCTCGCCTCTTCGAAAGACTTGATCGGGCTCTGGCCAACATAGCTTTCCTCTCGTCCTTCTCAGAATGCTATGTCCAGGTTTCTCCGCGTACTAAATTCTCTGATCATAACCCATTATACTTGTGTTTTGGCAATAGCTCTGCGATGAGATTAGGATGCAAACCATTTAGATTTGAAGCTATGTGGCTAGCTCATGATCGATATAGCGAGTTCTTATCAGACAACTGGCCTGTAAGGGAAGATATTAATTCTACTCTAACTAATTTCAAGGCGTTAATTGGTTCTTGGAATAAAGAAGTTTTTGGGTTTGTTGAAATGAAGATTAATCAGATTTTAAGGCGTCTGGGGGGTATCCAAAAATCGAGAGATTATCCTCGTTCCTCCTTTCTTTGTAAGTTAGAACAGGACCTTCAAGAAGAGCTTCACAGGTTGCTAAGCTTAGAGGAGGTCAAGTGGCTCTAAAGGTGATTGGAATACCCGATACTATCACTTTAAGTCTAAAATAAGACGCGGGCGGAATAAGATAACCTCTCTTAGGAATCAGGACGGCTCTTGGGTTTGCAATGATGATGATCTTAAGAAGCTGGTTACTCAGTATTTTAAGTCTTTGTTCTTAGACGACTCCTGCAATCCGTGCATTCTTCAGACTCGATCTTGTTTTCCCAGGGTAGCAACAGCTGATGCAGTGAACATGTGTTCTCCCCCCCTCAAATGAGGAGATTAGACAGGCTATGTTTTCTATGGGGAACTATAAAGCCCCTGGCATTAATGGGTTTCCGGCAATTTTCTACAAAAATAATTGGAATATCCTTGGCTCCTCCCTCTGTGCTTTTGTAAAGAATGTTTTTGAAAGCACTGTTTCGTTGGAAGAGTCTAATAGGACTCTCATTGCCTTGATTCCTAAGAGAGATAACCCTGAATTGGTTGCTCACTTCCGACCAATCTCTCTGTGTACTATGCACTACAAATGTGTTTCTAAACTGATCATCCAACGACTTAAAGGGGTCATTAATGAGATTGTTTCTCCTTTTCAAGTAAGCTTCATCCAAGGAAGGCAAATACAAGATAATATTATTATTGGCCAGGAACTTCTTCATATTATGGGCATGAATAGGAGTAAGAGACGTCTTATGGCTATGAAAATTGACCTCAAAAAAGCTTACGATAGAATCCGATGGGATTTCTTAAAGCAAGTTCTTAGCGAGATTGGGTTTGAGGATGACTTTATCAGTCTCATGATTCACTGTGTCTCTTCAGTTTCTTATAATGTGATGTGGAATGGTAGTCAAACTAAATTCTTCTACCCATAAAGGGGTCATCGTCAAGGAGATCCAATCTCTCCACTGTTGTTTGTTCTTTGTATGGACAAGTTATCTCACTTGATTTGTGATGCTGTTGAGACTAGGGATTGGAAGCCTATAGTGACCTCTAGACAGGGCCTGAAGGTTTCCCACTTGATGTTCGCGAACGATTTGTTACTATTTGGTGTGGCTTCGGAAACTCAAGTGACTTGTATAATGAGTTGTTTAGATGCTTTCTCTAAGGCATCTGGGAGCAAGGTTAATCCGTCTAAGTCTTCCATATTCTTCTCCCCAAGGGTTTCTCTCCTTACTAAGGGAAAATCATGGATTTAACTTATATGAAGGGGTCTTGTGAGATTGGTAAGTACCTTGGATTTCCTCTTTCTCGAAATAGGAAAAGGAAAGAAACTTTTAACTATATCATTGAGCGTGTGCATTCTAAGCTATTGTCCTTGAATTCAATTGGTAAAAGGGTCGACACTCTCACCAAAGGGAGGGAGTTTGATCTTAGAGTTGGCCAAAACGCTAGGGGAGGCATCCTAGGGATTTGCGAAACAACATAACCAAAGCTAAGATTGAGGCATGTATACTCTTAGTTCTAAATTCCCTATGGAGTAGGTTCCAAGCGTCTTGTCCTTAAATTGTGGGTGAACCTTACCCCTCTCTTAAAATTTTCATATCAAGGAAAAAATGCAGAAGTACTTTTTGATTGGAAAACATAGTTTTAAAAAAGCCAAAATTTTCCCCATTTTCTGGTCATTTAGTTATCATTATGGCTGTCATAAATGCCCAACCGAAAATGCCCTTCTCCATTTATCCGTTTCAATCCTTCTCCATTTCAAAACTCATCTTTCCGCTGAATCAGAGAACATGGCTGCTGCTGGTGAGCTTCCCTTAACAAAGAATGCACGTGGATGTGATCCTACTCGAGTTGGAAGACAAAGTTTATGCATTGTGTTGTCCGATGCGTTGCAATATCAATATCAAAAGATCCAAGCTACATGTGTGCATTTTCAATCCCCCTTTCTCAAACAAAGCAAAATTAAACAGAGCCAAAGTAAAAGAAAAGGACCATAGAGCTTGTGCGTGAAGAGAGGGGGGAATAAAGAGAGTGATGAGCTGTTAAAAAAGATAGAGATAAAAAAACAAGGCATATATGGAGACTAGAAGGATGGGAAGAAGGAAAGAGACGTTGGAGACCAATCCTACTAAGAAACACTCGTTTAATCTTATTTACAGAACATGGAAAATATTTATTTTTATCCTATTTATAAGTCGCACTATTAATTTTTCCTATGAATGTATAATTTTATTGTTCATTTATTATTATATTAACTTTGCTTTCATCAGGCATATTGTATATTAAATAGAGATGAAATTATCAAGTTTTTAAATTTTAAGATAGGATTAATGTGACTTACACTTCTAGTCATATTTATAATAGGTTCACATGAAAAGATCCAATGAAGTAATTTATAAATAGGGAAAAGGGCCTCCTTTAACTTTTATCCTATATGAAAATACTCCCTTTTTCTAATATTTTGACTTTAAGAATATTAACTCGTGCCTTGTCACACTTCACATGGCTTTTGGGTCAGAGGTAGAGCCAGAAAATCAGGCTGACTTCATCGAGCCGGCCTTTTTAAGACCTGACTTTTCAAGAGTCAAGCCTGTAAATTGAAGCTCCTAAATGAAGTTAGCTCTGCAAGGCTGACCCTGTAGAGCCGAGGGCTTAAAAGGGCTAGCCCATTAGACCCTTTAAATATATATATTTTTGTTTCAAGTAACTTGATTTGAGCATTTAATTTACTAATTTATATGTATTTTTTATTTGTTATAGAGTTATTTATCCATTTAATTACAAATACATAATAATTATACTTTAATTTTATGATATGGTTTAATATTTGTTGTAAATAAAGATTATGAATGTATTCATGATGTAAGAGAAAATATTCTTGATATTTTTACCCATGAAAGCGGTGCAGCTTACTACTCGAATTGAAGCACAATCAAATGTCTTTGAAAATTGATAGTAGTAGTGAAAAGATGAAAATGATAGTCATCGTAGTCATGTTGCTTAGTGGTAAACTTGTTATGCTTTGTGTAAGTTACTTGTAAACAATAGTTTAGTCTTTATTATGAATTAATAACTGCTTTATTTATTGTATTAAGTGTGTTGTGTTAAAATTAATGTTGACAACATTTATTTAATAAATTAGAAATTTAATTGTTTTAATTTAATAATTATATTTCTTTGAAAAAAAAAACGGAGAAAAATAGTTAAAATTTGAAATAATAACTTTTACGGACTGTAAAAAGCCGGCCCCGGCCCCGATGCTCTCTGGCCGGACTTTGAAAAATAGATTTTTTCTTACCCGGGTCTTGTAAGGATGGCCTTGTTAGCCCCGACCCTTTAAAAGAGCTTACTTAATTCCCAACTCTACTCCGAGGTATCATTTATGGACTATCCTATTTAGCTATTTGTGCTGTTGATTTTTTTTAGCAGCTCCAAGAACTTTCTAATATTTTTTTTTATATATAAAAACAAGGGGATTCCCGACTGCTAATCTATTGTAAAAAGTATTCAGCTCTTTTAATAAGTGCTCTTTAGCCTTACAACTTTTTAATGTTTGAATAAGTTTTTACACGACTAAAACAAGAACGAAAAAACAAAAACAAAAAGATAGCTAGTATGGCTGTCAAGCCAAAAAAAAAAAAAAACACAAAAACAAATAAGTTTTTTGATTGGAAAACGTGGTTTTAAACAAGGCAAAATTTTCCCCATTTTCTGGTCATTTAGTTATCATTATGGCTGTCATAAATGCCCAACCGAAAATGCCCTTCTCCATTTATCCGTCCCAATCCTTCTCCATTTCAAAACTCATCTTTTCCGCTGAATCAGAGAACATGGCTGCTGCTGGTAAGCTTCCCTTAGCAAAGAATGCACGTGGATGTGATCCTAGCTAGTCGAGTTGGAAGACAAAGTTTATGCATTGTGTTGTCCGATACAATATCAATATCAAAAGGTCCAAGCTACATGTGTCCATTTTCAATCCCCTTTCTCAAGCAAAGCAAAATTGAACAAAGCAAAGTAAAAGAAAAGGACCATAGAGCTTGTGCTTGAAGAGAGGGGGGGGGGAATATAAAGAGAGTGATGAGCTGTTAAAAAAGATAGAGATAAAAAAAACAAGGCATATATGGAGATCAGAAGGATGGGAAGAAAGACGAGATGTTGGAGATCAATCCTACTAAAAAATACTCGTTTAATCTTGTTTACAGAACAGGGAGAATATTTATTTTTATCCTATTTATAAGTCACACTATTAATTTTTCACATGAATGTACAATTTTATTATTCATTTATTATTATATTAACTTTTTTTTATCAGGCATATTGTATATTAAATAGGGGTGAAATTATTAGGCTGTTAAATTTTAAGATAGGGTTAATGTGACTTACACTTCTAGTCATATTTATAATAGGTTCACATGAAAAGATCTAATGAAGTAAATGTATAAATAGGGAAAAAGGCCTCCTTTGCTTTATAAAAAGGAGTAAAGTTTTTCTTTACTGTATGAAACAAGCTAGTTGGAGGTAACTTGTGAAATACTCAGCAGTGAAAATGATGACGAAACTACTGGTAAGAATTATGAAAAATCACATGTACAACCCCATGAAAGTAGCCTTATCTTATTGAGTGAAATTGGTTCATATCAGAGAGAGAAATAGATGAAAGCATGCATGTGAATGTTGACCTTGTGCATACGTTACCATTTATTGATATTTTACTACTCATTCAATTATGCGTGTTGTTTGTTAAAAAAATTGGATGTCAGCTTCCCTAAAATATCTTGTGCGTAATCAAAAGAGAGAATTTTGTTTTTTTGTTTATTTTTTGGGATTATAAATTTAGAAAGCAAAGTGAATTTAAATCTTAATCTTACGTTTCGGACTAAAGCAAATTCCTCAATCAGTTCTTACATTTTATGGACAGGAAGGAGTATTTCTTTTGCTAAAGATTACCTTCCTGATGTTGTGTTCTTTTTTATTTGTTTTCCCTAACAATAACGCTTCTGAAAATCTAAGCTGATTCTGTAACCTAGGGCGGCTTCCTGTGGTTTCTGAATTAACACTCCAACCAAACTGTCAATGATATTTATTGAATTTGCCTGCTGATATGCCTAACTTTTAACTAAGCATTTGACTTCACTCTTTTTGATTCATTGAATCTGATTCTTCTTTCTTCCAAAAAAGAGTTTCACCACTATCACAAGATTCCATTAAAAACATAACAATCACTAATAAACCAACGCCAGAACATAGTAACATTTCAAGCTAAGACATCAAAACTGTAACAGAAGATTCAAGAAACACTTCCACGACATATAGTAGATAATCATAAATTTAAACGCTGCTTTATGAAACAAAATTTGGCAAAGGCATATCATAAACCCCGATTATATGAGTGACTTTTTGTTTCTGTATACACTTCAGTATCACATAGCTTATTTTGATGCGCCAAGGAACAAGCTTACAACTTTAAAATCTCTCACCTTGTTGAGAGATAACGCAGAGTCATATCAGTTTAATTCTCAGTACATGTCTGGATTGAGGAACATAAAGAAGAAAAAACAAACACTTCTCTCTGTTTGTTTGTTTGTTTTTGTTCCATTTCTCTAGCTCATTTCCAAGCATGTGCTGAGACGAATTATAACTGACATGGAAGGCCAAAATCAATCATCAAAAGCTTCTAATAGGAGCACTTGGCTTCCTCTGACTTCGACTGTACCAAGAATGTACATTTTTCCCATTGTAGGAACGAGATCTCTTCATTGAAGTGCCTGCAACAATCTGAAGAGACTTCAACCTGAAAGAAGAAGAACCACTTTTCGAAACCCTCTTTGATGAGGATGAAGATGGTCCCACAACAGTATTGTTATTAGCTCTAGCAAGAGCTCGATTGATGTTCTCAACAGCTGAAGAATCCAAAGACACAGATCTTCTTCTTGGCTGCAAATTTCCCACTTCCTCTTCATCAACAATTTCTCTTCTTCTTGCTCCTCCTTCTTCTTCCTCCTCATCTCTATTTCTCAATTCATTATCACTGTTCTCCACAACCCCACTACTATTTTCACTCCCATGTTCAACTGTTTCCATCTGGGGTTCTTCTGAATCAGCCAAAGCAGCAACATTTGGCTCCTGCGAGGCGATGACGGTGGTGGGGTTGGTGACGATCGGAGCTCGGCACATGGGGCAGTTAGTGTGAGATCGAAGCCAAGTATCAATACAAGGAAGATGAAAAGCGTGATTACACTTAGGCAAAAGCCTGAGATTCTCGTCTTCTTCAAACTCACTCAAACAAACAGAGCACTCTGTTCCATCAATTAACCCTTCCCCTTTCTTATACTTAACTACAGTAATCGCAGAAATTATCGATTGTTGAAGACCAGGGGTTCGAATATACCATATGGGATGATCCACAACAGGGCTCCCTTCCTCATCGAGAAAATCTCCCCGACGAGACTCCTCCGGCGACGTCTCCGAGCTCCTTCTCCTGAAACAGCCGAAGAGCAATCTCCGGTAGACGACGAAGCAGAGGAGGGCGAAGAAGGCGGCAGACAGAACAGCGATAACGATGGTCAACCAGGTGGCGATCTTGTGGTGGATTTTGCTGGGATCATTGAGATCAACGTAGTCGTCGAAGACCGGAGGTGGTGGGGCGTAGTAAATCGGCTGCTCCACGGCGGAGCAGTGGATGAGACATCTTTTGCAATCGGAGGATGAACAAGAAGAGTTGCAGTAAATATAGCATATTTCTTCGAGAATCTTCCGGTGACGGAGCCCCATGGAAGAGACAGAGCATTAGATAGGGCACATGGATGGATTGAGGAGGAAGACGAAGGTTTTGGGGTTAGTTGAAAGGCAAGAACTTTGAAATGGGGGTATCAGTCAGTGTTTTGGTAATAATATTTGCGCGTTGTTTCTTTGACTTTTGAGAAGATCGCTTGAAGTTTCATATTCATGGCGGCTTACGTCGGTGGATTTGGACCCACTTGTCCTGATCTCCACCTTCTCGGCCCAAAGCCAGCTGCCATAATTTTTTTTTTTTTTTTGGATAATAAGAGATGGCATAAAGCCAGCGGCCATATTGTGCCACCTAATGTCGTCATTTAAGTAAACTTGTGATTGTACCGTGAACTCGTAAAAAATATGATTAAATAATTGAAATAAAATCCACCAACATTCATAATTTTTCATATTTAATAAATAATTTTTTATAAAATTTGTATATAATGCCAGTAAGTCTGATCTAATTGAATAACTTAGTACAAGTTTAAGGGTAAATTAACACGATTTTATAAGATAGATTCGTAAAAACGATAAATTCAGTATATAAACTCGTAAGTTTAATCAAGTCTACAATGATCACAAATTTATCAATGATTTAACTCGATTTTATAAGTTAGAAATGTAGCAATAGTAAACTTGAAGAATCTACTCAAGAGTTTGACAATAATACCACCACACACAACTACAAGTAAGGAAATTATTATTATTTTGTGTCTTGAATATCTTAAATGTGAAAAGTATTCATAACTAATCCAACGAGATTAAAAGAATTTAATATTTGCTTTAAAAATAACATGTGTTGGTTCTTTCTAAAGATAACCTTTTTATTATTTGTAACGACATGGTCAAAAAACTTATTTGTAAGGAAATCGTGTTCATATAGAAACTCTTCTTTAACATGTGCAAACATTATGAATAGTTTGAAAAAAATTACAAATTGAGGAGATAAAATAAATTGAGTTATTTCTAAGGTTCTTAATATAAGAGCTAATTAATTAGAAATTAAATAAATTAATTTATTATAACAAAAAATGATTTGAAATCTAATACAATATAAGATTATGTATCAATTTATAAGTTAATTAAATTATTTTGAGAAAAATGATAAGTATTAAAGATAAAATGATAGAAGTGAGAAGGTTTCACTAATATTTTCTCCCTCTTCTCTTTACAATGTGACCCACTTACTTTTATGTGAGTGGGATATGAATTTTTTTTTTTTTTTTTAGTAAAAGCAAAAACATTAAACCCTTTAATTATTTAAATGAATTAAATAAATCATACTTAACTTGGTTTGTTTTATGTAAGAAATAATTACTTAACAAGTGTTAATATATCTTTTTACTCCTAACAAGTTTTAATCCCCTCTGGATAACTTAATTAATGTAGTAGGTTTGATGAGAAAGGGTTTTGCTAACCCAAAGTTAATAAATTGATTAAAAAAATTGATTGTGTGAATGGGATGAAAAGTAAAGGCATTTTCCTAAGAGACAAAAAAAGTTGAGAAAATGTCAAAAGATACAAGCCACCACTTGAATATTATAAATATTAATATACACACCACACATATATACATACTGGATGATAGTGATGGTAACAAGTCTTTTTCTCAAACACTTTGAAATAACAAGCGAAGTGGCATCTTTGGATGCTCCAAGAACAAGTGACTGAAAAACTATCAAGAAATTATAACCACAAATATGGTTGTAGTTGGTGAATTGGTGAGGTCTACTTCGGTCAAAACGATAAGGTTCTCCACATGTCCCATGGAATATATGCGTTATATTTGAATTTTTCAATAATTTAATACTCATTGGTTTTAAATATAAGATAAAATTGATTTTTTTAAAAAAAATTTAAAGAAACTATTTAAATTACTTAATCATATCATATGTTGTGTATTATTAGATTATATGTCATTTTATAAGATAGACAAAATAATTTGAAGAAAAAAATGAAAAATATAAATATTTTAAATAATTTAATTAACTTCTTTAATTTCTTAAAACAATTCAACTTTATCTTATATTTAAAACCGAAAAAAGTAATAAATATAAACATATGTATATATACAATTAGATCATGATGAATCTTTGTCGGTGTTTTATTATCGAAATATTGGCATATAGTTTGAGTGATCGCTCTAGCTTATGAATTGTCCCTCGATTTTTATGAACGGGGTATTTTACAATTTCCTTTTGAGAACTATTTAATTAATACTATCTCCGTTCATTGATATAAAGTTTAAATAATTAATTTGTTGATATTAAAAAAATTAATTTAGTTATTTGTAAGAAATAATAAGTTTCACTAAGATACCATATTTAATCATGTACACTAGAATTATTTCTCCATAAAATCATCTTATTATGTGTAATCAATATGGATTAATACAAATTAAACTCTTTGCCTCGTTATAGATAGTTGGGACTTGAGGGAGTAATAATTTTTTATGTGTGTGGATTAATTTATACAAATTTACAAACCAATGGATCACATTAGGATAGCTCACCAACTTTTATCAATTCACGAAAGCTTAGATACAGTCTTACTCAAAGATTATCAAGTCCCTTGTACTCAATCAGATTAATTAGTTTGAAATATTTCTAAAACTATATTTAAGAGACTGTATTTCAAAAGAATAAAGATAAAACAACATTTGGTGACTAATTAAAAAATTTTGCCTTCAAATAATTAAATTGAAAGAGAGGTAGTCTATTATCACTGGCCCTAGCAAATGGCTCTACTAGGGTTTTGGATTTTTCTCCAGGCGGCTTTCCTCCTTTACTTATATCTTCTGCTGTCGTCTTTTTCTTTCAAAACGGCACTGTTTTGGTGCAAAATCACACTGTTCCTTTTTCTTTTTCTTTCTTTTTTTTTATTGAAAAATAGCATTCACCATCTAAAGTATTTTGTAAGTATCATGAAGTATTTTTTCCAGTACCAATCAGCATCACGAAATATCTTTTTAGTACCAGTCATTACACTGAATATTTTTTCAAGTTCATGAAGTATTTTTCCAGTACCAGTCAGTATCCTCAAGTAAATTCTTAGTATCAGTCACTAAGTGAAATATTTTTTCAAGATAATAAAGTATTTTTTAAAGATCATGAAGTATTTTTGAGTCTTAGTCAAGACCAGGATATTGAAAAAATATTGCAGGGTACTAACTGATACTTAAAAATACTAAAGGTTGGTAAATCCTATTTTTCAAACTTCAAAGATTTTCTACTGATGTCATTTTGGGATTGAGTTTTGAGAATGGTAAGATAGTTGTTCTTGCAATTGGTTTCTCTATGTCAGTACTAATAATTGTCTAGAAGAACTGACATCAGTTGTGGCTTGCTTGATCTGGAGTTATTAGGAGGCTTTTTGTATTTCAAGTCTGGTTAAAGCATCTTATAAGTCAATAATTTTTTCCAAGTTTTCACCGTCTTGCTAGGAGTGGGTTGGAAGGTTTTCAGGTTGGGAAGTGTAAGGATGGATGATCATAGGCTTGAATGTGGAAGGGAGGTAAGTTATGTTGTTGTTTGAGCTTCTAAGGTATGGTTAATAGTTAATCAATTGAGAATTACCAACTTGGGCTTATTCAGTGTATTTGTGTATGTTGTTTATCACTACTGTCAGTATGCTAGGAATTTATGGATAAAACTGATTGATGCCAGATATGTCTCATATAACGTCCTTCAAATTTACTGAAATAACGAATTAAGGGTTCATTAACAACTAAGTAATGTCCATCGATTCTATGAAATATACAAAAGCAAATCAAAGTATGCAAAATGAGCCCTTGGTTCCCACATTCATCTCAAGGTTCCAAAAGCAACACTCACATACACACAGCCACTATCCTTCTCTGAAAATATATATATACCTAGCATTAATATTCATACATAATAGTGGGGTTTATTATGGAAACAATAAAAAGTAAGACTTGAAGGCTCACCTCCAATTGTTGGTCGGCTTTCGATTTGCAGGATGAGGGGAGACTTTTTACCTCTGTTTTGTTGCTGAAAAACAAAGGAAATTTTTGACTGAGTTTCAGCCCCTGACTCTCTCTCTCTCTACTCTTGCTCACGGCCCTCTCTTTCTCTCACACTCGTCTAGCTCTCTCATGCGTTGTGTCTTAGCCTTGGGTTGCAGCAGTGTGTGAATGAATGAAAGCTAAAGGGCAACAATTATATAAGGGGTTGGAGGTCTGGTCCGAGGAGCATGGACTAAAAATTATTCATTGAGGGTCTCGAGAGGTATAGGTGAGAGGTCTGAATTTGCTGACATGTAAAGCATGGAGCTACAGATTTCACGCTGATTTCAAGCTTTCGAAGGAGACGCTGCAATCTGATAGCGTGATCTCCTTCTGTGCTTTTGGTGACTGAGATAAGCAATAGGTTAATAGATATTATTATCAAGAGTGTTTGGAATTTGCTCCCTCTAGTATGTAATTTCCTGTTTTGTGGCATTTTGTCTTCTTTTATATCAAAAAAAATATATATATATATATATATATATATATATTCCCTCTAAAACTTTGGTGATGCTGGGTTGCTGATGGGTTGAGAATTAATGAATAAATGTGGGCTAATGGAGGTTTAATGGGTTGAGTAAAAAAAAAATACTACATGGACATAAGCATGTGGTTTGAGAAAACATGGACTTGCTCTTTGCTATTCATGTGTTGGGCCAATGGAACATAATTGCAAGATATGGGCTTTTATGTGTTCTGCGTTGTGGGGGCTTAATAAATGAATTGAAAGTGTTTGAGTACTATTCATGGCTTTAATCTATTATTTTATCTTTTGCCATTATTTTATTCCATAAATTTTATTTTTAAATATTATATGAAAAAAATCCTTAATTTCAAATAATTAATTTGATTATTTGGCCAAATTCCACGTTCAATTAATGTATATTATTTCTAAAAATTTTAGGCGTAACTAATTCCTTATTTGATTTATTTTTTCCCCAAAATAAATTAAGGGACAAATAAGCCTAAATTTTCAATAATTATTCTCATAATTATTTTAAGCTAAATTTTAAAAATTAATTTCCATATATTATTCAAACTTTAAAATCTTAAAATTTGGGATGTTACATCTCATCCTTCTTTTCTGTTAATTTGAGGGATTGGATGCTGTTAAATCTGAAAAAGCATATGAGCAGTAAATGGGGTGGTTGTTGGAAATTTATTTTTGCTGTTTCCATTTGGAAGCTTTGGGAGTGGCGAAATTGTAGTATTTTTGTTGATAATTTTAAGAGACCGGATAACCCAGTGACCATAATTTCTTTAAGTTGGCAAAATTATTCTCTATTTATGGAACCGGTTTGTGGTAGTACTTCAGATTTGAATCATGGTGTACGCTAGAAAAAGCCACCTGTTGGATGGTATAAGGTAAATGTTGATGGAGCAAAGGCTTTAAGTTCATCTCAAGCAATATGTAATTCCTTACTTTTAATATAGGCTTTTAGCCATCTTTCTTATCAATATATATATACATATATATATATATATACATATATATATATATATGTCCTTGTTCAGTGTGGCTTTCAACATTGTTTATTGTTGGGCTAGACATGTGCCTGCTCAGTCTGTTTGGCATTGTTGTTCTTCTTCAGGTTAGAGTTCCGATTCTCTTCTTTATTGTCATGCTGGTTGAGCTTTCTCTGCTATTATGATGAGAGTTGTTCTCCTTAAGAATATTTTGTCTTAGAGAAGTTGGTCAGGAACCATATTGCATATGTGTTCTTTGGAAGCAGATTTGATAATCGAGTGGATTACTAAAGCTTCATCAAAAGCGTTATACCCTTTAGATTGGGTATTTCGACCTCCATCACATTCACAGCTGTATGTCTGTTTGGCATATGGCAGTGAAGAAATTTCAGATCTAGTCTTATTTTCTCGTTGCATCGAAGAACTTTTAAATGTTTGTTTTCTAGCTTGTTTCCTAATTTTGGAGTTTATTATTGTCATTTTGTTTGTTATGGTTTTTTGTTTTTCATTTATGAGACATTGTAACTTTTTTTATTTAAATACTATTAATTTCTTGGGAAAATGACATTTAAATATCCTATGAAATGCCAAAACCTAGAAAAGTTTACTGAAAAAGGAAAGTGACAGGAGATACGCAAAAAGGAAGGGAGAAGGAGAAAAATACACATGACCTTTTCCCCTAGGAGCGCCCCAAAGACCACGACCTTTTTATGGGAACAAAAATACACACGAAGTTACGTTTTGGGAGCAAAAATGCCACGGGCCATTAGTTTACCATTAACTTGGATGGAACGACGTGACGACGATTTAGGCGACAAGATGACGTGGAATAAAAAAAAATCCAAATAATTAGGAAATTTTTTTAAAAAATTCGGAAAAATTAAAATAATTAGAGAAACAATTAAAAAAAATTAGGAAAAAATTAGAATTTTTTAAATTTGTTTCTAATTATTTTAAGTTTTTCCTAATTTTTTGAATTTTTTCTAATTATTTTAAGTTTTTCCTAATTTTTTGAATTGTTTCTAATTATGTGAATTTTTTCCTATTTTTTTAAATTATTTTAATTTTTTCCTATTTTTTGATTTTTTTCCTAAGTTTTTTTTAAAATATTTTCCTATTTTTATAATTTTTTATAATTTTTTTTAATTTATTGAATTTTTTTCCTAATTTTTTATAATTGTTTTCTTTTTTTTTTTTAATCTTTTCCTAATTTGTTGAATTTTTTTCTTATTTTTTTCTATTTTTTCCGAATTTTTTTAAATTTTTTCCTAATTATTTGGATTTTTTTATTCCTAATCGTCCATGTCATCTTGTCAATCCAAATCGGTGTCACGTCGGCGTTCCATCAAGTTAACTGGTCAACTAACGGCCCGTGGTATTTTTGCTCCCAAAACGTAACGTCGTGTGTATTTTTGTTCCAGAAAAAAGGTCGTGATGTTGGGCGCTCCTGGGGAAAAGGTCATGTATATTTTTGCTCCTTCTCCCAAAAAGGAATAGGTGTTTTGAATATTTGGGCAAAAGACAAAATTACCCTCTCCTCAATTCCTTCTCTCTCCACTCCATTCTCTCTTCTCCCTCATTCCCTACACCGACACGCCTCGCTCCTCACTCCTCCCTCCTCGCAAATCTTCATCTCCATTGTCGCATGGTCGCTTTCAAGAGATTGGCTCCGCCGCCTCAAGTACATTTTTTATTATTTCCTTGGCCGATGAAGCCAAAATCACTAGTGAAAAGGGGAGGAAGATGGGCGGCCATGCTTCTCCCAAGTGGAGGCGGCACCAACGCTAGCACCAAAGAAAGCGGAGGGAAGGAAATTGTGGTTCTGTGGAAATAGTGTTGGTGAAAATACTTTCAAGATAGAAATATCACTAAGATAAGAATCTATATAATTAATATGTATAATCCATAAACATACGATAATACTGTAGTAAGAAGAAAACCAGTAAAAACTCACAAGACTGCTGAATATGGTAATGAACTATGAAGAAATCCAGGCCCAACTTTCATTATGTCCTTAAGACAATTTTGCTCCCTCAATACGGATGCCCAAGGATGATGAGCAATTGTCTCCCAGGATAGAGCGGATTATTCGTCTTCAGATAGATGGCTCTCTCAATCTGAAGCCCAAGCGAATCCAACGAGTCTGCTTTCAGAATCGCACAGACTATGTCTACAGAATGTAATATGCATAGAGGAATGTTTATGATTAATTTTAGATCTAGTTTTTCTATATCTAGGATTTTCTGTCACTAGCACATCCTATTTATAGATGACGGAAATTGATCAGATGGACACCGTTGGTTTAACCGACGCGATCGTGGCGAACCGACGCGGCCGCGGTGGTGAACCATTGGGACTTCTTATTCATAACCTATGGGATTTAGATCCTAAAATCCAACAAATAGTTTGGTTGAGGATATTGGAGAAAGCCATGAGGCTAAGGATGAAGAAGGTAAATGGTAGAAGACGATGAACAATAATGAGATTGACAAAATTTGTAATGAGATTGACAGGTTTAGTAATGAGATTGAAAAGATCTGTAAGTACTGACAATATGTGTAGAAGAATTGACATCAATTGAGTACTTGAAATATTGCAAATAAGGATGCTCATCATCCAAATCATCAAAATACAAAATTTTGGTCAACAAAAACTCATAATTACAGTGTTAAAATAAAGTTTCAAAACTATTTCATAGTTAATAAAATGTGGAAGTCTTAAAATAATGGCAAATACAAATGACATAACATAAGCTCTAAGAGTGCAAAAGAGTCTTCAAGACTCACTCCATAGGTGTCTTCCCTTACTCCCTACATGCAAACCAAGATCGAGAACATAAGGCTTCAAAATCAAGTTCAACTCATAATAATTTATTAATATGATCAACATAAAACCTTTCACAAACTAGTTCTCCATTTAGTTACCAAAACTCACTCCAAAAAAGGGTTCTAAAACGATTGAACATCAATTCATTTTCCAAATTTCGTTCACAAGAGATTTCATAAAACATGTCCCAACCTTGTTACAAAATAATTATACAAAAGTTTTATCATTCAAATTATAAATTGCATATATAACATATCAAGCAAATGATTGATGCATATACCCTCCTTATTACCCCTCATCAGCCTTATAACCACTGACTGGAGCCAAAAGCTAACACATAATCTGACAGAATCATCTATTTAACTAGATTGTCCCAAGCTCACCAGTTCTTGAGATGTACCTGGCCAACAGTGCAGAGCTCAAGTCTGGACTAAAGCTCCCCTCCTTAAAAGAACACAACTAAGGAAGTGCTACATGTCCCACAGATTCAATGCAATCTCATTCAATGCAATCACGACCAAAGAAAAAGGTGGAAGAAGGGGCACTGACAAGTATCATCCACTATAAACTGAGTGGTGGCATAACACATGATAATAAGAGATCTCATCATACAAATTCCTCCTTACTTCAACCCATCACAACTTCACAACTTTCCATATGCATCAATGACAAACAATCACAATATTGGCATGTATATACAAGTTCCCAATCACGAATATAGTTTCAAACAAGATTTATCAAATAATCAATCATCAATCATCCTTAAGATAACAAATAACATCATTTAGAATCATTTATAATAAACGATATTTTCATAATAACACATAAGCATGTTTAAACAGTTTTCGAAATACAAAATCATAAGTTCTAATACATACAAGCATGTTCGAATAGTTTCCAATCTTATTAATATAATTTTAGTCAAATATACAATTTCATATCAAGCCCTCAATAGGCATAACAAATCCCGGTACTAATAATTGTCTAGAAGAACTGACATCAGTTGTTGCTTGCTTGATCGGAGTTATTAGGAGGCTTTTTGTATTTCAAGTCCGTTTAAAGCATCTTATAAGTCAATAATTTTTCTCCAAGTTTTCACCGTCTTGCTAGGAGTGGGTTGGAAGGTTTTCGGGTTGGGAAGTGTAAGGATGGATGATCATAGGCTTGAATGTGGAAGGGAGGTAAGTTATGTTGTTGTTTGAGCTTCTAAGGTATGGTTAATAGTTAATCAATTGAGAATTACCAACTTGGGCTTATTCGGTGTATTTGTGTATGTTGTTTATCACTACCGTCGGTATGCTAGGAATTTATGGATAAAAGCGATTGATGCCAGATATGTCTCATATAACGTCCTTCAAATTTACTGAAATAACGAGTTAAGGGTTCATTAACAACTAAGTAATGTCCATCAGTTACTGAAATATACAAAAGCAAATCAAAGTATGCAAAATGAGCCCTTGGTTCCCACATTCATCTCAAGGTTCCAAAAGCAACACTCACATACACACAGCCACTATCCTTCTCTGAAAATATATATATACCTAGCGTTAATATTCATACATAATAGTGAGGGTTTATTATGGAAACAATAAAAAGAAAGACTTGAAGGTTCACCTCCAGTTGTTGGTTGGCTTTTGGTTTGCAGGATGAGGGGAGACTTTTTACCTCTGTTTTGTTGCTGAAAAACAGAGGAAATTTTTGACGGAGTTTCAGCCCCTAACTCTCTCTCTCTCTCGACTCTTGCTCACGGCCCTCTCTTTCTCTCACACTCGTCTAGCTCTCTCACGCGTTGTGTCTTAGCCTTGGGTTGCAGCAGTGTGTGAATGAATGAAAGCTAAAGGGCAACAATTATATAAGGGGTTGGAGGTCTGGTCCGAGGAGCATGTACCGAAAATTATTCATTGAGGGTCTCGAGAGGTATGGGTGAGAGGTCTGAATTTGCTGACATGTAAAGCATGGAGCTACACATTTCATCCGATTTCAAGCTTTCGAAGGAGACGCCGCAATCGATAGCGTGATCTCCTTCGTGCTTTTTGGTGACCGAGATAAGCAATAGGTTAATAGATATTATTATTAAGACAGAAGGTTTGTTGGGCCATGAGGTTTGGGACTTTTAACTTATTTTCCTCTTATATTTTCCCTCTAAAAC
Source organism: Acacia acuminata (assembly GCA_019022655.1). NCBI lineage: Eukaryota > Viridiplantae > Streptophyta > Magnoliopsida > Fabales > Fabaceae > Acacia > Acacia acuminata. Next base: position 2,147,868 of record JAFJYI010000013.1, read on the forward strand.
TTTTGTGATCTTGGGTTCTTGATGGGTTGAGAATTAATGAATAAATGTGGGCTAATGGAGGTTTAATGGGTTGGGTAAAAAAAAACTACATGGACATAAGCATGTGGTTTGAGAAAACATGGACTTGCTCTTTGCTATTCATTTGTTGGGCCAATGGAACATAATTGCAAGACATGGGCTTTTATGTGTTCTGCGTTGTGGGGGCTTAATAAATGAATTGAAAGTGTTTGAGTACTATTCATGGCTTTAATCTATTATTTTATCTTTTGCCATTATTTTATTCCATAAATTTTATTTTTAAATATTATATGAAAAAAATTCTTAATTTCAAATAATTAATTTGATTATTTGGCCAAATTCCACCGTTCAATTAATGTATGTTATTTCTAAAAATTTTAGGCGTAATTAATTCCTTATTTGATTTATTCTTTTCCCCAAAATAAATTAAGGGACAAATAAGCCTAAATTTTCAATAATTATTCTCATAATTATTTTAAGCTAAATTTTAAAAATTAATTTCCATATATTATTCAAACTTTAAAATCCTAAAATTTGGGATGTTACATCTCATCCTTCTTTTCTGTTAATTTGAGGGATTGGATGCTGTTAAATCTGAAAAAGCATATGAGCAGTAAATGGGGTGGCTATTGGAAATTTATTTTTGCTGTTTCTATTTGGAAGCTTTGGGAGTGGCGAAATTGTAGTATTTTTGTTGACAATTTTAAGAGACCGGATAACCCAGTGACCATAATTTCTTTAAGTTGGCAAAATTATTCTCTATTTATGGAACCGGTTTGTGGTAGTACTTCAGATTTGAATCATGGTGTACGCTGGAAAAAGCCACCTCTTGGATGGTACAAGGTAAATGTTGATGGAGCAAAGGCTTTAAGTTCATCTCAAGCAGGGTGTGGTGGGGTAGTAAGGGATTGTTATGGGAAGTGGGTGGTGGGTTTCACTAAAATAATTGGTGAATGTCAAGCACATATAGCAGAAGAATGGGCTATATTGGAAGGTCTTCAATTAGCCTGGGTTATGGAGATTAAAAGAGTGGAGATCGAATCTGATGCTGAAGAGGTGATCAAGATGATTTTAGATGATACTCTTGACTTGGGAAGCTTGGTTATCTTGAAGATCCGAGAGCTGCTGCAATAGGATTGGCAGGTTTTACTAAAGCCAATTCCTAGAGATATGAATAGAGTTGCTGATACTTTAGCCAAACTAGGCATTTCCAATTCTACAATTCTTGATATTTGTCCTATTCAGTTGTTAACTTGGGTGGAACAAGAGTGTTTGGGAGTAATTTCCCTTCATATGTAATTCCTTACTTTTAATATAGGCTTTTAGCCACCTTTCTTATCTATATATATATATATATATACGGTGGCGGGCCCCAGCTGGTCCCGACTGATCTTATAAAATTTATTAGAGTATATATGTATTTACTATATGATATTTTATTTGGCCACAAATTTGGCCCCAGCTAATTTTTTATTTTCTCTGTAAGGATAATAGTTGTTTAGTTACTCATTGAATTTGTGAGAGGAAAGTAAAATTCTTGTGTGAGATAGAAAAGATTAGTATCATTTTATATATTGTTTTGATTTATAATTATCGGTTATTATTTGTTTGTATTTTCTAGGTTATTTGATACTATTTAGTAAATACTCCCTCGGTCTTTATTTAAGGAGCTAACTAACAATTCTCACAAGTCAATAAAAACAGTTAAATTCATTAAATTTGTCCTAAAATTTAAGTAATTTTCAATATTATCTTTATTAATTACATTAAACTCTAACATTATATTATTTATTACTCTTTTTTTTTTGCTAAAAAGAGAGAGTAATAATTAAGTTTTATTAATTATTACTCTCACGACTACCTTTTTAATTATGAGTATACATGGAAAAAAATATTTAATGCTATTTGGAAACAAGCAAGTGTTTTATAAAAAGGACTAAATATACTTGTTAGTTAGTGCCGTATAATAAGAATTAAAGGGAGTAATTCAATATGTTTATATTTTTGGCCCGGGCTAAATTTTTTTCCTGGTTCCGCCACTGTATATATATGTGTGTGTGTGTGTGTGTGTGTGTGTGTGTGTGTGTGTGTCCTTGTTCGGTGTGGCTTTCAACATTGTTTATTGTTGGGCTAGACATGTGCCGCTCGATCTGTTTGGCATTGTTGTTCTTCTTCGGGTTAGAGTTCCGATTCTCTTCTTTATTGTCATGCTGGTTGAGCTTTCTTTGCTATTATGATGAGAGTTGTTCTCCTTAAGAATATTTTGTCTTAGAGAGGTTGGTCAGGAACCATTATTGCATATTGTGTTCTTTGGAAGCAGATTTGATAATCGAGTGGATTACTAAACCTTCATCAAAAGCGTTATACCCTTTAGATTGGGTATTTCGACCTCCATCACATTCACAAATTTGTATGTCCGTTTGGCATACTAAAGTGAAGAAATTTCAGATCTAGTCTTATTTTCTCGTTGCATCGAAGAACTTTTAAATGTTTGTTTTCTAGCTTGTTTCCTAATTTTGGAGTTCATTATTGTCATTTTGTTTGTTATAGTTTTTTGTTTTTCATTTATGAGACATTGTAACTTTTTTTATTTTAATACTATTAATTTCTTGGGAAAATGACATTTAAATATCCTATGAAATGCCAAAACCCAGAAAAGTCTATTGAAAAAGGAAAGTGGCGGAGAGATACGCAAAAAGGAAGGGAAAAGGAGCAAAAATACACACGACATTACGTTTTGGGAGCAAAAATGCCACGAGGCCATTAGTTGATCGTCGTTGACTATTAACTTGGATGGAGCGACGTGGTCTTGATTTGGACTAACAAGATGGCGTGGAATAAAAAAATCCAAATAATTAGGAAATAATTAGAAAAAAATTCAAAAAATTAGGAATAAATTAAAATAATTGGAAAAAACATTCAAAAAATTAGGAAAAAATTTCAAATACCCCCCGCCACCAATGATAGAATTAATAAAGTTTAAAATCCTCCTCCTGATCGATTTTCCGATTTAGGCATGCGGCGACCAGTGTGTGGTGGCTACGGTAACCGATCTGCCATGCCAAAGTGGTGGTAATACCGATAAAGGGTGGCGGTGGTGGGGCCAATGGCGGGGTATTTGAATTTTTTCCTAGTAGTTTGAATATTTTTCTAATTATTTTAATTTTTTCCTAATTTTGTGAATTTTTTTCTAATTATTTGATTCTTTTTCCTAATTATTTGAATTTTTTTCCTAATTTTTTTGCATTTTTTCTAATTATTTGAATTTTTTCCTAATTTTTTCTAATTTTTGAATTTTTTCCTCATTTTGTGAAATTTTTCCTAATTTTTTGAATTTTTTTCCTAATTATGTTAATTTTTTCCTAATTTTTTGAATTTTTTCTAATTTATTTTAATTTTTTCCTAATTTTTTGATTTTTTTCCTAATTGTTTGAATTTTTTCCTAATTTTTTTGAATTTTTTTCTAATTATTTTATTTTTTCCTAATTATTTGGATTTTTTATTCCTAGCCAAAGATCCACGTCATCTTGTCAGTCCAAATCAACGTCACGTCAACGTTCCATCTAAGTTAACGGTCAATTAACGGCCCGTGGCATTTTTGCTCCCAAAACATAACGTCGTGTGTATTTTTGCTTCGAAAAAAGGTCGTGGTCTTTGGGCGCGCTCTTGGGGAAAGGTCATATGTATTTTTGCTCCTTCTCCCAAAAAGGAATAGGTGTTTTGATTTTTGAATATTTGGGCAAAAGACAAAATTACATTTGGACAAAAGACAAAATTACCCTCTCCTCAATTCCTTGTCTTCCCCCTCCATTCTCTCTTCCTCCCTCATTCCCTACACCGACACGCCTCACTCCTCCCTCCTCGCAAATCTTCATCTCCATTGTCGCATGGTCGCTTTCAAGAGATTGACTCCATTTGCCTCAAGTACATTTTTGATTATTTCCTTGGTCGATGAAGCCAAAATCACCGGTGAAAAGGAGAGGAAGATTGGCGCCATGCTTCTCCCAAGTGGAGGCGGCACCAACGCCGGCACCAAAGAAAGTGGAGGGAAGGAAATTGTGGTTCTGTGGAAATAGTTTGGTTGAGGATATTGGAGAAAGCCATAAGGCTAAGGATGAAGAAGGTAAATAGTAGAAGACGATGAACAATAATGAGATTGATAAAATTTGTAATGAGATTGTGAGGTTTAGTAATGAGATTGAAAAAATCAGTAAATACTAACAATATGTGTAGAAGAATTGACATCATTTGAGTACTTGAAACATTGCAAATAAGGATGCTCATCATCCAAATCATCAAAATACAAAATTTTGGTCAACAAAAACTCATATTTACAAGTGTAAAAATAAATTTTCAAAACTATTTCATAGTTAATAAAATGTAGAAGTCTTAAAGTCACGGCAAATACAAATGACATAACATAAGCTCTAAGAGTGCAAAAAAGTCTTTAAGACTCACTCCATAGGTGTCTTCCCTTACTCCCTACATGCAAACCAAGATCGAGAATATACGGCTTCAAAATCAAGTTCAACTCATAATAATTTATTAATATGATCAACATAAAACCTTTCACAAACTAGTTCTCCATTTGGTTACCAAAACTCACTCCCAAAAAGGGTTCTAAAACGGTTGAACATCAATTCATTTTCCAAATTTTGTTCACAAGAGATTTCATAAAAACATGTCTCAACCTTGTTACAAAAATAATTATACAAAAGCTTTATCATTCAAATTATAAATCGCATATATAACATATCAAGCAAATGATTGATGCATATACCCTCCTTATTACCCTTCACCAGCCTTATAACCACTGATTGGAGCCAAAAGCTAACACAATTTGACAGAATCATCTATTTAACTAGATTGTCTCAAGCTCACCAGTTCTTGAGATGTACCTGGCCAACAGTGCAAAGCTCAAGTCTGGACTAAAGTTCCCCTCCTTAAAAGAACACAATTAAGGAGGTGTCACATGTCCCACAGATTCAATGCAATCTCATTCAATGCAATCACGGCCAAAGAAAAACGTGGAAGAAGGGGCACTGACAAGTATCATCCACTATAAACTGAGTGGTGGCATAACACATGATAATAAGAGATCTCATCATACAAATTCCTCCTTACTTCAACCCATCACAACTATCCATATGCATCAATGACAAACAATCACAATATTGGCATGTATATACAAGTTCCAAATCAAGAATATAGTTTCAAACAAGATTTATCAAATAATCAATCATCAATCATCTTTAAGATAACAAATAACATCATTTATAATCATTTATAATAAACGATATTTTCATAATAACACATAAGCATTTTTAAACAGTTTTTGAAATACAAAATCATAAGTTCTAATACATACAAGCATGTTCGAATAGTTTCCAAACTTATTAATATAATTTTAGTCAAATATACAACTTCATATCAAGCCCTCAATAGGCATAACAAATCCCAAAACAGTTATATATATGTGTATGTAGTTGTGAATAAAAAAATAAACAAGGCTATCTAATAATTGAATATTATTTCACTTATTTGTATCTCTTTGTTAATAAATTAAGAATGTTTAATTGAGAAATAATGGGTTTTATTACTTAATTGGGCTTTTAACTTTTAATTATATTAAATTTATTTTTGGTAATAAAATTACAGATTTACAATGCTTCACTATTTTCGTCATAACTTTTGATCTAGATATCGGATTAGCCTCATTCTTCTTCTTCTTTTAGAGGATTCAGAGAGCTACGATTGTTATGAAGAATCGGAAGGTTGATTCGAACAAGAAAATAGACAAAATTGGAGCTAAAGACAGAAACATTTTTCTAGATTTTTATTTTCCTGAATTTTGTAATAAAAGACCAATTTTTTTTTTTTTTTTAGAGATTTCTTATTATTAGGGGTTTCCTATTTTTAGTCATCTTTCCTATATAAGGAAAATTAGAAGGTGGCTATAAACATATTCTCAATTACGTTTTACGGGATTTTCGGATTAAATTAGAAGCTTTTTATTTTCTCTGAATTGTTCATCATGTTCATATTCTTCTTCATCTTTTCTTTTGCGTTTTGTCTAGCCATGCTTGACTAAACTTCTGTGGTTGACCCATTGATTGCGGATTCTGCGAATCCAGAGGACCGCGCTTCAATCGATAACGTAATTCGTTTAAATACTGTTTTAATCGGATCGGATTATGATTGCGGATTGGGTATTAGATTTAATATCAAGATTGATATCCCAATGACATAGGTCAGACTGGGTTCTAGAGAGTGTTGTGCGATCGCACAGCGAGCTCTTCATGTGTTCGATCATATGCTAAGCGATCGTCTAGTCGAGGGAATTTTTAGACAAATGCAGAGATTTCGGTTTGTCCAGAATTAATCACGAGTTTAGTTATTATATTTGTGCCCGATGAAGGTTATGAAATCTCAATTCTGAGTTAATCGTTTTTAATCTGATTAATCTCATTTTCTTGCATTCTGTTCTAGCTTTGCCTCGTTTAATTTACATTGAAAAACTCCCCCATTTTGGTTACTGGTGTTACTTGTTTACTGTTGATTTTAGACCCGCTGCGAATTCCTTGAGATAAACGATCCAGGTTTCCTATATTACAAATCTTTGAATCCTGCTTATTTTAAGAGGGCTCGACAACTCCCATCACTATCTCTATTCCAAACTTATTTCTACTAATACTTAAATGCTTACTAGCATCACATAATCTAACTTCAATATTCACCTTACTTTGACTTAAAATGCTTGCTAACATCACATAATTTAACTTCAATATTCACCTTACTTTGACCTTCCTTCTCTTCCCCTCTCACCCGGACCCGCGCCTGTGTGCGCGTATTGGGTGTTGGCTGTGTGTTTATATAATGTTGGGGAATGGGTATTTTGATGTAATTTGCACTTGGCTAGTTGGATGAATTTTTCCCCCCACATTGCCGCCATACTTCCATGACATTTCCACAGTCAACGTAATTGGCTATTATACTATATTATTATAATATAATAATCATCTATATATATATAAAAGAATGAAGGCGGCAGAAGAAGTAACGGTAGAGGTTATGAAAATGTGCCTGGGCCCACATTTATATTATTATTATTGTTATTATATATGTGTGTGTAATTTTTAAATTCATTTATGTTTTATAATATATACAAAAAATTTTAATTTTATACTTCTAGAATTTCCCTAAACTCCATATTATTTGATAAACCATATCCTAATAGCGCCTAATTACTATAAATAAAAATTGGAATGTTATAATTTTCCCTTCCTTAAGGGAATTTTGTCCTCAAAATTCAACATCTTATATAATATCCAAATAGGTTCCATTACTTCATCTTCATTTAATCCTCATAAATATTATCTCCTATACTATCTCTTTTACCATCTTCCCTATTACTTTCAATAATTCCCCATATAAATTTTCATCTAGGGATTCTCTTTCTTATACCAACACTATTAATAAATATTTCACTTACAATCTCTAATCATCTTATTCTATCCCATAGGTTATATATATCTATATAAAATCCGGGACACTTGTATGGCTAGCTCTATTCACTTGAAATATATATGTACAAGTGTCCCGGATTTAGTTTCCCTGCCTATCCTTAGGCAGGGAGAGCTTGGCTTCCCTAGATAGTTCAGATCGATTTAGATAGTTGATTTTTTTAAATGTTTTGTTTTTTTAAAAAAAAATAATATTTTAATAAATTGATCATTTAAAATAAAGATAATATCTCAACTAATATTTTTTTCAAAAAATGATTTTTTATATTTAAAAATTATTAGATAAAAAAATTAAACTGGACAACCTAGAAAAGTAAAGCTACCCCCGCCTACCCAAAGATAAGCAGAGAAACCTAGTCCCAAGTGTTCCGAAGTATTCCCGATCTAAAGAAAAAAAGGAGTGGACGACAGTAAAAGAAAAGGATAAGGCGGGCCAGAAATACAAAAAAGATAAAAAGAAGAAAGCAGAGAATACATATAAGGAACCAAGATAAAAAGCGAGATGTTATCGGAGTGTTAGACAGACAATAATGTAGAGAGTCAATAGTCATGTAAAATAGATACTTTATTCGATCCTAATTATAGGAACATTTTTATAATATAATTTATACTATAAAAGTGTTTCTATAATTAAAACTAGAGGAAGTATATAATAAGGAGGAAATCCTATAACAAAGTATTTATTTAATTATTTTAACTAGTAACTTTTTTTAAAGACAAATTACAAAAGAAAGATGGAACACATCAATTTACAATCAATTATCACAATACATCAATATAAACAATCAGCTACATTCACAATTACCTCTTCACTTTATAAATATTAACCTCTTCAATATAATCCTAAAGCTAATGCGTAGGAGTCAGAACAACCACCACCATCTCCGTAGACACTCACAAGCAAATGGACATATGAAAAATAATAATCTACATTTATAAGAGGGTAAAGGAGTGCTCAACATCACAAAGTTTGCTTCTAGGAGCGTCCAGCACCACAAAGTTTTTTTTGGGAGCAAAAGTACACACGAAGTTACGTTTGGGGAGCGCCCAGCACCACGGCAATTAGTTGATGTCAACTTGGATAGAACAACGGCATGGCGCCGACTTGGGACCGATACGACGATGTGAAATAAAAAAAATTTCAAATAATTAGAAAAAAATTTCAAATAATGAAACTAATTCAAAAAATTAGAAAAAAAATTCAAAAAATGAGGAAAAAAATAAAATAATAAGGAAAAAAAAAATTTTAAAAAATCAAAAAACGAGGAAAAAATTTAAACAATTAGAAAAAAATTTAAAAAATTAGAAAATAATTAAAATAATTAGCAAAAAATTAAAATAATTAGAAAAAAAATTCAAAAAATTTAGGAAAAAATTAAAATAATTAGAAAGAAATTAAAATACCCCTGCCAATGGGCCCCACCACCCGCCACCGGGGCGGCGATCGAATTAGTTGATTTTACTTATTTTTCTAAAATGCCCTTATATAAATTTTGTACCTCAATTACCTTATTGATTTCACTTAATCCTTCATTTATATCAATAGACATCTTTTAGGAAGAAACTGACAAAAATTAGAATGTTTTATTATAATTAGGACCAAAATAAACTCTCAAATGTTGTCTTATAATTAGGATCGGAGGGAGTATATAATAAATTGTAAAGGTATTCAAAAGTGTCTTGAAATTTTGTTAGTTTCTTATTTTGATCATTGTCATTTCCCCAAATAAGAGAGGCAGTCCATGCTACGGGAACATAATTTTTCGCATTTTTTCCTAATTTTTTGAATTTTTTTCTAATTATTTTAATTTTTTCCCCATTTTTTTCTTTTTTTTCTAATTATTTTAATTATTTAAAATTTTTTGAATTTTTATTCCATGTCGTCGTATCGGTCAAGTCGGCGCCACGTCGGCGTTCCATCCAAGTTGACGGTCAACAACGGCCGTGGTGGTCTTTGGGCGCTCCCAAAAACGTAACTTCGTGTGTACTTTTGCTCCAAAAAAAACTTCGTGGTGCTAGGCGCTCCTGGGGGCAAACTTCGTGGTGCTGAGCACTCCTTTACCCTTTATAAAACTCCTATTTAATTTTAGTGAATTTTTTCCCCTTAAATGTAACGACCTTTCTCACTTGACACATTCTACTATTTCTACTTCCATATCCTTCATACCCGCCAGGGGGGGCTTCGGTCCACTACAGTGAACCGTTCACTGCCCCCTCAAGCCTTGTGAATCTCTACCTCTTTTTTTAAGTTTAAAAAAAATAATAATAATAAAGGCGGAAGTTATTTGCCATGGAGGGGGAGCGTGTGTAGCTTCCCCCCTTCATACCAATACTTTCTTATCCAATTTACGTTCCTAACTCTCTTCTAGGATATACAAATTAAATCTCTGCATGACTTCTTAATATATAAAATCATTTTATAACTCTTAATATTTGTTTTGATCTGTAAGCAAAAGGCCTACTCCAATAGTATAACATGAAAGTCAAACTAACATATATTACAGATGCTAATGAGAGTTGGCATAGATGATAAGGGATTCAGGACTAGGCCTAAATGATTGTGAGTTCGATCCCCTCTACCGTCGCTGGGACTCCTTTGGTAGGCGATCTCGTAAGTCCCGAAAGTAAGTGCTCATAGAGCCGGGGCCGTGTCTTGCTGGCCTTGGTGGGGGGCGATGTCAAACCCTCCAAAACTTTTTTTTATCAAAAAAAAAAATATATATTACAGATTACCCATTTTGGACCACATTTAACAACTCCTTTTGAGTTATAATTTCTCTCAAGCCTTTTAACAAACGGTTTGTGTGGGGTATTTGGGGGAGGCATCCAGGGGGTCTAGAAAGCAATAGAAACGCTAGAGGTGGAGGCATGTGTACTTTCTTTGGCCAAGTATCGTGGACGTAATTTTGGGCTCCAAACACCTTCCGATCTTGACCGTGGGTGAGCCCAACCCCTTTCTTAAAATTTCTGTTGTCAAAAAAAAAAAAAAAAAAAAACAAACAAACAAACAGCTAGCTTGTGTGCAATAATTATCAAATAATTTCGTAACACCTTCTACCATCCAAATCTCTTACCAAATAATTTTAAAACATTAATACATATACACAGATAATTTACTACGCTTCCTGCTTCTTCTTTTTTACTCATTGCATCAAACACCTTCTGTGCATCTTGCTATCTAGACACATAACAAGTACCATAATTCATAAATCATTAACCATACAACTTTCAAGTATCCAACTAATCTCACCGGAATTTATAATTTTAGTTTATTAACAAAACCTCAATCGTATTCCAATATATAAAATTTTCAAAATACAAACCATAACTTTCAGCAGTAACATATACATTACAAGACTTCCAGCTCCAATCCATAACATTTTAATTTATAATCACAATGATAGATACTCATTCCATCTTATTCTTCTTATGAAATGAACAAAAAAATTAATCTATATCATCTGTCTACGTTAGCTCCCTTTCCTTCTATATGTCAATTAGACTTTAACACTGCCCTGTTTCACCATCATATAGTATAAATACATAAATATATGTGAACCCATTAAGACTATCCACAAATGATGGAAGGACGGGAGGAGGAAAGAGAGGTAAGCTCAAGTGCAGTCACCCACCTTAGAAACAGACAGTCACGTAGATGAAGGGAGATTAGAATATATAAAGGCAAATTTGAGATGGAACCATGTGAGATCCGAACACAAGCCAACGATGGAAGAGAAAGGAATGACAACGCCAAGTAATGAAATATATACCACCAAGAAGTAAGGGAATTAGCTGCACACAGCCATTAAAGCATCCAACACAATCTGCAGAAACAAAGTAGCCATGGAAACAAGCTTATCAGAATCTGGAAATTTCTCTCTGGAATCTGCAAATTTCGTCAGGAAACTCGAAGAACTCGCCAAAATATTGGAGAATCTTGCTGAAAAGCACAAAAATGAGGCGGAAAGCATAGGGGAAAGGACAAGTCTACGTTCTAGAAGGATGTTCTTCAAGGTTTGCGGCGAAGTTCATAAGAAAGAAGTTGCCGGAAAATTCAAAACTAGAAATCATTGGCGAAGTTCGCTTCTCTATGTTTCTATGGTCTGGTGTTTGTGGACAGAGGGAATGACAGAGTGAAAGCTAGAGAGAGAAAGGGAAGGTCCGAGCATTCTGCGATGTGCCAAGCTCTTAAAGGCGTCTGTAACTTCGGTCCATCTATCTAAACTGGTCTCTTCGCCAGAATAAGAAAGGAAGGTGAAAGGTCGATGATTTTAAGCTCCCTATCCAATGGCTTCAGCTATCTCGCCGGTCCACTCTCAAACTCAAGCTCTTTTCTATTGATCTCAGCTTGCGGCGTTCCTCGACTGTGATCTCTCTTACTCTCATCACCGGTAATGATGATGGACAATGGAGGGAGTGGTGTCCAGAAGATGGTGGAAAGGAGTTGAAAAGGTCGAGGAAGGTGATGGCCTGATGGGTGAGGGGAAGAGGAAAGAATTTGTCACTACACTTCTTTTAACATTATAGATAGAGCTTAGGCATCAACAAAAATAGTCAAAATTTAACATGGGACTTAATAATATGGGTTTAACACTCAAGCACTTATTAGTTTATTTAGTCTTTTTTATAAGTCATTTTCTTGTTCCCAATAAACATTAATTATTTTTTTCTATATTTGCCCATAATGAACAAGGTAGTGAATGAAAGTAATAATTAATATGATAGTAGAGTTTAGTGCAATTAGTAAGAGTAATATTGGAAATTATTTAGATTATAGAATAACTTTATTAACTTTAACTACTTTTATTTGTTTGTGAGAAAAGTTAGTTGATGCCTTATAATAAGGACCAGAGGGAGTATATCATTAGTATATCTTTCTCATTAAATTTAATATCATTTAATTAAGATTTACGATTATATCTCCTATCTATTCCTCATTTGCATCAACTTGATGTAAATTTTCATTTTCAATCAGTTCAATATATTTTGGGTTAATTCACTGCTCCACTCTTATGAAAAATACCACAACGATACTAGGTAAGTCAAACAAATGATCAAACAAATTCTGAAACTAAAGAGTTAAGGACCTATGTCAGGCTCAATAATCGGACGGCCCAACAATAAATATAATTGGGATCTATCTGCAAATGAAGGGGGATCCTAACTTACCCAGAATCAAGGAAAATCTTAAGATATGATATAACAATTATGATACTCAGGCCATAGATCATATGGGGCCCATCAGCTTAAGGTATACTCTATAAATACATAGGTCAATCCCTAAGGTGCACACATTCTAACTTTACACTATTTACATACGGTCATCACTGTGCACACACCCCACCCCTTGGGTGCAAGCCACGTTTGTGTACAGTGATCCCACGTTCTCCTGAGTGTTTATCTCATAGACATTCAGAGCGAACCCATTGATTCAATATCAACGTACTAGTCCATCTGGCTAGACATCTGTATTCTATAACAGAACATAAAGAAAGGAAAATACACATATTAGGATATTTAATTTGCCCCGACCACTAAAATGTTCAAAGAAAACAATTAGAAAACAACTTAGCCATGGAATGTTTGGCTCTACAAAAAGTATAACACCTCAAATGTAACAACTAAAAAATTATCCAAAGTACTTGAAATATTGCCAATAAGAATACCCATCATCCAAATCATCACAATACAAAATTTTGTTCAGCGAAACTCATATTTATAGTGTCAAAATAAATTTCCAAAACTATTTCAAAGTTAATAAAATGAGGAAGTTTTAAGGTCATGACGAATACAAAAGACGTAACATGACTTCCAGGATTACAAAAGAGCCTTCAATACTCACTTCATAGGTGCATTCTCTTCCTCCCTACTATTACCTGAAAAAATTAATATTGGAACTATAAGATCTAAGGATCTCAGTAACTATTGGTTATTTAGAATTATAAATGCAACTCAAGATCGAGAACATACGGTTTCACAATCAAATTCAACTCATAATTTATTAATATTATCAATATAAAACCTTTCAAAAACTAGATTTCGATTTGGTTACTAAAACCCCCTCTCGAAAAGGGTTCTAAAACATTGAACATCAATTTATTTTCCAAATATCATTCACAAGAGATTTCACAAAACATGTCTCAACCTTGTTACAAAAATAATTATTCAAAGGCTTTATCATTCAAATCATAAATCGCATATATAACATGACAAGCATGTGATTGATGCATATACAATCCTTATTACTCCTAACCAGCCTTATAGTCGCTGACTAGAGTCATAGGCTAACACATAGTCTAACAAAAACATTCATTTAACTAGATTGTCTCAAGCTCACCAGTTCTTGAGATGTACCCGACCAAAGGTATAACGTTTAAGTCTGGACTATGACTCTCCTCCTTAAAAGAGCACAACTAAGGAGGCATCACACATCACACAGCTCCAACGCAATTCCAATCAAAGGAAAACATGGAAGAATGGGCCCTGATAGGTATCATTCATTATGCACTGAGTAATGACATAACACATGGTAAGAGATCTCATTATATAAATTCTTCCTTACTCCAACTCATAACAACTCCATAACCATCCATATACATCAATGACAAACCATCACAATATTGGCATGTATATACAAGTTCCAAATCATGAGTATAGTTCTAAATAAGATCTATCGAATAATCCATCCTCAATCATCTTTAAGATAAACAAATAACATCATTTAAAATCCTTTATAATAAACAATATTTTTATCATAATGCATAAGCATGTTTAAACAATTTCCAAAATACATAACTATGAATTCTAATACACATAAACATGCTTGAATCGTTTTCAATCTCATTCATATAATTTTAGTCAAATATACAGTTCCAAATCAAGCTTTTTATAGGCACAACAATTCACAAAATTGTTTTATACATACATATATATATATATATATATAGTTGATAGGTATATAAAAGAATAATCAAGATTAGTTCTACTCCAAACTTATTTTTACCAATACTTAAATGCTTATTAACACCAAATAATTCAACTTCAATCTTCACCTTACTTTGACCTTCTCTCTCTCCCCCCCTCTCTCTCTCTCCCAGGGGTTTGGATTCTCTCATTGGCATTTCTCATTGTCCCTCATTAGCTTTAAATTTGGACCATAGATTTGATATATCTTCTCACACCAAACAACCTCATTAAGTCAAATTAATGGTTGAGATTGGATGACGAGAGATGAGGAGAAAATATACCAATGAGAGAATCCTCTCCGCTCTCGCGGACCCGTGTGTACCCGTATTGGGTGTCGGGTGTGTGTTTATATAATGGTTGGGGAATGTGTATTTAGATGTAATTTTCACCTGGGTAGTCAGATGAAATTTTCGCCCCACATTGCCGCCATACCTCCATAAGATTCCCACTGCCAACGTAATCGACTATTATATTATATTATAATATATATATATATATATATATATATATATATATAACAAACAAACGAAGGTGGTGGAAGAAGTCATGGAGGGGTTATGGAAATGTGCGTGGGCCCCACATTTATATTGTCAATGTATGTATGTATGTGTGTCTATATATATATATATATATATAGCTTTTAAATTAAATTCATTTATCTTTTTTATTATATACAAAAGAATCTTAATTTCATACTTCTAAATCTCCTCTAAACCCCATGTTATTTGATAAGACATATCTCATAATAGCACTTAATTATTATAAATAAAAATTAGGATATTATACACAACACCCCCCGACCAATTCTTTCCTGTCTCACAACCTCCATTACCATCATAGCTAGCGACCTTCACAACCTCGCCATCACCTTCTTTTATTTTTTTTCCGGCGACAATTTAGATTAAGGGAACGCCATAGACACTTAAACCTGGGAGATTCTCCCTAATTTCTTTGTTTAGGTTTTTTTTTTTTTAAAAAAAAAAAAAAAGGAAAGAGGTAATCTTTGAAGAATTAACTATTAGGCCCTATTTGTTAGGAAGTATTAATTGAAGAGTTGGGGTTTTTGAGATTGGGAACGGAAAGCTAACTAAAAGAGTGTTCGATATAGGGGTTTTTTTTTTATTAAAAAAAAAAAAAAAAAGTACTAGAAGATATAAGGGAGCTACTTGGGATTGGAAAAATCTACGCAGATGGGCTGGGCAACACAGGGAATGTGATGTTGCAAATTTAATAACAGGGATGAAAAGACACAGACATCCTATTATAATTAAGTAATTTATTTAAGTTATTCAATCTTCCAAATTATATAAATAAGTCTTCCGTTAATAAGTCTTTTTGATATATAAAAATTCCTATATATATGTGTGTGTATTTTATATATATATATATATATATATATAAGTGTGTCTATATTTATGTATGTATGAAAAATAAAAAATTAAAAGTCCTACATCAGCCTTTTTCTGATCATATATCCAAAAAATTATAGCTGACTTTACTCAGGCCCAAGCCCAAATGACCAAATCAACTAAACATCTCACAGACAAAATACTCGGTATATACATATAAAAAAAAAAAAACTCGGTTTTATCAAAAAAAAAAAAAAAAACTCGGTATATACTGGAGTATCTTACTTTTCCCACCTTTTTTTAAAAAGGGGGGAAATCCACTTAGATGTGCCCATACTTTTCTTTAATTTTTATTTTGGTCTTTCAAATTTAATGTTGTAATTTTACTCTATTAGTACCGTTGACTCATCTACAAGAGCTGACATTGCTAATAAAACAAAGTTGTAAGAATATACCCACACACAAAAAGTTGTAGGAGCTAATGGTAGCAACAAAGCAAAATTAATGATTTAATTATGAGAGAAAAATATTCAGGTACCAAACTAAAAATTGAATAAAAGTATAGGTACCTGTAAATGGGTTTTTTTTAAAAAAGTAAGACTCATCCATTTCATGTTTCTCTCCAATGACTTGAGAATAAACTAATATGTATGACCAAACTGGCCAATGAACAAATCAACAAGAAAATGAAGTTAGAAAAGCTTGAGAGATTGGCTTTGCCCTCAAACCCAGCAAGTTGTAACTTGCAAGGAAACACAAACGAGCGATCGCTTAACGTTTCCTTTGCTTGGAGTAACCAAATTCATACGAGGCCAAAAAAATAAAAATCCAACCTTTTCTTTTTCCCGACTTTCCCTCCATTTTTCCTTCATTTTCTCATCAGATAAACACAAAAGTTGGAATCTTTATAAGCTGATTGGGCTTTGACTTCTGTCCCAGACATCCCCATTATTCATCTTTTTCTCCTTCAAACTACCTTGAAAACTGTGAAGAAGAAATCAAAGTGTTGCTGATAATGTCAACCAGAGGTTCCTGGCTGAATCAGAATTTCAGACATGTTCTTCAGATTCTAATTCCTACCGCCAGAAACAGAAGATTTGAATCCAACTATGAAAGGTTTGAAAGAAACAGTTTGATAACGTCAGGATCAAGACTTGGAAGTGGGTATTGGATGCATCATGGTGTAAACTTTTCCAGCAGCGCCACCAACGGAAGCACAAGTTCTGATTCAAATGGGTAAAAAATATATTCACCAAAGTTTTGATTTTTCGCTTGTTTTGTCGTCTCCAGATCAATCTGTATCTGATCAGGATTGACTATTGAGTTTCTGTTCTGAATTTGAAGGGTCACGAGAGACGTCAGGGTTCAACCAGCAGTTACTTCTTCTGCAAGCTTCACTTTCTGTGGCTGGTATGAATTTGTGAAAGAGAAGATTATTTCATTCCATGAATTTGTTATGATTATGGATAATGGATATAAGAATACAATCATTTGGTTGTATTTAATTTATAAACTTTGCAGGATGAAATGGGCTTTTGGGGTTTGTGGTTCTGTGCTTTCCTTCTTGGTAGCTTTCAGTACTGATTGGCAAAAACTGAGAAGAATAGAAGGTATTAATATGCTTCTGCATTTCTTACATTTATTCCCTCAATGACTGTCTTTTGGATTATCTTATGTCAGCAAATAGCAGTCATTTTTCAAGTAACCAGACACTTTCCTTTGTGCATTATACAGATTTTAAAGAATGAGGATTATTGTGTGTGTAACTATATATGTACATGAATATGAATTCTATTTTTTAACAACATCACATGTGACTACCTCTCTTCTTACGACATTAAAGGGAGAGATGAACATGTGGGATGCCTGACATATGAGGTTCACTCATTTTATGGGTCTATCTTTTTTCTAACAACATCGTATTTGTTGCAACGAGAGAATCAAAATTTATATATATATATAGACACGCATAAGAGATTTACTTATTATTATTATTATTTTTCGGTATCTCAAACAAGAATTTTACTTTCCTCTTACAACCCTAATGAGTAATTAAACAAACATTATCCTTACAAAGAAGATAAAAAATTAGTTGGGACCAAATTTGTAGCTAAATAAAATATCATATAATAAATACATATATATACTAACAAATTTTATAAGATCGTCGGCCAAGACCCGAACGGCCATCATTACGTTCCGCCACTGCAAACAGCTTGTGTGCAACAGTTATCAAATAATTTCATCACACCTTCTACCATCCAAAGCTCTTACCAAATAATTTTAAAACATTAATACATATACACAAATAATTTACTACGCTTCCTTTATTTTCTTACTCGTTCCATCAAACACCTTATGTGCATCTTCCTATCTAGACACATGACAAGGACGATAATTCATAAATCATCAACCATACAACTTTCAAGTATCCAACTAATCTCACCGGAATTTATAATTTTAGTTTATTAACAAAACCTCAATCGTATTCCAATATATAAAATTTTCAAAATACAAACCATAACTTTCAGCAGTAACATATACATTACAAGACTTCCTGTTCCAATCCATAACATTTTAATTTATAATCACAATGATACATACTCATTCCATCAACAAAAAAATTAATCTATATCATCTGTCTACGTTAGCTCCCTTTCCTTCTATATGTCAATTAGACTTTAACACTGCCCTGTTTCACCATCATATAGTATAAATACATAAATATATGTGAACCCATTAAGACTATCCACAAATGATGGAAGGACGGGAGGAGGAAAGAGAGGTAAGCTCAAGTGCAGTCACCCACCTTAGAAACAGACAGTCACGTAGATGAAGGGAGATTAGAATATATAAAGGCAAATTTGAGATGGAACCTTGTGAGATCCGAACACAAGCCAACGATGGAAGAGAAAGGAATGACAACGCCAAGTAATGAAATATATACCACCAAGAAGTAAGGGAATTAGCTGCACATAGCCATTAGAGCATCCAAAAAATCTGCAGAACCAAACTAGCTATGGAAACAAACAAGCTTGTCAGAATCTGGAAATTTCTCTTCGGAATCTGCAAATTTCGTCGGGAAACTCGAAGAACTCACCAAAAACTTGGAGAATATTGCTAAAAAGCACAAAAATGAGGCGGAAAGCACAAGGGAAAGGACAAGTCTGCGTTCTGGAAGGATTACAAGTTCTTCAAGGTTTGCAGCGAAGTTCGCTTCTCTATGTTTCTCTAGTCTGGTGTTTGAGGACAGAGGGAATGACAGAGTGAAAGCTAAAGAGGACGAAGGTAGAGAGAGAAAGGGAAGGTCTGAGCATTCTCCAGTGTGCCAAGCTCTTAAAGGCGTCTATAACTTCGGTCCATCTAAAACTGGTCTCTTCGCCAGAATAAGAAAGGAAGGTGAAAGGTCGACGATTTTAAACTCCCTCTCCAGTGGCTTGGCGTCCCCTCTCAAACTCAAGCTTCTTTTCTATTGATCTCAGCTCGCAGCATTCCTCGTAGTGGCGGAAGGCATAGATGGCCAGCTCAGCCCCCACTAATCTTATAAAATTGGTTAGTGTATATATATATTTATTATATGATATTTTATTTGGCCATAAATTTGGAAAACTAATTTTTTATCTTCTCTCGTAAGAAAAATGTTTGTTTCATTACTCATTAGGTTGTAAGAGGAAAGTAAAATTCTTATTTGAGATACCGAAAAAGTTAGTATCATCTTATATATTGTTTTGATTTATAACTATAAGCCATTATTTATTTGTATTTTTAAGGTTATTTAATACTATTTAGTAAATACTCCCTCTGATTCTTATTTAAGGAACCAATTAAGAATTCTCATAAGTCAATAAAAACAGTTAAAATCGTTAAATTTGTCCTAAAATATAAGTAATGTTCATATAATGTAATATAAAATTTAATATAATTAATGAATATAAAATTTATTAAGAATTTTTTAAAAAAATTTTAATATAATGTAATATAAAATTTAATATAATTAATGAATATACATTTAGCCTCCCAAAATTTTGCACTAGCTTTACTAAAAATGTTATATAATCATAAAAGTTTTTAATTAGTTAATAAGTATACATTTAGCCTCCCAAATTTTTGTCCCAAGCTCCCCTACCTGTTAGCACCAAATAATTTAACTTCAATCTATACATTACCCCCTCTCTCTCTCTCTCTCTCTCTCTTCCTTCCAGACCCTGTATGTGCGCGTATTGGGTGTCGGGTGTGTGTTTATACTTTATATAATGGTTGTGTTTAGATGTAATTTTTACCCGGGTAGTCAGATGAAATTTTGCCCCCAGATTGTCGACATACTCCAGGATTCATTTGCCTATTCCATCTGGCACGTCTAGATGGGATTTGAAGCGATCCAAATTTGATTTTTTTTACTTTATATTTTTAAAAAAAAAAATTATTTTAATAGGTAGATAATCTAAAAAATAATTTTTTTTTATTTAAAAATGGCCAGGTTTAAAAAAATCAAATCTAAACCATCCAAATCTCATTTAGGCAGTTTATATGGGATAAATAAATGGTGTCTATCCAAAAGATCGGCATAAAAGCCGGTTATGTGTGTGTGTAAACGAACGGGGTGGAAGAAGTCATGGGAGGGGTTATGGAAATGTGCGTGGGCCCCAATTTATAATGTTGTTATGTGTGTGTATATAATTTTTAACTTCATTTATCTTTTATATTATATACCAAAAAAAAAAATCTTAATCATATAATTCTAGATCTTTTCTAAAGCCCATGTTATTTGATAAATCATATTTTAATAGCACTTAATTACTTTGAATAAAAATTGGAATATTACACAAAACACCCAACAAATTCTTTCTTGCCTCACAACCTCCATTACCATCATCGCCAGTGACCTTCACAACCTTGCCATCACCTTCCTTTATTTTTTCCGACCTTTATTTTTTCCGACGACAATTCAAACTAGGGGAACACTGCAAACACTTAGGTTGTGTTTGGTTTGAGGGTGGGGGAGGGGCAGGCGTAAAAATTGACTAAATTGTCCATGGAAATTTGCAATATTCCCATATTACCCATGAGAAGAAAAAAAAAAACGAATCTCGCACTGAGGAGGAAGGACCCGAACCGTGCACTACAATCTCATGTAGAGACAAAAAAAAAAAAAAAAAGCATATCGCGTGTTGAGGAAGCAGATCAATGCAGGCCTGTGAAAGTCGCGTCGGCACTGAGGAAGGACCTAGATCTCGTCGCCTTCGGTGAACTCTGCCAACCAAATTGTGCAGGCGGGGAGATAGAGGTGTCAGATCCAAGCGCAGCGGGCGACGGGACAGATCCAGGCGCAGCGGGTGACGGCGACGATGGAGGGTTGGTGGGGCGGAGCGGACGCGGTGGATGACGTCGACGGTGAAGCAGAGATGGAGGAGGAATACGGCCGCGACATTGAGGAAGATGAAATAGGGTTTTTTTTGTGTTGAGGGTAATTTGGGAATATTGCAAATTTCCATGGGCAGTTTGGTCAAAAAATTTGCTCCCCTGCCCTCCCCCACCCTCAAACAAAACACAACCTTAAACCTGGGAGATTCTCCCTAATTTCCTTGTTTGGGTAAAAAGGGGGGAAAGAGGTCATCTTTGAAGCATTAACTATTAGGCCCTATTTGGTAGGTAGTATTAATTGGAGAGTTGGGGTTTTTGAGATTGGGAAGGGAAAGCTAACTAAAAGTGTGTTTGTTTGTTTGGGGGGGGGGATTGTTTACTACTTGTGTACTTGGGATTGGAAAAAATCTACGCAGATGGGCTGGGCAACACCAGGGAATGGGGACCGCGTTTCGGTGCCTATCCTTTGGATAGGCACCAAGCGCCCAGAGCATCTGGACCGTCCAGATGCAATCTGAACGGTCCAGATTTTATTTTTTTAAACATCTACTTTTTGGATAAAAAAATAATTTTTTGAAAAAATATTAGTTGAGAAATTATCTTTATTTTAGATTCTCTACCCATTAAAATAATTTATTTTGAAAAAATAAAACTAAAAAAAAAATAAATGCGGATAGTTTAAATCCCATCCAGACGGACCAGGATGGGATAAGCTCCCTGCCTATCCTTTGGATAGGCAGGGAAACTAAATCCCAGGGAATGGGATGTTACAAATTTAATAATTTAGGGATCCAAAAAAAATAAGTAGGTTAATAAGTCTTTTTCATCCAATTATAATTAAGTAATTTATTTACGTTATTCAATCTTCCAAATTATATAAATAAGTCTTAGGTTAATAAGTCTTTTTGATATATTATAAGTCCTATATATATATAATAAAAAATTAAAAGTCCTCCATCAGCCTTTTTCTAATCATATATCCACAAAATTATAGCTGACTTTACTCAGGCCCAAGCCCAAAGGACCAAATCAACTAAACATCTCACAGACAAAATACTCGGTATATTTTATCCCAAAAAAAAAAAATACTCGGTATATACTGGAGTATCTTACTTTTCCCACCTTTTTTTTTTAAAAAAAAGGGGAAATCCACTTAGATGTGCCCATACTTTTCTTTAATTTTTATTTTGGTCCTTCAAATTTAATGTTGTAATTTTGCTCTATTAGTACCGTTGACTCATCTACAAGAGCTGACATTGCTAATAAAACAAAGTTGTAAGAATATAGCCCCCAAAAAAAAAAAAAAAATGTTGTAGGGGCTAATGGTAGCAACAAAGCAAAATTAATGATTTAATTATGAGAGAAAAATATTCAGGTACCAAACTAAAAATTGAATAAAAGTATAGGTACCTATAAATGGGTTTTTTTTTTTAAAGTAAAACTCATCCATTTCATGTTTCTCTCCGATGACTTGAGAATAAACTAATATGTATGACCAAACTGGCCAATGAACAAATCAACAAGAAAATGAAGTTAGAAAAGCTTGAGAGATTGGCTTTGCCCTCAAACCCAGCAAGTTGTAACTTGCAAGGAAACACAAAACGACCGATAGCTTAACGTTTCCTTTGCTTGGAGTAACCAAATTCATAGGAGGCCAGAAAAAGAAAAATCCCACCTTTTTTTCCTCCCCACTTTCCCTCTTCTTTTTTTCATTTTCTCATCAGATAAACACAAAAGTTGGAATCTTTATAAGCTGATTGGGTTTTGACTTCTGTCACAGACATCCCCATTATTCATCTTTTTCTCCTTCAAACTACCTTGAAAACTGTGAAGAAGAAATCAAAGTGTTGCTGATAATGTCAACCAGAGGTTCCTGGCTGAATCAGAATTTCAGACATGTTCTTCAGATTCTAATTCCTACCGCCAGAAACAGAAGATTTGGATCCAACTATGAAAGATTTGAAAGAAACAGTTTGATAACGTCAGGATCAAGACTTGGAAGTGGGTATTGGATGCATCATGGTGTAAACTTTTCCAGCAGCGCCACCAACGGAAGCACAAGTTCTGATTCAAATGGGTAAAAAATATATTCACCAAAGTTTTGATTTTTTGCTTGTTTTGTCATCTCCAGATCAATCTGCATCTGATCAGTATTGACTATTGAGTTTCTGTTCTGAATTTGAAGGGTTAAGAGAGATGTCAGGGTTCAACCAGCAGTTACTTCTTCTGCAAGCTTCACTTTCTGTGGCTGGTATGAATTTCTGAAAGAGAAGATTATTTCATTCCATGAATTTGTTATGATTATGGATATAAGAATACAATCATTTGGTTGTATTTAATTTATAAACTTTGCAGGATGAAATGGGTTTTTGGGGTTTGTGGTTCTGTGCTTTCCTTCTTGGTAGCTTTCAGTACTGATTGGCAAAAACTGAGAAGAATAGAAGGTATTAATATGCTTCTGCATTTCTTACATTTATTCCCTCAATGACTGTCTTTTGGATTATCTTATGTCAGCAAATAGCAGTCATTTTTCAAGTAACCAGACACTTTCCTTTGTGCATTATACAGATTTTAAAGAATGAGGATTATTGTGTGTGTAACTATATATGTACATGAATATGAATTCTATTTTTTAACAACATCACATGTGACCACCTCTCTTCTTACGACATTAAAGGGAGAGATGAACATGTGGGATGCCTGACATATGAGGTTCACTCATTTTATGGGTCTATATGGGGTTTTTTCTAACAACTTCTTACAACATCGTACTGTTGCAACAGAGAATCAAAATTTTTATATATATATATATAGACACGCACAAGAGATTTACTTATCATTATTATTGGAATGATTTGGAAAGTATAAATGATTAAGTTGGAGAGGATGTTGGGATGAAACAGGAGAGGCGGAGATGGTGGTGGAAGGGGCAGAGATGGTAGCAAATGTGGTGGAGAAGGTGGCAACAACGGCGGAGAAGGTAGCAGAAGATATTTCTGAGAATCTTCCTGATGGGAGTAACCTCAAAACTGCTGCTTTGGAGGTTGAAAACATATCAAAAGTAGCTGCTCATGATGCTCATCTCACCGAAGGCTTCCTTCACAAGGTACTTTTATATATAAATATTGAAATATTCATTATTACTTGATCATATGAATTCACCAAACCATGAGGATGTTTGGGTTTATTAGATTTTTTCATTTCAATTTTTTTTTTTTTTTTTTTTTTTTGTATTTTTTTAAACATATAACCAAAAGCATATTTTTAAATATTTTTTTTAATTTTAAAATGTTTCAAAATAAAAAAAATTGTTTCCAAACAGGAAACCAGACATGCCCTTAATTAATTATCTAGTTTTGACGATGAAATATTTAGTTAAATAATATAGATTTGAATTGTCGCCAATACAATTAGAATATTAGTTTGTCTATTTCAATTTAACACTTGCCGTCAAGCAATTTCATAAATTGCAAGTTTTAAAATATGGCCTATACTTTTTTAGGTATATGATGAAGAATATAATGAGATTATTTTAAGAATTAATTACGTACAATACAATATGATGACTATGGAATTTATCTATAAATTTAGGGGTGAATGGGTCATTTTTCCTAAAAGTTTTCACTTAAGGGCAATTTTGTGCCAAAAGTGTCATAAAGGGAGTAATTTTTCTCAGTAGGAATCCCAATTAATTTTGACGATTAGTTGATCAAATATATTGACATGACGGTCGCGTGTTATCCATATCATTTTTGTTAATTGCAAATTTGCCCCAAAATATTTAACTTTGCTTTTAAAAAAATGAAAATAAACGACACATGGACTTTCGAGGGGCAATTTAAAGCCTTAACAAAAATGACGAGATGAAATATGAGCCGCCAACTAAAGGTCAAAATTAATTGGGATAAAAGTTAAGGCAAAATTGCTCTCTTCTTTACACTTCTTGGACAAAATTGCCCCAAAACAAACTTCTAAAGTAAAATAGCCCCCAAATGAAAAATTCCATGACAAAATTGCCTCTTAACCCATAATTTAGCTTTCAATTATATCTCTTATTTTTTTATGCTGGATTTATCATTTTAGTGTCTTATTCTTTTCTTTTTTTTATATATATACATTTTTTAGCATCTTATTCATATTAATCAAGAGTTGAAATGTTTTGGATATAATTAGGTTGAAGACGTGAAGAATGATCTGGATGCTTTAGAGTCCTTCGTGGAACCCATTATTGACAAAATCTCAAACAAAGATTCCCACACAAAGTGATTTTATTTTTTTATTGTACATCATTCATTTTTTACAAGTGTTCATCGGTGTTTAAATGTTGTCTTATATATATGACTTCGAAAAAAATGTATATATACGTAAGTTATCTAAGATAATGTTGTTGTAATAAACAACAAAGTGTAATTAGCCACGGATCATTATGTTTTGGGAAAAAGTTGTTGGTTGATCTATTTATCTTGTTAATACTAAACATTCCGTATTGTTTTGTGATTTATGTATTTTTCTTTGTCTTTATAAATTTGCGGAATCAAAGTTTACATCGTATCATTGAGATAGATATTAAATTTTATATTAAAAATATTTATTTATCCAAAGTAGTACTCTATTTCTTTGAGTTCATTAAAAAAATTCTAAACTTCAAAGATTACGGGTGTTTTTCTCAGGTAATCTGGTTACTTAGCTCAAAAAAACAACTATGTAATATTCATTATATCATTTGAAAATAATAATAAATCTATTATCTAGGAGAATAAAAACATATGCTCAAACAACAAAATCACTTTTGAGGAAAAAAAAATTGGGGTCATTCCATGTTGTGAATCAAGCTTATTAAAATCGAGATTTTACGTAAAATCGAAAAAATGATTAAAAAATCATAAAACGTAAAATCATAATGTAAAAAAATCGTAAAAATATAAAAGCGTTTGGAAAATTTGTAAAATCGTTTTAATTAAAAAAAATCATAAAAACATAACTATTCCAATTTCTTCTTCATGATAAATCGAGATTTTAACTACCATGTTGTGAATATATGCATATATGTGTGGATGTGTCAAAGAAATCATGTCAACTCATTCTTAAACATATATATTTATATAGTTTTAAACTCATGAGAAGAAGGTTAAACTCACGAATCCACACTCCAATTGTACCAAATATGCAACATAGTGTTTTTTTTTTTAACCCATAAAACATGCAAGAGAAAATTAAAGAACAATAGAACATATAGAAACCAGGGAGAATGATGTACAAATCCAATTGAAATATCAAAATCTAAATTCAAGTCTACACTTTTAATAAATTATTGACGAGGCCAAAAGGCCTAATTAGAAATTTTTGAATATTTTTGAAAGACTAGAACATCCTTCTATAAATATAAAAATATGAAGGTAGATGTAGCCCTTTTTTATTATGTCAACGGGATTTAATTAATATTTTGTCTATATTTTCTGTTAGCTTTTTTGTTTTATGATTTGTTTTTTTATATAACAAACAAATATTTATCTATATATACAATATATTTTTAAAAAAAACTGTGCTTTGTTGAAATAAAATTATTCGAATTTTTATATATTCTATACAATCGGAACAAATATTTTTGTACAGCAAAGATATTATATAAGTATAAGAATATATCTATATGTACAATATAAATTTTTTTTTAAAAAAAAAAAACCGTGCTAGGTATAGATATAAAATTATTCAAATTTGTATATATCTTATATAATCGCAAATACTAATATTTTTGTCCAACAAGGATATTATATAAATATAAGAATATCATAGGTGGACTCATTCTTCTATTTCATCAACAACCTTTGCATGGGGTGGTCAGGGAATTTCATTTGTTCTATTCTCTAATGTTGATATTATATACAAGATAAAGAAATCAGTCATCCGTTTTTCTAAAAATAAATTAATAAACATTGATGTACCTATTTCATTTTTGAATCACATATTAAATCATGGAGTAAATTTCATTGGTTTTTAATTAATACACTAATAATCCTAACTTAAAATGGAGAGAACAAAGAGAGAATTGAATTAGCAAACAAAAGTTATTTGAAAAAAAAAAAAAAGACTTTGAGGGGTAATATGATAATTTAACAATATTAAAAAATCTCTAATTAGGTCTCTCGACCTCATCAAGAATTTATTAAAAATAGAGGCGTAAACTAGGATTTTAATATTTCAATTAAATTTGTACATGATTCTCTCTAAAAAGTACATATGTCATACTCGTTATCATCATGGATTCTTTTCCTTATAAACTAAATTGTTTACTTTATTGTTATTATTTTTTTCTTGCCAACTAAATTGTTTACTGGTATGATCTTTAGGCATTATGGGGTCAATATATGATGAATATTGACCTTTTATTATTATTATTATTATTATTATTGAATTTCATGAATGTCTTATTTTAGTATACGGATATTAAAAATATTTGGAGATATCTTGTAAATCAATATTTAGCATATATAGATGATACGCGGTGAATCATGATCAATATGAATGTCTTATATATAGAAATTTTGTTTTTGTCATAACTCACGCACATTATATCAATTATACAATAATAACTAAAACAATTCAATAACCTTATATGTTAATTGTTCAATCATAATTTTATAATTGCGTGATATTTTAAATTCAGTATTAGGGATGGGTAATATTCAGAACAATGAATCGCTTGATAACCTAAGCTAATTGCCGTTTAACCTTTTTTTTTTTTTTTTTTGTCTCATCCGCTATTTAGAAGGCTCTCAAAACCTTACTACAAGCCTGGTCAGTTAACCTCTAAATTTAAAGTCAATGTTAACTGAAGTTTAAAAAATTGATCATCTTGTGTTACAAATTGGATCAATACCAGACAGAGAATAAAATTTTAACAATTTCTAAATCTAAGTTCTTGGAATTTTAGATCAGGGAAGACGAATATTTTTTTTCCTTTACAGTATTAATGATTAATCAATCATTTAATTGGGCGTTATAAGATCAAAATTAGAAGAGATTTTTGAAAGTAGAATAAGATAGTAGAATATCATCTGCCATGGTCACACTGTATACAGAACTCCAAATGATAAACAAGAGTAAGAAAAATAAACACTAAATTAAAAATTAATAGAAGAAAACAGTGAATAATCTAAAGCACCGAAAGTAGTGAGTAACGTCGGAGATCCACAATGCGGCGCTTTACATGACCGAAACGGCGGCGGCTATGGCGAAGGCAACAGATCCGGCGAAGGCAAAGCGATTCGTACCGGCACCGTTCACAGCAGGCGCTGGAGCCACAGAAGGAGGCATAGCGATCGAACTAGGAGAGTCGGCGGCAGGAGATGAAGATTGAGATGGAGATGGAGAAGATGCAGTAGGTGAAGGAGGAGAGCTACCACTCGTCGGAGATGGAGAAGCGGCCGGAGGAGTCGCGGTGGAAGACGGCGGAGAGGCAGGCGACGGAGATTTCTTCGGTGAAGGAGTCGCTGCTGATTTTGGAGACGGAGCCGGAGACTGAGCCACGGCAGAGAAGACGCACAGCGACGCCAGAAGCATCATCAGAATCACAGTTTTCGCGTGAGCCATTCTCAGAGGGAGAGAACGAAGAGGAGAAATCGAAGAATCACAGAAAATAGCACTGATACTGAGATAGTGAGAATGAAGAAAACAGGGAAGAGAGAGGGAGTATTTATAGAGGGGGAGAATAAATGGAAATCGTATGTGATGACAAGAATGACCGTTGGATCCCGTGATTTGTGATCGGCACGAAGTAAGCGGAAGATCAGACGGTTCGATTTTCAAAGCGGGTGCGTGGGGCAATGATGAGAGAGAGACGCCAGTTGGGTGAATCGTGAGCGTCCACGTGAGTATGGAGGAGGGAGGACCGTCGGATGGAATAAGGGAAGTGGGGACCAGGGGCAACGGTCAAGAAATTGGGAAGTGTGGGATCCACGAAGGTGGGATTGTCTCCTCTTTTTTGTGTTTGGACTTTGGAAACGACTAACGAGTCTTCATTGAGACTTGAGAGGAATGATCACGTGAATTACGGCCCCATGAATAAATTAAGAAATTACTCCCTCTAATCTCATTTATATATAAAAATCAATTTAAACTAATTAACACGTATCAATAAAAATAATTAAAAGCACCTTAAAGGATTGTAGAATGTGTCCTACTCACTCTACTCTTTATTTTGTGGCATCGTCTAGAAGTATTCATTGGCGTATAATATACTACTCTTGTCCTTATTATAAGTTAATAGGGGAAGAAATTTTTTGTCATAAATATAAGTTCACTTAAAGGATTGTAAATGTAAATTTTTTTTTTTCAATTTTATCTTTATTTAATTCTTGCTAGAAAAATAGGTAGAGGAGAAAGTATGAGAATTATTGTTAAATGCCGAGAGAGAATTTTAATAACTAAACTTGAAAAATTTTATCCTTTTAAGATATATTAATGACCTAATTTTTATTTTATTAGATGTGAGAATTAATCAAAATGATATATTTATAATAACAACAATAGTTGTAAGTAACTTGGGACAGCCGTTAATTCTTTTCCTTTTTTTTAATCAATTTTATCACTAACTATCGGGAAAGATTGTTGTCAAACTCGCATGAGTTGATTTCTCCAGTTTACCATTTTTACACTTCTAGCTTATAAAAACGAGTCGGTCAAGATTACTAAACTTGCGCTTAGTTGTAAACTCGATTAAACTCACGAGTTTATACTGGCGAGTTTACGTTTTTACGTTTCTATCTTACAAAACCGTGTTAACTTACTCTTAAACTCTTGTTAACTTTCTTTGATTTGATCATGCTCGGTGGTTTTATATAGAAATTTCTTTATTAAATATGATAAATGTTGAATGTTGATAGATTTAATTTCAATTATTTGGATTTAATTAAATTTATTTAAATCAATTTGTTGTCATTTTTATATTTTAATTATTTAATTATACACTAGTAATACCTATTTAATAATAAAAGTAAACTCTTTACGAGTTTACGATATGAGTTCACGCGATTTACGCTACTATCACGAATTTACTTAAACTCTTGAATTTGACAATCGAGAGTCTGGATAAAAAGTCATGTAAGAAAAAGTAGGAGCCAAGATCACATCTTATAATTAAATGTGGGATTTATTACTTTACTTTTTTTTTTCTTTGCATCCTTGTATGTATCTCTCTTCAAATGCATCATAATATACTTTCATTTTGCAAATGCAGAGGATTTGGGTGCAATTGAACACACGTTTTTTCAGTAAGAAAAAATTGGAGAAAAGTCCTTATTGGAAATTTTTTTGAATGCTGAGAACCTGAAAATTTTTAATGGGGGGACCCAATTTCCTTGTAAGTAATTGCATTATTGTCAATGAAATAAAACATTATTCATATCTATCATCAGCAATTCATGTAACTTGAATCTTCCATTCTGGGGATGGAATTGATGATTCAAGTTCTGTAATACGGGAGGGATTGTGGGCAAAGTATGAAAATAAATCGGTTAAACTCACGAGTTTTTACGTTTATCTTAGTGGTAAAGTTTATCGTTTTTACGTTTTTAA
The DNA here is from genome assembly GCA_019022655.1 of Acacia acuminata. Taxonomy (NCBI): domain Eukaryota; kingdom Viridiplantae; phylum Streptophyta; class Magnoliopsida; order Fabales; family Fabaceae; genus Acacia; species Acacia acuminata. Next base: position 2,178,658 of record JAFJYI010000013.1, read on the forward strand.
TTTATAAAACAATGTTAACTTACTCTTAAACTCATGTTAACTTTTTGATTTGATCATGCTTAGCAACTTTATATAAAAATTTTATAGAAATTTCTTTATTAAATATGATAAATGATGAATGTTTATGGATTTAATTTCAATTATTTGGATTTAAAATATATTTAAATCAAATTATTGTCATTTTTATATTTTAATTATTTAATTATACACTAGTAATACATATTTAATAATAAAAGTAAACTCTTACGAGTTTACGATTGAGTCACGATACAAGTTTACATCACTATCACTAGTTTGTTTAAACTCGTGAGTTTAACAACCTTAGATATGAGAAATGAGTCTCTCCACTAACTCCTATTTTCGTTTCTTTTTCACTCAATGTCTCAATTATTGGATCATGTTTTAGTAGGTGAAATTTATTACCGTGTAATATTATTATAATTGTAGATTTTTATTATATTTAATATTATAATATTATTTAATACATAACGTTAAATCGTACTCATTTAAATATGGTCCAATGGTTAAGATATTAAGTAGAGAGAATGGTTAGTGAAGACACCCTTATCTCATTAGAAACTCAATTTAAACTGAGTTAAAAGTTTAAGAATTGAGTCATATTAAGTGTCAGTTGATGGATTGAGTTGTACTGGTAACTGAATTAAAATTTGAAGAACCTTAAAATTAATTTTCACTAGTGAAAAAAAAAAAGGAAAGAAAGTTAGAATGCCCCTATTCACGGGTCTTGAGACAAATTGACAACTGGTTTGCAATGAAGAAGACGAAAATGTGAAGCAGAGAAGTGTCCAATGCTCAAAAAGAAAATTGCTTTTTATTAATTAAGAAATAGCTAATTGTTTGAAGCTTTGAATGTTTTTATGAACGAGACTGTTGTGCGTGGTCATGGGTCTTTTACTTTAGACATGTGAAGGTGGGCAAGGTCTTGTTTGGACGTGACCAACAAGCACTATGAATTCCACATAATATTTAATATTTCATGGTACATGAAAAGTAAAGGCAAAACACAAAAGCGATACTAAATTCACACCCTCCATACGTTCGAAAGCATTCATATAATTTTTCCAAGAAGAAGAAGAAGAAAAAGCATTAATTTAAAGTACCAAACCAAACGGTCTAAAGTAAATTTTGTCCCGTCCTTCTCGTCACAAAGCTAAAGCTAAAGCTAAAATTTTCCTATCATGACTCCATGACTCACTCTTTCCTTTTTATTCTTTTCTCTCTAGAAGAATCGGAAGAATTTTGCTTCCAGGTTAAGCATTTAAAATAAAGAGCTACACGAAATCTTCTCGGATATGAAAATATCAATTTAGATATGACGACTAATTCTAGTGAGATTTCCGGCTTAATATTATAATATGTCAGTACCTCAGTTTTGATATTGTCCGTTTTAAAGCCTATCACCTTTCAGGGTTTTAAAATGCAATGAAAGGAAGAGGTATATAGACTTATATAAGGAGGTGTCTTTCATTTCCTTCCCTAACTGATGTAGGATTTCACAATTCACCCACCTTTATGCCCATCGTCCTTGCTGACACATCGACTTGAGTTTGGTTGATGTTAATTGTAACATCTCAATGCCTCACTTTTGATATCATCAGCTTTGAGACACTGTCACCCCTCACTGTTTTAAACGCAAGTCCACATCGACTAGGGAAGGGAACAAAATACACTTTATAAGGATTGGATACCTCTCCTTCTCGACGTGTTCTAAAACCGTGAGGGGTGTTGGGCCTTAAAGCTGACAATAACGAGAGTGAGGCATAGACAAAGCTGTGAAACACCCCGAAAGCCCCGATTAAACGCTGAAATAAGCCCCGAAGAGGGAAAAAAAAATCCTAATCTTGACAGTTTTAGATAGTTTCAATGGTTGATGGACTTACGTAAAAAAAAAAAAAAAAAAAAAAAAAAAAAAAAGACACTTGTATGCATTAGGGATACATGATCTAATAAACAATATACTATTAAATATACATTTGTATACGTTCTAATTTATCCATTAGAATATATTTAAATAAGTATGTTAGAGTTTTTTTAATTTTTATTAATAATTTAATTTTTTTATCAAATTTAAATTTTAATCTTCAATTAACAACTAACATATGTGTGTGTGTAGTGTTTAATAAGATTCATGCTATTTTCTTTTTATTTTTTATCTCAACCGACTTTACAAATACTATTTAAAACAAGAGCTCATCTGGAAGGAGAAAAAAAGCTACTTATGTCATCATTATCCCACCACAAATCGTATATATAATTTGAATTTCATTATATCTTCTGTTTGCAAAAGCCTATCTAAAAAAAAGTTACTTCCACCACCGCTATGCTAAACGACATAAATTATTAGTGACAACAAGTAAAAATTCAACTTATTGATTGACAAGCTGACTTCTCTTAAAAATATTGATTATGAATAACATTGAATTTTAAAAAGCATCTTAACAGTTAAGGTGAATGAATCTCTTTTACCCCAAATCGGTAGCTGAGTTCTAGAGTATAGATATTGGTTGATGATTTATATGTTGTTTTGGATAATGATATTTTGTTCTCATTTTTCACCCTGGTGAAGTAACTCATACACTCTTAAAGAGTCAAATTCACAACCTCTTAAATCAAAACTTAAAACGTGAAATTTAAAACTTATCATAACAATTTTAGGTCTTCTAAAATCCTCGTGAAAAATAAGTAGGGTATATGAGTTTTCATGTAAATCTGAGATGTTGACAAAACTTTCATTTTTTTTGTTTTTTTTTATCTCAAGTTAGTCCAAATGACTTATGTGACCGTTCGGACAATACTTTCTCAAATTCACAAGGTCTTAAATCAAAACATAAAAGAGTGCTTAGTAGCAATAAAACCATAATGTTGATACAAGTGGTAAGCGGCTTGTGTCTCGACAGCGAAGTCTCAGATTCGAGCGCTGTGAATGAAAAAAATCTTATTTGGGAGACTCACCCACCTTGGTAGGTGCGTGACCGGGTCGGATCCGGATTAGTCGGGCGAAGTCGGTGAACTGGATGGGCAAAAAAAAAAAAAAAAAAAACCATAATGTTGTAACATGGCATGTGGAAAACATTTCCCGAAATGCTGCATCAAAAATCCTTCAAGGACGCGTTTAATGATTTGACAGATATTTTCTTAATTAAAACAGAAATTGTTCCATGGAAGAACAATTTTAAATTTGTCCCCTTATGATCTACAACTATCTGCTGCTCTCAAGTCGATGCTAGAGGAAATGAAGAAGCGTGTAGATTGAAATCGTATTTGTTCAATGTCTTGATCAATTTGCAAAATTTCAATGGCTATTATTATAACAGTCAAATATAAAATTTATAATAAACTAGAAAAATCCCTGTCTAAAATATGGTAGAGTGAAATGAAAACACAATTATAATTATGATTTATGATATAATTTAAGTATTGATACAAAAAAACAACTTAAAATTTGAGTGTTGAATTATAATTAAAACATCACAATTTTATGTACATCTAACATCCTGAAAATTCTAACTTAGAATAATAATAAGCCTGAAAGATGAAATACATCATATTGGAGGCCCTCCGACGACAATCATTGATTTCTTTTGGGTTAATTAGTAAATTTGTTCTGATGAGGAGTAATCTAAAAAAAATTTCTTGTTTAAAATGTTACCTAAAAGTTTCAACGTTCATTTAGTTAAAAAATTAATAGTCAATGTTTGATGTCTTTTAATAAAAAAGCAACATTTTATGTTTTCAAACTTTCAAACAATATTGAGATCGAAAAAAGCTTCAAAGATAACATTGTTCTTAAACCTATATTTCTTTTTCTTTTTCTTTTTCTGGAGCATAATTTTGAGACAGTTGACACTTTTTTTTTTTTTTTTTTTCTTTCTGGGTTTTTGGTATTATTTAGAAGTGCTATCAGCTCAATGTCATCTAATACACCAATTTCGACCTGATACGTAAGGATAAATAACACGAAAATGTCAAATGGGGTAAAACATATTATATAAAGAATTAAAAAGAGAAATATGACTAAATAATATAAAATCCAATATAAAGAATTATTCACGCTAATACTCCTAATAATTTAGAATACATAATGAAATAATTAAATGAATATATCCTCTCTCGTCAGAACTTTCGGTATTGTAGGATTGGAAAAAAAAAAAAAAAACTCTGGTTCGACTCCAAAATCTCTCTACACCAGCAAAGCGGCTGCGAGAATCATAACGGCGGCCGATCCAGCGGCGCTGAATCTATTCAAAACGGCACCACTTGCAGCCGGAGCAGGTGCTTGCGATCCCGATGGTGTGGAGGCAATAGACGTAGTAGGAGAGTTGGCCGGAGTAGATTCAGGTGACTGAGATGGAGAAGACATGGGAGGAGATGGAGGAGAGTTGACGGTGGCCGGAGAAGGAGCAGTAGCAGATCTGCTCTCAACAGGAGGAGAAGCCGTCGGTGAGTTTGCAGAAGGCGTTGCTACCGTGGGAGCCGGAGCCATCGCCTTCCGTGGTGGAGCAGCCATCGGCGACTTCGCCGGTGAAGAAGCCGGAGATTGTTGAGCCATTGTCGAGCTCACCAACAAAGCAGCAACTAGCATCAACACAATTCTGGAGCTCGCCATTGTAGAGAAAGAGAGAGAGAAAAAATGTGTAAGAACAGAGATTGTATAGAAAGGGAGGGAGAGAGTAAATGTGCCTGAGAGTTCAGAATGTTCAAGCTCTGGTAATGATGCTAGGTTATGAAATCTGAGTTGTGAATGAAAGAGGGGATTGAGGGGAATTTATAGAAGGGGAAACGCGAGAAGATACCATTTAAGCCGTTGAAGAAGACAAAGAGTATCACGTATGATCTCGAGGTTAATCGAACGGTCTATATTGACTGTTCAAAGTGTGAAAGTGGGAAACGCGGAGAGGAAAGGGCAGCCGGCCAGCCGTGTGAATGAACGGGTCCAAGCGGAGATTTGGTAGGAAGCTTCGGTTTTCGGCTGAGGGTAATTTAGTTATTTAAGGTAATTAATTTTCGTCTCACACACCAATAAAACCAATTAAAATTAGTAAAGTTACTTTATAACTTAAATAATTTCTAATATTACCTTTATTAATTGCATTAAATTTTAGTATTATATTAAGTATTACTCTCACATATTAGTATTATTAATTATGGGTATAAATGAAAATAATAATAATAATTAATGTACTTTGAAAACCAACAAATGCCTTATAAAAAAAACCGAATATAATTGTTAGTTGATGTCTTATAATAAGGAAAAGAAAAAAAAGTTTGTAATGACTTCAAAAGAATTAGTAATTTGTTTCAAAAGATATTTTGAAATTCACATATATTATGGTGGTTGTTATATGTATTTCTTATAAATATTAATTATAAATAATATTGAATTTTAAAATCATCTTACCAGTTGAAGTGCCAGGATTCTTGAAATAACGTATATGAAACTCTTTTACCCCAAATCAGTAGTTGAGTTTTACACAATAAGATATTTGTTAGGTATTTTCTATTTTATTTTAGATAATTGTATTTTCTTGACAACGCGTTTTACACAAAATAATGATAATATTTAAAAGTTAATATACATACAGCACTCGAAACTAAAATTTTATAACTTATGATGCACCTTATAATAAGTTAAAACAAAAACCTAAAGCTTTGATATTTAAATTAAGAGACAGCCTTTATTATTATTATTTTTTTTTTCTCGAATACAGCCTTTATTATTGAACTCTACACGCTTCTCCATTTCAGACGTGGGTGTCACACGCAATTACGTATTCTCTCATGTTATAAATATAATATATATTTAATTTTTTTAAAAAGATTAAAAAAACTAACTAAATTACTTTATAATATTTATATTTTTATTGTTTTCTCTAAACTAATTAGTTGGACTAAAAAATGATATATAATTTAAAAATATATAATATATAATATAATTAAGTAGCCTATTTATTTTTTTTTTAATTTCTCAAAAAACAAAATGTCAATGCTATCTTAAATTTAAAACCTATGAGTACTATAAAAAGACAAATTTAAAATCGTTCTTACATGTAATGATTTCTCCGCCATGTGGGCTTGTAGTATACTAGTATATTTTTATGTTTGCAGCATATGAGTAGGCCCAGCTGGAACTTTTTCATGGTAGTCTTATTTTCGGTCTTAAATAGAGGATATATTTTATAATATAATTTATATTATAAACTATGTCCCTATATTTAGTATAGAGTAGTATTTGTTTATAATCTAGTCTTTTTTTTTTTTTTTTGGGGTATATAAATTGGGCAATAGCCCAAAATCATTCTTGTATAACAATGTCCGTGAATATGATATATACCCACATCATTCATGTGTTAGAAACTACTTACAAACATAGGAGGATCATCAAACACTATTGATTCCTCCTGCACAAAATTGGCAAGTACATCAGCACAAAAATTGCCCTCGCAGGTATATTCAAACCTAACATTTGCAAACTTTTTCAGAAAACTGGAACTGATCATCTTCCTCTCCCTGCAAATTTTCCGGCAAAGAAACCACAGCTGTAGAATCACATTCAACAATTATATTATCTAGTTTATAACGTAATGTCAATTCTAAATCGGTTAAAACAGCCCATAATTCTGTTTTAATGGCTGCACAACAACCTAACTTTTTTACAAAACAACAAATCCACTTACCATTGCTTCCTCTAATTAGACCTACACACCCTGCCAATCTCTCATTAACTTTAGATAACCATCCACAGCCATCTTCACCCCCATCCACAGTCATCTTCACCCATCTCTCACTTGGAGCAACCCATCTAATATTTGTCTCTCGCCTTGTACCTCTGACCCTTCCAAACTCCATTCTTGCCCTTTTACTTTCCTCCTCATGCCATACCACAATTTTGTCTAGATATTCAGGCATAACAAATCCATCCTCAAACATATTTCTATTTCTACAATTCTACAACAACCAACATGCTCTTCCAAAATCCAAATTCTAGTCCTCAATCACTTTACCCAAATTCTAGCCAATCCAGTTTATCCCATCTAAACACATAAAATCAGACTTACAACTTTCCCTTTTTAACACATACCACCAATGCTATTCCAAAATCAACTTTCTCTTTATATGTGTCTGTATGCTTGGAAAAAAAAAATCAAAAATTACTATTCAAAATTCAATAAACAACTTCATATTTAAAATATATAAATCATATAACTATATAAAGCATATGTCTGAAAATATCAAAATAATAAAGTTTAACAATTCCTAAATTATATCAATTTAATCAAATCAAATTCATCATTTTGCATGTCCTCTTCTCTTACAATAAGTTCATTTACAAAATTTAGAATGTCCATATCATGACCATCCATATGTCCCTAACTTCAACTTCAACCAAGCTTTCCTCATCAGAATATGTTCAATTGTTCATAATAATATCATATAACAGGTGAGATTACTATCACTTAATCTTTCATGGTAAATCCAAAACCCATTATGTACAATGATATAGGATTAATCAAAATCATGTTTCTCTGGCAAAAATAAAAATCATTTTTTTGCTCAGTTGTAAGAAATGCAAAAGGAGCACAAAACTATGAGGTCAAGTCGGTGTGCTTGTCTCCACTCTCCAGTAATCCTGACTCCAAGCATGATGGAAATAGGGTTTTCAAGTTTTCATCCTTTTCCTAGAGGGAAAAAATTTCATCCCTTTTTTTTGAAGTAAAAATGGTAGAAACTATAAAAACTTATGTTTCTACCGTTTTTATGTATTTGAGCAGCGTTTCTACAAGTTTTTGTTTAGAACAGTTTTTACTTACGTTTCAGCGTATATGACCCACGTAAAAACGTGTGCTCTTATGTTTTTACACAAGTTTTTGACCACAATGTATACCACAGTTTTCTAACTACACTACAATCTCTCATAACATGCGTCAAAATCTCAAATTGATCAGCACACCTACAACAATTAGGACTCCCCCACAAAACCCATTATACGACTTTTCCTTACCCAAATAAGCAATCACTCATGCATAGCTATCCACCAAAAAATCTGGACTCTTATCAGCCCCTTCCATCTCCACACTCTATTCCATACAGCCTCCCCAAGCCTTGTTCACCTCTCATGATATAATACGTAATAGCAACTATGCATTTATTTTGCAATTTCTTCACCCCCATCTAATGGAGTTGTCTCCATTTGAAGCATTGGGTGGAGGAACAACCATAATAAGCCTTCGCCCTTCCTCATTAACCATCCCATTAATTCTCTTCACATCCCACTCACCTTCTACATTATTTGTCAATTCTCTCATCCTTTTTTTTCCTCCTTTCCTTCAGAAATCTGTCTAGTGCATTTTTCAATCAGTTTCTTGCCATCATCGAGCCATTTATCATATCAAAAACTAACCTTCTCTCCATTCCCCACCTCCCAACACAGATAACTCACCTTATAGGGCCCCTATATTCTTCCCCATCTCCATGTATTCTAAAACCGTAAAAGTGTGACACGCCCCAAAACGGACAATATTAAAAATGAGCCATTGTAATCATTACAATTGTAAGTAGCAACAACAAGAGTAACAATTCAACATATTGAATAAACTGACTTCTCTTAAAAATATCTTAACAGTTAACGTGTATGAATCTCTTTTACCTCTTAAATCAAAACTTAATAGAGTGCTTAGTGTTAGGGTGTTAGGGAATGAGCGGTCTTTTTTATTGATATGTGGCAAACAGTAAAATGAGACCCTCCGACGACAATCATTGATTTCTTTTCTTTTCTTTTTTAAAAAACAACATTGATTTCTTTTCTGTAGCATGATTTTGACACAATTGACACTTTTTTCTGTTTTTGGTATTGATTATTACTATTATTTAAAAGTGGTAACAGCTCAATATCACTCTAATACACCAATTCCAACGTGATACGTTAGGATAAATAACACGAAAATGTCAAATGCGGGAAAATCGATTATATAAAGAATTCAAAAGAGAAATATGATCAAATAATAAAATAATCCAATATAAAGAATTATTCAATTTAGAATACAGAATGAAATAATTAAATGAATATATCGTCTCGTCAGTATTGTAAGATTGAAAAAAAAAAAAAAAAAAAAAACTCAGGTTCGACAAAGACTCCAAAATCTCACTACACCAGCAAAGCGGCTGCGAGAATCACAACGGCGGCCGATCCGGCGGCGCTGAATCTCTTAAAAACGGCACCACTTGTAGCAGGAGCAGGTGCTTGCGATCCCGATGGTGTGGAGGCAATAGACGTAGTAGGAGAGTTGGCCGGAGTAGATTCAGGTGACTGAGATGGAGAAGACATGGGAGGAGAAGGATGAGAGTTGACGGTGGCCGGAGAAGGAGAAGGAGCAGTAGCAGATCTGCTCTCAACAGGAGGAGAAGCCGTCGGTGAGTTTGCAGAAGGCGTTGCTGCCGTGGGAGCCGGAGCCATCGCCTTCCGTGGTGGAGTAGCCGTCGGCGAATTCGCCGGAGAAGAAACCGGAGATTGTTGAGCCATTGTGGAGCTCACCAACAAAGCAGCAACTAGCATCAACACAATTCTGGAGCTCGCCATTGTAGAGGAAGAGAAAGAGGAAAATCTTCTACGAACAGAGATTGTATAGAAAGAGGGGGAGAGAGTAACTGTAAATGTGGCTGAGAGTTTAGAACGTTCAAGCTCTGGTGATGGTGCTAGGTTATGAAATCTGAGTTGTGAAAGAAAGAGGGGATTGAGGGGTATTTATAGAAGGAGAAAAGCGAGAAGTACGATTTAAGCCGTTGATGAAGACTAAGAGTATCACGATGATCTCGAGGTTAATCGAACGGTCTGTATTAACTGTACAAAGTGTGAAAGTAGCAAATGCGGAGAGGAAAGGGCAACCGGCCAGCCGTGTGAATGAACGGGTCCAAGCGGTGAGTTGGTAAGCCGTAAGAAACTTCGGCTATCGGCTGAGGTTGATTTAGTTATTCAATATAATTAATTCTCGTCTCATAAATCAATATAAATAAAAATAGTTAAAATCAATAAAATTACTTTTTCTTAAATGAGGATAAAATTGAAAATTTATCTTATAATTATTGAGTTAACTACTTTTTCTTAGTATGTGAGATTTGATCAAAATAGACTTATAAATAAGACCATAATTATATTTCTTAAAAATATTCATTATAAATAACATTGAATTTTAAAATCATCTTACCAGTTGGAGCCCTAGGATTCTTGAAATGACATAGATGAAACACTTTGACCCCAAATCAGTAGTTGAGTTTTACACAATAAGATATTTGTTAGAGAATTTATATTTTATTTTGGATAATTGTATTTTCTTTACAACGAGTTTCACACAAAATAATGATAATATTTAAAAGTTAATATACATACAGCACCCGAAACTAACATTTTATAATTTATGATGCAAGATGGACCTTATAATAAGTTAAAACAAAAACCTAAAGTTTTGATATTTAAATTAAGAGACCGCCTTTATTATTGAACTCTACACGCTTCTCCATTTCAGACGCGGGAGTCACACACAATTACATTATCTTTTAGGTTTTAAATATAAGATAGAGTTAAGTTTTTTTTTTAAGAGACCGCCTTTATTATTGATCAGAAAAAAATTAATTAAGGTTTTAAATTTAGAATATTTTTATTTTTATTGTCTTTTCAAAACTAATTAATTTAATTAATAAACTGATATATAATATAAGAATATATAATATATGATATAATTAAATAACTTATTTAACTTATATTTAGAACAAGAATGGGAGGGAGTACCTATAAAGGACAAATTTAAAATCTTTCTTACATGTAATGATTTCTCCGCCATGTAGGTTTGTAGTATACTACTTCCTCCCGTCCTAATTATAGGACAATAATCAACAATTATTGGGAGCAAGTGGTAAAGGACTTACTTTCCCATCACCATGTCGTCGGTTCGAGGCGTAGAAATGATGAAAATGGTGTTGGAAGCTCTTCCCCATGATGTGGGCTCGTAGGCTTGAGCTAATTATAGGAATCGGATTAGTTGGAACCAAAGGTTAGGTGAATCGAGTGGGATACAAAAAATGAAAAAATTATAGGACAATATTTGGAAGTTGGTTTTGGTCCTAATTATAGGAAAACATTCTAATTTTTGTTAATTTCTAATTTCTTCCTAAAATACCCATTTAATTTCTTCCTAAGATATGAATGAGGGATTATGTGAAATCAAGAAAATTTATATAAAGACATTTTAGGAAAATGAGTAAAATTAACTATTTTAATTCCTATCCTTAATTCCTCCAAAACCAGTTAAATATGTCTTATAATAAAGATTAAATGTAGTATATTTTTATGTTTGCAGCACATTAGCACATTAGGTAAAAAGCCCAGCCAGAACTTGTTGATAATAGTATTTGGTTTCACTCTCTAGTCTTTAAGGCTTTACCTCAATGGCAAAATCAATTTGCAAAATTTCAATGGCTACTATTGTCACAGTCAAATATAAAATTTATTATAAACTGGAAAAATAAAATAAAAATCCCTGTCTAAAATGGTAGAATGAAATAAAAACACGCAGATACTTTAAATCTAAGTATTGAATTATAATTATGATTCATGATGTTACAATTTAAGTATTTTAAAAAAAGTACTTCAAATTTGAGGATTGAATTATGATTAAAACATTAAAAAAAAAATTTACCTTGTTTATGTGTATCCTAAATTCTAACTCAGATTAATAATAAAAGCCTGAAAGCTGAAATAAATCATCTTGTATACCCTCCAACTACAACTTTACATAGCTAAAAAATTTTCCCCCAATTTTGAAGTTTATTCTTTCACAGATATCATTATTTCTTTTTCGTAAAAATCATTGATTTCTTTTATATAGCATAATTTTAACACATAATTGACACGTTTTCTCTGTTTTTGGTATTATTATTTGGAAGTGCTAAATGCTAACAGTTCGATATGATCCAATACACCAAGTCCATTCCAATACGTTAGGATAAATTACACGAAAATGTCAAATGCCGTAAAATAAATCATATATCGAGAATTGAAGGTAAATAAATTATATAAAAAGAATTCAAAAGAGACATAATTACTGAGCTTATACAAATACATACTACCTTTAGTATTAATTATAACAATATTTTTGTAATACAATTTGCACTACAAAAGTATTCTTATATATTCAGATTATTCAGCTTACAACCTAGCAAAAAAAAAAAAAAAAAAAAAAAAAAAAAAAGAAGAAGAAGAAGAAGGAAGAAGACAAAAAGCCAAAATCAAATGATATTTAAAAAATTGATAAGGTATAATATATGTTGATAAGCAATTCACAACTTTTTTTTTTTTTTTTTTAAAGATACATGATTTAGAATTATATCAAAGTTTCTTTCTCTAAAGAATAAACGCTAATAATAAAATAGAATCCACAATAAAATAATTAAATGAATGTATCGTCTCGTCAGAACTCTCATATGGAAACACAATAAAAAAATCTCTCGATTCGAAGAGTCCTAAATCTCTCTACACCAGCAACGCGGCTGCGAGAATCACAACGGCGGCGGATCCAGTGGCGCTGAATCTGTTCAAAACAGCACCGCTAGCAGCCGGAGGAGGTGCTTGCGATCCCGATGGTGTGGCGGCAATAGACGTAGTAGGAGAGTTGGCCGGAGTAGATTCAGGTGACTCAGAGGGAGACATGGGAGGAGAAGGAGGAGATTTGACGGTAACGGGAGAAGGAGCAGTAGCAGATCTACTCTCAACAGGAGGAGATGCCGTCGGTGAGTTTGCAGAAGGCGTCTCTGCCATCGGAGCCGGAGCCATTGCCTTCCGTGGTGGTGCAGCCATCGGCGACTTCGCCGGTGAAGAAGCCGGAGATTGTTGAGCCATTGTCGAGCTCACCAACAAAGTAGCAACTAGCATCAACGCAATTCTGGAACTCGCCATGTTAGAGAGAGAGACGAGGTAAAAAAAAATTCTATGAACAGAGATTGTATAGAGAGAGTTCAGAACGTTCAAGCTCTAGAAATGGTGCTAGGTTATGAAATCTGAGTTGTAAGAAAAACGGGGAAGTGAGGGATATTTATGGAAGGAGAAACGCAAGAAGATGCGATTTTGGCCGTTGAAGAAGACAATGAGTATCAAGTACGATCTCGAGGTTAATCGAACGGTATATATTGACTGTTCAAAGTGTGGAAGAAAGGAAACGCGGAAAGGGTCAGTGAGGTGTGAATGAGCGGGTCCAAGCTGGGATTTGGTAAGAGCTTGGCTTTAGCTGAGGGTAATTAATTAATTATTTTTAATTAATTAATTATAGAATACTAGTCTGTAATGATTTGTTTTTTGTCGACAGATACTTGTATTAATAAACTTCACAAAGTCTAGCAATTACATGGAAGAAACCAACACTCCGAGAACAACAAACAAACCTAACATGACACAAGCAACAGATACAAAAAGAAAACAACAAAGTCTACATGTGAAAAGTAAATTAAGCAAACCAATCACTACCTATTAAGGGACTCGTGAACCAAGAATCTTCAGCATCTGCACAAATCTCTTGAGTCTTTTTAAAGTTAGAAGTGACAATAATAAAACAGTTGTTAGTTATGAAACCCATCAATAAAGTATATCCCTTTATAAATATCAGCTGTAAGAAAAAATCTACAACACAATTGCTTCATCTTAGTATCTGTAATAACTTCATGAACTAAATTTTTATAGTTTAGGAAGTTAGATGCAACAAGTGATGGACTTTTAGATAAATATTTGAAGGGGTTGAATATATACTTATTAATTATTTAAAATTTTTATGATTATATAACATTTTAAAAATATTCAAATTTATAATATCATATTAAATTTTACATTTAAAAGAATTTATGAGCAATTTTTTTTTTTTTTTGGGTCATCGCCTCAACTTATATCAACTAAGGTCCGTCCTTAGATGCACCCGATAAAAGATTAAAACCGAAAACTAAAGTTTGGATATTTAAATTAAGAGTCAGCCTTTATTATTGCGTCTCCATTTCCTCCACCATAAGCTTGGAAGTCGCACACAATTAGACTGTAAAAGGATAAATTTAAAATCGTTTTTAAATGGAATGATTCAATTTTAATTTTAATTTCGAGCAATTTTTTTAAATTTTAATTAAGAAAATATATGTCAATATAATTAAATTCTTTAAAAGATTAAAAAAAGTTAATTAAGTTATTTTAAAATATATTTTTTATTTTTCTCCAAACTATTTTTTTAAACTTATAAATTTTTTAAGGATATATAATATTTGATATAATTAAGTAACTTATTTAATTTTCCTAATCTCTTTAAATAAAATCAATTTTACCTCATAATTAGAATTGGAGTAGTATACATTTTTTTCTGTTTGCAACATAATAGTAAAAAAGCCCAGCTGAAACTTGCAGATAATAGTCAACTTCCTTTTTTTTTTTTTTTTTGTGTGTGTGTGCGCCAAAGATATTACTAGTATTTGTTTATAATCTTTAGTATGTATCTCTGAATCAATTTGCAAAATTTCAATGGCTAATATTATCACAGTCAAATATAAAATTTACAATAAACTAAAAAAAAAAATCCCTGTTAAAATGGTAGAGTGAAATAAAAAAACACATAAATTGAGAGGATCAAATATTTTAAATCAGAGTATTGAATTATAAATATGATTTATGATATCACAATTTTAAGTATTGATAAAAAAAAAACAACTTAAAATTTGAGTATTGAATTATAATTAAAACATCACAATTTTATGCACATCCTGAAAATTCTAACTCAGAATAATATTGTAGATCCTATTCGACGACAATCATTTATTTCTTTTCTTTTTTCAATTAATTGCTTTTCTGTAGGAATTTTTTGTTCAAAGAAAGTTTGGGGAAGGAAAGGAAAGGAAAGGAAAGGAATGGAAAGGAAGATTTGAAAGATGAGGGAAGATGATTTGAGTTGTTTGGTAGGAAGAAAATGAAGAGAAGGTAGTTGGTAAAGAATTAGGAAATGTCTATTTTACCCTCAAAAGAAATTAATTCAAAATAAAAAAGAGTTTTTTTTTTTGCTAAAATATATTTTTTTTAAAAATATTCTTGTTAAATTCGAACTCATGAAAAAAAATTCGCCAAATTCAAACTTTCCCGCCAAATTTGAACTTGGGGTAAATCTATCAAAAAGACACTTTCCAGGAAGATTGCGGCTTTCCTTCCATTTTCGGATGGAAAGCATCTTCTCTCAAATAAAGGAAGATGAGTACTCACCGAAAAGATCTTGTTGACTTTCTCTTCGTAACAAACACCCAAATCCATGGGAAGATTGTGATCTTCCCTTTCCCTCCATTCTTTGTAACAAACAGGTCATAATTATGACGCAGTTGACACCATTTTCTGTTTTTGGCACTGATTATTAGTACGGGTATTATTTAGAAATGCTAAATGCCTACAACTCAATATGATCATAATACACCAATTCCATTCTTATACTTTAGGATAAATTACACGAAAATTTCAAATGCGGCAAAATACATTATACTGTATATAAAGAATTGAAGGAACAAGTATATATGAAGAATTCGAAAGAGAAATGATAAAATAATAATAAAGAATATTATTCACGCTAATGATAAAATAGAATACACAATAAAATAATTAAATGAATATATCTTCTCTCGTCAGAACTCTCCATAATATGGAAAAAAAAAAAAAAAAAAAAAATTACTCAAGACACTCCAAAATCTATCTACACCAGTAAAGCGGCTGCGAGAATCACAACGGCGGCGGATCCGGTGGCGCTGAATCTGTTCAAAACGGCACCGCTTGCAGCGGGAGCAGGTGCTTGCGATCCCGATGGTGTGGCGGCAATAGATGTAGTAGGAGACTTGGCCGGAGTAGATTCAGGTGACGCAGAGGGAGATGTAGGAGGAGAAGGAGGAGAGTTGACGGTGGCCGGAGAAGGAGCGGTAGCAGATCCGCTCTCAATAGGAGGAGAAGCCTTCGGTGAGTTTACAGAAGGCGTCACTGCCGTGGGAGCCGGAGCCATCGCCTTCCTTGGTGGAGAAGCCATCGGAGACTTCACCGGAGAAGAAGCCGGAGATTGCTGAGCCATTGTGGAGCTCACCAGCAAAGCAGCAACTAGCATCAACACAATTCTGGAGCTCGCCATTGTAGAAAAGGAGAAAGAGGAAAAAATTCTAAGAACAGAGATTGTATAGAAAGAGAGGGAGAGAGTAGATGTGGCTGAGAGTTCAGAACGTTCAAGCTCCGGTAATGGTGCTAGGTAATGAAATCTGAGTTGTTAAAGAAAGAGGGGATTGAGGGCTATTTATAGAAGGAGAAATGCAAGAAGATGCGATTTCAGCCGTTGACGAAGACAAAGAGTATCACGTATGATCTCGAGGTTAATCGAACGGTCTATATTGACTGTTCAAAGTGTGAAAGCAAGGAAACGCGGAAAGGGTCAGAGAGGGGTGAATGAGCGGGTCCGAGCTGTGATTTGGTAAGAGCTTGGCTTTTGCTGCGGGTATTTATTTATTTATTTTTAAAAAATTAATCTAGTCTGTAATGATTTTTTTCCTTTGTCAACAGATACTCATATTAATAAACTTCACAAAGTTTAGCAATTACATAAAAGAAACCAACACTCCAAAAACAACAAACAAACCTAACATGACAGAAGTAACAGATAAAAAAAAAAAAAAAAAACAAAATCTACATGTAAAAAATAAATTAAACAACGTAGTCACTACCCATTAAAGGACTGGTAAACGAATAATCCTGAGCATCTACACTAATCTTCTAAGTCTCTAAAGTTAGAATTGACAATAAAATAGGTGTTGATTGTGAAACACATCCAATATGACACACCCCTTTCTAAGTATCAATAGTAAGAAAATTGCAAGTACAGTTACCCTGTCTTAGTGTCTATAATAACTTCATTAACTAAATTTTTATAGTTTAAGAAGTTAGATGCATCCTAGTGGCGGATTTTTAAATAAATATTTGGATGCCAAATATATACTCATTAACTGATTAAAAAATTTTATGATTATATAAAATTTTAAAATATTTAGATTTATAATATTATATTAAATTTTTTTAAAAATTTCTGAACAATTTTTTTGGGAACCATGGCCTCTACTTGTATTAACTAAGGTCCGTCCCAAGATGCACCGATAAAAGATTAGTGCCGGTTTAGAGGGATCCAAAATCTAAATTTTAGTAAAAGCTTGCCAAACACTAAAAAATTCTTTTAGAAGCTATTCTACATCAAAACCTATATTTTGGAAAAGTTTGTCAAATACTCTAAAATTTTCCCGAAGTTATTTTGCATTAAAACTAAGTTTTGGAAAAAGCTTTTTTTTTTTTTTTTTTTCAGATTTTTCCCTCCTCAATTATCATAAGTATTTTTTCTAACTTATATATTGATATATAATCTAAAAATAAATAACATTTAATATGATTAAACAATTTATTCCACTTCCTTAATCACTCCAAATATTTGACCCAAAAAAAAAAAAAAAAAAAAAAAAAAAACCACTCCAAATAAAATCAGTTTTGTCTTATATTTAAAATCAAAGAGTATATTATATATATATATATATATATATATTTTTTTTTTTTCCTGTTTGCGACATATTAGTAAAAAAGCCCAGCTGAAACTTGTAGATAATAGTTTTTTATTTTTAGTTTTTGCCAAACACAGTACTATTATTTGTTTATAATCTTTAGTCTTTATCCCTGTATCAATTTGCAAAATTTCAATGGTTATTATTATCACATCAAATATAAAATTTACAATAAAAAAAAACCCCTGTCTAAAATGGTAGGGTGAAATAAAAACACACATAAATTGAGAGGATCATATATTTTAAATCAGAGTATTGAATTATAATTATAATTTATGATATTACAATTTAAGTATTGATAAAATAAAATAAAAACTACTTAAAATTTGATTACTGAATTATAATTAAAAAATCACAATTTTATGCACATCCTGATAATTCTAACTCATAATAATATTATAGATCGTCCGACGACAATCATTGATTTCTTTTCTGTAGCATAATTATGACGCAATTGACACCATTTTCTGTTTTTGGCACTGATTATTAGCACCAGTATGATTTAGAAATGCAATGCCATTTGTTTATAATACATCAATTCCATTCTAATACGTCAGGATAAATTACACGAAAATTTCAAATGCGGCAAAATAAATTATACTGTATATAACGAATTGAAGGAACAAGTACATATATATGAAGAATTCGAAAGAAAAATGATAAAATAATAACAAAGAATATTATTCACGCTAATAATAAAATAGAATACACAATAAAATAATTAAATGAATATATCGTCATCTCGTCAGAACTCTCCATAATATGGAAACACACCCAAAAAAAATCACTCAAGACACTCCAAAATCTCTCTACACCAGCAAAGCGGCTGCGAGAATCACAACAGCGGCGGATCCTGTGGCGCTGAATCTGTTCAAAACGGCACCGCTTGCAGCGGGAGCAGGTGCTTGCGATCCCGATGGTGTGGCGGCAATAGATGTAGTAGGAGAGTTGGCGGGAGTAGATGCAGGTGACGCAGAGGGAGATGTGGGAGGAGAAGGAGGAGAGTTGACGGTGGCCGGAGAAGGAGCAGTAGCAGATCCACTCTCAACAGGAGGAGAAGCCGTCGGTAAGTTTGCAGAAGGCGTCGCTGCCGTGGGAGTGGGAGCCATCGCCTTCCTTGGTGGAGAAGTCATCGGCGATTTCGCCGGAGAAGAAGCTGGAGATTGCTGAGCCATTGTGGAGCTCACCAGCAAAGCAGCAACTAGCATCAACACAATTCTGGAGCTGGCCATTTTAGAGAAAGAGGAAAAATTTCTAAGAACAGAGATTGTATAGAAAGAGAGGAAGATAGTAGAGAGTTCAGAACGTTCAAGCTCTGGTAATGGTGCTAGGTTATGAAATCTGAGTTGTGGAAGAAAGAGGGGATTGAGGGGTATTTATAGAAGGAGAAATGCAAGAAGATGCGATTTCAGCCGTTGACGAAGACAAAGAGTATCACGTATGATCTCGAGGTTAATCGAACGGTCTATATTGACTGTTCAAAGTGTGAAATAAACAACAGTAGGAACGCGGCGAGGAAAAGGACAGTGGTGCATGAGCGGGTCCAAGCTGTGATTTGGTAATAGCTTTGGCTTTTGCTACAGCTATGAATGAGTCGTGAGCGTACACGTGGTTTGAAGAAAAGGAGACGTGAGATGATTGGAGCCGTTGGATGAAGATGGGTACGTGTGAAAAGTCGCAACGGTCGAATATTGTCGTGTTTATTTATTAAAAGTAGGAAAAGGGAAAAGGAAGAAAAGAACGGTAAGCAAAGTTTTGAAGACTTCTACAGCAGAAACGGCACCGAACGAACAACCGCGTGACCCTGCGGGGACCACCACGTAGGGTCTAGATTCTTCTACTAGCCGTTGCTAAAAAAAAGGGTGAAAATAATATTGAAAAAAGACCAACTCTTATATATTTAATTTTAATCACATTAAACTACGCTAATTTTTAATTTAACGTATTTATTAAATAAAATTTTTGTTTTTGTAATCTTGAATTGAGTTATTTTAATTTAAAATTTGTAATTCAAAATTTTATGCTTAAAATTTTCAATTTAAGTACCTTTTTGATTCAATTTGTATTATTGCTATATTTTAGTAATTATTCATGCTTTTTGGCATAAAGATTAATAAATTTTTTTTGTTATATTTTATATTTTAAATATTTTTATTGATCACATAAAAATTTAAAAATTTATAACATTTCTCTGTTCGAAGAAAATTATGATTTTTTAAACACAAGAAGAAAACACAAATTTATATGTATGCATGTTTAGTTTTTTACATTAACATGATTATACCACTTTGGTCATATTTATAAATCATTTTTAATTAAATCACACATATTAAAAAGATGTAGCTAATTTAATAATCATAAGGTAAATTTTCAACTCTCATCTATGAATTAGTGTTTTTCAATTCTTTTTTCTTTCTCTATTTTTATTGGTACAATTAATATGGGTAAAATTGTCAATATCATTTATTACCCTAAAAATAGACCTATAAATATAATCAAATTTTTTAATTAAAAAAGATTTATAAATAAGACCAGAATAATACATACATACAAACATATAGGTGGATTATGGAAACTACAATAAATGCCTAAGTTAGTGCATATACATATATAACCGTAATTAAAGGGGAAATTGTCGAATAATTAGAAAGTTTTCAGGCTTCAATTTAGAAATTGTAACGGAAAACGCGGCTGGCATACCCCACTTTACAGGAAACAAGACTGGGTTGGCACGTGGCAACCTGTCCAAGACCAAAAAGTAGGTTACATTGATAATTGATAAATAATTATAAACTATAATAAGCACGCTGGCACAGCCCGTTCTTGTCATCCAACTCTACCACATGATCATTTTTTGTTTGATTTTCGTATGTATCTTTTTTTTTTAAAGGTGATAATATTTGTATATAAATCTCTGATAATAGCTTACTTATAGTTTCCGTCAATATTTAATTTGGCATTGCTTGTTTTTTCTACTTATTAAATCCTTTAATTTTACTTTTATTAGCACAAGTAGTCTCTATATGGGGCTAACAATATTAACAAAGCATAATTACACTGGTTAACATTGTTAAAAGAGTAAAATTGAAAGGTTTAACAATTGTAAAAACACATTGGTACCAAATTAAGGGCCTATTTAGTATGAGGAAAATTTGATGAGGGAAATGAACTTTTGGTATACGTAATCCAGGTGGGAAAGGAAAGAAAAATTAGAGAGTTCCTTCGTTTAGACGTATTTTTTGACCAATCTTCCGGGCCCACCCGGGCCTACCAATATTCCCTCATATGTGGGAAGATCAAATCCCTCCAAATTTGGAGGGATTTCACCTTTCCCACGTCACTGTTCACACTTTTGACAAATTTACCCCTCAAATTCAAATATGGCGGGACGTTCGAACATGGCGGGAACGTTCGAACTTGGCGGGAAATTTTTTTACAGAAGTTCAAACTTTGATATATATTTATTAAAAATATATTTTAGCAAAAAAAATTATTTTTCTTTTTTATTTTGAATTAATATATTTATTAAAAATATATTTTAGCAAAAAAATTATTTTTATTTTTTATTTTGAATTAATATATTTATTAAAAATATATTTTAGCAAAAAAAATTATTTTTCTTTTTTATTTTGAATTAATTACTTTTGAGGGTAAAATAGACATTTTCGATTCTTTACCAACTACCACCCCTTCATTTTCTTCCTACCAAACAACTCATCTTCCCTCATTTTTCAAAATCTTCCCTTCCCTTCCTTTCCTTCCTCTATCTTCCTTTCCCTTCTTAAATTTTCCCGTACCAAACGGGCCCTTAGAGAAGAGAAAGGAAGGGAAGGGAACATTTTGAAAGATGAGGGAAGATGACTTGAGGGAAGATGAGTTATTTGGTAGGAAGAAAATGAAGGGGTAGTAGTTAGTAAAGAATCGAAATGTCTATTTTACCCTTAAAAGTAATTAATTCAAAATAAAAAGAAAAATAATTTTTTTTGCTAAAATATATGCTCTTATTAAGTTCGAACTTGTGTTAAAAAATTTCCCACCAAGTTCGAATTTTGAGGGGTAAATTTGTCAAAAAAAAAATATGAACAGTAATGTGGGAACTTGAGATCACACCAATTTCGGTGGTCCACTAATCTTCTAACATATGAGGGAAAATTGGTGGGCCTCTAACCCGGGTTCCCGAGAAAATTTGTTCAAAATGCATACCAAACAAAGGAACTTGTTAATTTTCCTTTCCCCTCTCATCGAATCCGTGTACCAAACAAGCTGAAAGTATATGATGTAGAGTATGACAAAGAGGGAAATCAGAATAAAAAAGAAGTAGAGAAGAAAGAGAGAGAGAGCAGAAGAAGGAGCCCAAGAGAAAAATGTAGTCTGAATTCAATAATCAATCAGCAACTACGAAAATGATTAAATGTTTTCTCTAGTGTTAAATATAAGATATAGTTTATAATACAAATTATACTATAAATTATCTTCTATATTTAGGATTAGAGGTGGTAAAATTTAAGTAATAAGAGAAATAGTGGTTGGTGGTGACATAAAAACAAATAAACATTAAATAAATGCCTTGTCCCTATAGCCTAGGGGTGAGCATTCAGTTTTTGGTTCGGTTTTTCAGTTAAAACCGAAATACATACATTTTAACCACTGAAACCGAAGTACCGAAAAATCGAACCGAATTAACCGAAATATTTCGGTTCGGTTTTGTAGTTAATTAGGTTTTTGGGCTTAAGTTGGGCCTTCTTGTTTGGGTTAATTCTATAAAATGGTCAATCTATTTTTTTTGTTTTTTGTTTTTTTGTTGAATCAATTTACAATATTGACTATTGAGTGCAATAATATACTTTACATGGAGCACCTGGTATATGTCGATTTTCACTTGTATGCCAATAGGTTGCAGATTTTAAAATTAAAACATGGAATAATGATGGAAAGAGGAATTGGGTTGGGTCTGGACGTCTTGTACTGGTCTTCAGTTGAGGTGGGCTGAGGGTCATGACTCATAAGGTTGGGTCCGATTCATACATATGCATCGTCGTTTTAATTAATTTCGGTTATTTCTACCAAAAATAAAAAATAAAAAGAATTCGGTTTTTCGGTTTTAACCGAAATAAATTTACAACCACCGAACTGAACACTGAATTAAGCTAGTTTCAAAAACTGAATCGAACTGAAAAAACCGAACACCGAATTATTTAGTTCGGTTTTTGGTTTCAGTTTTGATTTGCTCACCCCTACCTATAGGGATTTTAAAAATGGTTTTCTCCTTATAATATTTCTTTCCTTCCATTCTCTGCCGTCCATGGTCTTAAAGGGAAAAAAAAAATGTTTTTCAACGAAACATCCAAAAATCCATATAATGTACAAATCATCCTCCACGATACATGTTTAAAACTTTTCATCCCATCAAACAATATCAATAACAAAACCAAATCTATGTACTTTCTCTCTCTTTGATCTATAATATAAGATATAGTTGACTTTGTTTTTAGAAAGATTAAGAAAGTTAAATAAATGACTTAATTATAATATATGTTATGTATCATTGGACTATATATTGGTTTATAAGTCACACAAATTATTTTCAAGGGAAAATGATAAATATAAATACTTTAAAAAGATTTATTTAGCTTCCCTAATTTTTACAAAAAAAAAATAACTATGTCTTATATTTAGGACCCAGGAGGTAGTAT
Source organism: Acacia acuminata (assembly GCA_019022655.1). NCBI lineage: Eukaryota > Viridiplantae > Streptophyta > Magnoliopsida > Fabales > Fabaceae > Acacia > Acacia acuminata. The sequence continues at coordinate 2,202,000 of JAFJYI010000013.1, forward strand.
TATTCTTCTTGGCAGAGACGGAACATAGTTATGACAAGGGGGGCCATGGCCCCCAAAAAAAAAAATTGTTTAAATTTTTTTAATAGGACTTTTTATTTTTTTTATTTTTTTGTGTAATAATACAACTTTGGCCCCTCCCAACATAGTGAATATAACTTTTTGGCCCCCAACTTCTTCTTCTCTCTTTTTTGGCCCCCCAACGTAGTGTAATACTCCCTCTGGTCCTAATTATAGGAACATTTTTGTAGTGTAATTCAATCTTTGTTCCATGTGGGGTCTTGTATGATTTACGTTAATCTTATCATTCTTTTCTATATTTCATTCTAATTACTTGAAATTTTTAGCTTATCAGTGAAATTTACTTTTGTGGTGTATCCCTTACTATCATTTTACCCATTCTACACTATACTTGTAGATGAAGTTAATTGACTTGATTTCATGAATATTTTTTTTATTCTTTTCATTTTTAATGCATTTAAAACCCCGAATCCCCCCACCACTATTTGGCCCCCCAAACTTATCCTCCAAATTCCGCCCCTGCTTCTTGGTAATTGACATATAGATCCATTGCTCCACACATATATAAGTAAAGCAAATTCATGCTCTCTCAAGTCTAAAATATGTAAGACATTGTTAACTAATCTACACTAATCAAAAAATATTAGTTAAGTCATTTAATGCGTCTTGAGTCAATAAAACTGACATATTTTATCCATATTAAAGAATATGATTTTTAAATATGCACTCATCTTTCACTTCTTTTTCTCTTTTGAAAGGGATAAAAGTAAAAAAATAATCATTAATTATCCCGACAATTTCTTATATTCTGAACCGAATTTTTATATTTTGGACCGGAAAGGTATATTTTTATACTATGTGTGTGAGAGATTTTGACAAGATCGGACATTTCTAGAAAAATTCTATGCATACAAACATCTTGATCTGAAGTTAGTAAAAAGAAAGCTTTGGCTCCCAAAAAAAGAAAAAAAACTCATCACCCACATATGAAGAATCTATGAAGCAGCACAGGCAACAGTCTTAAATCCACTTTTACTGCTGATTGTGTTTTTAGCATCAAATGAAAATAAAAAAGCCAACCAATCGAAAGTTCCAGACATTATTCACCATTAATGCCTCTGAGAAGCGTATACAGAAGAAGGAATATCTATACAGTAGTTGCAACAAACATATTATTCCTTTTCATTAATGGCAATAGTAAATACACAGTACATGAATGAATAGCAGAAAACTGAACTTGTACAGGCATTTTCCTCTCTAGTTCAGAGGCCACCTTTTTATGCAGTAACCTATAGGCAAAAGAATACAACCTAGATTGATATACACCACCACAGAGAGAAGAATGACATTGCATTCCCATGGGACAAAGTAAGAATTCCAGGCTGGATACTTTACATTCATTGAATGAATACAGAGGATGCTTTTTTTTTTTGTGGGGGGGGGAGAGACAGGCACAGAGAGAAAAAGGATGAATTATGGGCCCCACACTTATATATGAAGTATGTGTCCCACACACAAACCACATTCTCAAGTGTCACTCTTTCTCCGAATGCACCCTCCAATTCACAAGCATGTTTTGGAGAAGCCTATGATTCAGATGAGGCTGCTTGATGAAAATTCAATCAAATGAATCATATCGGTTAAATTATAAGCACAATGGTCTTTCTCATTACATAGACATAGACTCATTATCAATTAGCTGTAGACATAGTATATTCTTTCTTCCTCTTGTGCTCTGTGTCTGACTCTACATATTGTCTGTGGTAGGGAACACAGGTTTAAGGTGAGGCAGAAACAGCTTCAGATTCATCAACTTTAACCTCACCACCATTGCTACCTTCTTGACTGCTCAATTGGCTGTTAAATTCTAAGCCATAGACATGTCCCATTTTCACACGTTTGGTCTCCAAGTATCTCTTGTTATCGTTTGTGATCAGAGTTAACAATGGGATCCTACCAGAAATTGTCAAACCATAACCCTTTAATCCACTATATTTTGCTGGATTGTTTGTCATCAGCTTCATGGATCTAACACCCAAGTCCCTCAGCATCTGCACGCAGAATATCAACACTTCTGTAAAACAATTTATCTCTGTGAAAGTGATCATAAGTTGTTGATACCATTTGAACTGAAAATGTATTATCATTATTATTACTCAACAATCTTTGGGACTTCCACCCAAAAGACAGGGAAAACCGGTGAAAAGTTTTATTGGCCGGAAAGACCTAATATGTTTTTATACAAAGAAAGTATTGGCTCTCTGCAGATTAAAGTACCGGTATTCCTGTTCAGGTCCTTCTCACCAATAAAATGTTTAAACAGTGATTTTTTTTATGATTTTCCCTAAGAAAAAAGCATTGAGTTTCAGGTCAAGACCTATATACAATTGCTTAAGTACATGTTATTTGCTTCTTCAATTAAAACATATGCAGATATTTTTCTCAACTCAACAGCACATTATTGGCTCCTTTAAACTAGCTCTTCCATATTAACATGTCATAATTAAACTTAAAAGCCTCAGATTTTAATGAAGTTCAGACATGAGCTTCGACATGAACAGCTATGGAATAAGAAAAGCTAGAATTCCTTGTTGCCCCAGATATTAAGTTCCAGTATACAACCACAATCATTGGAAGAACTAAAACAAGTGAAATGCTACATGAGTACAATAATATATAAGGTCAAATACTGAAGCAGTTATGTAAAGTACCTGTGCTCCAATGCCATACTCCCTTGAGTCAACAGGCAATCCTAAATCCTCATTGGCTTCAACTGTATCACGACCATCATCCTGTAGGTTATAAGCACGAAGCTTATGGCCTAATCCAATACCTCTTCCTTCATGCCCTCGTAGATATACAACAACACCCCTCCCAGCAGCCTCAATCTGCTTCATAGCAAGTCCGAGCTGGTTTCCACAATCACATCTGGCAGACCCAAATATGTCTCCTGTGAGACATTCTGAATGTACCCTCACAAGAACATCTTGTCCATCTCCAATGTCACCCTATTAATTAATAAAAACAGTTAAAGCTCGAATTCCATTGAAAGTTTACTACTGAATAATCTAGAGATCAAATATCAAAATCTTTGACATAATTGTTCAAAGAGCTTGGCCTAGTTTGCAGTCACCCTGTCTTATCCACTAATCAACGAAGACCCACTTCTTGATGGGAACAAAGGAGAGGGAAGGACTGGAGAGTATTGGAGGAGAAGTAATAAAAGGTTTCATGTTGAACTTTAAGTCTCAAATTAGAATTCAACTTTGAAGAAAAAGTGCCGCATAGCACTGACTCAAACAACCGTGAAAACACTTATTAGTAACTATTTGAGTACTCTGAAGCATTATTTGAAAGATCAAGCCACATGCATTATGTTAGTCTTACTTGTAGTTGGTTCTAGTTAAGCCACTTACATGACTTCAAAATTCCTATACACTGAAGAATGGGTGGGAAATTGTAATAGCTCAAATTGATTTCTTTTAGCCAGGTAGAACAGAATTGCAAAAATCAAATTTAGATTATGTGGATGAGGTGTGATTTACAATAAATTATTAAACATATCAAAATCACTCTTTGCATGAATATGTAACACTGCTACATAGCTATATAATTCAGTTAAACAGAAATACAAGCATGGGCATACCTTAACCATTGCAATATGCTCAATCCCATCTATAAGCGATCTGTAACAGTATGCTACAAATGAACCCCACATTGTAGGAATTCGTGCAACGGACACAAGATCTACCAATTTATCTCTCTTCCTTCTATACCTGCAAAGATATTATGTGTTAATATATTCACTGCATAACTAAATAAGCAGCAAAAGAAAAAATCCAGGCAGTTGACGAAAGAAATAGAATGCAATTTGATCTGACAAAACAAAAGCGATTATAATGAAAAACGAACAAAGCAACCACATAAAAGGTTGATACTAAAAGATGACTGAAAAGCTTATGTAACAAGGCATTAGTCAGAAAATTGAAGCATCAGATAACACAGAATTTAGTTTATGGCATCCATATAGGAAAATGATGGGAACTAGGTCCGAGAATGAGAATATATTTAGAGGTAACTAAAATAAATAACAGAGTAACTCTCTTCTACTCTTCTCACCGTAAGAATCTCACGATTAAAAGAATAAGAAGCCCTTTTCTACTTCTCTCACCGTGAGTATCTCACGATTAAAAGAATAAGAAACCCAGGAGAATCTCCAAATATCTGAAATAATATTTATTAACTGATATCTTAGTTTTGGAAATAACTAAGATATTTATAGAAAGCAAATTACAATTGAAATAACTGACTCTCCCTACATTCTCGGGACATTAACCACACAACAATAGAAATTGACTCAACAACAGACTCTCAAACATTAATTAATAAAATAAATCAGCAATTGATTAATTCAACTACAAGAACGTGGAAACATGGACTAATGAATGCGCAAACATGGAAACATGGGCTGATGAATGCGCAAACATGGAAACATGGATTGATTAATGTGCAATCGTGGACTGATGAGGCGATATCTATCATTACTCCCCCCTTTGAAAACCACCTTGTCCTCAAGGTGGAAATCTGGATATTTCAGCTGCTGCAGGTGCGCTAGCTTCAGGCTCTGGTTCGATTTCTTCCTGGATCGGAGCTCCCTCATTGTCGACCTCAAACAGAGAGAAGGAGATGTTGCAGCGATGCCCTGGCCGGAACGGCTCCCCACACCGAAAACAGAGGCCTTTTTCTCGGCGTTGCTGTCTCTCGGCGTCCATTGGTGTTGCACGGGTCTGGTTCGAGGACGGAGCAGAAGACGCGATCGCTGGAAGGGCTCGTGCTGAATCAGACACGGTCGTGGAGTTGCTGCGAGTCGGATAAGACGCTGAGGTGTTGTGGGTCGGGTCAATGGGATTGAATCCCATGCTGTTAGTCCGGTCCTGTGCATAGGGAAAGTTGGGCTTAGACCCTTTGGTGGATATTAATTTTTTCTCAAATTCTAGGGCTAAACTGGATGCACGGTAGACTGTTCGCGGCTTATGAATACGAACTTCAGACCTTAATTCCTCCTTTAACCCGTTTAAGAATACACCCAGAAGGCAATGGTCCGGCCAATTCTTCACACGTGCCACTCTTCTTGCCCACTCTTGCCGGTAATCCTGCACACTTCCGATTTGTTTGATGCTGCAAAGGTGCTCGTCTGGGTTTTGATATTCTGGAGGTCCATAATGTTCCTGCAAATTCTTCACTAACTCATCCCAATATAACAGGGTGCGTTCAGCATTTACCCATGAAAACAAATCCAACGCGTCTCCCTCCAGGTACATAGCAGCAATCTCTACTTTGTCATCCTCCGGAGTTTCATAATACCGGAAAAATTTTTCTGCCTTCAGAATCCATCCCCGCGGGTCGCCTCCACTAAATTTCGGAAACTCAATTTTTGCATATGGTAGTCTTGAATGCCGATGGGAAGGTTCAGATTCATCATCGCTGTCGCGGCCCCAGTGATTCTTTCCACGATTACGACGAGTGGATCGGAACTCTAAAGCCGTGATCTTCTCTTTTAGCTCGTCGAGTGAGTCGAGTTTCGCAGCAATGGCAGCCAAGGGATCAGCCCCGAAGGGATTTTCCTCAGGGTTTTGAGCTGCATGTGAAGAGCGTGTTGTTGCCACCATGTTGGATCGAAGCGGCTCTGATACCAAATTGATGGGAACTAGGTCCGAGAATGAGAATATATTTAGAGGTAACTAAAATAAATAACAGAGTAACTCTCTTCTACTCTTCTCACCGTAAGAATCTCACGATTAAAAGAATAAGAAGCCCTTTTCTACTTCTCTCACCGTGAGTATCTCACGATTAAAAGAATAAGAAACCCAGGAGAATCTCCAAATATCTGAAATAATATTTATTAACGATATCTTAGTTTTGGAAATAACTAAGATATTTATAGAAAGCAAATTACAATTGAAATAACTGACTCTCCCTACATTCTCGGGACATTAACCACACAACAATAGAAATTGACTCAACAACAGACTCTCAAACATTAATTAATAAAATAAATCAGCAATTGATTAATTCAACTACAAGAACGTGGAAACATGGACTAATGAATGCGCAAACATGGAAACATGGGCTGATGAATGCGCAAACATGGAAACATGGACTGATTAATGTGCAATCGTGGACTGATGAGGCGATATCTATCAGAAAATTTAGAAACAAAAGTCTTCATACTGAGCAAGGATATATAACTACATACCTAATTAAGTCAGCAATAGAAATAATTTTCAAATTCTCACGCTCAGCAAACGGCCGAAGCTTTGGCAATCTAGCCATGGAACCATCTTCATCTACAACCTCACAAAGAACTCCAACAGGATCCAAACCAGCAAGTACCGCTAGATCAACGGAAGCTTCTGTGTGTCCAGCTCTCTTCAAGACCCCACCTTCCCTGTATTTTAGAGGGAAAATATGGCCTGGACGGTTGAAATCACCTGGTTCTGAATCTCTAGATGCAAGAGCCAAAACTGTGGTTGCTCTATCATGAGCTGAAACCCCGGTGGTTGTACCGTGTTTTGCATCCTATAAATGCAGTGTAAATTGTTAAATCGTGCTGCATCATAGCAGGTGACGAAATTTCTGTCATCTGTTGTCTAAATGTGACTATAACAAATAGTGACAAATGTCTGTGATGCACTTGGAAGTAAAATCATTACATCGAACTAGCTTACAATTAAATGCACAATACAAATAAAAGTAGATGAAACACTTGTGAATTGTCTCAATAAAGATCAGTTCTTATTGGGTGGAGAATGGGTTGATTTTCTTGTTGATGATAACAATGCACAACCCTGATGAGAGACATATGCATAATTAACACCAATTGTGCAGGATGCGTGTAAATAAACAACATACCACTGTCACAGTGAACGCCGTACAAAGTTTCTCTTCATTATCCTTACTGTTGACCATCAAAGGAAGTTGTAATCTTTCTAAATCTTCCTCTTTCATGCTTACACAAACTATCCCAGTTCCATGCTTCACAATAAAAGCCATAGCCTCAGGTGTTGCCATTTGAGCAGCCATGATCAAGTCCCCTTCATTTTCTCTGTCCTCATCATCTACAACCAATACCATCTGCATAATCAAATGTTAGTCAGTAATGGAAAGCTAAGTCACCTGTTACACAAAAGCGAAACTTTTTAAATCATTGACCTCAACAACCATAAGAAAAGAGGGAGACCAAGACAGAGCCAGAAAAAATTATCAACCTTTCCCTGGCGAATGTCTTCTATCGCCTCAGGAACGGAAGCAAATCCTTCAGTTGGACTGTCCATATCAAATTCATCCTCATCAACAGGAAAGCCATTGGTTGTTACCACTGAGTCGGCTACCAGTGCTCCAAAAGCTATTTCATCAGGGTGTACCTCAAGTCTAGCTGATTCGTTGCCATTTGAATAAGAACGAAGATCACCTCCTCCAGAGGTCAATATTGCTTTAGGTATACTAACACCATTGTCACTTGGAGAAAATTTAGAATTCAGATGGACAAAAGGTAAATCAGATCTGTGTCCATTTGCAAAAGATGAATTCATACAGTGCAATCCATTAAACAATTTGATCTGTTTACATGCCCTGCACAGAACAGAAGATCGCAAGTTTAATAGGTAATGATGATATCCAAACCAACATTTGATAGAGAAAGGAAAAGATTAGCAGAAAGTTTCAAAATTATGGACACAAGGGCATGATGAGCAGCTGTTCAAACTACATAACCCAGCCCACAAAGCTCATAAGACGTGGCTTAAATTTTTTCTCCTATAACAAGGGTATGGAAGATTACAGAAAAATAATGATCCAGAAACCGATCCAAATGAGAAAATCACTACGGAAGAAAAACACAGGACCAAACTACATAGATCTCCCTTTTTGTATCCCACTTCCTCTCTTCTCACCCGCTTCTTTTTTGTATCCCTCCCTTACTTCATAAGCACTACACAAGCTTTTAACTTCAAGTTATTCGAATCCTTAATCAAATCCAAGCAATAGGTCATTCAACTACACTAGCGAATGCTCCTAGAAAAAGGAAAATTAAATATGCTCATCATATAGTATATGACATCCGTAAGAAATGAAATTTAAAGTAAAATCTTAATTTTTCAACGCAATATGTAAGCAGTTTTCAGATACCAATTAATTAGGGAGTATAGACTTATAGTTTCACTTCCAGCAGTAAATTATGCCAGCGATCAAATGCAAACTCAGCCTTTAGCTATTAACAGGTTGAAGTCAACTAATCAGTGCAGTTACATAATTAAGTATCCTTTCAAGTATGAACTCCTGAGCTTAAATTATGAGCTCAAGAGCAATAAGTTCTTCTCTATTAAACAGCATGGTACCAATTATGTATTCACTATCCATTTTCTGGCATTGAAATTTGTTCCCTCGATATCAAGTTATACATATATATATATTGAAACAGAAAAACTGGATCCCATATAAAGTATGATTCAATACAAGTGAGATCGCATGCAAAGTTTGGATCCCAGAATTGAAAATCTACATCACACTAACACATGAAAGAAGATTTTAGATAAACGAAGTGGACACTGAATCCAGAAACACAAACAAAAGACTACTCATCAAAGAAGCAATTACCAGAGAATCAATCCATGATATGCTAATTAAACCCAGCTGGCTAAAAAAAAAAAGAGATAGAAGGAACGAATCTTCAAAACGAAAGAGAGAATATACCGTGGACATGAGAGAGAAGAAGTTGAAGAATACGAGAGATTAAAAGAAGCCATCTATGTTTGGAGAAGATCACAGCAGCAATTGGAGCTTCCCCCTGTATGGTCTTCCAAAATGATTTCTGGGTTCTATATATATACACATTTTGAAGACCAAGGAAGAAAATGAAAGCAACTCGGAGGAAGCAGCCACGAACAGACCTGGTCTGCAACGCGCGATTCACAATATAATATTAATTCACGTGAAAATTCAACTTCCCAATAATTTAGATGAGCCCTTACGATGCAAGCAAAAGCTACGGTAACCTTAACGAATAATAAAAATAAATAAATAATCTATATATGTGTGTGTGTGTGTGACACACAATGATGATGAGTAAGCCAAAGTAAATATAACTCATTCTATGATGGTCGTTGAATATACTACAATATTCGAATAATGTATTGTGATATTAAAAAAAGGAAAAAATAAAATTTTTTTGTATAGAAAGATGATGGTTATGGCATACTTATATCCGATCCTAATTATAAGAATACTTTTATAGTATAATTTGTATTATAAAAGTGTTTTTATAATTAGGATCAGGAAAATTTAGCTGCAAGCTGCAGCATCTCACCATTAATTAATTACAAATGTTGTGTCTTTATTCAATATAGCGCTTTTTATAAAACAATTGTCATTCTTTTGGGTGAAAAATGGTCTATTAAATTTTAAATTTTATTTTTTGCAACTAAAACTAAAATTATCATAAAAATTCTCTTTTTCTTTATACCTGTAAGAAAAATTCAATACAATAATTAAAAAAAAGAATACAATTATATATTTATATAAATTTTTTTAATAATATATCTTATAAATAATAATAAAAAACCATTTTTGCTACGGATACTATGAAAAGGATGGAGTATAATCCAAAAGATGTGAGACGTTGATTGGTGTGTTGTGCAATTCTAAGTTGTTGCCTCATTTAGTTGACCAAAGACTAGTACTGCCCCACCACAATTCCACAAAGTCATTTGCTTTTACTTTGACCTCCTCTTTATTTTCTTTTCTCTCGGCGGCACATGGGGGAGAATAAAAACCCACAAAACACCATCTACGACCAAAAATGCATTTATATGATATTAGTTAATCATATTATATATTCTCTCTATTTCTTATTATAAAGAACTAATTAATAAGTATATTTGATCCTTTTTTATAAAACAATTTCTACTTTCAAAGAACATTAACTATTTTTTTTCCACGTATACCCATAATTTATAAGGATAGTTGTTAGGAGTAATAATTAATTTGATATTAGAGTTTAATACAATAAGTAGGGTAATATTGGAAATTATTTAAATTTTAGGACAAATTTATTGACTTTAACTGTTTTTATTGGTTTGTGAGAATTGTTAGTTGATATTTTATAATAAGGACCAGGAAGGAGTATTGTGTATCCTTAGATTATATATCAGTTTATTAATTAAACTAATTAGTTTTTAAAAAATAAAAATAAAAATAAAAATATTCTAAAATAATTTAATTAGTTTCCTTAATTTCTCTAAAAAAATCAATTTTCTCATATGTTTAGGATTGGAGGGAGTAGTTGTTAATGTCCCATGCTTTTTTGTATAAAAAACAAAAATATGCCCACATGCTTGTCTCTTACTCTTTCAATCAGCCTTATTATGTTCTACTATGTAATTTACATTATATCTATAGACATAGAATATTGTCACTACCAAATTTTGATTACTACCATTTTTTTCATTGTTAGATTAGAATCTTATATATCTTTATCATTTTGCTCTCTTATTGAGATTATGATTTAACGGTGAAAAAAGTGGTAGTGACTTGATAGAGATCAAAATTTGTAGGGACAATATCATATCTCATATCTATATTTTGGAATCCAATCTTTAAAAAGTTAAATAAAAGAGTTAAATAGTGTCAAGTTCTCTTATAATAATGGAGTGCTTACATCATTCACTGAATCACTTTGAAGAAGCCTTATGCCCAGTTTGGTATGCGTGAAGAGTTTCTATGGAATTGGAAGTGGGAGTAGAAATGAAAGTGAAAATGGAAATAGAAGAGGAAGTGAAGTTGGGAAATTCCTTTTAAGGTCCTAAGGATCAAAACAATGTTAAAAAAAAATCCCACAGAAAATTTTGATGTTAAATAGATTTCAAAGAGTTGTTAAAACCCACATTAAAGTTAATTACTTATTGAAAGACTTGTTAATGAGATTTTTTTGACATTTTTTTGGGTCTTTTGAAGCCTTAAAAGGATTTTCCCAATTAAGTTTGGTATGACCATGGGAGAAAGATATAAAATATAATTGAAAGATATATATTGAAAAATACTAAAATACCCCTAGCTGAAAAATCAAATCATCCTCTTCCTCTCATTCGTCGTTGTCGTGCTCCCACCTTCCGCTATGAAAAAATTCATCAAGAATCCAAACTACAAAATAAACCTAGCTAAAATTCATAAAAACAAAACAAGTTCATGAACAAAGAAATAAAATTTTGCAAACTGAACAGACTAATCCAAAAACAAATCATAAATTCATGTGGATAGCATGGATTTTCGTAACAGTTGGAGTAATGTGCCCAAACTTCTGTTGAAATCCACATATCCAGTTGCTTTGATGATCTCTAATCACTCCCCCGCAAGCTGTCTGGCCTCTAGCATTATGGGAGCCATCCACATCCAAACGCACAAATCCTGAGGAAGGGGGAAACCATCTTGCTTCTAATTTGTCTAGTATCTGAAATATCTGATGTTGATAGCGTCCATTTCACTCCCTCCATTGGATGCAATGTACACCAGTGAGCAATTGCTTTAGGCTGATCACAAATGCCCTCAAACACCTTCTTGCATCTGTTTTTCCAGAGAAGCCAGCATATAGTACCAAACGTTTGGTGCCAAAGCCACCTTGTAGCAGATCTGCTTCTTGGGTTGTTTTGCATGTTCCACGCCAACCAATCTACAAATTACCGGAGAAAAATATATAATAGTATACAAGATTAGTTACAAATGACCACACTCTTCTAGCAATCTCATAGTCTCTCAGAATATGAAGTATAGATTCCTCACTATCATACTCAAACGGACATATGTTACGCACAATGGGGTTATATTTAGCTTTGAGTGCATTAGTGGATAATCTCTCATGAAACACTTGCCACATGAAGAATTTGGCTTGTTCTGGGATTCCCCAACACCATAGACGTTGGTAAGAGAACTGAGTTGGGTACTGTTGCTGATGGTAAATCACGGTATATGTTGACTTCACACTGAAGTTGTCATCAAAAGCCTTATGCCACCAAAAAAACATCATCAAGTAGCCTTGTAGGGGGAGAAACCTTCCCAATCTCATCCACCACCCATTCTGGAAGGAAAGTTCTCCATTTACCCCGATCCCATTGCCCATTGGCCATGACAAAATATTTAACTACCACTTCTAAATCTATCAGGTAGTAGTTCTTATCCACATGATATTTCAATGGCTTTTCTAGTGGTGTCCAATTATCTTGCCATGCTTTTGTTGATAACCCACCTCTTAATTTCTTACCCATTCCAATGCAGAATTGATCTCATACCGTCGTTATCCATTCCAAACTACTGGATGACATCTTCTTTTACTAACCTGAGGAAAAGTACTATCTCCACAATTATACTTACTACGAAGATATTTAACCCATAATACATTGGGTCTCATGATCACTCCCCAACACAACTTTATAATGAATGCTTTATTTTGACATTGAAGCCTCCTGCAACTTTATTTCTCTTTATCACATCCCAAGATGTAAGGTGCATCTTCTTTGCCTCCCTATTTTGGTTCTAAAAGAATTCTCTACTCAACTTTTCAAGAGTTGAAACAAAGCAAAATAGATTGCATTTGATAATATGGAATTGTAAGAACATGATGAACCCAAGGGGGGTGAATTGGGTTTAGGATTAAAAACTTGGAAGATTGAAAATCTTTTCACGTCTTCTAAATCAACAGTTAGATATTCAAATAAACATATATTAGAAATATAAGAGATAAGGGAAGAGAATAAGTGAAAGTGGAGCAAATCACCAAGGGGTGAATTGGGGGTTTTAAAATTCTTTTCAAAGAACTCTGTTTTTGAATATTAAAACAGAGTAGAATAGAGTAATGGAAGAAAGAGCAAGACACAAGGAATTTATATTGGTTCGATCCAACCTCTTGACCTACGTCTAGTCCTCAAACACTCTGGGATTTCATTAACTTAAATGATTACACACTCTGTAACTCTAAGAGTAATTCTCTCACTAGAACTTACTCTCCCTTACAAGTTGTAATCAAGTATCCCAATCTCCAAGTCCCACGACTTGAGATTCTTACAATGAATGATTTCAATAAATGAAACTCTCTCTAAGAGTGGATAAGGATAATCACTAAAGTACAAATGTATCAAAAAATACTTTACAGTAGAAAACTGAAAGAGTAGTTGGAAATTTGAATGATTTTAGTTTTTTGCTTAGTTGTTAAGAAGAATTGTATGTAGCTCTATTTATATGAAGAGAGCATTAAATGACCGTTGTAATCTTTAATGTGACCGTTGCCAGCATTAAGGAAGGATTAGGTTGAGCTTTGGTCTTCTTCTCTCTCTACTCTTTGGTTAATCCAGTTGCACATAAGTTTATGGTTGACTTCTTGAATTTTAATCCGTTGGAAGAGCAGCTACTGGATGTGGAAAGGAAACATTAATCTTTTTGCAACGTGTGTAGAATGATTGTCCAAAAGGGTGCAAGTTTTTTGGACATTGCATTTAATGTGATGACATCACTTTTTGCTTTTGTTTAAATCTTCATTTAATATCCTTTAAACCATCTGAAACTCATTAACAAACTGATTAAACATAGTTTTGCTAGAGGTTTGCATAGATTTAATTTATTAACTCCAAGGCAAAACCATTTTAGCTCGAGGCAACCAATGCAAAACTTCCAAACACATTATAGATTCAAGTTAACTATATAAAACATGATTTAACCATGAACCTATTAACTTATTTACATGATATTTGTTATCATCAAAAACATAGAGAACTAACAATCTCCATGCAAATCCTTGCATACCTCCCTCTTTCAATTTGACCTTCTTTATCCTCTATATTTGTAATGGTATTCATATTTACCTTGAGTGTTTTACCAATCATGTCTCCTAGTCTCCACATACACACTTTTGTATAACAGAGCAAAGGAATGTGAGGTATTCTTACCCAAATTGCTACTCATCCAAGAGGGTTATTAAATGGGTCAAAATAGGGTGACCATCTTTGCACCAAGATTGTGTGTTGAGCAATTGTCCATGGTCCTTCAAACAACACCTTCTTGTAGTGAGTACCCTAGTTCTCTTTAGGGTTAAAGAGTAATTTTACCAATAAACTATTGGCCTAGGAGCACCCAACACAATAAACTATTATCTGGACCTTAAATGCCAAAAGACTTTTTAAAAGCTAAAGTTAGCACAAAACCGTTACTTTATGAATTAACTCCGTTAGTGGGTCTGCATTTGGGGAAATAAAATGAGTTAAAATAAAAACAAAAATGAAGACGTGGCAGGAGGGTGAGAGGACACTACAAAACGTGGCTCCAACCTAATTAAAAACATCAAAGACAAAAGACAAATGTGAAGGGCATTCTTCAACGCGACGCTCGTTTTTCATCGTCTTCCTCCCAATGCCATGAATCCCTTAAGAAAAAGCAGGTTTGATTTTCTGAAATTTTAATCGTTTGGGATGTGGTGGTTGTTGGGGCTGGACTCCATTGTTGGAAGGTGAAGGAAGGAGAGATAAAGAAAAAGGTGAACAATAAAACGAGCTCAGGAGGCTGAAAAATCCAGTAATGAACAGTAAATGCATTTAAGGAAGAAGGTGAACAGTAAATATGGTAATGAACAGTAAATATGTGATTTTGGGGCTGGACTCCCATATGCTGCTCCATTGTAACTTGTTCCCTTAAACCCAAGAAGAGAATTCCTATATGATGGCACTTGGGATTGGTTATTTGACGTTGTCTTATTAGCGTTCAAGACTTCTTCTTTTTCATACTCATCAGCATCCACCATTTTGTCGACATTATGGTACCCTCTTTCACTTCTTTTTTTTTTTTTGGATTTTTTAACCCTTCCAGCAGTAGCACATTCCTCTACTGTTCTGTTCGGCGGTGTTTTCCAGACGCCGGGATCATCCAATGGAATAGAAACTTCAGGCATAGGTTTCAAGAGAGAGCAAAAGTTTATTTTTCTGAGATTTTATTTTCTACTCAACATGTTTTAGATACGCTCGACATGGTCCCCATCTTGTTGGGTTAAAGAGTTATTTTGCTCCTTAAGTAAGTAGATAAAGCGGAAGGGCTCAATTTTACCCCTAAACTTTTCTTAGGTGTAATGTTGTCTTAGAAGTTTTCAAATCAAAGTAATTTTTCCTTGAATGCTATCCCAATTAAGTTTGATCACTAGTTGACCAAACATGTTAAGTTGATAATCCACATGTCATCTACATCATTTTTATTTTGGGTGTAGGTGTAAATTTGTCTTAGAAGTTTTCACTCAAAAGCAATATTACTTTGACAGTTTCCAAATCGTAACAATTTCATCCTGATTGTTATCCATGTTAAATTTTCCCGGAAAGTTTTCACTCATGAGCAATATTGCTTTGAGAGTTTCCAAATCATAACAATTTCACTCTGATTGTTATACATGTTAAAATTACACTGTGAGTTACAAAATATGCTTATTTGGCAAGTCCATATGTAATTTGTTTTATCTTTTTTTCAAAGTTAGATTTAAAAATAAGAATATTCTTTCAAAAAAAAAAAAAAGCATTACATATGAAGGATTAGAGACAATCAAAGAGGTAAAAACATCTTGTGCGATGAAAAGAAAATCAAAAAGATATTTGCCTATCTCGACATCGTTGGGGTACAACAATAGAGAGTTTT
Source organism: Acacia acuminata (assembly GCA_019022655.1). Classification (NCBI taxonomy): domain Eukaryota; kingdom Viridiplantae; phylum Streptophyta; class Magnoliopsida; order Fabales; family Fabaceae; genus Acacia; species Acacia acuminata. Next base: position 2,217,729 of record JAFJYI010000013.1, read on the forward strand.
CGGTGGCCTTATTCTCGACAATCTTTATTAGTGTGTTGCGCATTTAATGATTAAATCTGTTTTTTATTACTCTTTGTTGAATGTGAGAGTCTCCTCTGTATGTAACTTCTTTTTTTCAATATTGTTCACGTTGTTAGCTCAATATATTCAGTTAATTAACAATCAAATTTAACATATATAACTATCACGGTGACATTGTACTACTTGAAAAATTCCAGGAAAATTTAAGCTTTAAAAAATGACATGAATGACTTGTATATTGTCAACTCAATATATTTCGTTAACTAACGATCAAACTTAACTGAGATAATTGCCAAAGTAAAATTGCTATAATTTAAAAACTTTCATGACAAAATTGCCTCATCTCGTCAACTTGAACTTCTGAGGTAAGATAGCCATTTAACTCTCATCTTATTCTTCTTCCTATCATTATCAACATCCTTCCCTAGAAGTATTATGTATTAGTTCAAAGTTATTTTAAGTTTTAACATGACTCTCCATTGCATCCTAAAATAGTCTTCCTTCTAATATTCATTCCGCACGTTTGGTTGGTGGAAAATTTGGGGTAGGGAAGGAAAAATCAAATTTTCCCGCTAGCGGTGAGCATTTGGTTCACATTTTCCAGTTGAATATAGTTTCACAGCAGAACCAAATTTTAGCTACATAATTAAAAATGAGTTCCTACAAAAAATGGTAGAAACCAACTTTCCAGCACTTAAGAAAATGGGCTAAAGACGATGTAAATGTTGATGTGACATAAATGCTTTCATACAGGGGCAAACTTTTTATTTGGCCAATGAGCTAAAGGCAGAAAAGCCCGTTGATGTGACATAAATGTTAGATAAGGGCAAAAATGTCATTTGGCCCCTATATCCATCTCAATTTTTTTTTTTCAAATGAAACAAAAATTTTCCTATCAACCTATTCTCTTTTTTTTTTTTTTTTTTTCAAATGCAAACTAAACACTCCTATGGTAAAATATTTTCTGTTCTTTTTCATTCCGTTCTTTTCTATTTCATTTCTTTTCAACCCTTTCTTTAAACCAAACTGTCTCTAAAGTTTTTTCTTAGTATGGTATTTGTTTTCTACTTTCCCATAAATAAAAAAAGGTGTGATGTAATTCAAATTGACAAAATGATGTGTGTATGATGTATAGATCTCTCTCCTATGGCGATGACGAAGTTTAAAATAGAAAAAGTTGGATTTAGTCGTCATCAAAATTGAAAATTTTAGTCTTCGTCAAAGTTTCTATTTCATTTGTGAGGTTTTCCAAAAATGGTCAAATTATTAAATTTAATTTCGACAAGTAGCATATAAAATGCCTTTTGGTTGTAAGATTACTCTGTATCTTTACGGGGATTTATTTATATATTAGATAGGGGAAATGAGAGATACAAATTTAGAATTCATAATGTTAATTACTCCTATTAATTAATTTTTGTAAAATTAGAACATAGTTAACGTAAGTTATTACGTTTTCTTTCTTTTTTATAGATATGATTTTTGAGTGAGCCATTTTCTTTTTTATAGGATAGAATTAGGGGATATCTGAATTTTTGTTTTCAAGCTTCTCATTTTTTCCTAACTTAATTATAAAAAATATTCATGCCGCTATTGCATTTTATTTTTATATTTGAGTGAAGCACTCAATATAACATATTCTCCCTCTTCCACATAAATAAAGGCCTTTTTGGGAAAAAAATGTTTTTTTTTTTACATTTTTATTACACTTAACTAATTTTAACTAGCTTTCAAACAATGATTAATCCCATTTAATAAAGGGTTAAGGTGCATTTTTGCCCTTAAAGTATGCTTGAAGCAATTTTGCTCTGAAGTTTCAAAGCGGAGCAATGTTGCCCCCTCAGTCAAAAACCGTAAGCGGTAAACTAAATGTTGACCGTTATGGTTTTTTAAGGGCAACATTGCTCCGTTTTGAAACTTCAGAGGCAAAAATTGCTACTTTTGGAAAGCAATGTTGCCTTAAAGTTTAAAAGCAGAGCAATGTTGCCCCTCCGTTAAAAACTCTAACACGTTGGACCGTTAGGGTTTTTAATAAAGGGGCAACATTGCTCCGTTTTTTAAACTTCGAAAAGGGGAAACATTTCTACGCTTGAAACTTCAGGGGCAAAATTGATCCAGGTGCATACTTTAAGGGCAAAAATGCACCTTAATCCTTTAATAGAAAATAACTGAGGGAGTATTACACAGTAATCAAGAATCAATATCATCCAAGCTAGGATGTCCTTGAAACTAGAAGATGGGCCGGGCTGGATAAGAAAGACTTCTGGCCCAAATCATAAGATGAGCAAGTGGGCTGACCCATTCTTTTTAATTTTTTTAGAAGTGTTGTCTTAATCTCCAAATTAAACCACCAACTTTCGTAATCCAAATTTAAATCCAAGTTACATGATAAAATCAAGCCTCAAAATCTTTTGAATATAAGCATATGATCAGAATCAAATTACACTCTGAATTTTAGCAGGAAAAAAAAAATTACACTCTGAATCTTTTAAATAAAATAATATATTAAATCATTCATACTATTTTACCTATTCAAATTGACCACCCTCTTTATTTTTTCCGTTCAAGACTGACCACCCTCTTGACCATTACAAACAGCCAATCCCCTGTCATGCTCAAGGTTTATCATATAAAAGTGATGATGATGATGATGATGATGATGATGAGGATGAGGTGTGTGTGAGAGAGATATAATTGGGCACAAGATGACTGAGTAAGCAGCCACTTTTCTAAATGCATAAATACTGGTATATCTTAACTTTATAAAAGTATAGCAAAAAATGTCTCACACCAACATGACAGGCTCAAACCGTTAAAATAAGGAAAAAAAAAAAAATCAAGAGGCAGTTATGAAAGATAGATAATAGGAAAAGTAGTTACACAATATTTTATAAATTAATAATGAGGAGGTATTTAATAAATATTTAATTTAATATTTTGATTATTTCCTTAAAGATATAAGTATTTTTCACATAACAACACATTAATAAATACATGGCTTCTCGACCTACACATCATCATGTGGGCCTAAGCTAGTTCTTTTTCATGTAGGGCCTAATTAAGGAGTTAATTTTAATCCTAAATGTAAAACATATTTATTATATTTGTCAATATTTTTTTAATTTGCCCATATTGATATTTTCTTAACAATAATCAGGATCTCTATGATATTATAATATTTTACAAAAAATATATTATATCATCTAACTTAATCAGTTTTCTTAATCTAATCAAATTAAGTAAATGGATATTACATAAAAAAGAGTATTAATGAAACAAGCATCCAATTTATTTTATTTATATCTCACATATTGATTCCTTTTTTTCCCCTCCATGATAATCAATGTAAACACATTAGACCAGAGATGCAAATATGTCAATGTCGGACTGCTGAGTCAGGCCCTGTGCAAAGAGGGGCCGAAACGCTTGCTACTGGGTCAGCTAGTCAACGACTATTTATATATAGTACAATTACAGAGGTCACTTAAATTTTGGCAATGAAAAAGAAGTTAAAGAGGGCGGAACAAACCTATCAAATCTTCAATTTAGATTTCTACAAAAACAATTATCCATATATTATGGACGGTAAGTTCTAAAGCAAAATAACCATAAAGAATGACAGATTGAAATAAGGAAATAAATAAAAAGATATCACTTACACTGAAATGAAAAATCAATACAAGCCCAAAAATTTCCACCACAAAGAGCCAACAACTCCCCAGATGATGGCATTACAAATAGCCATAATGAACCCGATTCTGAATAAATCAGGAAGGTCTACATAACCAGCTGCAAAAAAAGAATTATAATATCATCAGTTACCAGGCTTGACATATCATGAAATTGATAACAGAATCAACCACGGGAAAAAATGGTCTCCTAGAAGCTTTAGTTCTTTTTTAACCCCAACAACAACAACAAAAAAAAAAAAAAACGGTTTTCTTTCTAGTAGTACATTCATAGTAACATCAACAAAACAGTTACAAGAGTAACAGAGGAGAGAGAGAGAGCGAAAAATGAATCAGAAAAGAAAAAGATTAACATATAGTTTCATAAGATGGATAGATATCTATGCACACCATACTCTAGCTTTCAAGTGGCTTGGTCACTCCACACAACACCCGATCCTAAACCAATCCTATAATATACACTTCCTTTGGTCCTAAATATAGGAGCTACATAACTAATTTACAGAGATTAAGATAGTTAATTTAGTTAGTTATTTGAAAAAGATGTGTTTTTGTTTCCTTAGAATACTCGTTTAGTCATTTGCAATGGAAACTACCTCATTCATGAAAACTTCCTTCCTTAATATATGTGAAACCAATAGAGACAGTTTAGGGAAATAATTATAAATTTGGAAGACAATGTGGATTAAAGTCTTTTATACTTAGGATCAAATCCAACCCCCAAATAGCTCCTATATTAGGGATCAAAGGGAGTATCTATAACTAACCAACTCTCTCTCTCCCCTCTTGGAAGCTCACTGTTTCCTCTTGTATTTCTAGGAACTTCTTTTTATTCTGTATTGTGGACCATCCCCAGTAGGCATGGGGTCCAAGAAATCATAAATTAATTACTCAACACAAGCAAAAGAGTAGAATGGCTGAAAGGAAAATTAACAAGCAAGGATTGAAGGGAGGTCCATACCTCCGTAATATATAGCAGCCAGACCACTACTATAATGTGTTATTGAACCAAAAAGATTAGTGACATAACCAAGAGCAAGCGCTGCCAGCACAACAGGAACACCGGCTGCCTGGTTCATAGTGAGAAATGCAGCGTATAAAGCCCCAACATGTCCAATCTGACTTGCAAAAATGTAGTGGATGAAAAAATAAGATGCCAGAAGAACAAGTAGAGCAGCAGGCCAGCTCAGAGAGAAAGACTGAAGAGAGTTGGCCACACAAGTAGACATCCAACCGATAATACCAAGGTTTGTCAACTGACCAGCCATCCCCACTAGAATGGAAAACCAAGACAGGGCATCCCATGCTGATTTTTCATTCAAGCAATCTTTCCAGTCAAGGACTCCGGATAAAAGGAGCACTGATAAGCCAATCATTGAAGCTACAGTACTCGGTATACCGATAGTCCCTCTGCAGGAATAAGAATTATTGATTGCATAGAATTCAATTACAAGAAATTTCATATTGAGAATAGTCATGTGCACATGTAATCATTGAGTAATGCATAGGTAAACATCAATTCTTATAACGATATAATCTTGTCTTTATTCAGTATTTATAAGAATGATCTCTTGAGATAACGATCGAAGTGATATAAATTACATAAGCCCAAGAAATGTAATGATTGGAAAGTACTCAAAATACCTTTCATCATCCCCTGTTTCATTTAAAATGTTCCATTTTCAGTTTCTAACCTTGTTCTCCAACTAAAGGATAAACAAATTAAACATAGACTGTCTTATAGATGGAATACAGAATCTCCAAAAAAAAAAAAAAAAAAATTTGTTGGCTTCAGACTTAGACTAACAAATAAATTTAAGGGAAAGTTTTATCAAACTGTCATCGACAAGCAATATCATATGGTAGTGGATGTTGGGTTTTAAAGGGATAAGAAGATCATAAAGTTGGGATAGCAGAGATGCAGATGTTGATATAGATATGTAATCATACAACAAAAGATAAAAGTCGCAATGATCATATATGTGGAAGAGCTGAAGTAATATCTTTTAAAGAGAAAATGGTAGAAAATTATTTCAAATGGTTCGTATTCATATATATATAAAGAAACCTGTTGGAGGCACTAGTGAGGAGGGTAAATTAGACAACTTGGAGTCCCCTGGAGAGGGGTGGAGGAAGACCAAAGAAAACACTCAATGAAGTTACTGAACATAAACTTTTAGTTAACGATATAACAAAAATTTGATCGTTGATAGAGCACAACGACTCAATACAATCCATGTAGCAAGCTCCATTTAGTAGGGCAAAGTTTGTTGTTGACATTGTTGTCATTGTTGCTGGTTAGAGATAGAGTGTTCATGTTATGATGGCACTGATGGATACTCTTTCGGTGTCTGTCACATCCACTAATAATGGCATTACATGACATAGGCTAACTGTCAAGTACATTCCTATAAAATATGAATTCCAACTATTTGAGTTTGACAGTTGTATCATGGAAATTGTCATACTGATCATGCATATAAAATATCATACCAAGATAATCACTGATACAATAAATTCAAATAACAGGTAAATTTTCAAATGATTTGAAATTAAGATATCTGACATACCCAAAGATCCACATATAGACTGTAAGCATCACTGTACCAATCATAATCCATTCATTTTGAGTGACAGGACCCATACTTTCCAGTTTGCCTGCAGCCATGGCAGGTGCCTCTGGTGTGTCTTTACTTTGAGGTGGATATAGTTTGTATAAAATCAGCGGTGTCGCAAGAAGAGAAACCAATGCAGGTAAACTAGCCACTTTAAACCATGTAACCCATGGATTTGCAATTATCACCCCAAGCTCCTCTGCTAATTTAAGACAAAGCAGGTTGTGACCAGCAGCAGTTAGGAAAAGAGAAGAAGAATTACCAGCAGACTGTCACAGGTACAGCAGTGCACAAGTTACTTCATCATTAAACGATGGTAGATCTCAAACAAGAAGTAACACTGCTTATGTTCCCATAGTCACATCAGTTAAATGACAATTGAAGCTCTTAGGATTATGAAATAACAATTTTTGGCTCTTTCTTTTTTATTTGATTCCTAATGTTTCCCATTTGTTCCGTGGCACGGTACTAGTCCCTCATCACTTTAATGGTTTGAACTACGATCTTGGCAGTTCCAGGTTTAGTATCAATTTTTGTACCATGAGGTTGGGGGGAGTTTGTTGTTGTTGAAAAAGGGGGATCTTCTAGTTAATAATCTATTCAAAGATCTGACTTTCGATAGAGTACAATAACATTGTGTGATCCATCTAGCCGACCCCATTTAGTGAGATAAGGCTTTGTTGTTATTGATTTTTTTTTTTTTTTTTTTTTTTTTTTTTTTTTTTTTTTTTTTTTCTTTATCCAGTATTTTTTTTTTCCTCATGGGAAAATCTAAATTTCCTAATGATTTAATTTCTTGGCTTGAGACTTAGAGTAACAAATACGTGTAAGGGAAAATTTTATCAAACTGTCATAAGACTAGCAATATTATATGGTAGTGGATGTTGGGTTTTAAAGGGATAAGAAGATCATAAAGTTGGGATAGTAGAGATGTAGTTGTTGATATAAATATGTGATCATACAAGAAAAGATAAAAATCATAATGAACATATATGAGGAAGTTGTAGTGGCATCTTTTCAAGAGATGGTAGAAAATCATTTAAAATGGTTCATACATATATAAAGAAACCTATTGGAGGCACCAGTAAGGAAGGGAGTTTCTTTATACAGTCATTTTTTGATGGGAAAATTTAAATTTCCTAATGATTTTACTAGGGTAGAAGAGATTCAATGAATTAAGAGCCATCTCCGCTGCATAGACAACTGCAGAAGGAAAGCTTATGGTTTCAGTTCAGTCATGGAAAAGGCTTGAAACTGGTAAATTACCACGCTGAAAATAAAGTTCTGTATCTGTTTACTAACAAGGTAAATGACAAAGAAAAAAGTTTAAAATCTCAACCAGCATTATCGATAGGCCACACCTTCAACCAAACTGCATCTATAATTTAAGGTTTGGGATGCCTAATGCATATCAAAATTAGATAAATCTTGTATATCAAAGCTTTATATTACAGCCTACAGTTGCAATTGCAGCGGGTTCTAGAATCAATGCAGTTATCAATGACCACACTTCACCATATTTGCCTGCAATGATTGCAACTGGAGCTTAAAACCATTTTAAAGGCATTTTAATGAACAATTTACCTCGTCATTAAGCATCATTTTCATACTTTTGCGAACTAAACAAACATACAGTTAATTAAACAGGTCAGAAAAGAAAACCAAGTATATCCAAGAGCGTCGGCAATTTTTGGAAGCATAACTAGCGCTCTTAGAAAACTCTATAGTGTTAATCTGGGCATGAACCAGAACCAACTGGCTTGTCAGACGCCGAGATCCCAGAGCCAGTGATTGGGATTGCAGTAGATGGTGCCTTTTCTCACATACATTGAAAAAAACTTGTGGAGGGATTATTAAGAATGCACAAGGAGTGGTTATAGAGGGAATGAAGACTCCTTAACAGCGGAGTTATGGGGTTGTCTTATGGGTTTGAAACAGGCTTGGCTTGGGACGGTGGTCATCGAAACCGTTAAACTAAGCAGCGATTCCCAAGAGGCTTTAAGCCTGATTCAGAGGGACATTCCTGAATTTCATGATGACAGATTGGTTCGGTTATTACGGAAGTTCAAAGTATGTTGAATCGAAGCTGGAAGGTGAACTTGCAGTATATAGAAAGAGAGTGCAACACAATGGTGGACCTCCTGGCTAAAAGGGTTCTCAATGATAGCCCGTGACTGACCTTACTTGGCCAGAGGTGCTATCTAAGTTGCTTGATGCGAATAACGCATAATGGATAGATTTTTAGTTTTCCTTTGTATTTAAAAAAAACAAAAAAAAACAAAAAGGAAAACCAACCTGAAGTTGCGTCTGCATAAGATAAGATCCCAGCTTTCTAGAAGAAGGATGATTGGGTTCACTCCCAGCAGAGAGGGCCAGTGACTTGATAATCGGCAAGAAGATGCCGCCGGCCCTCGCGGCGGAACTGGGCATCGCCAGTGCAACTAACACTTCGCTAAAAGTCAATCCATAAGACAACCCCAATGAGCTCTTTCCAAACCATTTCACAAAATAAGCTGCAATCCTATCCCCCAACCCAGTTTTCACAACCCCACGAGCGAGGAAGAAGGAAATCACAATCATCCAAATGACCTGATCAGTGAACGCGCTAAAAGCCGCAGAGAAACTCAGTGTTTTTGTCACGACGGAAGCCGTTAAACCTAGAAAAGCCCAAGCTCCCCCGGGCAGTGGACTCAGAACAAGACCCGCAATCGTCGAGAGAAAAATCGAGAGCAATTGCCACGCTTGAGGGGTAACTTCAACGGGCTTAGGAACTAAGAATCGAACGATAAGACCAATAGAAATGGAGATAAAAAATGGTAAAGGTTTGGCACCTTGAGCAACTGGCGGTGAGTATGAGGATAATTCTGCTGAAGATGACGACGAAGAAGCTTGAATTGGGTGATTCACAATGCGGGAATTTGAAACAGAGTTAAAGATGGAAGAAGATTTGGAGGGAAAGAGGGAGCAATGAGAGACGGTTGATGTGAGAGATGGGATTGAAGAAAATTTTGGATTCAACGAAAGAGACAAATGAGATTCGGAGATTGGGAGATAACGATGAAGAAGAAAGGAAGTGCGGGAGGTAGAGAGAGAGAAGGAAGCTGGGGTGGAGAGTGCAAAGCTCTCCATTGGAGAGCAAGGGCTGCTTAGTCGAAGAGGATGAAGTTGTGACCTGTAAGCGTCTTCCTTTTGAGTGAGAGTTGCGAGTCTTTCGGGAAGAAAAAAACAGAGGGGGAGAGAAATGAAAAGAAAGATGCGAGAGTTTTCTTAGCCTGCTTGTTTTTAGAGCACGTCAGAGCAGTTTTATCACATCTTGTAAAGAAAGGTTTTTGAAATCCCAAGCACTTAGACAAGAAAGGCTAGAGGGTCAATCTGTCATTCAAAACATTTTTGAAAATTTAGGAGTAAACTGTCATTTCAGAAATTCAGGACTAAACTGTCATTTCCAAAATTTGGGACTAAACTGTCATTTACAGAAATTAAACTGGGACCAAACTGTCATTTCCTAAATTCAGGACTAAACCTTCATTATCAAAATTCGTGACTAAACTGTCATTATCAAAATTCGGGACTAAACTGTCTTATCAAAATTTGGGACAAAACTGTCATTATCGAAATTCGGGACTAAACTGTCATTATCGAAATTTGGGACTAAACTGTCATTTTGAAATTCGGGACTAACTGTCATTTCTGAAATTTGGGACTACACTGTCATTATCAAAATTCTGGACCAAACTGTCATTTTTGAAATCAGGACTACACTGTCATTATCGAAATTCGGGACTAAACTGTTATTTCTGAAATTTGGGACTAAACTGTTATTACTGAAATTCGGGACTGAACTGTCATTATCAAAATTCGGGACTAAACTGTCATTTCTGAAATTTGGGGACTAAACTGTCATTTCCAATTTTGGGACTAAACTGAAATTTCTGTAATTCGGAGACAAAACTGTAATTTTTGTTGGGGACAAAACTGTAATTTTAGTTGGGCCAAACTGTAATTTCGTTGGGCTCAAACTGTAATTTTCAGTTTTTATTACCTTCTCAAATCATAAAATTGATAGTTAAAACTTACAACCGAATGAAAATGAAAGATCCACGGATGTGCGGAACCATTCTCAAATCATAAATTATAAGTTACAGTACATTAGAGAGATATGACGAGAGAAGCGGATAGGCGGGAAATAAAGGAACAGTTGATAACTGGGTAAGGAGATAATTGAATAAATATGAGAGCTAATATAGAAAGAGAATATCATTATATATAAATAACATAAATTTGAAACAAGTGAAACTGATATTACTCACATTGAAATGGAAAATCAATACAAGCCCAAAAATTTCCACCACAAAGAACCAACAACTCCCCAGATGATAGCGTTAAAAAAAGCCATAATGAACCCAATCTTGATTATATCAGGAAGTTCTGTATAACCAGCTGTCAAAAAAAAGACAAAAAATAAATTATAATGTTATCAGATACCAGGCTTCAACATATTTTAAAAATTGATCCGAGAGAGCAAAAAATAAATAAATAAATAATAATATCATAAGATAAGAAATGAGTTCACAATGAAGAGTCTTATGGTTGGATGTTGTTGGATGTTGCCAACAGAATCAACATAGTCTCCTAGAAGATTATAATTTTAGGAAGTCTTTGAAGATTTAAAACTGGTATTTTTGTTTTTGGACAAAAAATTGGTTTTCTTTCTATTCCATTCATTGCAACATCAACCAAACATGTCCAAGAGCAAGACAAGAGGTAGAAAGAGGAAAAAAATGCATCAGAACAGAAAAAAAGTTACTCCCTCCAGACCTAAATATAAGACAGAGTTGATTTTTTCTTTTTTTTTTAGAGATTAAGGAAGCTATACAAGTTACTTTATTATATTATATATTGTGTATCTTTAAATTATATATTAGTTTATAAGTCAAACTAATTAATTTAAAAAAAAAATAAAAATAAAAATATTCTAAAGTAATTTAATCAACTTCCTTAATCTCTCTAAAAAAATCAATTTATCTTATATTTAGGACTGGAAAAAGTAACATATATATTTCATGACATGGATATATACATATATATACATTAGCAAATATATATATGTGTGTGCGCATTGGGACCATGGCATGATGAAACCCACTGTAATGTTGCAAAATTTATGTAATAAAAACCGAGATATACTTTATAACTCAAACTGAGAAATATTGTTTTTAGGATGAATTACACAAGAACAAAATCAAAGGAAAAAAGGAGAATTACTATGAGGTCTTAAGGAAGAATATAATCGCCAAAAAGTTCCATTAACAAGTAAGAATGAACCTATAGCCATTTCTTACATCGAAACTTGTCATTGCATGTTACAAACTTATGAGACTTTTTGATGATTACATTCCCTCTTTAGAACCTTATAGTGATTCTCCCAAAATAAAAATGATAGAACACCACACTCTAGCTTTTAAGTTGCAAGGCCATTTCACACAACACTCAATAAATCTTTTGGTTCCCTTGTGTGCATGTGTGTGTACCTCACTAACCAGCTCAACGTTTCCTCTTGTATGTCTAGGCTCTTTTGGGACATGGCCCAATAGGGCATGGTTCCAAGAAATTATGACTTACTCAACAAACACAAGCTAAAGAGTAGAATTAGCTGAAAGGAAAAATTAACAACCAAGAATTGAAGGAAGAGCCATACCTCCATAATATACAGCAGCCTGGCCACTACTATAATGTGTTATTGAACCAAAAAGATCCGCGACATATGCTAGAGTAAGCGCTGCCAGCACAGCAGGAACACCAGCCGCCCGGTTCATAGCAAGAAATGCAGAGTAAAAGGCCAAAATATGTCCGGTCTGACTTGCGAAAATGTAGTGGATGAAAAAATATGAAGCTAGAAGAACGAAGAGCGAAGCAGGCCAGCTCAGAGAGAAAGACTGAAGAGTCTTGGCCATACAAGTAGACATCCAACCTACAATGCCGAGTTTTGTCAACTGGCCACTCATCCCCACTAAAATAGCAAACCAAGAGAGGGTATCCCATGCTGATTTTTCATTCAAGCAATCATTCCAATCAAGGACTCCCAGTACAAGGAGTACTGATAAGCCGATCATCGCAGCTACGGCACTTGGTATACCAAGAGTCTCTCTGCAGGATTAAGAAATATCGATCACATAGAATTCGAATACAAGAACTTTCTTTATAAGAGAATAATTATGCGCACATGTAACAAGTTTCACATTTCTATAAACATCAATACAAGTGTAAGGATTAAGTGATCTATACAGGTGGACATCAAATGTTATAATGTATGAGCCTGTTTGTTTAAAGTTAACAAAATAAGTGATTTTGATTAAGCTACTTGAAGGAATTGTTAGGAGAATTTAAAGCTAAACATAGGAGGTTGGTTGAAAAAAATTGTCTTCAGCTTATTTTGAAAAGCTCATCAAAATCACTAATCAAAATAAGCTTTCTTATTTAGATTAGCTTAAGGAAAAAAAAAAAAAAAAAAAAAAGCACTTTTGTGAGAGAAGTTTTGTCTCATAAAACACAAAAGTGGTTATTTTAAGAGGTCCCAAAGATCCCCTGAAAATATAGTTTCTTCCAACAACCCCTTGTGTTCAGTTTAAACTTCTCTCAAAATCTCCCTCATGTAGCTTAATCAAAATCGCTTACTTAGTCTTTAACAAACAGGCCCATAATCTTCTTGGTTGAATTCAATCTAAAAAAGAAAAGTCTCCTTCAATAACGATCAAAGTGTTCTAAGTTATATAGGCCCAAAACTGTAGAGATTGGAGAATACTTCTCAAAAAATAACTTTCATTCTCTGTTTCATTTCAAAATGTCACATTTTCAGTTTCTAACCATGTGCTCCAACCAAAGGATTATATACTGTCTCAAAGATGAACTACAAAATTTATAAAAGAAAATTCTTTTGCTGATTAGAGACTCAGAGTGGATCATCTTATGATGTATTGATGGATGCTCTCTCTGTGTATGTAATATCCATTAATACTGGCATAACACGGCACAGACTGTTATGCCCCAAACTAACTGTCAAATACATTCTAATAAAATATGAATTCCATCTATTTGGGTGTAACAGTTAAATCATGAAAATTATTTGACATACCCAAAGACCCACAAAGAGACTGCAAGCAGCATTGTACCAATCATAATCCATTCATCTCGAGTGACAGGACCCATATTTTCCAGTTTGACTGCAGCCATGGCAGGTGCCTCTGGTGTGTCTTTCATTTCAGGTGGATGTAGTTTGTATAAAATCAATGGTGTAGCAAGAAGAGAAACCAATGCAGGTAAACTAGCCACTTTAAACCATGTAACCCATGGATTTGCAATTATCACCCCAAGCTCCTCTGCTAATTTAAGACACAGCAGGTTTTGAGCAGAAGCAGTTAGGAAAAGAGCACTAGAATGACCAGCAGACTGTCACAGGTGTACAAGTCACTTCATCATCAAATGATGGTAAAATCTCAAATAAGAAGTAACAAAGCACATAAAGCATAGAATCCTACAACATCAGCATTTACAAGGACCATTGCCATATTTAGAGCAGTCATGCCATGCTACTTAGAAAGAAGATGCGATTTTATTTAAAAAGGAAAAGAACACACAATTTGAAATAAAATAAAGCACACACCTAATCAGTAATATCCAAGAAAGTTTTAATGTCAATTGGCAACAGCTAAATCAAAAAAGAAGAACGAAATTTATGGTCTGTTCACAATTAATTATTATTTGAATCACAGATTCTATAATCATTCTCAATAATATCTAGACATTCTGCAGAGTATAATTAATTAATAATTGAAAGTTTCTGTACAGATCTTAATTGACATCCAGCATACACCATTCTTCTCATTCAAGTTAAATGTTCTTATGTTCCATCTCTATTCTTGCAATACATCTTCTAATATCTTATATACGAGTCCCCTGAAGCAATGAAGAACTGAACAAAGCAGTGAGAATCATAATATACTGTAGATTATAGTCTTAAATCCGACAGGCACATCAACACCTACAGCATAAATAAGGAAAAGACCTATACTTATTGGATAATACATCAGACTAGTTAGCTTTAAGATGGCGTCAGCTAGGCTCAGTAGTAAATATATATGCTTATATTTCTTCTCATCATCTGAGTTGCCTAGAGGCATTCCTGAAATTGAGAAAATTCCTTGTCTTCTAGAGACTTTTGAGAAACTTATCTTATAGGTCGCACGTTTCAACCAAACTGCATCCACACCTTGAGGTTTGGTATGCCTAATGTATATAAAAATTAAGTCAATTTAATCGTTATGAAGCAAAGCTTTATACTACATTGCCACGCTTCTCCACATTTGCCAGCAATGATTGCAACTGCAGCTTAAACCATTTTAATTGAACAGTTTACGTCATCATGAAGCATCATTTTCATACTTTTGCATACTAATCAAGCATAGCAGTTAATTAAATAGGTCGAAAAAGAAAACTAACATGAAATTGCGTCTGGATAAGATAAGATCCCAGCTTTCTGGAAGTAGGATGATTGGGTTCACTCCCAGCTGAGAGCGACAGTGACTTGATAATCGGCAAGAATACGCCACCGGCCCTCGCGGTGGTGCTGGGCAACGCTGGTGCAACAAACACTTCGCTAAAAATCAACCCATAAGACAGCCCCAATGTACTCTTTCCCAACCACTTCACGAAGTAAGTCGCAATCCTATCTCCCAACCCAGTTTTCACAAATCCACGAGCGAAGAAGAAGGAAATCACAATCAACCAAATAATCTCGTGAGTGAACGCCTGAAAAGCCGCGGAAAAACTCAGTGTTTTAGTCACAACGGAGGCTGTCAAACCTATAAAAGCCCAAGCTCCCACGGGCAATGGAGTCATAACAAGACCCGCAATAGTTGAGAGAAAAATCGAGAGCAATTGCCACGCTTGAGGGGTAACTTCAACGGGCTTTGGAACTAAGAAGCGAACAATGAGACCAATAGAAATGGAGGTCAAAAATGGTAAAGGTTTGACGCCTTGAGTAACTGGTGATGAGGATGACGGTAATGCCGGCGAAGATGACGAAGAAGAAGAAGCTTGAATGGGGTGATTCGCAATGCGAAGTTCAGAGAGAGGATTTAAGGTGGAAGAAGTTTTGGAGGGAAAGAAGGGGAAATGAGATATCGTTGATGGGAGAGATAGGATTGAAGGGGAATTTGGAGTCAAAGGAACACAACGACGACAGAGGAAGGAGGTGGGAGGGGGATAGAGAGAGAAAGAGGTTGAGGGGGAGAGAGAGTGAAGCGCGAAGCTATCCATTGGAGAGAAATGGAAGCTCAGTGGAAGAGAAGGAAAACGAGGGGATTAACAAATTTGAAAATAAAAAATTACTCTTGGTTTTAATTTTTAAGACCTAGTTAATTTTTTTAAAGAGATTAAAGAAGTAAATTAAATTATTTTAAAATATTTTTATTTTATTTTTTTGTCAAACTAATTAGTTTGACTAATAAATTAATATATTATCTAAGGATACACAACATATGAAATGATTAAATATATTATTTAGCTTCTTTAATCTCTCCTAAAAAAAGTTAACTAGGTATTATAATTAGGACCGAAAGTAGTAAGATGGATTTAATACTCCCTCATCTCATATATTTAATATTTAAGGAGACAATAATTCAATTACTAGCTTTTTAAAGTAGTTAAAATTAATTAAGAATAATAAATGTATCTGAAATAAATTTTTGGGATAATCCTATATAAAAACAGTTGAATTATGCAAATTATAATTTGAGTTACTAAACTAAACAAATTATTAATTAGGTTATGTGACACAATTAGGGATTTAGAATTTTAACCAAATTACCTCTATATCCCTAAATTATTTTGGAAAAAAAAAATAGAGACAGAATATTATTGTTTACTCGTTTCGTTAGAACCCTAACAACAAAAAAATCATTGGATGTCTCAACATCATCAAAAAATCGGCAAACAAAGCCACAACAAGTTGATTCTAATGTTGAATCTTCGTTCCTTAATTCTTTTAGTTAATCAATGACATTGTATTTTTTTGAAGGCTATGAGCCACTACATAAAAATCAAATGGCTAAGGATTGTACGTTAACTGGTACTTGCAGTATTGAGATTGGTTCCCACTCCGTTTAATGCAATAGGGCATCCTAGTGAAACTAAAAGTTATAGAACTTAGGTTTAGTTCATGTCTTTTAATGATGCTATATACAGGTTTAGCTAGGTTTAATTTTAGCGAAAATATGGAGGATGGGGCTAGATACTCGATAGTTTCGTCGCGTCAGCAAGACAAGTTGAATTTAAAGCAATTGGGAAAACCTTTGTTTCCAAGCATTTTAATGTTATTGATCCTTTGCGTGTGAATAATAACCTTGGTCGTAGTGTAAGCAAAGGTTAGACTCCAAACAAGTTCATCTGCCTCCGTGGGATGTCCCGAGTCTCCTTTACCTCTCGCAACTCGCCCCACCTGTTACTCATCTTCGTCTTCTTCTGTCAAAATCAACGAGAATGAACCCCTAAAGCCCTATTGGTCCAATTTTCGAGGCAAATGAAAAATTAGTGTTGAAGATGAGGAGTGACGAAGCTTTTGAGTAGGAAGAAGTGCTGTTTCGCTAAGAAACGTCACCAAGACAAGAGAGAGCGAACGAGCACCCGACTTCTTGCCATTCCTTTTTTCTTTTTCTTTTTCTTTTTTCGAATTTAGGGTATTATTGGAAAATAAATAATATTTAAATATTCTAGATTGGGTCATTGACCTGATTTAAGATTTTTTGAGTTTACCAGCCTTATATAAGATTTTCTTATTTCAACCGTCTTTATATAAGATTTTCCCTAAATTTTTATT
This sequence comes from Acacia acuminata, assembly GCA_019022655.1. Taxonomy (NCBI): domain Eukaryota; kingdom Viridiplantae; phylum Streptophyta; class Magnoliopsida; order Fabales; family Fabaceae; genus Acacia; species Acacia acuminata. The sequence goes on from JAFJYI010000013.1 coordinate 2,234,927, forward strand.
TAGAAGTATACATTTATTTATAGGGGAATAAATAAGGGAAAGAGAAAGTAAATATCAACCTTTTAAATTCCAATTAATACAATATCTATAATTAATTATGGGGAAAAATAGAAAAACCCAGTTAAATGCTTAGACAACTCTTGTAGGCTCTTATAAAAAGAATTTGAGGGAGTATTAAAATTAAAAAAATTAATTAAAAAAAGGAAAAAATTCAATTAAATACTATTTAAACTTGGAAGACCCTAAAGTTCAAAGTACACAGAGAAAAAGGAGGAGTAGTCATTCTTATTGATCTGTTTGGTGTACATTTGTGTTGGGGGGAGTATTTATAATGGTCGGAGAGTAGGGAAGTTTTATGTAGCTTCTACCCACTCCCCACCATAAACGTAGTGGGTGACCTTAATGCCCATAATGAGTGATTTAATGTCCACTAAATAATATTATGCTATATTATATACCTAATTGATTTTCATGAATTGTAACAGAAGGTGGAAAGTTAAGAATCAATAGACATTCATATAATTTAATATCATAACACTCCCCCTTTGGATGTCCATTATGAATGTGCCTCATTATAAACTTTAACTAGGAAAAACCTAGTGGGATAAAGACCTAGTCAAAGACAAGAGTACATCATCCATTGATACACTTTTCAATGCTACCTCATTAAAAACTTTTCAAGAAAACCAAGTGAGACAAAACCTAGATAAGGGAAAAAGAGTATCGCGTGTATTGACCCCCCTTTGACAATATCAGTATTACTCCCCCTGATGACAACATTACTTCAAATGTCATCGTGTTGGTGAAGAACTATATTTTGCTAATAAACAAAACATATTAGTGCTTCAATATCAATAAAATATGGTACTTGTAGATTATAGTGGTTCTTCAAACAATTAATTGCCTTTTGAAACTCTTCGAGAGTTTCATTGATGTCGAAATCATCAACATAAACATCAATTATAACAAATTCATTTCTAGTTATTTTCATAAAAATTCATGGGCATATTGAATTATTTTTGTAGCCTTCTTTCAAATAATATTCATTGAGGTAATTATACCACATGTGCCCTGATTACTTCAAGCCATACAGAGACTTATTTAACTTAATTGAGTATTGTTCTCGAGAACTTGAATTAGATGATGATGACATCTTGAGTCCTTCGGGGGCATGTGCTTCTGGCACCTTAAATCTTTCAGGGACATATGCTTCTGGCACCTTAAGTGCTTCGAGGACATGTGCTTCTAACACTCGCTAATAGATTGTGGCTCATGATCCTTAGTATCATTCATTATATCATATGCTATATTATAAGCAAAGATGATGTCAACGTTGACTTCCTTTCGATCCATTCAGATTTATTTATAACATAATTTATTGAGATCTCATAATTTTTTACATAGTTCAAGTACTTGGGTCTCTTATGGAACTACAACATTCTCTTTTGAAGATATCTCTACTGGAGATACTAACTCTTCAGGAGATGACTCTTCTAGAGCTATTAACTTTTCTTGATTATCCTTGACTTAATCATCTATATTCTTAGCTCCTTTTTTCTTTTGAGGATTTTTTATATTTGGAACCGATGAGTCTACCCGCTTCAGGCGTGCTTTAAATTCATTTATAATAGGTTGTCTTTTAGGGACATCAATTTGAATAGAAGCATTAGTAGCTGGGATATGTGACTTTGTCACTTTCTTTGGGTCAATAAATTCTTCTGACATTTGATTAGCTAAATTCAACAAGTAAATTGTCTTTTGAACTTCTAGTTTACATTGCTTTGTACGAAGATCACAATGAGCCAGTAATAATTCATTCCAGCTAATTTATTTACCCAACTGCTTATTTTCTTCTCCTAATGTTGAGAAAACAATGTCAAATAATAATTGACTAATCATACAGTATAAGTCTCCTAAATCTATTTGTTTTCTTTAAAAACATCATTTTGTTTCATTTAGAGACAAACAAAAAGGAGGCCCTTACACATTTATCTCAACTTTATTTCTATATCCATCTATGTGCATTGTGGTGCACATTCAAAACTTTTTAACATGGAATTTGCTCCTGACCAAAAGCCATTTTATCAAGAGAATTTTGTTGGCTTTTATAAATGCTGCAATATATAAGATGAAATAAAACAACATAGAAATTTTGTTCTTATAAGCATTGATCTAGCTATTTATGGATCCTTTAATACATGATGTCTAGATCGTATAATTGTTAGTCGATTTCCTTGATGGCAAGTGAACCAGTCAAACAAGTAATAAATAGTAAGTAGAGTATCGTCCCACAGAGACTAAGATACCAAATGATGACACCGAAATTGCAGAACTAGTTGTGATTAACAAGAGAATAAATCTAATTGGTTTGAGAGTTTGGATAGCTATACTAATAAACAGAAAAATAACTAAATGATCGTAATCGTAAGAAAATATCAATAAGAAGATAGACTGAACTCGGAATCCTTTCTAAGCATATCATTCCCTCAACCGCCTATACACAATGCTATAGCATTCATGCTATACAGCTCTCGTAATTGCTACAGTATGAACACCCTAAGCAAAGTTATTCAGTTAACCACACAACGCTAATCTAACGAAGCTCTCGCGTCTAATACATACAATCATAGTCTGTACTCCTCTCATATGTCTATGGCGATTTTTCTAGTTGGATTATCAATACAAATCAAGGTATATGGTTATGAGCGGTAGACCCATTCCTGAAGTCTATAATAATAGGTCAAGTCTTGCACCAGCCTGCCTAGCAATCACTGCTTCTCAGATGTCTAACTCCGACTCCCTTTCAGTAAGCCGAGCACTGATATAGTCCTTAGCTCTTGCTAATCGACAAGAAATTAAATCAATGATAAGCAACTGAATATATTTAATTAAGAACTAGTAACTGGGTTCATTCTATACTTAGAAAATCATCCTCATTCAGCCTCAGGAAGTTAGTTCATGACTGACGAGGGAATCACAAAACAAAGTACTACAGAATAGCCCATGATAAAAGATTGATTGGAATTAAAATAAAGAAACAAAAAGCTTGATGGAGGTTCCGACGGCGTGGAAGAAGCCCTTTGTTACATCACAACTCCACGTCTTCTTCACTTTGTCTTACTGCAAGGAAGGATGCTGGGTTCTCTTGGAGTCCTCGTGCTTTGCAATTCTCTCACTCTTCTTTTGAGTCTGGCCGTATAGGATTGGTCTTTTACTCTCGACGACTTCCAACCCTTTTTAGGGTTGGCTGCTGTTTCCTTAAATAGTCTGGTCTTACTTGCAGCGTACGTTCAACGATCCGGGACTTTCCTAATTTGTTGAGGTCCGATCGTATCTTCCTTTCCAATCTCGGTAGATTGATTCTACTGATACTGTGGAATTCTTCAAATTTTAGTTTTGATCTTCCGCATCTTCTATTTCAATACATCAGCAATCTAACCGTTATTCTTTCCATGCAATATATTTCCTGAAACAAACTTGACAAAAGATCAGGACATATGCCACATAGCACTACGTCATTTACTCTACTATAGCTTCAGGGATGCATTATATTGCCCTTCGATAAAGCTGTCCTGATGCTATAGTATAGCATCGGCTATGTTATGCGACTTTCTCATAAAACCTCAAAACTTGTTCTTTCTTAGCACATGTTTAGAATGTGAGTGAAATTTATCCTTAAGTTCTCTGTATAATGAATTAATGCTTTTTTGCTTAGATTGAATGCAGTTAAGCTCAGATTCACCATACAATTCAGTCATAAAATACAGGGAAAACATAGCATAATTAGTGTTGTAATTATGGTTGAATGCACATATTTATGGTTGGAGATAATGTACTTTTAAAGTTGTCTCTTATAAAAGGTGTCATGAGGTATGGGAAGTGTTGGAAATTATGCCCTAGGGGCAATTCATTGTACTTTTCATATTTAAGTTATTTAAAGAAGGTAAAGGTGTTGAGTTCAAGGTATGTTGGTTCGTTTGAGGTATTAGACATAGTGGGTCCTGTAGCTTACCATTTAGTCTTACCTTGAAATTATTTGGCATTCATCCCGTATTTTATGTGGCAATGCCAAGTATCTATATGACCCCTCCCATGTTATTGAATATCTAGAAGTTTGTGTAAATTATGATTTGTCATAATGTAACTAAATTCATTTTAATATTAAATTGAGAGGACTGAATTTCTTAAGGGGAGATTAAATAAATGGATTTGATTAGATCTATTAGATGGATTTAATTAATACATTTATTTTAATGGCCTAAGATTAAATAAAAATAAAATAGATAAAATAATTAAATTATAGTATTATAAGCTAATTATATATTTCTATTTATTGTAGTTGAGTGTCAAAATGAAACTTGTAGCTTGATGGTATTGAGGATGGTTAAAGGGTAAATTGAGTTCAAGGTATGTTGGTTCGTTTGAGGTATTAGACATTTTGGGTTACCTTGAAATCTTCATTCATTATTTTATGTGGCAATGCCAAAATTGACCCCTCCCATGTTATTGAATATCTAGAAGTTTGTGTAAATTATGATTTGTCATAATGTTAATGAGGACTGAATTTCTTAAGGGGAGAGAAACGAACCAAGAAAAAATAAAATAGATAAAATAATTAAATTATAGTATTATAAGCTAATTAAACTATTTATTGTAGTTGAGTGTCAAAATGAAACTTGGACTTGATGGTATTGGGGATGACCCTCTTCATTAAGGGGAAATTATCACCAAACTTGACCCTCCCTAATACCACCAAACTACAAGTTTCATTTTGACGCCCAACTACATTAAATAATAAATATGTAATTAGCTTATAATAATATAATTAATTAATTTAATTTATTTTTCCTCGAGGCATTACATTAACATTATTTTTGCTTATCTTTGGAAAGTCATCATTTTTGTTAATATTCTCTTACTCTACGCTGCTCATCTGAAAATTATTTTCCTTTTACTCCTAGTTTTATTCTCCACCATTACTGCTACTCTATACATCTGTAAGAGTAATAAAAGAGCAGCGAGGACATACAAAAGAGGTAAAAGAGTAGCAATAAAAAAGAGTTAAATCTGTGCGCACAAAGAAACTTATAACAATGATGATGAGTCTTCTCTTTTAAATTGTCAAAAGCCTCTTTATAGGCATCATCAAATATGAAATCAACCTACACAGATTATTTGGGAGAGACATTGTAAAGTTATAAGATTATACGGTGCTTTGTATAATGATTTTGTGTTCGACAGTACTATTTCTTAAAAGAAATTGCATGCTTGTGGTTCAAATAAGAACATGTTTGAAATATTGTTGGGACTGTTGGTGTTATGAATATGATTTATGAGAAATAAATTATTAGTTGGCTTCAAACGTCTTGATTCCAATTTCTTATTACTGGATGAGCACAAGGGTTGCAATGAGGAGTGAGGTTCCATCTTATAGGGTCAATTATGACTAAGGTTATTAAACCCAGATCGGTCATTGAACGGATCTGAGTAGTAGGTCAGATTGGAGACAAACCGGAGCTAGATCGGTGAGGAAATGAACTTGAACGATAATATTTTTTAAAATAGTTTTGAAATTTGATAATTTTTTAAGATCAAATAATAATATTATTGAGTGATTCTTTTTGCATTAGAAAGTAGACTTCTCAAGCTTTTCATTGAGTTTTAATTTGTAGCTAGTTTTTAGAAAGATGTAGAATTAGATACCCATTGGACTAGACCGGTTAGATGACCGATTTGACGGTTTCGTGGTCAAACCGAACGTTCTGCTTTCAATAACATTGCTTGTGAGTATTTGTTTGCAGGGTGTTACACCAATAATCCCCCTTTCTCTGGTAACAAGCCTCCTAAGAATGAATTGCTTAACAAGAGTGAAGTAAATGGCCAAAGATCTTTTAATACCACAAGCGATTCATCTCAAATTTGCAAATGTTGGATAATGGAAACTCTGCATATCGCGATCGATTTTGGAACTTGCATTCTTCATTTCATGGCGATGACCTTTCTATGCTCACTAAATTCTATCAACACAAGATGGTGCATACTCGACTTCCATTTGCCAGTAACATTAAGCTTGACCTTGTTTATATTTTTTCCTTTCTATTATGTTTGTTTTGGGTATTTGTCGTATCTTTTTATATAATGGCTTTTTGCTCGAGTGTTAAACTTTAAATTATGACGACAGATTGTCACCGGGATTACACTTCCCATTGTATCAAACAAACTTTTTTCTTGTAGCACTGATAAGACACTACGGATATGGGATTGTCATACGGAAGAATGTGTTAATATGATAAATTTGGGTGATGAAGCAAGGTGTTTGATTAGTATGCGCCTATGAGTTTTTGTTGGTTTGCGGAATGCTATTAAGGTGATATCGTGAACTTCTTCAATTATGTTGATGTGGATTCTCTACTTTTATGGCAAAATTACTCTTCCTCACCATTAAAAAAACCTGTTAGGGTAAAATGCTACTTAAAAAAGTGACAAAGATGTCACGTGAAGATAGTAAGCGCATCAACATAATACCCAACTCCTTTCCTAAAATTTTTATATTAAAAAAAAATATATTGATGTGGATTGTCTACTTTTATAGCAAAATTACTCTTAAAAAAAACATTCAGGACAAAATTGCTACTTTGACAAAAAGATAGTTCACATCAACATAATACGGTCAATTAATGTTTGGCCGTTAGGGCTATTAACAGAGAGGTAACATTACTACGTTTTTAGACTTCTTGGACAACATTGCTCTAAAAAAAGCTTCCTGGGCAAAAATGCTGCGTTTATTTAGATAGATAATATATATTGTTGATCTAAAATTGCATTTTAGATTTTAGTTATATTTTGAATAACTTTTGAGCTGAAGTGTTTTAATCTATGTACCTCGTTGCCCTTGCCCATCCTAGTGGAGTGTTGCTAGTATGCAGGTTCTGTTTCATAATGTAAAAGTACACATTTGACACTGATTATGTTCTGTTTCAGCATTTCAGAATTTATTGGATAAGGGTATTTTAGGAAAATACACATAATTAACTAATTTAACTTATTTCCTTAATCTCTCCAAATTCTAATAAATAGCTCCTATAATTAGGATCGGATGGAGTATTATTTTTATTTTTCATTGAGGTAGGAATTCATTTAGATATTAACGTGTACCAGGCTGAAATGCTGCTGCAAACATAATATCTTATTTGACACTGATTATGTTCTTTATAGAAGGTTTAATCTTCTCAAATCTGATAGGATGGAATGTATCTTCTCGAATCTTTGGGATTAATTATCAGACATGTTTGTAAATGAAAAAGAGATGAATTGATCACATGTTAGTTCTTGTGTTTTACAGCCTAATGATTTGGAAAAATAATTATTGTGCATGTTATTTTGACAAAAATTAATCCTTCTAACCTTTTCTCTCTTCAAATTTTTATGTTAAGTTTTAGTTCGCTGATCTATACTTTTAAAGTTTATTTTCAAATAAAAATTTCCATTTTCACTAAAAAGTCCTTCTAATTTATTATTTTAGTTATGTTACTGGTTAAAATCAAAGTTATTAAACCTAGACCGGTCACTAAACCGGTTGGGATACTGGTTAAAGGTCAATGGGTCAGACCAGAGTCAAACTAGAGCTAACTTAGGACTAAACCGGTGAGAAAATGAAGATTTCAGGGTTATTAATATATAATTATAAATAAAATAAGAAATCATTAAAAAAAAAAAAAAAAAAAAACTGGGTTAGTGGCTGGACCTAAATTGAACCGGTTCGCTTGTTTTCGAGCCGAGCTAGCTGGTCCGCTCCAAGTTTAATAACACTGGTTAACCAACGGGATGATTGATGCAAAAGAAAAACCCATATTGTTTTGCTCATGCAACAACCATTCAGTTGAACCGTATGAAATGCCAATGTGGGTAGACTTCCATTTTTATTTTGGTTTAATATTGTGAGTTGTCACCCCTGATTTTTTATCTCTCTTTTGGGTCAGGTTTTGCAGGTTTGTGGGAAGAGGAAGGTTATTCTTAAAACAAGAAGGCCTGATGGACTCTTTTTCACTAGAGATTGCACGGGTTAAATCACAGTCTGGAAATGGCTAACAGAGCCAAAACTTATGATTACATCTTCATGATTCTAAATCTTTTTTTTTTTTTTTAAAAAAAATAGCATTAGAGTTTAGAGAAGATAAATATTACTTATATAACATTATATACATATATTCAATTTCAATTTTAGCTCCTCATCAACAATTTTAGTGGTGAAAATTGTATAGATTCATTCCCACCACTTGTATTCTATCATTATAAAGTTTGTAGATTTATCTTAACTATTCATTTTCATATCTTCCCTCCCCTTTTTCTTGTCACATCCTTACCTTGCCTTTTCTAGTTCCTTATTACTTTTTATTTAGCATTTTTTTAGTATCATTTTGTACCAATGTTTTATGACATATATACTTAATATTTCATATTTATTGTCTTTTTAAAAATATTTTTTTCACTAACAACTTACTACAACTGAAATAAAATAATAAATAACCGTAATTAGTTATTATTTTATAGTGATTTATTATTACTTTTATGTCCTACATAATGGTGAAAAGCCATCTCTCTACAAAATTTATTTATTTTTATATCAACAAAATTTAACAAAACATTTTTATAATAAGGATTACATTAAAAAAGCTATAACTTATAACGATTTATTAATAAGTTTTGTTTGTTTGTTATAAAGCTCACAAAAAACAATAAACATATAGTGCAATAAGCATATGCATAGATCCTTCACATAATTTCAGAATTGTATATTAAAATGGATTCATTAAAATCGGTTTAAAAAACCTGACTTAGTGCAGAGGTTCCTTCTTTGTGACAGGTTACAGATTCAATCTTGCTTATAACCATGGTTATAAAACTTGGACCGAACCGACCGGTTTCAAACCGGAAACCTAGCAAATTGACTGTGAAACCAGTCTAATTTGTCGTAAAAGAGTAGTAGAAGCAGACTTTGGAATGCTCAAAGTGTCTTGGAAATGACAAAATGGTTAATAAAAAAAATACTAAAATCAAAAAGTAAAATTTAAAATAGATTAGATTAATATTAATATTTCGGTCATGGTTTATTTTCTTTATAATTTTATATTAATAACCTAAAATTTTTACTTTCTCACCGGTTTAGCTTCGGTTCAGCTCTGATTTGACTCGATTTGAACTATTGACCCTTGATGTAGTCTCCTAACCGGTTCAATGACCGATCCGATTTTATTAACCTTGCTTATAAATTTTATGATTTAGGTCGTTAGTGTCTTCCCTTTTTATTTTATTTTTAAAAAAGATATATTTTAAGTATTTTGTAAAACATTTTTTCATTGAATTTTTTGATACAATTTTTAATCGTTAAACTTAAGGTTTAACATTTTTGTTTTATTTAGTTGTTTAATATTTTACATGTTATCTTCAATGACCCCAAAACTACGTCGTTTTAAATTAATGAAGGGTGTTTCGTAATTTTACATCTTTCATTAATTCATTTAAAATTAAAACACGCAATTCATTAATTCAAAACGACATAGTTTTAAGGATCACTAGAAATAACTTATCGACTACTAGAACAATGCTTTTCCCTAATTTTATACGTCAGCCGATCAGCCCTGATGTAATATAACTGAGATGAAAATAATAATAATAAAAAGAGAATGCAATGGCGAAGAGATCGAGAGGGCCAGCGAGGTTGCCTTGGTGCCATTAAAAAACGGCTCTCTCCAATCTCAAACTTGCGAATCTCCTTCGTTTCCTTCTCTGTCAGTTATAGGCTTATAGCCACCATTGCTCTCCAATGGAGAGCTTCGCACTTCACTCTCTCTCCACCTCAACCTCTTTCTCTTTCTCTTCCACTGGCACTTCCTTCCTCCGTCATCGTTATCGCACAGTGACCAAATCTCATTTGTCTCTTCCGTTGAATCCAAATTCTTCTTCAATCCCATCGCTCACATCAACCGTCTCTCGTTTCTCCTTCCTTCCCTCCAAATCTTCCTCCTCCTTTAATCCTCTCTCGAAGACTCGCATTGCGAATTACCCCATTCAAGCTTCTTCGTCGTCATCGTCAGCGGCATTGCCGTCATCGTCGTCTCCGCCAGTTGCTCAAGGTGCCAAACCTTTACCATTGTTTATCTCCGTCTCTATTGGTCTCATCGTTCGCTTCTTAGTTCCTAGGCCTGTTGAAGTTACCCCTCAAGCATGGCAGTTGCTCTCGATTTTTCTCTCGACCATTGCGGGTCTTGTTCTGAGTCCATTGCCGGTGGGAGCTTGGGCTTTTCTTGGTTTAACAACTTCCGTCGTGACGAAAACTCTAAGTTTCTCTGCGGCTTTTAGTGCGTTCACTGACCAGGTCATTTGGCTGATTGTGATTTCCTTCTTCTTCGCTCGTGGGTTTGTGAAAACTGGGTTGGGGGATAGGATTGCGACTTGCTTCGTGAAGTTGTGGGGAAAGAGCACATTGGGACTGTCTTATGGGCTGACTCTTGGCGAAGTGCTTGTTGCACCGGCGATGCCTAGCACCACCGCGAGGGCTGGCGGCATCTTCTTGCCGATTATCAAGTCACTGGCCATCTCAGCAGGAAGTGAACCCAATCATCCTACGTCTAGAAAACTGGGATCTTACCTTATCCAGACGCAATTTCAGGTTGGTTTTCATTTCTGACCTATTTATTCAACTGCTATGCTTGATTAGCATGCAAAAAGTATTAAAATGATAACTCATGATGATGAAAACTGTTCATTTTAAAGCCTTTTAAAACGGTTTTAAGTTGCAGTTGCTATCATTCAAGTACTAATTAATCGGGAACAGACTTAAATTTCAATTTTCTTTTCTAATTTAACTGTTGTGAAACAAATAGAAACCTTTATTGGACATTATTGATTGGGTGTGTGCTTTAGCTGTATTTCAAAATGGTATCTTCGTTTGTAACCCAAAAAACAAACGGCATCTTCTTTCTAAGTGTCATGGTATGACTGCACTTAAAATGGCTATTGTGATTATGAGTTTTGGAAACGGTCATCATAAATTCTGATGTTGAAAGATTCTCTGGTTTATGCGTGTTACTTCTTATTTGAGATGTACCATCATTTGATGATAAAGTGACTTGTGTACTGCTGTGCCTGTGACAGTCTGCCGGTAATTCTAGTGCTCTTTTCCTAACTGCTGCTGCTCAAAACCTGCTATGTCTTAAATTAGCAGAGGAGCTTGGGGTGATAATTGCAAATCCATGGATTACATGGTTTAAAGCGGCTAGTTTACCAGCGTTGATTTCTCTTCTTGCTACACCATTGATTTTATACAAATTATATCCACCTCAAATTAAAGACACGCCAGAGGCGCCTGCCATGGCTGCAGTCAAACTAAAACTTATGGGTCCTGTCACTCGAAATGAATGGATTATGATTGGTACAATGCTGCTTGCGGTCACATTGTGGATCTTTGGGTATGTTAGATATCTTATTTCAACTCAATGGATAAAAGATTATCTTATTATGATATTTTATGTGCATGATCATTATGATAATTTTATACACAACTATCAAATTCAAATGGATGGAATTTGTATTTTATAAGTATTGATTTGAAAGTTAGCGTCGTGTTATGATTGTATTAATGGAAAATTGATCTTACACAAACAGAGAGAGTATCCATTTATACTGGCATAACATGATTCACTCTAAGTCTCCAACCATTAAACGATTTTTCCCCCTAAAAAACCTTTGGTTGGAGCACATGGTTAGAAACTAAACTGAAAATGCAACAATTTGAAATGAAACAGGGATGCAAGTTATTTCTTGAGAAGTACTCTGCTATCTCTACATCCTTCTGGGCTCATATAATGTAACATTTTGAAACTGAAAATGTAACATTTTGGAGGAGATATTTCTTATTTATAATTCAAACAAGAAGATTGTATCATTAAACATTTGATGCCTATACATGACTTAATCAGTACAGGACATCTTTATCGAGGTTTCTAGCAATGTGAAACTTGTTACATATGCATTTAATTATTCTCTCATAATGAAGGTTCTTGTAATTGAATTCTATGCAATCAATATTTGCTTAATCCTGCAGAGGGACTCTTGGTATACCAAGTGCTGTAGCTGCAATGATTGGCTTATCATTACTCCTTGTGTTAGGAGTCCTTGATTGGAATGATTGCTTGAATGAAAAATCAGCGTGGGATACCCTGTCTTGGTTTGCGATTCTCGTGGGTATGGCTGGCCAGTTGACAAACCTTGGTATTGTTGGTTGGATGTCTACTTGTGTGGCCAACTCTCTTCAGTCTCTCTCTCTGAGCTGGCCTGCTTCGCTAATTGTTCTTTTGGCGTCTTACTTCTCCGTCCACTACGTTTTTGCAAGTCAGGTTGGACATGTTGGGGCTTTATACTCAGCATTTCTCGCTATGAACCGGGCAGCTGGTGTTCCTGTTGTGCTGGCAGCGCTAACTCTAGGTTTTGTCACTAATCTTTTTGGTTCAATAACACACTATAGTAGTGGTCAGGCTGCTGTATATTATGGAGGTATGCCCCCCTCGCCTTAGCCATTTCCTTGTTCATGAATTTTCGTTTATCTATTTATCTCTTTAGCATGTCTTTAATTGAGTTATAAATATAATTGCTTGAAACCATGACCTAGTGGGTCATGACCCACAAAAGAGAATAACCAAAAGAGCCTAGACATACAAGAGGAATTGATGAGCTGGCAAGGAGAAAAGAGAGGGAGCTGATCGGTGAGAAATATATATTTGTGTGTGTGTGTTATATGTAAGGAAAATAAATAGTTAAAAGTTAGTTTTTAGTCAGTTAGTAGAGTAACCGTTAGAATTAGTTAGAAGGGTTAGTTTTTAGTCAGTTAGTAGAGTAACCGTTAGAATTAGTTAGAAGGGTTAGTCAGTTTAGGTTTATCTGGAGTATTAAGTCGGTCTAGCCTATAAACAAGGGTCTAATTCCTATTGTAATGCAGATTGACTGATAATGAAATAGCCCAGAAATGTTTCTCTCTTGTTCTCTCTCGATTCTCTCTTGGATCCTCTGTTTCTAGTTTCTCTTGATCTCCCTATCTCTTTCTCGCTATACAGAATATTAATTCTAGTGGTATCAGAGCTTGTCATGCTTCTGTTCAATCTCTGGCAGTCTTGAGTCAAGCCTGTGCCATTCTTCTTTTCTCACGGCTCCAACTTCAAGAACAGTCAAGAACGCATTCCAACCATTGAAAAAAAAAAAAAAAAAAAAGAAAAGAAAAGAAAAAGATTCAGTCTTGGCAACCCAGCACTTTGACAACCACCAGAATCCTTGTGGATATTCGAAGTCCTTTCTGCCTCATCTGATTCTGCATCGTTTCTGGTTCTGTACCTTTCTGTTTTCTGGTTCTGTTTCTTTCGATTTAAAAAGTAGAAAAATAGAAGAAAAAGCAATTCTACCAATCGTGGCGGAAAGAATATCTCAGGTTTTCAGCAGCACGTATGCTGCAGCGACTTCAGAGGGCGATGATGAAGGTTGAACATATGGCGTCCATTCTACAAGAACTTCAGTCCTTGAAAATAGATGTGGCAGAGTTACGGAAAGTGTGGCGGGAGGAAAAGCTTGATCAAGAAGATGGTGAGGTTCCTCTGCCAGCAATTCCAGAGCAGCCTACAATTATTCAAGAAACCTCCAGAGTCCAAGAAAGCGAGGCTACCACCCAAGAAGAGTGCCGCGGGTCGCATACTTGCAACATGCACCAAGGGCCGACTATGCCAAGTCCAACCGAAGACGTTGCAGTAAGTGTCGAGTGCGACGGAGGAGACCAGAAACGTGAAGTTGCCGTGGAAGGCCGCTGGACCAGAGCTGTCGACTATAAAGGAACGAAACAAAGCAGCTGTTTCGGAGGAGGCGTTGACGAAGACTCGAAGATGTTGGGCTAACGACGAAGCTTCTATCGAACGAGAAACGAGGGAGGCGACGGAGACGGTGCCCGGAGTTGTTTGCTTCGTTTCGGTGCGTTTTTTTTTTCGTCTTCGCCGTTGCTCGTGTCTTTTCTATCAACGGCCGTTGTTTCAGATTGCGACACTCCCAGACATTTTCAAGAGGTGTCGCAGAAGGCGACTTCGTGCTCGGCGTCGTCTTTCTATACTCTTCCTTCCTCAGTGTCGATGACTTCTTTCACAAAGCCGATGATCGTTGTCTTTCTTTTGTCGTTGAATTTGATTTCTTTGCCAGCATCTCTGTTTCAGTTCATGGATTGTCGTATTTTGGAGGAGTATACGCGTGTTTCAAGGAGTGTTGAGCTGGTTATGGGGTGTAAGTGTATGCATAAGGTGCAGTTTGAAAAGTCAAATTTTCTTAAACGAGCAGGAAAAGTGTCCTGATTTGTCACCCGCACAGCTGATTACCTCCTTCAGTGGCTGTCAGAGATATTTTGAAGTTTTTTTTTTTTTTTTTAATTGATCTTTTGAAGATGCATGTGTGTTTTTCATGCTCAATGGCCAAATGGGCTTTGACTGTAGCATGAAGGGTATGGGCCCAAATTGGCTTCACCCATGGATCAATTTCAAATGGCCTCCTTTGTTCAAATCTGCCCTACTCCTACACTTTGTCTGATACGGTTTTGGTTCGGGGGAGAGCTTATTAAAATCCTTTTTGGTTCAGCCTTGCACCCATTATTTCCATTTGGCTCAGAATCCAACAAGTGAGTTGCACCTGTGTGCAGAAGTATTCAAGACAGATTTCTACACGATTTCAAGCAACAGTTTTTTTTTTCAAAGATCAGCAAAAGTTGTTCAGACTTAGAAGCTTGTGTTTTGGTTATTTCAGTTTTGTATTGCTGAGGGTCAGTTTTGTGTCAGTCATCCTGTTTTTGGGAGGGGTATTGATTTGTAAAAAAAATAAATAGTTAAAAGTTAGTTAAAGTCAGTTAGTAGAGTAGCCGTCAGAATTAGTTAGAAGGGTTAGTTAATTAGTTTAGGCTTAGCTTGGGTATTAAGTCAGTCTAGCCTATAAATAAAGGTCTAATTCCTATTGTAATGCAGATTATGACTGATAATGAAATAGTCCAGAAATGCTTCTCTCTTGGATCCTCTGTTTCTAGTTTCTCTTGATCTCTATCTCTTTCTCTCTATACAGAATATTAATTCTGTAACAGTGTGGGACAGGTTTAGGGAGAGTGGGAGCTAAGAAAGGATTGAGTGTTCTGAGAGAGCTAGCCACTTGAAAGTCGGAGTATGATGTGCTGTCATTTTGCTTCATTTGTAATTCATCTGAGCCAATATTATCTATTTGACCTTGAATTAAAAAGTATATCTTGTCTTTCATAACATAAGTAATACAAGATTACAGTGGGTTTCCTCACCTGTCATGGTTCAAGTGCATATATCTATCAATCATATGAACTAAATGTTTTTTTTTTTTTTTTTTTTTTTTTTTTTTTTTTGGGTTCTCATGCACTTTTTTCTCATTCTCCCTCTTACTTTACTCTTCTTTGGTTGATGTTACAATAATTGGAACAGAAAGGAAGCTTTTGTTTTTTTGGGGGAAAAAACGATTTTTAAATCTTAGATGACCTGAAAAATTAACCTTCTAGGAGACCAATTTTTTACTTGCTCTTAATTTAACATCCCTTCCCTGCTCTTTCTTTCTTATTAATTTCAAGATATGTTAAAGCCTGGTAGCTGATGATATTATAATTTTTTTTTTTTTTTTTTTTTGACAGCTGGTTATGTAGACCTTCCTGATATATTCAAAATTGGGTTCATTATGGCTATGTTTAATGCTATCGTCTGGGGAGTTGTTGGCACTTTCTGGTGGAAATTTTTAGGCTTTTATTAATTTTTCATTTCAATGTAAGTAATAGTGGTTTTCCTTGTTCCAATCGGCCATTCTTCTTAGCAGCCAAAAGAACAGGTCTAGACTAATTGAGGACACTTGACCTCATCATTTTGACATGATAATTAAAGTCTGCATTTTAGTTTTATCCATTAGTTGATATCTTTATGGTTATCATTGCTTATTGCATACAGTCAACAATACATGGATAATTGTTTTGCTACTATTCTAAGTTGAAGATTTGAAACTGATTTGATCATCCTTTTTGGCAGAGGTTTGCATGTTTAATTAATTAAGCTAACATTTCAATATTTAAATATTCTGAATGATTGAACCCTCTTAAAAAAAACCAGGAAACTACTAGTGATATAACTTTCTTCTATCATTTGAAGTTGAAATTTGAGTCTGCATATCATTCATGTCAAATTTGGATTAGGATTCTGTATCCAAAAATCTTAATTAGCTTGAGATATTCAATGTGTCAAAAGTCCATGGAGGGCTTGTCCGACTCCTATCCTAGCTTCAGGACTCTACTCAGAAAGGAGTCCATAGTATGTGCTTCTTATGTTGAGGTATGAGCATATTATATATATATATATATATATATATTTAAATTATATGCTCATTTTTTAAATATTTTTTGCACCCAATATCTCAAATTAATTAGTTTTTAGTTCTACAATTGTGCGTAAACGAGTATTATGAAAATTAATTAATTTGAGATATTGGGTACAAAAAACATATAATTTAAATCTAAATAAATACAATATAAAAAAAAATACTCATACCTCTAATAAAAGTATGGGCACATAATTATGTGCACATAATGTAAACTCCTCAGAAAGAGAGTAAAATTTCAGAGAAGCTTAATAATGATTTATGTAAGAAACCATGAAATAGGACCAAAGGAGCTGCAATAAAGAAGCCATAGGTTATCAGGTGCATGAAGTCGAAAAACACTCTATTTTCTCCTCCTTCTCTCCTCCGTTCGCACTTCATCTTCTTCATCGCATGCTCCTCGCCGGCGGCTTGTGCCTTACACAAGCCGCCGCCGGCGACCACCGCTTTTGTGCCACGTGACGAGTCCGAGTGGTTGTTGCAAATCCATATCTTTGATTTGCGGTCAGGTGTTTTGGAGTCCAGATCCTTGATCTATGGTCCTCTCCCTCGAGTTACGTCGGACGTGGCCTTCTCTCGTCCCCGTGGCGAGCCCTTTCTCTCCTCTCCGGATCGATCTCGTGGGGGTGAGTTTTATCTGTTTTTTTATTATTACTTTTACGTGATTTTGGGTTGTCTAGTGGTGTTTTTGTCTCTTAAAATAAGCAGATCTGTAAGATCTGCATTTAAATCCTCTTGGATGGACGGTTGTATGAACGTTATAAGATCCGATTCTCCCTTGGTAGTTCGGATCTGCGTTCTTGGGGGTAGATCTAAAGAGGCGTTGCTTGTTGTGTGGCCAAGGTCACCGTTCGATTCAACGAGGAGCGAAGATTTCTTGGACATCATGGGTCTTCTTACGTCGAGGTTGGGTTCTTTGTGTTCTTAACCCCAATATGGGGTACTTGTCCGTTTGCTCTCGTTGCGGCTAATGCTTATAAGGAGGTGTGCCGTTTGGGTGGGTTTTACAACCACCACCTTCTTCGTTGTCACTTCTAACCCTGAGATATTGAGGAATTTGCTTTGTCTTTGATTCTACTTCTACTTCTAAATATTTTATGTACGATGATTTGGCTGTTTTTGTTTTTGTTTTTGTCTTGGATGTATTTTGTTGTCTTTTGGATCGGCTTTACTTGTATCCAGATATTGTACTGTTTTTAGTATTAATATAAAATCGTTCAAAAAAAAAAAAAGAAGCCATAGGTTCAACTTAGAGGGATAAAAAAAAAAAAAAGGCATTATTACATCCAGAAAGTACTAGAAATGATAACATATTGGCCTATGTGAGTCCTGAACATTTCTCTTTATCGTCACCAAACCAAAAAGAAGAGACAACATAGGCCTACAATAATGTTCTTGGGTGGTTTCAGCTTGCAAGTGGCAACTATTTCAATTAGACAGGATAAAAATGGATCCACCTTGCAAACATTTCATAGGCTCTTTGATTGTAGTACTCTGTTGGAGAATGCCCTGAACCCTGTAAAAACCATAGACATATAACATTATTTTTTATTCATTCATTGGTCTCATTACTTGTGATCATTTTCCATACCTTGAAAGTTAAATATGTCAAGCTATATGCATAATTCTGATATATAATTTTGTACCTGCACACCAATAACTAATACTCAGATTCATATGAAAGATGCAACCAACCTGTCATTGAGCTGATGCATGTTTTGCAGGCTATAAAACAGCACTGGCACCAATTTTTAGGAATCTTGAAGTATGTTTGGTTTCATGTTGGAAACCACCAAAACCATGATTTTAGTGATTTCTAATGTAAAACTAAAGACATACTTAACTATCAATATTTTCCTATCACTTGAATTCAATGTGCATAACATGCCAAAGCATAGAAGGAAGAAAGGAAATGAAAGACAAGAAAAGAAAATTCAACTATAACTATGACACATTTGGCTAAGATAATATACAACTCTTTTTGAGAAAGTGCTACCCTCTATTTGAATGGGAAGAAAAGTTGGGAGGAAAAGAAATGGGGGAGAGAAAATGGAGAGAAGAGAACAAAGGAGAGAGAATGTTATCAATCCTCTTATTTGGATGAATGGAAAAAATTCGGGGTGGAAAGAAAATGAGCAAATATATGAATGACTAAAACACCTTTACTCCCAAAACAAAATGTATCATGTTTAAAATCAAATTAAATAGCGCAATGAAAAAAAATCATATTAATATTAACATCATCAAATAATTTAAAATCAAATTATCTGGTAAAAATATATTATCATATTATATTTTAAAACATTTTTCAAGCTAAAAATTCAAAAGCAAGTAAAAAAATTAAATAAATTACACATGAAGGTTGGGAAGACAATGAACCATATCCACCAAAGTATCAAAAAAGACGAGGTTTTTGAGCAGCTGTATTGGCAGTTTTGTAAAAATGGTGTAAAATATTTCTAGCTCAAATTCACAATATAATCTTGAGAGAACAAAAACCAGGCCCAGGGAAAGAGAGACAACAAATTTTATAGCTGGGAAGAAACACTGGTACACGCAGAAGACAGAACACACGTTCTCTCTTCATTTTCTCTCCATCGATGGAGAGAATTTTTTTTTTTTTTTTTTTTTTTTTTTTTTTTTTTTTTTTTTGGGGGGGGGGGGGGGGGGTGGGGGGATGGGGTCCCTCCCACTTTTCTCTCCTTTCATCCAAACAAGGGAGAACTTATTTCTCCCCCTATTTTCCTCCCTAGTTTTCCTTCCTCCCTGATTTTCTCTGAATCCAAATGGAGGGCAAATGAATTCACAATATAGAATAATGTCAATTAATTCTAACCAACCCCTTACTATACATGAATAAGTTAAAAATGACTTATAAATAGGCACAAATAGAATACATATGGAGGTTTGAAGCTTGCATATATATATATATATATATATATATAGAGTCACTCACCCTGCAACCTGACCATCCACAAACCAAGGACGCCAAGAATACTCTTCAGTGATATTAAGGTCCTTTATCCACTGTTCTGTGGCTAAATGTGGGACAACAAGGTCATGATCGCCCCTACAAAACAATAATAAAGAGGAAATGAAAACAAGTGAAGCATTTTTATTTAGCTGACCTAAAAGTGAATGAAAGTTGAACTTCAATATGGAAAATCTGATTTTTGTGTATGTTGTTTGAAATATAATCAGCTATTCAAAGAACAAGTTGAAGACACAAAGAGACTTATGTATAAAGCAAGACTTGTGAATCTGTCTTAGTAAAATTCTTTTGGTAGCTGAAGACAGATTCAATATTATGATTGTATAGATCCTGCTGGACAAGATTGCATCTGTACCACTTCTCTACAGTTCCCTGTATGCAGTTTGAAAATTGTGAATGAATCATATATATATATAAAACGATAAAATGAGATGGTGGGATTGTTAGATCTAAATTGTGTATATCATTAAATGCATTTTTCCTTAAATACCTCTCTTTAACTTTTGGGAGTCAAAAAACTATGAGGGGGGAAATTAGAGAAGACATTAAGATTAATTCAATTTACTATGCAAGGATTTAATTAGCGGTGAATTTCATAAATAATTGTTCTTTGGTGTAAATTTAATTAGTTAGACTACTTTTAATTAATTCTCTTAGCTTCTATGGAAAAAGGCATTTGTGACTTATATATGAGACCAAATGGAGTATTTAATAGGGAAAATTCCATTTAAATACCATTTGAATTTACAAAACCCCCAGAAGTCTCCCGAAATTGTAAAAAGACTGAGAGGTACCAAGGACCTATGAGGGATATGCAAATTCGGTTTAAATTATCTTTTTACCCTTAGTTTTAAATAAATAATTACTTAATTAAAAACCCCCTCGTGCCGAAGGGCCGCCGGGCGGGGCGGCCACCGGCGAAGGGGGTGGAGGTTTTTTTTTTTGGGGGTTTAGGGTTTCTTTTTAAAATAAAAAATAAAAAATTATTCATTGAAAGTGTGGGGGGTGGGGTTCAAACCCCTAACCCCCCACACATCCATGGGGCCAAGTGGTTCCTTTAATATATATATTCTTCTTAACATTTTTTCAATGGTATTTACAAATCCTGAAACGAGAATTATCATTCCATAAACGACATTTACAACGTTTTCTACAGGGATCCCTTTTGTAACTCTTTGATGCATGTGAGCGAATTTGTAAAAAAATGCACTTTTACAAATCCTGAAACGAGAATTATCATTCCATAAACAGCAGTTACAACGTTTTCTTCAGGGATCCCTTTTGTAACTCTTTAATACATGTGAGTCAATTTGTAAAAAAATGCAATTTTACAAATCCTGAAACGAGAATTACCATCCCATAAAAAGCATTTACAACGTTTTCTATAGGGATCCCTTTTGTAACTCTTTGATGCATGTGAGTGAATTTGAAAAAAAAAAAATGCACTTTTACAAATCCTGAAACGAGAATTTGTAATTCATCCATTTCGGGATTTGTAATTCTCCTTTCGAGAATTTGTAATTCTCGTTTCGGACTTGGTAATTCTCGTTTTAATTTGTAGTTCTCGTTTCGGGATTTGTAATTCTCGTTTCGGGTTTTGTAAAAAT
The DNA here is from genome assembly GCA_019022655.1 of Acacia acuminata. NCBI lineage: Eukaryota > Viridiplantae > Streptophyta > Magnoliopsida > Fabales > Fabaceae > Acacia > Acacia acuminata. The sequence goes on from JAFJYI010000013.1 coordinate 2,255,975, forward strand.
GCATTTTTTTTACAAATTCATTCACATACATCAAAGAGTTACAAAAAGGATCCATGTAGAAAACGTTGTAAATGCCGTTTATGGAATGGTAATTCTTGTTTCGGGATTTGTAAAAGTGCATTTTTTTTTTTTACAAATTCACTCACATGCATCAAAGAGTTACAAAAGGGATCCCCTGTAGAAAACGTTGTAAATGCCATTTATGGAATGGTAATTCTCGTTTCAGGAGTTATAATTCTCGTTTCAGGATTTGTAGAAGTGTATTTTTCTTACAAATTCACTCACATGCATCAAAGAGTTACAAAGGGATCCCTATAGAAAAACATTGTAAATGCCATTCATGGAATGGTAATTCTCGTTTCAGGATTTGTAATTCTTGTTTCGGGATTTGTAAAAGTGCATTTTTTTACAAATTCACTTACATGCATCAAAGAGTTACAAAAGGGATCCCTGTAGAAAACGCTATAAATACCGTTTATGGAATGGTAATTCTCGTTTCAGGATTTGTAAATACCGTTGAAAAAATGTTAAGAAGAATATATATATTTGTTAACGTATATATATATTAAAGGAACCAACCGGTGGCCACTTGGCCTCATGGATGTTTGGGGGTTCGAACCCTACCCCCACACTTTCAATGAATAATTTTTTGAAAAAAAAAAAACCCTAAACCCTAAACCCAAAAAAAAAAAAAACCTCCACCCCCTCGATGGCCTCCACGCCCGGCGGTTCTCCGCGGGCCCGGGCGAGGGGTTTTTAATTTTTATTTATTTATTTAAAATTAAGGGCAAAAGGGTAATTTCACCCGAATTTGTATATCCTCATAAGTCCTTGATACCTCTCGGTCTTTTTACAAATTCGAAGACTTCTAGAGGTTTTGCAAATTCAAATAGTATTTTAATGGAATTTTCCCTATTTAATATGTGTTTGGTCAATATATAAAAATACAGAGAGACCAATAATCTACCTCTCTGATGTGAAGTGCTTCTTTGACAGTCTATTATTTGCCCATGCATATGAAAGTACATAAGCAAAATTCTGTATATGAACAATGGGAGAGTATAGTTTTATGAAGTATGAAAAATATTGGTATGGAAGGGCAACAAGGTAAAATCACAATAGACAGATATAGATAGTTATAGACCTTGCAATACCATTGTGGATCAGATAGGCCAGAGAAATGTCTTGATTTCTCTACTTGCAGACTTCTTCTTACAGAGTGACTCTCATCTTCATCTGGTTTTGGTGAAACATTCACACACTGTGGCTCCAAAACATTCTCAGTATATATATCATTCAGCAGCTGCAAATTTCAAATGCAGTACATATGTCAGACAATTATTGTTTCTTTTTCCGTAGTAAAATGTTTGTTATTAAAAAAAAAAAATGCTAACAGGTAATTTACAACAGGAGAGAGTAAGACCTCATCAATTTTTCCAAGTGCTTCTTCACATTCAGTATTTGAGGGGTCCACTATATAATACTGTCCCTTGCAGCTCTCTTCGGCTCTCTGTATGAGCACAAACATTAACCCATTTCTCACACTAGAATTATGTTTTTGTACTGTTTTTATAAATTTATAATATAATGGATGAAATTAACAGAAGTCTGATCAAATTTTGATTTGATTACCTGGTATAGTTTGTTTGCTATAAGTCCAATCTGTAAGCGACCTCTACTTTTGCATTTTCTTCTAACTCATTACCTTGATGTGGAGACCCACTTATGAATCCCTACCATTTTTTGAAAATAACAATAGAACATAAAACACACATCACATATTTGTATGTGTGAGATTATAATATATTATTATTGTAGGAACTCATGCATCACTTACTATTAACTTCAAGTGTGGCAACATTCCAGCATCATTATCTGTAGTTTTATTACAGTAGCGAACTGATATGAGTAGTGATTGATGAAATTGAACTGAACATTGAAATAAGTTTTAGATTTTTAAATCTCAGTAAAGGTTTGAGTTTACTATGAGAATTTATCATCATGGGTTTCATATTATAGAAGTTGAAGCTTCCTATTTTTGAGGTTAGAAGGAGAAGATAAAAGGTTGATTATTCATAATTACTTGTTATGAGTGGCACAACTATGCCGCTATATGAATCACTTGCTATGAACAGCCGATTGTTCATGTACTCAGGGTGTTCTACCAGCCACTGCAATAGTTGGAGTCAAAGTTACAACCAGGACATGCACAATTCTTTGCTTCTGAGTAAATCAGAGTTTACATTTCATTATTTGACCTAAAATCAATATTCTCTCCGGTCCTTTTTATGAGAACTCAAAATTTGAATTGTCTTGGTTCTTTTTATAAGAGCTCGACAAGAGCTATCTCAACATTTAAGGAGTTTTTCTTTTCTTTTCTTTTTTTTTTTTTTTTTTTTTTTTTTTTTTTCAATTTGTGCCCTCATTAATTATTTATATTGCATTAATTAAAGGGTTGATGGTACTTATGTTTACTTTATTTCTCTCTTACTTGCGCCCTCATAAATAAGGGCATATTTGAACAAAAAAACTGTTTATTTTAAGACATACTTATTATTTTTAACTATTTTCTTAAACCGTGTAATTCGGTATTGGGCTCTTATAAATAAGACTGGAGGGAGTATGCTTTTCCCCTATTTAGGATTGTGCATGGGTCGGAATGCATAGGGCCTGATCCTACCTATTTCGGCCTGGCCCAATTTGAACGAGTAGAGCTGGGCATGATGCACACTCCTACTCTGATTCAGAGTGTCATTCATCTTGTCCTTTACCATTTGTTTCAGTAATTATTAACTAGTGTGTTATATTTTCCTATATGTGAGTGTTGAAACACTACTAGTTTTCATGTGAAAAGCATGTATTTTATATCCGTAGTAATTTCATACCTTGTTCAAATCATTATGAGGATTAAGCTAACTTTTGACATACTTGCAAAATTATAAACAAAACTTCAGAAAAGATGCCATTCAAGATATAAGTGAAACATACTGTTATTGATCAAAATGTGTGACTCTTTCGTTGAAATTGTTTGAGCAAACCATAAGGGAGTAAACTGTAATAGATGCATCCCTATATATACCTTTCTTAAGAACTTGTAAGTTTGTCTTGCAGATGATGTGTCTGATACAACCAAATCTTGTGGCTCCTTGGCATATGAGAATCCAGTGCCCACAGGTGCATCTAGAAATATAATGCTGGCAGTCTGCAAATTGATGATCAAACAGTATATATTAGATGTGTGTGTGTGACCAAATTGAAGGGATCATTACAGAAAAATACAATACTACCCTTTACCTTTGTCCACGGATAAGGTCTCAAGTATAAATCTGGCAAACCTCCATTATAGTATGAGTCATTGAAAGCCAGTGGACCTGCAACAAAAAAATATGCAATTTTGGGGTACAAGATATTGAGTTTTTAAGGGTTTGTTTTATTTCATGTCGACCATAGATTTAGTTTATTTTCATAGATAATGGCATTTAGCATTTTAGCTTCTTGTGCATGTTTTGCTCATCTTACTTAATAGTGTTCTCACTAGAAAGGAAAAACAAAACAGCTTATTATCTAGACAGAATTTCCGTCGCCACATTTTACATGGCAAATTGGTTTACCGACGGAAGTTGTTGGAAATTAACCAACAGAATTTTTTCTGTCAGTAATCCGTTGGTAATTATGTCGATAGTTTCATCAGAAAATTTATTTTCCGACGGATTTTCTATCAATAATAGCTTTTTTTTGGTTTTTTTGTTTTGGTAGTGTCCTGAAAGATAACTCATATGAAACCTGATGTTGAAGTTTATACAGATCCACCGATGAAGACTAAATGAGAAAGAAGAAAACGAATCATACCAGTTTGGTAGAAGAATCCATTAAAACCAGAACAACCAGGACCTCCCACTAAGTATAGCAAAAGAGGATCAGTTTTTGGATACCCAGTAGATTCCACAAACAGGTAATACAATTCAGACTGCTCCACCCCAATATATCTTCATCATATATACCCAAACAACAACACAGTAAACCATTGAGTTATATCATCTATATATATATGTACATTAGTACATATAAACACGCACAAATTGAAAGAGATAGTGAAGGAACATTATTAAGTACGTACCCAGATTCTAGTTTGAAAGGGAGTTCACCAGGAAAGCCAGGAAGAGACTTGACTATGTGACCACAATCTACGTTTCTAAACAGAAGCAGAAGATTTGTGAAAACCCAGCTAGCTAATAAGTGAAGCTGAAGATTTAGTGCCATTTTCTTTGTGTGAATCAAGTTGTGGAAGACATTCTTTTTGTTTATAGTTTCGTCTGTGCATTTCTTATGATGGTACTGAGTCCTGACATGACTTCATTAATTCCTACGGTTATGTCTTCAACCAATTTTCTTCGTTTTCTCAAAGTCGCCCCATTTGGAAATTCTTCAACGAGTGACCCATAAGACTAGGAGAATCGTAGTTAGAGATTCCGAATGTTGTTTATTTGGATAGAGATATATGAGAATTAGAAAATAGTTTCTGATGTGTCTGTATAGAATTTTTAAATTTGCGTTCTTTGCATTGGGTGATGCTTTTTTTTTTTTTTTTTTTTTTTTTTTTTTTTTTTGGGAATTTTTCGTTGTGAAATTTTATGATTAAATTGCTTGATGTAAATATGTTTCAACTTCATAGCCTAAAAAAGCAGTTTTAACAATTTTTCCCCTTATACTCCCCCGTCCTTAATTTAGGAACTACTTCATATGGTCCTTATTATAAGGCATCAACTGTCATTTCTCTTAAATTAAGGAAGGGCAGTTTAGTCATTAAAATAGAGTTTAGTTGATAAATATTCTCATATTTACCCCTGCTTTAATGATACAGATTTAAAAATATTATTTGTCAGATTTACTATGCGTTTGGATATTCTCTCACTACTCCTTTCTCTCTCCCCATAATTTTTTGAGCAACGTCTACGCAGCCGGTAGTCCAAAGATACTAATAGTAGCGCCATTTGGAAGCTCTCTTTCTCTCAAACCATATTGACAGTGGTGCCATTGCCATTTTTTTACACATGTTTTTTGCAAACTTTCATAGTTTTGGAGTACTCAATTTTTTTTAGGGAAAAGCCATATGAGGGCTTATTTAACCAAAGAAAAAAAAAACTCAAAAAAGGTCAAAGGAACTTTCACATGTTAAAATAGGCCTAGGGCCTTTATGGGTATTAGGTTACAATGCAAAAATTACATTGATACCCCTGAGATTAAAAAAGAAAAAGGAAGAAGGCCTGGGGTCTGGACAATGGCGCGTTCTGATATGAGAAAGGAAAAAACGCTGAAACGCTGAGAGGAGGAATCAATTTGAAAACCACTCTCTCCTTCTCCGTCACTCCCTTCTCTGATCTCCGACCTCATCCGTTTGTCCGTCGTCGGTCTCCTCCTCTGCGCCTTCGTCCTCGTATCCGGTCTCCGTACGAACTCCGATCGCGGGGTAATCGGGGTAAAGCTGCTGGAAAGCCCTCCAGAAGCCGTTCAGGGAGAATTCGGACGCTTTCTGATTTGAATCGGCCTGGGCGTGATAGTTCTGATTCTGAATCTGATGAAACCCAAGAGTACTACACTGGAGGGAGAGAAGGTATTGATAATTCTAATTCTCTTTTTCTATTTGAAATTGTATGAATTTATTATAGGTTTGTGACTTGGGATTTATGTTCGAGCTTAATTTTGGCAAATGTTGCTACTTGACAGTGGAAACCTTGAGTTTTTGTCCAATTCTTTCTAGATACTGAGATTATTGTGATTTGAAAATTTGTTAATTGCAATTGCAAGTTGCAACTTCTAACAACATAGGTGAAGAAGAACCCTGCTCTCCAGGCTGCTTAGTTTTAAGATTTTCATTTCTGATTGTATTTGTGGAAACTATCTAAACTATGAATCATACTTCATTAATTTGTTTTATATCAGATAAAATTTGGCACTTGTGCATTCGTTGGAAAGATACCTGTCTTCTATTTTGATCCATTACATGTCGTGCACTCGTGCCACATTATCCATTGCACTTAATGGAATAACATCATTTTGAAGAGTGATGTATGATGTCATAATAATCTGAATTAAAAAACAAATTGTACTATCAATTTTTTTCTTGTTTTGAATAAAAGATTGATATTCTCAAGAGAATGGGATAGAATGCATGGTAGAGGCTTCATTTTAGTTGTTTTTTAAATGGGTGCAATGTGTTTTGATTAGAAGAATTATTCTTTTTTTCACAGGAATGTGGCTTTTAGCGTATATAGCTGAAATTGATTTGTTTTTCTCATCATCATAGTGGCATGCTTGTCCAAGATCCCACGAATGGTAACAGTGTGGATGATTTTTTTAACCGAGCAAGACAGTCTGCTGTTGATGCCCCTCCTGAAGATCATCAAAGGTCTACAAGTTTTACTGGAACAGCAAGACTGCTTTCTGGAGAGACAGGACATTCTGCTGCTCCTCCACCAGAAGTTGTTACTCACACAATCACTTTTTGGAGGAATGGGTTTTCTGTTGATGATGGACCTCTGAGGCGGTTGGATGATCCACAAAATGCATCCTTTCTTGAGGTAACTTGCAATAAAGAATGATTTAGAAAGTTCTTGATGGTTTTTATCCATGAATTCCAAATTGATATTGTGTGATAAATTTACTGAGATTCATTCTCTCCCCATTTGCCTTGTATAAGTGGATTTAATTATTATAAGTTCCATGAGATTTTCAAACCTAGATTAATTAAAATGCTAGTGTTTGTTATGTTGTCATTTTATATGATTTGAAACAGCTGTTGACACAATATATTGAATTTTATGTTCACTGATATCTCAGTTGTAAACTTTGATGGGAAGATTGAGGTACCTTGGTCTGTGCCAAAACATTTGATATTTTAATTATGAGGATTATTTAATGCGTATGATTTCAATTGAAGTTGTGTTTCTGACAACAATTACATGCGTATTGGTGACTATGCTTTCTAAGGAAAAAAGGTTTTTAATTTAATCACAAAATAGGGAAGACCTAAAACCAGAGATCATGCCCAAGGGGTTAGCTTAGGTGGTAAGAGTAGGGAGTAGAAAGAGGCTAAAGGTTCTATGCCTCCTGATGTAGTATGAAAATAAAAAAGCTAGAGGTCATGCTTAGGCTTGGGTAACATGGTAAGATATGGTTTGATCAATAATTTTTTATTACACTGAATCTATGTGCTCACTTTTTTCTTCTTGAGTGTTTCAAATCACGTTTTTCTAATGCAAGACATCTAAATCCTTTCTTTGTGTTTTGATAATCATAAATGTTGTTTACATTGTGTGTGGGAGAGCAATGGACTCGGAACCTTTGTTTACATTGTGTGTTTCTTAATGTTTAGTTTATCTCTGCATTTCTTCTCATAAAGCTTTTATGATTTCGTGAAGGCTTGGCTAAATTATGCCATAGGAACTCTTCGGCCTTTATGGCATAGGCAATTATTCTGCCAAGTTATAGTAATGATCAAGGCTAAATTATTTTTCTTCATTTAAAATTGTTCTAGGTATACAAAAGCGAGAAGGAAAACGTTGTAAGCAAAGAAGAAGCAAGAACAGTGAAATCTTCACCAAGGGCCCCAAGGTTCTCCGAATACAAGAAGAAGATTAGACATTAGCCAACAAATTTGTTAGATAGATAGGCTGACTTGTTACGAGGGAAAACATAACTTTGATTGCATTTAGAACACATTTTAGTGGATCAATTGTTGGGTATACATGAATTTGTATAGATTGACAAAGTTGTGAAGAATTTGTTTTTGTCCGAAGGTTCATTCTATTGATGAAAATGAGCTTTACAATTTGGTATTGTGTAAATGTTCTGACGATGGAATCAGATCTTTCTGTTGTGAATATACAATTTTTTTAGCACTTTCATTCTACTTCACAATCACATCATACGCTACATTTCCACAGGCATCAACAACAATATCAGGGTTTCTTAACAACAATATCGAGTGCCTTAACAATAATATAAGTGTCCATTAACAACATTAGTGTCCGTTAACAACAATATCAGGGTGCCTTAACAACAATATCAGTACCCATTAACAACAAAATCAGTACCTACTAACAACAACATCAATACCTACTAACAACAATAACATAGGCCACTAACAACAATAACAGTACCCACTAACAACAATAACAGGGACACTAACAACAATAACATGAGACGTTAACAACAATAACAGGGGCTACTAACAATAATAACAGTACCCACTAACAATAATAACAGGAGGCGTTAACAACAATAACAGTATCCACTAACAATAATAACAGGAGGCATTAACAACAATAACAGTATCCACTGACAATAATAACAGGGAGCGTTAACAACAATAACATGAGCCACTAACAACAACAACAGTATCCACTAACAATAATCGCAGGGGCGTTAACAACAATAACAGAGGCCACAAACAACAATAACAGAGGCCACAAACAACAATAACAGTACCAACTAACAACAATAACAGGGGGCGTTAACAACAATAATAGGGGTACTAACAACAATAACAGTCCCAACTAACAACAATATCAGTTCCTATTGATAACAATATCAATCCATAATAACAACAATAACAATAGTCACTAACAACAATATCAGGGGGCACTAACAATAATATCAATGGACACTAACAACAATATCAGTAGCACTAACAACAAGATCAGTCCATATTAACAACAATATCAATCCATAATAACAACAATATTAGGGGCACTAACAACAATATCAGTAGCCCCTAACAACAATATCAATCCCTACTATTAACAATATCAAGATTAGGGAAATCATTAGGTATCAAGCTGTAGCCATCATTATTAATGAACCACACAGAATTATGCAGAGACCAAAAGCAACCAGAATTATGCTTCTTCACATTTTAATGCTGCCAAACAAATAAAAAACTAACATTCCAGCGGAAGAGAACATAAGATATGTTTCAAACACAACTGTGATATATCATCTTCACATTACAAAGTTCTTACATATAGCTATTACATCTTTAGATACAATACACACAACCAAACACATGTTACAAACAACAATGACATTACTACTTTAAACTTCTTTTCCTCCTTCCTAAGTTCCCCATCATATAATTCATGTCTGCGTTTAAGCTTTCTCAAGTCACTGTGTGGTGCATCAAGCTCTTCACTCACTCTTTGCCCTTGCTCTGCTCTTCGAAGAAAGGAATTTTCATCATATAATTTGTCAATGTCGTCTAAAAGCTCCTTAATCACAGTATTTGCCCTCTCACCGAACTCGTTATCATGCCAAACAAAGATTCCACACCCTCCATCCTGAAATGCATACGTTCCATCAGCAATAAAATTTCACAAAGCCTATTCCTGTATATTGTATTGCTTTTTGTGAAAGAAAGAATAATTCTTCTAACCAAAACACATTGCACCCATTTAAAAAACAACTAAAATGAAGCTTCTACCATGCATTCTATCCCATTCTCTTGCGAATATCAATCTTTTATTCAATACAAGAAAAAATTGACAGTACAATTTGTTTTTGAATTCAGATTTTTATGACATCATACATCACTCTTCAAAATGATGTTACTCCATCAAGTGCAATGGGTAATGTGGCACGAGTGCACGACATGTAATGGATCAAAATAAAAGACAGGTATCTTTCCAACTAATGCAAAAGTGCCAAATTTTATCTGATATAAAACAAATTAATGAAGTATGATTCGTAGTTTAGATAGTTTCCACAAATACAATCAGAAACAAAAAAATTTAAAACTAAGCAGCCTGGAGAGCAAGGTTCTTCTTCACCTATGTTGTTAGAAGTTGCAATTGCAATTAACAAATTTTCAAAACACGGTAATCTAGAAAGAATTGGACAAAAACTCAAGGTTTCCACTGTCAAGTAGCAACATTTTCCAAAAGTAATCTCGAACATAAATCCCAAGTCACGAACCTATAATAAATTCATACAATTTCAAATAAAAGAGAATTAGAATTATCAATACCTTCTCTCCCTCCAGTGTAGTACTCTTGGGTTTCATTAGATTCAGAATCAGAACTATCACGCCCAGGCCGATTCAAATCAGAAAGTGACAGAGCCCATGAGAAACAGATCCGGTTATAACAGAGCAAATGTGAACAGATCTAGTGAGAAGAGATAACATCAAAAGAGAAGAATGACGGTGACAAGCAACAGATCGAACACGAAAAATGTTGAGATTCTGAGAAGCCGAAGAGAAATGTTGTGAAGAAGTTCGATCATCAGAGTTAGGGTAAAAGATGGTGGAGAAGCTCTAAATACGCGAGAGAGATAGAGGGAAAAGTGAAGCTAGACGCAAGAGAAAGAAAATGACAACGCTTCTTGGTTAAGGATAAAAGTTAGGGTTAAAGAGCGAATTAGCCAATAAACTATTACCCCAGGAGCGCCCAGCACAAACAACTATCAAGTGGACCTTAAATACCAACCAACTCTTAAAAAGATGAAAATAGCACAAAAAAGTTAACTCCCCTGACGTCCGTTAGATAAACATCGAGCAGGTGTGTGAAAGAGCAAAGGAAGATGAAAAGGAAGTGACAATAGCTACAATGGGTTGACAAGATGCCAAACAATAACAAAGTGGATGCAAAAAATTGAGACCAGCTTGTACACGAGACAGCAAGAGGATGCTGAAATTAACCAATCGACGCTGGAGAAGGGAAGAAAACGTCGAGTTCTCGCCGGAAAAATGACACACAGTCCGTTTGAACTTGTGACGATGCGTGACGTTCACGCTCAGATCAGAACACCATCGGACTACCGAGAAAGCACCGATCAGAGGGAGGAGAGGCCGACGGTGGGGTGCATGTCGTCAAACGTTGCTAGGGACGAACTTCGAACTCTGGATCTCTCGTTACTGTAGCCTGTGAATGCTCTCCCTTTCCATGTGAATGTCAAACAGGAGCTCAAAAAACTGGGAAGCTAATCGCTGTGCTGACTTTTTGGCCACGTATGCTCTATCCTTGAATATGGGGAGCCATCTTCTTGAAGAACCACCGAGGCACTGATCGGACTTCTCCGAGAGGACGCGTCGAGCATGGGAGTCTTGAGACTCTGTTCTCATGTTCACTGATTACTGTTGATCTTTTCCTACCTCGACCAAAAAAAAAAAAAAAATTGATAGGAAAAAAACGCCTGTCTGACTGAAAACGTGACGGACGTTAGGGGGAGTTAACTTTTTTGTGCTATTTTCATCTTTTTAAGAGTTCGTTGGTATTTAAGGTCCACTTGATAGTTGTTTGTGTTGGACGCTCCTGGGATAATAGCTTGTTGGCTAATTCACTCCTTAACCCTAAAAGTTATATGGTTAAAAGGTTACCCCTATGATTAATAAATGTAAAGGCATGGGTGAATGTGTTCATTGTTCACGCATTGGTGAACGTGCTTGGCAGAGAAAATACTGAAGAGTCATATCAATAGCCTGGTGCATCCGTTTACCGCATTCCTAGCTTTCCATTTGAACCTATTTTATGTATTTACTCAATTTTTAAATTTTTAAATTTTATATTAATAATTCTAAAATTTTCATTTTCTCATCGGTTTGGTCCGGTTTGACTCGGTATGACCTCATCGACCCTTGACCCGATCGAGACCCGGTTCCACGATCGGTCCAATTTTAATAACTTTGAAAAAAACACATAAAGAAAAGTATGGAATGCCCATCTCTCTCTCTCTCTCTCTCTCGCTTTTGCTCCCGCCTCTCCTCTCTCTCTCTCTCGCTCGTTTGCTCCCACCTCCCGTCTACGGAATCGGTTTCCCTGCTATCCTTTTAGACCATCCGGATGGGATTTGGACGGTTCGAGATTTAATTTTTTGTACTTTTTATTTTTTAAAAAATAATTATTTTAATGGATAGAGAATCTAAAGTAAAGATAATTTTTTAACTAACATTTTTTTTTTTAAAAAAAAAAATGATTTTTTCATTTAAAAAATGATAGTTTAAAAAAATTAAATCGGGACCATCCAGATCAAATCAACAGTCGCATTTGGAAGAGCTCTCCTTACCTATCTTGGGATAGGTAGGGAAATTGGTTCTCCGTCTAGTCTATCTTGCTTTTAATTGATTTCATTCATTACTCTTCAATTTTGTTCTCCCACCCAAAAAAAAAATTGTTCTCTCCTCAGATAGGGTTTTGGCCGGCAATGCCGTTCTGCCTTTCTCTTTCGAACACATCGTCGTTGCCAGCGTGGGCATCTCGCCGGCGAGGGTGGTTCGTGCAATCGGGGAGCTCGAATTCATTCATCTCCCCAAAACGGCGGCGTCGTTGGAAGCCGTCGTTGTGCTGTGAGCAATCATACACAGTTATTTCCAACCTTATCTTTCCCATTCTTACTTGCTCGTTGCTTCTTCAATCTTCATGTCTGTTGTGCTTTCCTTTTGTTTTTTGTTTTGACCAAATTATTTCCTTCTTTTTAGACCACAAAAGAGATTATCGCAGGATCAATAGTACACAGCCAAGAATAACCAGAACACAAATATTAAGTGCCCGTTTGGATAGGCTTTTAAAAAAGTGCTTTTTTTTAAGTTTTTTTTTTAAGCTCCAAATTGGAGCTTTTAAAAAAGGAAAGATCAGCTTTTTTTTGTGACTTTTTTACTTTTAAAAAAAATATCATCTAAACACATAAATTAATTAAAAAGCATTTTTTTTTTTACATTAAAAAAGTGCTTTTTTATCCAAAAGCCCATCCAAACGGGCACTAAATCTAGTAGAAATATTAAAATTAAAATTAAAATATTTATTTTTAATAAATTCATAAATTAGGGATTTTTAAATGGGAATAACATATCGGCTTCTATGGCGGACAAATCATTCTCAAATGAGGCAAACGACGTAGTTTTTTCTCCATATTTTTATTAACGCTCTCAGTCTGTGAAACTAATCTTGTGAACATGTATAAAAAAATCTCAGCAGCTGAATTTACTTGCCCGTGGCTTTCTTTCAGTGCCAGGAAACTGATCACTCGAATCTTGGATCCAAACCCCGAAACTCGTATCATGATATCTGAGATTCTAGAAGACGAATGGTTCAAGAAAGATTACAAGCCTCTTGTATTTGACGAGAAAGGGGAAGCCAACATTGATGATGTTGAAGCTGTCTTTAAAGATTTCGAAGAGCATCATGTGATCGAGAAGAAAGAAGAACAGCCAACACCTATGAATGCATTTGATTTAATCTCCATGTCCAAAGGGATGAACCTTGAAAATTTGTTCGTTATAGAGCAAGGATTTAAAAGAGAAACAAGATTGATTTGATATACAGACTGAGAGCGTTAATAAAAATGTGAAGAAAAAACTACGTCGTTTTGCCTCACGCTGTAGAATGATTTGTCTGCCATAGAGGCAATATGTTATTCCCTTTTTAATTAAATATTGTTAAATGAAATGGATATATGTATTTGCTTTCATTATCGGAAAAAAAAAAAAACTATGTTTGTAGATAATTAAATTTATCAATACATATATGGATACAAATTTATGTAATTTTTAATATTATTTATTATGAAATTTAATGTTAAAAATAGGGAAAATCACTTTAAAAGCTACTTGAAATACACAAATTCTAATTTAGGTCGCTAAAATTGACAAATTATTAATCAGGTTATATGGTGCACAAAGTGAGATTTAGAAATTGAGACAAATTACCTCCATACCCTGGAGTTATTGATAAAGCAAAATTAAAGTCTGCAAGATTTTTGAAACCCAGTTCTTGAGAATGCCTATCCAAGTCTAGTTAATATATCAAGTGTGAAGTTGTGTGCTTGAGATTTTGTCAAGACTTTTCTTGTAATTGAAATCCATTCGCCTATTTCTTGAAATAAAATTAAGAAGATTAACAAAATCAAGAAGATTCATGAATTAATAAACAAAATGATGTCAGAAAACCTCTATACATAAAGACCTGGTGTCGCTATTTTTTGAATATGAAACTTCATCCCCATGGTTCTGAGCCAAGTTTCCCTATGCTATAAATACATTGTGCATGAAATGAGAGAGTAAAAGGACTCAATGATCGGGAAAAATAAATAAACATCAAATTTTATGGAAAATGATTCTTATCATATTTGAAACCCCAACAAATGGTGCACAAATTCAATCGTTAATTAACATCGCAAAACTGAAACAACAATGTATTTCTATTATACGTTTGGTCCTTTATGTTTGTCTCTGATATCATTTTAGTCCCTTAAATTTGTAAAGTACACGTTTGATCCCTTAATGTTAACACGTTAGTCTAACTTAACAGAAAATAATGACCCAACAATTTTAAACGATGAGTATGCAATTAAATGCTGATTAAGCATGCTTATATGTTAGTATTCTAATAAATTAATATTTTAAATCCTATTAATTGAAAAATATTCAATCTTCTTGGGAAAAAATTATATATTTAATCTTCACAAACGGTGAAAAACCGTAAAACATTCTCGTGAAGATTAAATATTTTTCAATTAATAGAATTTAAAATATTAATTTATTAAAATACTATGAGCATAAGCATGATTGGTTAGCATTTAATTGCACAATCATGGCTTAAAATGTTGAGTCGTATTTTCCATTAAGTTAGATTAACGGTGTTAACATTAAAGCGACCAAACGCTACGGTTTACAAATTTGAGCGACTAAAATAATATCAAAGGCAAATATAAAGGATCAAAGGTATACTTTATCCTAACCTAAATAATTCATCTTGGATATTTTGAAACCATAAATTCGACTTCACATCATCTTCAATCAAATCTATAAAAACCCAAGAACATAATTGCAATGGAGAGAAAAGGGAATGAATGAAGGTTGAAGAAAATAAGGAAAGGTTGATAACAAGTACTCCCTCCCAGGGCTCATCATTGTTGTCTTTTACGCCAGGACTGGTTTGGTGGAAGGAGTTCCCAATAAAATAGTTACAATGGAGGCAAAGAGAAATCAGACGGTAGGAGATTTATCCAGCAGGATAGGTGGGAATATGGTTGAGGCTGTTGTGGGGAAGAGAAAATGCAATAGAGATAATAAAAGGGGAAATAAAGAGTGAGAAGACAGAGGAGAGTGGGTAATAAAGTCATTTTACTCATATTTTGAAATTTTAAATTGGGTCTATGACTTAATTAGGGATTTATTGAATTTACCAACCTTTTATAGGATTTTATTAGTTCAAGTGATTTTATAAGGGATTTTCCCTTAAAAATATTTAAAATAGAATATTTTCCTTTATATGCAATTATCACAAAAAATAATATTTTTTTTAGTAATTAAAACATGAAAAAGCTATTCGATAACAATATACTATCATTTTATCAAAATCACTTTTTTTTTTTTTTTAACAAAATCTATTCTAACAAAAGAAGATTTTTACCACTTTTTCTCTAGAAATTATTCTCCAAAAGTTAATTTAAACAACATCTATAAAAGATCAACTCCTAAGTATTAAGGAGCAGAGGAGTATACGAGAAGGTACAAATCATCTTTTTCATATGAAATCTGAATGAATGAAGAGATATAGTCAAACCGCTAATTATATTCTAGGGTGAAGGGTCAAAAATACATATGACCTTTTTTCCTAGGAGCGCCCAAAGATCACGACCTTTTTTTTAAATCAAAAATACACACGATGTTACGTTTTTGGATCAAAAATACCCACAGTAGTTAGTCAACCATTAGGCGGTTAACGCTGACGTGACGCCGACAAGATGACGTGGATCTTGACGTGGACGTTGATGTGGAATAAAAAAATTTAAAAAATTACAAAAAAAAAAGAAAAAAATTCAAATAATTAGAAAAAAAAATGAAAAATTCAGAAAAAAATAAAATAATTAGGAAAAATTCAAATAATTAAAAAATTAGGAAAAAATTCAAATAATTAGAAAAAAAATTCAAATAATTGGATAAAAATTCAGGAACCTACCATTCATTTCTTTAATACACTTTTTTTTTTTTCAAATAGAGACGTATTTGGATTATTATTTGAAAAATCAATTAGATAAAAAATGACATGAATTTAATAATGTATATATTAATATTAATTGTATATATTTTTGTACTTGAAGATAAAAATTTAAATTATTACTTTTTGAATTCTAAATATAAGAGACAGTTTTTTCTTTTTAAGGAGGAAAAAAAAATATTTTCCAGATATTTACATATTTCGCAGACTTGTCCGTCTCTCTCCCCTCAAATATTTTGCAGAGCTTTGTTCCATCTCTCACATTTCCTCTCGCTCCGTATCTCTCTCGAAGCAACCTTCACTCTCTCTCCGTCTTCATTTGGGATATTTTCTAGCGTAAATTTGTAATCCTTCCAAATTTTCCCTTGAAGCATACAAGCATAAATTTCGTGCTCCTTTTGAGCTTTTGGTTTGCCGTCGAAGTGCCGTTCTTACCCTTTGCTATATTTTTTTAAAAAATATTTACGTGAACATGTCTAAATTATTAAAGAAATGAATGGTAGGTTCCTGAATTTTTATCCAATTATTTTAATTATTTTCTAATTATTTGAATTTTTTCCTAATTATTTTATTTTTTTCTAATTATTTTAATTTTTTCTCATTATTTTAATTTTTTCCTAATTAATTTAATTATTTCTACTTTTTTAAATTTTTTTTATTCCACGTCGCATCCACGTCATCTTGTCGCCACGTCGGCGTTAACGGTTAACTAACGGTTGACTAACGGCCATGGTATTTTTGATCAAAAACGTAACGTCGTGTGTATTTTTGATCCAAAAAAATGGTCGTGGTGCTGGGCGCTCCTGGGGGAAAAGGTCGTGTATTTTTGACTCTTCACCCTATATTCTAATAAAACACGATGGATATCATGAAAAGACCCTTTCTCACAAATAAACATTACCCATAATATTTTCTTAAAATTTGATTAGCAGGTAATTATAGAAAACCCTTTTTAACAAGCGTTAATAGAGAAAACTTTTTCTACCGATAATAGACATATCGGGTTTAGGGCACAACGCTCGCCCACAAACCAAGAGTCCAGGCACAAAATTTTGCCCACAAACCCACTAGGAATTCATAACTCGGGCACAATTATCGAATATGAGATTTTTCTAGCCCACGAGTCTTACAACACTAACCCACACTAAAGAGTCTATACAAAACAATTATCACAAAAGATATAGTTGTGGATCCACGATGATATGATAGTGTATAAAATAAGGCATTCGGAAAATCAACAGTCATCCAAAATAGTTAATGTAGTATTTTAAAAATATGAGACCCTATGATGGCAATATATAAATCAATACAACACTAGTACCAAAAAGAGGCCTACAATTTCCACGATGTCTATGCCTTTGGTTGCTTCCCTTGTCCTCTAACGGGGGTTGAGGTATCGTCGAAAAAATTTAACAATGACGGATGAGACATAAAGTCCCAGAATCAAATTAATTTATCAAATATGCGGGGAAAGGATTGCAAGTCGAGAAGCGAGGTTTATTAACATAATTATAATATCAATATTAATTAAATTAAAAATCCACAATAATCAAAATATATATATTCAATTACATAAAACCTTTCACAAAATAGTTCTTGACTTGGTTACCAAAAAACTCTCTCCCAAAAAGGGTTCCAAAATATCATAATTTATTTTCTAACATTTAGTGAAAGATCTCACATATATTTCAAACAATATCGATGCACGATCATCCTTATCGAGTTGAGGACACACGACTTGACCCACAAACTCGAGTCCAAGGCACAAGTACCGCCTACAAACTCGAGTCCGGGTACAATTTCCGTCCACCAACCCTTACGAACATCCATTCTCATCAATACAAAAAATATACATAATAATTAACAACCTTTAAAACCATCCCCACTCATCCATCCTGCTCCTCCTTATATCTTCTGGACGTGGTACAACCTATCAGTGCTAGTATACCCGGCCAAGGTTAGCTAGTCACTTCAAGAATACTGTCCCCTCCTATCCTACCAACTAGGGGTCCAGGGTACAACATTTTTCCCACAAACCCACCAACAATATACCGTAACAGGGAGGTGTCCGCCCGAAACACTCAACTCAAATCTGGGCCAGGAATATGAGAGAGCCGATGGACACAATTTTGCCCTCAATTTCTTCCACACAACCCAACATATCCCACAACAAAAGAGAATAATGTAATATTAAAATTTTCAACAACATTTTACTAAATTATTATTCCACGTACATCATCTCACCACAAATATTATAACCATCACAACAATAACAACCCCATTAAAAATATTCATTTAAGTACATAGATTAGAAAAATACACTTGCTTCATTTGAAATAATTTCATATTCAAACATACACATAATTTTTCATAACACATACAAGTAGCATATATGAAAGTAAGATTTTTGAAAAAATACCTTACAAAGTCCAAAACAAGCATATAAAATAAATTAACCCGGTTACCTCAATTCCAAGCTTAATCTTAGCGGGAGGAACACAACTCATACAATCACCGATCACAAGCAAGCTCTACATTATCACAATTATAACTTACAATTTTCTATGACTTAAAATATACAAATTTTAATAATAATATATTTGGAATGCTTGAAGTGGGCAAATTATGAGGCAGAAAAATTAGGGAAACCAATAATTTTTTTTTTTACCAACAATAATAACAATATTTATTTTATTATTATCATTATTATTATTATCGTTACTGATTATTATTATTTATTTAAAATTATTTTAAAACTCTCAGAATTTATTCTAATATTAAATACGTCATCACTACTTTAAATTAGGAATTTAAATAAATATCAACAACATAAAAAATAATTTATTATGATATATATATATATATATATATATTTGTAACTAATATTATAGATGAAATAATATAGGAGTGGGTTAGATTAGATCCTATTATATAGGAGTTTATAATTACTAACAACATAAAAATACATTTTATGATACATACATATTTTAATAATCTCAACAGTAAAAATCAAGTTTCCTTTTTTATTATTATTATTATTTTATCAATGACTACTTTTATGGATAGAATTACCGAATATCTTAACAACTAGCTACTCACACATAAGGTTTCGTGGTATCCGCACATGCATCGTATAAATTGTTCATTAGATATGATTTATGAGATAGGATATTCTTACTACCTCTTTATCTTACTACTATCTTACTACCTCTCTTTCTTACCGTTGGATCTATTATTTCATCCAACGGTCTAGATTTACCCTACTTAAAACCCTCTTCCTTTCTCACATTTTTCTCTCTCTTTTTCTCTTAGGCCTCTTGATCCAATAAGCATCGTAGCAAATTGTAGCACATTGGATACGATCGCTTTTTGTTTCTTGTGTTCGTGCTACTTTTTCTCAATTAGGTATACGATTTTCTTTTTCTGCGTTGGTGCTACTTTTTCTCAATTAGGTATACAATTTTCTTTTTCTGTATTTGCTCAACCCCCATACGCACCGGGGCTAGTGGATCAAAATCAAATGACGCCGGGACGAGCTCCCCGTCCCACGGTTTGCGGTTTTACGCCACCCAATTGTTCGAAGAACATAGTATTTTATATAATCAAATGCAGTTCCAAGGGAACCATAATTTGCGTCCTCGTCTTGCGCCAGGGCAATAGTCACGTTTCGGTCAATTTCATCCAGGTTCATCTGCTTTCCAAGGAAGAAAAACACCACATCGAGGTGGTAGTAGAAATTGGCGCCCAATTAAGTTTTACGCTACATGAATTAGATCATAGTGGAGGCCGTGTGCATTACCATGTAATTTTGTGAAGCCTGCTTATTTAGAATTGTAAAATCATTTTTTTGGTTTAGCCATTGAATTTTGAAACCAGTCCAATTGAGCCAAAAATACCCGAGAAAAAAGCTTCCTACTTTCTACCTAGTAATGGGTATCGGTTGCTTTGGGAGATATGACCTGGGCTTGCACTAATTAGCTCCCTAATACATTATCTTTGCTGGAAGAGCTTGGCATTCGCTGTTCCTCTTTTGATTACAAAGTTGAGAGAAAATTAGTTGAGAAGGTCAACTTACAATTTATAATCAGTAAATCCACCCGTCTGTTACATCTAGTGAGATATTCACACACATGCTTCTTTAGTCTGATTGTCACGGACTTTCATGAATGTTTCAGACTTGTAGCCTTTTAGTAGTGCTTTTGCTTTTGCTGAATTTTGTTTCTTATAGCGTATTCACAAGTTCCGAGTTGTGTGAAGTGATATCCGAGCTCATCTTTGCCTTTTTGTTTGGTTTACTTCTTTTTTGGCCATGATTAAGAGTATTTGAATGTTATTTATATGTTTGTTGATTTTAAATTTTTAGGTATATTATGGATGAGCATCCAGGACTACATTGACTTAAATGATGAAATTAGGAATGATGACATACCCGATGAATTAGGAGATGACTTATTGAATATGGATGATGATCCAATAGATTACATCAACTTCAAAGTGATGATGAAATTATAGAAGAGACGCCTCTTAATTTAGGAGATGACATATCGAATGATTTAATTGATAACATTCCAAATGTCATTCCCTTGACACCGACAAAGAATTATAATATTTTAATTGAGGTTGGAATGGAATTTTCTGAACAAAAGGATGTAATGGACTTGTATACAAAGATATGGCAAGGTAAAAGGTTTGGTGTCGAACACGAACAAGGAGGGATAACTACTTCAAGCTAGTTTGTACTAGAGAGGGTTATCCACAACCAAAACAGAGATAAAGATGTTGCTCAAGTTTGTCGAGGACCAAATCAAAAAAGACATCATCATTTCGCATTGGGTGTGAAGCTTGTGTAAATGCTTCTAAGAGTGGAAAAACAAAAATGTGGAGAATTACACATTTTGATGACAACCATAATCATGTTCTTGTGACTCCAAAGAGTTTTCATTATCTCAAATCACACAGAAAAATGCCTGATGCTGCAAGATCATTGGTTGAAAAATTTAATCGATCCAGCTTGCCCACAGGAAAAGTGGCTACCATCTTCGAGAGGCGATGAGTTATTATTTGACGGTCGAGATTGTTATAATCATCTAAAAAGTGTGAGGAGGAGAATGTATAACACAAGAGATGCACAAAGCCTGTGTTACACTATCGTGTTAAACAACAATCATTGAATCCAAATTTTTTTATTCCATCAAATATGACAATGAGGATCGCATGGAAAGCTTTTTTTTGGATTGATGCGAGGTCCACGCAAGCTTATAAGCATTTTGGTGATGTCATCACATTTGACACGACATACAGAACTAATAAGTATTCAATGCCATTTGGACCTTTTGTTGGTGTAAATAATCATTTAGAGTCAATCTTGTTCTGATGTGCTTTATTGAAAGACGAAACAGAAGATACTTTTGTGTGGCTATTTAATGAATGGCTCCGAGGAATGAATGGGAAACATCCCGCGCCATAATTCTTCGATCGGTATAATCATTTTAAGTACATCTTTTCAATTGTTTTATATATTAATGATTGTATTCTTACACATGTCATTGAATTTATAGGACATGTCAATTACCAAAGCAAGATCCAAAGTTTTCCCAAATAGCAAGCATCGATTTTGTATGTGGCACATCACAAAAAAGTTCGGAGAAGTTGTCTCACGTCTATCAGCCGGTATGCCACATTTAAGAGCGATTTCAATAACTGTATCCATACAAAAAAGAGTACTCAAGATTTTGAAGACAAATGGCAACGTATTCTTGATAAATATGGTCTTCATGAGAAGGAGTGGTTGCAATCACTTTATTCTATTAAGTCCTCTTGGATACCAATCTTTAACAGATCCATTTTCTTTGCTGGTATGAACACCACTCAGTAGTAGTGAAAGCATTAATTCATTCTTTGATGGTTTTGTTACATACGGCACAACCTTAAAGGAGTTTGTAGAAAAATATAATCAAGCAAAGTAGATGCTCGTTATGAGTCATTCAAAAACAAGACTTTGAATCTAGGCACAAAGAAAGGCGTTTAACATTGAATATGCCATTGGAAGAGCATGCGGCTAAGGTCTATACACGTGCACTTTTCACAAAGTTTAGTGATGTGTTTTCTCATAGTTTTCCTCTCCCTAAGGAGAAACTTGAGAATGACGGTGAGTGGGTTACCTATCGAGTTTTTAATAGGAAAGAGACGGATCATTCTGCAATTTGTGAAGATGAAGTTGGAAAATAAAGAAGCTAGATGTTCTTGTCAAGTATTTTGAGTTCATGGGAATCCCATGTGAGCATATTCTTGCTATTTTTTTGGTTGAAAATGTTGAGCAGATCCCTGAACATATGATTTTGAAAAGATGGAGGAAGGAAGGAAATGATATAATTTGTACAAATAATGACATTTTCCATTTTGATGGTGAAGGACTCCTTCGCGGCTTTGATATACGATCTAGATTTTCCAAACTTATTGATCTTGCAGATAGGTCCAATGAAGTAGCTAAAGTCGCTTGCGATGGTCTTGATTCTCTCACTGAATCTTTAGAAAAATTTCCAAGACCTGATGATAGTATTGGTCTTGAGGATTTTGATTTACAGTACTTGAATTCTCAAACTGAAGTGTCATCTATGATGAGTTTGAAGGATCCCAATATTTCACAGACGAAAGGTCGAAAAAGGGAGTCACACAATATGTCACAAGGACGTAGAATTCATAGTGGGATTGAAGAAGCATCAAAGAATACTAATATTTGTGGTAATTGCAAGAAACGAGGACATAATAAACGTACATGTACAGAGAAAATTTTACATTGACTCAAATTATGTTTTTTAGTATTTTGTGTTACATGACATTTGTTAGATGATTATTATTTAGTTTATTATTTCTAACTTGACTCAAATTGTGATCATTAGATATTCATTTATATCATGTTTACGTAGAGGAGGTAAAATTATATTATAAGTGATATTTTTAGCTTAGAACCTAAGAATATATGTATGACACTTTGAGGGAGACAAGGGAGAACAATGATGTGATCAACGTCCTCACGTTAAATACAAACACACGTACATACAGGTGTTGCATGACTTCTAAGTAAAGTTCAGTTTTTAGATTATTAGTAATATCCTTGCGGTTTTTGACTCATAATTATATTATATCATTTAATTTCAATTTTTAATTCAAATATTTTGGTTGGAGCCGTCGGGGACCAAGCAATTTGCCTTTTTCTTTTTCCTCTTCTTTTAACTTTTAGTTCCTACTACATTCCTCTAGCACGTTTGAAAGTTGCCACATGGCTTTAGAATTAGGTAATTCAACATTCCCACGTGTTTGACAATTTTTTTTTTTGACCAAAACAATGAATTTTATTACCAAAGAAGAATTACAATCACTAATAGCCGAAGCCAATAAACTCTCAAAATCCTACCAATATATCCTAATCTCAGCTCACCAAACAAACAAAATAAAAGAGACACTACGAGAACCAGTATGTATCGACGTATATCGTAATTAACCTATCCCAACTCGTCAAGATTCACAAGAAGAACCTTGAAGGAATTCCTGGACAAATTACTATCGCTTTCAAGTATTATGCTTAAAGAGGGTGTGGGAAATACCAACCAATCATGTTGGTGCAACCTCTTTGTAGCGTCCACTGCCAACTTATCAGCAGCCTTATTGCCTCTCCTACAAACTAGAGAAACCGAGTCACTCCCCATAGAGTCATATGAATCCAGAATCTCCTCCAATAGATCCCTGCATCGCCAGTCACATCCCTCAGCAGATTTATTCAACAGCATTTTATAAAGAATTTCACAATCAGTTTCAAAGATAAAATGAACATCGTGAAACTTATCTTTGTGTCTCGAAGGCTTCTACTTGTTTGACAATTCAATACTTACATTAATTAATTATCCGAGCTGAAGCCAAAAGTCACAATAGACGTTATTAAAATGCTAGGCTTGTTCATCCCAACTTTCCAGCTCAAGCAGTTAGCAATTAACTTGGCTCTTTAAGCATTTAGTCAAAAATTCGATTCCTGACAACATGTATGAAGAGGCTAAAGCCACTCCAAAAAGCTTACATTTCAAAGGGATACAACTTTGCTTCTCAGAACCTATTAGTTGCTCCAATAAAAACATACAAATATGAAGATCTTCCAAACATTAATATAGTATAGATCATATAATGCATTGTAAAAAGGGTTCCCAATATAAAAATCTCCATTAGTAAAAAAGCAAAGATGTAAACATTCATAAACAATCGGAGAAAAACAAACTTTTAAAATTTCAATACTCAAAACAAGTTAACTGGATCAACATAAACTTAAATTTAAACTCTAAGCTCTCTTGGAAAGTAAACCAAACAAAAAGGCAAATTAAAATCGTGAACAATATGGCGGAAAACGTGAACAATATCAGCAAAAGCACGAACTATGATGCTTTGAGTTGCTAGTCCTATAGAAATCATATAGTTAATTAAAATCGAATAGCTAATTCAGATCTGCAAAAGCAAACAATATGGCGAAATTGAAATGGTATAGGTAATTAAGATCTGCAAAAGCAAAAGCAAACAATATGGTAGAAACTTGATTCTCGGTGAACAACAAGTAAAAACAAACTAAAAGTGCAAGAAACAAAAATTCTCAATCTTGGTTGGCGACTAATGGCTTCAAGTGGATAAGTTTCTAACAAAGAGATCCACATCAAGGGCATCCCGCAGCCTTGATCAAGACCGAATTTATGGACTTCACTTAAATTTCTTTCATGTAGTGATTTTTTAAATTTAATTAGTCATGTGCTACCAAAAATTAACAAACAAGTAAGATTCGGGCATGTATATCTTGTAATAAAAACCTTCACAAAGGGGAGCATTCTCGTGATGGCTAAAAAATAATCCTATTATTACAAAGATTCTTATAGCAATTTCCAAGAGATGAGAGGTGGCATGATGCAAATCCTAAACAGACTCAAATGAAAAAGACATTGCACATAGGGATGGAAAAAAATCCACATTTTCAGGTGTCCCTGCTAATTGCCCCATTCAATTATCCAAATTGAGGAATTTCTACCCCAATTAATGCGTCTCCATTTGCGAGGATCATCGGACAAATTACTGTCCTCCTGAAACAAAATCGAGCGCAGATTACAACTGAAATTTCACAAACATACCGAACTTAAATCCAAAAGATATCTCAAACCCGAGGAAAATTGGGGATACGTGATCTTGAAGCTCGTGAAGAAGGACGATGATTCGTGGATAAGGAAGTCGAAGAGCGGATTTGGGCGCTAGGAATAGCAGAGTGCGGGCCTCGAAATAGTGGAGGATATTGAACTGTGATTAAAAAAACCATAACGGTGATTACAGAGCCAAGTCGCAATATCTTCCTCCGCCACCTGCTGAAAGAGCTTCAACAACCCTATGCTGCGTTCCGATCGGCCGTTTGGGAGAAATCTTGAAAACCCTAAGAGGAAGAAACCCTAGCAGAGAGGTAGTGGGGCGGTGGAGTAAGGAAGAGGGACGAAGAGGAGGGGGAGGGACGGTAGCGATGGTGGACGCATCCTGGCGGCGACGCACCGGCTATCCGGTCGGCAGAGTGGAAGAGGAAGGGAGAGAAATGTGAGGTATTAAGTAGGGTAAATCTAGACCATTGGATGAAATAATAGATCCAACGGTAAGAAAGAGGTAGTAAGATAGTAGTAAGATAAAGAGGTAGTAAGAATATCCTATCTCAAAAGAAAAAGGCAAATTTCTTGGTCCCCGACGGCTCCAACCAAAATATTTGAATTAAAAATTGAAATTAAATGATATAATATAATTATGAGTCAAAAACCGCAAGGATATTACTAATAATCTAAAAAACTGAACTTTACTTAGAAGTCATGCAACACCCGTATGTACGTGTGTTTGTATTTAACGTGAGGACGTTGATCACATCATTGTTCTCCCTTGTCTCCCTCAAAGTGTCATACATATATTCTTAGGTTCTAAGCTAAAAATATCACTTATAATATAATTTTACCTCCCTCTACGTAAACATGATATAAATGAATATCTAATGATCACAATTTGAGTCAAGTTAGAAATAATAAACTAAATAATAATCATCTAACAAATGTCATGTAACACAAAATACTAAAAAACATAATTTGAGTCAATGTAAAATTTTCTCGTACATGTACGTTTATTATGTCCTCGTTTCTTGCAATTACCACAAATATTAGTATTCTTTGATGCTTCTTCAATCCCACTATGAATTCTACGTCCTTGTGACATATTGTGTGACTCCCTTTTTCGACCTTTCGTCCGGTGAAATATTGGGATCCTTCAAACTCATCATAGATGACACTTCGGTTTGAGAATTGGCATCAGTAAATCAAAATCCTCAAGACCAATACTATCATCAGGTCTTGGAAATTTTTCTAAAGATTCAAAGTGAGAGAATCAAGACCATCGCAAGCGACTTTAGCTACTTCATTGGACCTATCTGCAAGATCAATAAGTTTGGAAAATCTAGATCGTATATCAAAGCCGCGAAGGAGTCCTTCACCATCAAAATGGAAAATGTCATTATTTGTACAAATTATATCATTTCCTTCCTTCCTCCATCTTTTCAAAATCATATGTTCGTGGATCTGCTCAACATTTTCAACCAAAAAAATAGCAAGAATATGCTCACATGGGATTCCCATGAACTCAAAATACCGACAAGAACATCTAGCTTCTTTATTTTCCAACTTCATCTTCACATTTAACTTGCAGAATGATCCGTCTCTTTCCTATTAAAAACTCGATAGGTAACCCACTCACCGTCATTCTCAAGTTTCTCCTTAGGGAGAGGAAAACTATGAGAAAACACATCACTAAACTTTGTGAAAAGTGCACGTGTATAGACCTTAGCTGCATGCTCTTCCAATGGCATATTCAATGTTAAACGCCTTTCTTTGTGCCTAGATTCAAAGTCTTGTTTTTTGAATGACTCATAACGAGCATCTACGCTTGATTATATTTTTCTACAAACTCCTTTAAGGTTGTGCCGATGTAACAAAACCATCAAAGAATGAATTAATGCTTTCACTACTACTGAGTGGTGTTCATACCAAAGAAAGAAAATGGATCTGTTAAAGATTGGTATCCAAGAGGACTTAATAGAATAAAGTGATTGCAACCACTCCTTCTCATGAAGACCATATTTATCAAGAATACGTTGCCATTTGTCTTCAAAATCTTGAGTACTCTTTTTGTATGGATACAGTTATTGAAATCGCTCTTAAATGTGGCATACCGCTGATAGACGTGAGACAACTTCTCCGGGAACTTTTTTGTGATGTGCCACATACAAAATCGATGCTTGCTATTTGGGAAAACTTTGGATACTGCTTTGGTAATTGACATGTCCTATAAATTCAATGACATGTGTAAGAATACAATCATTAATATATAAAACAATTGAAAAGATGTACTTAAAATGATTATACCGATCAAGAATTATATACGGATGTTTCCCATTCATTCCTCGGAGCCATTCATTAAATAGCCACACAAAAGTATCTTCTGTTTCGTCTTTCAATAAAGCACATCAGAACAAGATTGACTCTAAATGATTATTTACACCAACAAAAGGTCCAAATGGCATTGAATACTTATTAGTTCCGTATGTCGTGTCAAATGTGATGACATCACCAAAATGCTTATAAGCTTGCGTGGACCTCGCATCAATCCAAAAAAAAGCTTTCCATGCGATCCTCATTGTCATATTTGATGGAATAAAAAAAATTTGGATTCAATGATTGTTGTTTAACACGATAGTGTAACACAGCTTGTGCATCTCTTGTGTTATACATTCTCCTCCTCACACTTTTTAGATGATTATAACAATCTCGACTGTCAAATAATAACTCATCGCCTCTGAAGATGGTAGCCACTTTTCCTGTGGGCAAGCCTGACTGATTAAATTTTTCAACCAATGATCTTGCAAAAGATCGGCATTTTTCTCGTGTGATTTGAGATAATGAAAACTCTTTGGAGTCACAAGAACATGATTATGGTTGTCATCAAAATGTGTAATTCTCCACATTTTTGTTTTTCCACTCTTAGAAGCATTTACACAAGCTTCACACCCAATGCGAAATGATGATGTCTTTTTTGATTTGGTCTGACAAACTTGAGCAACATCTTTATCATTTTTGGTTGTGGATAACCCTCTCTAGTACAAACTAGCTTGAAGTAGTTATCCCTCCTTGTTCGTGTTCTGACACCGAAACCTTTTACCTTGCCATATGCTGTATACAAGTCCATTACATCCTTTTGTTCAGAAAATTCCATTCCAACCTCAATTAAAATATTATAATTCTTTGTCGGTGTCAAGGGAATGACATTTGGAATGTTATCAATTAAATCATTCGATATGTCATCTCCTAAATTAAGAGGCGTCTCTTCTATAATTTCATCATCACTGAAGTTGATGTAATCTATTGGATCATCATCCATATTCAATAAGTCATCTCCTAATTCATCAGGTATGTCATCATTCCTAATTTCATCATTTAAGTCAATGTAGTCCGGATGCTCATCCATAATATACCTAAAAATTTAAAATCAACAAACATATAAATAACATTCAAATACTCTTAATCATGGCCAAAAAAGAAGTAAACCAAACAAAAAGGCAAAGATGAGCTCGGATATCACTTCACACAACTCGGAACTTGTGAATACGCTATAAGAAACAAAATTCAGCAAAAGCAAAAGCACTACTAAAAGGCTACAAGTCTGAAACATTCATGAAAGTCCGTGACAATCGACTAAAGAAGCATGTGTGTGAATATCTCACTAGATGTAACAGGACGGGTGGATTTACTCGATTATAAATTGTAAGTTGACCTTCTCAACTAATTTTCTCTCAACTTTGTAATCAAAAGAGGAACAAAGCGAATGCCAAGCTCTTCCAAAGAAAGATAATGTATTAGGGAGCTAATTAGTGCAAGCCCAGGTCATATCTCCCAAAGCAACCGATACCCATTACTAGGTAGAAAGTAGGAAGCTTTTTCTCGGGTATTTTGGCTCAATTCGACTGGTTTCAAAATTCAATGGCTAAACCAAAAAAATGATTTTACAATTCTAAATAAGCAAGCTTCACAAAATTACATGGTAATGCACACGGCCTCCACTATGATCTAATTCATGTAGCGTAAAACTTAATTGGCGCCAATTTCTACTACCACCTCGATGTGGTGTTTTTCTTCCTTGGAAAGCAGATGAACCTGGATGAAATTGACCGTAAACGTGACTATTGCCCGAAGCAAAGACGAGGACGCAAATTATGGTTCCCTTGGAACCGCATTTGATTATATAAAATACTATGTTCTTCGTAACAATTGGGTGGCGTAAACCGCAACCGTGGGACGAGGAGCTCGTCCTGCACGTCATTTGATTTTGATCCACTAGCCCCGTGCGTATGGGGGTTGAGCAAATACAGAAAAAGCAAATCGTATACCTAATTGAGAAAAAGTAGCACCAACGCAGAAAAAGCAAATCGTATACCTAATTGAGAAAAAGTAGCACCAACGCAGAAAAAGCAAATCGTATACCTAATTGAGAAAAAGTAGCACGAACGCAAGAAAAGCAAAAAGCAAAGATCGTATCCATTGTGCTACAATTTGCTACGATCGCTGGATCAAGAGGCCGGAAGAGAAAGAGAGAGAAATGTGAGAAAGGAAGAGGGTTTTAAGTAGGGTAAATATGGACCGTTGGATGAAATAATAGATCCAACGGTAAGAAAGAGGTAGTAAGATAGTAGTAAGATAAAGAGGTAGTAAGAATATCCTATCTCTTTATATATATGCCTATATATATATATATATAACAATATGAAGTAGTAACATACATGTTTCTTATGTTTCTTTTTTTTTTTTTTTTTTTTTGAAAGTGCGTGAAATAAATGCCATATATATATATATATATTCATAACGACCCAAGTCTTTTATGCGGTGGTATTTAGCCGATCAAGAAGGTCTCGAGCTCCTAAAATATCATTTAAGCCTATCTTCCCGGTGAGTAAACTACCGCTCATACCTATATGAATTTTCTTTTTCTCTTTTTTTTTTCTTTCACATATAGCAAATTTGCGTTTCAATTTCGAAGAAAAAAAAAACCGGCAAAGTTTAGTTTTCTCATTCATTTCCAATCGTCTCAACGTACATGACAGCAAACTGGACTCTTTCATTTTCTCCCAAGCTCCACGACACACACATAACTACTTATCCTTCTTCCTCTTTTATTTATATACGGCTATGTTTTCCTTTGTTTCAGCTCCTCAAAAAAGAGAATACTTGCGAGAAACTTAGAAGGAAGGAAGCTCAAAGAACTTACCTTAGTTTCGAGTTTTTGGTGTTTTCCTTCTTCGGTGCTCCTTCTCGGTCTCACACTCTCTCTATTGCCTATGTTTTTTGTATTAAAAACAGAGGAAAAATAATAGTTGTTTTCTCTCAGTTTCTTACGTTCTTGGACTAGATGAATGAGAATGAGTAGGGAGCATGGATTCATATATATAGGGACCCAAGTGCTCGGTCCGAGAAAGAACACGCTAGACCAAGGAAGAAGTATGTCCAGTGAATAGAGTCGTTAAGGTTGAGACGTACAGGCAAGCGGGTTTGGAGCTCGAGGAGGATGGCTTTCTTGTTTGTGTATAGTTGCTACTGGCCACGAAGCATTGGAGGGTCTGTATTCAATGACGTGGGAGTTGTGAAAAAAATCTGATTTGCTGATGTAGTTTTCCCCTGCTGCATTTCGAGTTTGACAAAAGGAAACAAAGAACAAGTACGGTGCAGTTTAAATGAATTATTTAATTGCTTTGGGTTTTTAAATCATTGGCTATATGTTGTGTGTGTGTACATGTGAACCCGGGAGGTAGAATGGATGTTGGGCCAATCAACAACAAAAATGTGGGTCGAGCGGTGAATTTATTGGGCCTATGGAAGTGTTTATGTATAAACACTTGGTGTCCCCATTAACTAATAAGAGGGTGTGTGTTCCAAAATTATCCCTTGCAAATTGGATAAACATTAAAAATCAAATCCTTAATTTATGGAAAAAATGCCTTAAATTGCAATAATTAATTTCATAATTATACTTAAATCCTAAAATTAAAAATTAGGATGTTACAATTCTCGCCACCTAAATAGAATTTTGTCCCCAAAATTCTCAACAGGTTATTAAAGTAAATAATCCACAACACAAGATTCCAATACAATAATGTCAATATCAAAACATCATTACCACAATATCATGGCAAGCTGGCACATCAAAACAAAAGTCACTTAGCACAACAAAATTATCGCATTACACAAATTTGATCACAACACAACACAATCATAATTAACATATAGGCATAACTACTCTAATAAATCGGCGAAATCTCGCCGCATTCGCTCCTCATTTCCCTAGGTGGCATCACCAGGAGACATACCCTTCCAGAAAATTTTTAGAAGACGGATGGTTTTATTTTGCAACTGCTTGTCCTTTACGTCGAGAATTCTTTCTTGCTCGGGTATGTAAGTCAAATTCTCTCTCAACTCAACCTCCTCGGGCTCGATTACATGGGAAGGATGTGGATGATATTTCTTAAGTTGTGACACGTGAAATACGTTGTGTACACTTGACAAGTGTGGCGGCAAAGCAATTCGATAAGCAACTGGTCCAATTCACTCTAGAATCTCGTATGGTCCAATAAATCTAGGAGTCAATTTCTTGGCTTTAATGGATCTTCAAATACCAGTTACCGGTGAAACCTTAAGGAATACATGGTCCCCTTCTTCAAACTCCAAAGGTCTCCGTCGCTTATCCGCATAGCTCTTTTGTCTGCTCTGAGCGGTCAACAACCTCTAGCGAATCATCTCAATTTTCTTTGTAGTTTTGTCTACCAAGTCCGGTCCAATCACAGTTCGTTCACTCAATTCAGTTCAACAAAGAGGCGATCTACACTTTCTACCATACAATGCCTCAAAAGGAGCCATTTGAATGCTCGAGTGATAACTATTATTGTAAGCAAATTCGGCCAAGGGCAAGTGACAATCCAACTACTGGGTAGCTCAATGGCACAAGCCCTCAACATATCTTCAAGGGTTTGAATCGTCCTCTCTGTCTGACCATCAGTTTGCGGATGATAAGCGGTACTGTACTTCAACCTTGTACCCATAGACTCCTGTAACGCCTTCCAAAAGTTCAATGTGAACCTTGGATCACGGTTTGACACCATATCTGTAGGTATGCCATGCAACCTGACAATCCAATCCACATACAATTGAGCTAGCCTCTCTAAGCTATATCCGATATGGATCGGACGAAAATAAGCCGACTTTGTCAATCTGTCTACAATGACCTATATAGCGTTGTGGTGTGCTGTGGTTTCCGGCAATCCCACAATAAAAACATGGAAATGTTGTCCCATTTCCATTGCGGAACCTCTGAAGGTTGAAGTAATCCTGGAGGCTTTTGATGCTCAATCTTCACCTTCTGACAAGTCAGACACTTCATTATGAAGTCTGTCACATCATGCTCCTTTTTTTTTTGCCACCAATACCCTTGCTTCAGATCTCGATATATCTTAGTGATTCCTGGATGAGTGGTATACTTGCTCCGATGAGCCTCTTCAAGAATCATCTTCTTGATTTCCTCGTTATCCGAAACACAAATCCTCTTCTTGTACCTCAATATACCTGCATCACTAATATCATAATC
Source organism: Acacia acuminata (assembly GCA_019022655.1). Classification (NCBI taxonomy): domain Eukaryota; kingdom Viridiplantae; phylum Streptophyta; class Magnoliopsida; order Fabales; family Fabaceae; genus Acacia; species Acacia acuminata. The sequence continues at coordinate 2,288,689 of JAFJYI010000013.1, forward strand.
AGATATTTTACCATTCTCCAACTATTCTCTAATCCTTAGTAACCGATCATCTTCCATCTGGGCCATTTTCAAATCACTATAAAAATCAAAATTCCCTAGCACTGTACTCATAATCACCTCTGATTTTGGTTCAAGATAAACCTCTGATAATCCTTTTAACATATTATGTTCAACTACACACATATGAAACATATGTATTGACTTTTGGCTCAAGGCATCTACAACTACATTCGCCTTCCTTGGATGATACTTCAACTCAGAACATAATCCTTCAAAAACTCCATCCATCTTCTTTGTCGTTTATTCAACTCCTCCCAATCCATACAAGTAATGCCTCCAAAATTTCAAAGCGAACACGACCGCTGCGAGTTTCAAGTCATGCATCGGATAGTTTTTTTTTTCATGAGGTCTCAACTGTCGAGATGCATAAACCACCACTTTACCATCTAGCATGAGCACACCTCCCACGCCCTTCAATGATGCATCTGTGTACACCGTGTACGGTTCGTGTGGATCGGGTATGATGAGAATGGGTGCAGTATTTAACCGGTTCTTCAGCTATTGAAAAGCTGCCTCATACTTCTCATCCACTTCCAGGGAAACTATTAGCCACCATCATATTTACAGCTATTGGTCCCAATTCTAAGACCATAACCTGTGGCTATCAAAGTTCTAGCTATCAACTGGTTTCATCAAGGGACAACTCTCAATCATTCTTCCTAAGAGAATACTATAAGACCAAAATCCTTCCTTATGCTAGGTCAGCCGCCAACAACCTCCACATACCTCATACATTGGTGCCACATTCTAGTGCCTCACTCATTCAAATCGGTCGATACCTTAATCTAGTACCTTAATTCATTAAGTTTGATCAATACCTAAAGAATCACTCAACTATCAAGTTGGGTTCCTAGGTCACAATTCAATTGGTAGCAACCAGATGGATGTCTATCAAATTCTTAGGTTCATCAACCTAATTTTGAAACCTCAACCATAGCCAATAAACACGCTACGATCGTCATAATTTATAGCCTACAATATTCGGGTACTATCCTCAAGTAACCTTAAATTAAACAACAATCATCAAATTCACAATTTAACTTCTAGAACCTTAATCATTAACTAGGATAAGGAGTTATATTGCCTCAATAATACCTCGATTACAAACTAGGATCATGATTCTCATTCCTAGTCTAAACCTCGAAACATTCGCATGTCATTCTCATAACCAAAACACAACACACAATGTTCTAATTCCTTTTCAGTCCTCAATATCACAAGGGTCTATTCTAACATTATTCTTTCATCTAATAGGCAACCCTCAATCATACCCAAAGCATTGCTCATAGCACCACATCAATCAACACTTACAGGGTTCCTACTTTCGAGTACTAAAACTTTAGTACAACCTTAATCACATTTGACTTAGGCACCATTTCAACTTAGATTAGATTCAAGCCTAGTCTCAATCATTTCCTTATTCAACCTAACATCCTCACAGCATCTCTATGGATCGCCATATGTCATACCTAAAGTACTAAGGCCTTAAATCAAGGGAATCCTAAATTCCTATAATACTTCATAGGAGGTCACCTATTCTGAGATTTTTATTACCTAAGCACGCTTAACACCCATGTTCTGATAGGATCTAGGCCATACTATACCAACTACACCACCTCAAACAACCTTCAGTAGATCCAAATCTCCATAAAATTTCTCAAGATTATGGCGATGGACATCTTTCCAAACCTTGCTGATATGATCAATCCAACTCTCAGCCTCCGTTGGTAATCCTCCTGAGAAGGTCTCAGGATGGAAATGATGAGCTTGATGGATTTGGAACTGTCTCCTTAGAATGAACTGTGTTTTCTTCCTTTGGTTCTACGTGAACCTCTTGGGTATGACCATTTGGTCCTCCATTAACTCTACCTTCCTAGAGTCTTCTCAACCGTTCCTCCGTCGTACGGGTCTATCTATACACATGCCGCAACATTTCAGCCTCGGTAACGGATCCTAGGGCCCATTAGTTTCCTGTTGGCCGTTGTTATCGATGTCTGTACGCGGGTTGTCACCGTATTCTATATGCCTGGTAATCACCATCTCTCCCCACCTAAGGGTAAAACCCACCAAAGATGGAGAACAAGAAGAACAAGGAACAAAACAAACACAACAGGGAAGCAGAGGTGTAAAGATTATATATTGTCATACTCTAAATGCAATGAACAACAGGGCCAAGAAAACATAAGCACAGGCCTCTGGATACCAAGTTGAAAAGACCCTTTCTCACAAATAACAATTACCCATAATGTTTTCTTAAAATTTGATTAGCGAGGTAATTATAGAAAACCCTTTTTAACAAGCGTTAATAGAGAAAACTTTTTTCTACCGATAATAGACATATCGGGTTTAGGGCACAATCCCCGCCCACAAACCAAGAGTCCAGGGCACAAAATTTTGCCCACAAACCCACTACCGGAATTCATAACTCTGGGCACAATTATCGAATATGAGATTTTTATAGCCCACGAGTCTTACAACACTAACCCACACTAAGAAATGCTCATATTTACAACAACATTAAACACCTGGATTTTGAATGTAGAGAGGTCATTTACTATTGAGAAAAAGGCTAGATTGACAACAGAAGTCTTTATGTATTTACAACAAAATTTAAAATATGGCCATTTACAACAGAAAAAGTCATATTTACAATAGGAAATACCTATATTTACAACAACATTTAAACACCTGGATTTTGAACGTAGAGAGGTTATTTACAACAGAAAAAGGCTAGATTTACAACAGGAAGTGCTTTATTTACAACAAAATTTAAAATCCGGCCATTTACAAAAAAAAAAATCATATTTACAACCGGAAATGCATGTATTTATAACAATATTTAAAAACTTGTATTTTATTTCCATACAAATAATATCAAAAAAGTCCATTGGGACTTCGTGTAATTTTGTGATTTCAATGGACTTTTTTGTAATTTTTTTCGTTCCTTGGGACCTGTGCGTAATTTTCCCTAAGTTTTATTTTCATTTACATGAATAAGTACTTTTGAGGCTCCTAAAAGTGATCCCAAACTTAATGACAAGGACCATGGAATAGAACAAAAGGAGGATGCAACAAAGAAGCCATAGGTTCAACATAGAGAAAAATGACAGACATTACAATCATAAAGTACTAGAAATGACTACATATTAGCCAATACGAGCAAGGACAACATAGAAATTAAATTACTTTAGGACCACAACGTTCTTGGGTGGTTTTAGGCTTTCAGCTTGCAAACATCTCATAGGCTCTTTGATTGTAGTACTGTGGGAGAATGCCTTGAACCCTGTTTAAACCATAGAAACACAACATTAGTTTTTTAAATCTCACTAGGAGAAGAAATAACACTTCTGATGATTTTTCTTACCTTGAAAGTTACATATGTTAAGCTATATGCATAGTTCTGATATATAGTTTTGTACCTGCACCAATAATTAATACTACTCAGATTCATATAAAAGATGCAGCCACCTTGTCATCTATCTAATGCATGTTTTGCAGGCTATAAATCAAGACAGACACTAATTTTTTAGGAAACTTTAAGATTGTTTGGTCTTGAAACCACCAAACCCATGGTTTTGTCATCATTTTGGTGATTTTTAATATAAAACAAAATATTCCCTCCCTTCCTTTTTTTAGAGATACAATTAACTGAATCATATTGTTCAAAAAGTTAGTTAAAATTAGTTATAGACAATAGAGATATTAAGAATATAACCTCTTTGCCAAAAATACCCTCATTTAAGTGAAGATAGAGAATGTGGGAAATAATTAATACAATGGTATGGGTAATATAGGTAACTAAATGGGGTAAAATGGAAAATCAAAAAAAAAAATTGAGATGACCTCTAAGTATATCTTATAAAAGGGAACATGTTATATCCACATATTGTCTCTTATAAATATCTCTTATTGAAGGAAATAAATGACAAGAAAAGAAAAAATCAATCATAACTAGCACACATTTGACTCAAATAATATGACTTTTTTTTTTTTAGAAAGGGATCTAAGCAATTCAAAATATAGATTAATGCCAGTTTTTTATTTTATTATGTGAGAATAGATAATTTTCAAGTGGAAAGGTTAATGTAAAATTTAAGTATGATTGATTTATGTGATAAGATATTTTATATAGGTTGCTTCATGTGATATTTTATGTTTAAAAGTTTAATGATTTGTTTTGGTCACTGTTTAGACTAATAGTTGAGTAATATATTGTAAATAGCTAATATGCACTTTGTATAGGTATGCTAGATGTATATGTCACACGTAAGGTCAATATTGTTTTGTAAAGTATATATAAAGCACTGTAGCAGGATAACCTAATTATCCAAGCTACATTTTAGCCTCTCTTTTGTCGTATTTCTTCTTGGTAGCAGAGCACAGAATTTCTTTGTTTTTTTTTTCTCGCCTTTATCTCGAATACGATGGCCTCTTTTTCGTCTCCCACTCTTAGCTCGACGCACACTGCGTCTTCTCCGCGATCGCGTCTGTCTCTACTCCGCCACCACTACCAATCGCACCTATGCTCTTTTTCAGTCCTCCAGTCAGGTGTCGTTGATCAAGCTGGATCGCACAAACTACCTTGTCTGGGCATCGGTCGTTTTGCCTCTTATTGAGGGCAATCGTCTTCAACATCACTTGGATGCTTCAGCTCCTATTCCTTTGATGACTCTGTCTCGGCCTGTCACCAATGAAGTGGTGCCCAATCCCATTTCGACGACTGGTTTTCTACTGATAGGATGCTGCTTGGTTGGCTCAGAAATACACTCACTCAGGACATAGCGACTCAGCTTCTCCATTGTCGCACCTCCTTTGAACTCTAGTCTGAAGCTCGTGCCCTTACTTCTGCTGTTTCCAAGTCTCGTTTAATGGTCTATCGGACAGAACTCCATAATACCCGTAAGAATGGCTTGACGATGACTGCGTATTTGGGAAAATGAAGTCACTCGCTGATAATCAGGCTCTCGCTGGGGCTCCTATCTCCACGGATGACCTTGTTCTTCACACCCTCAACGGACTCGACAGTGATTACAATCCCATTGTAGTCAAACTCATCGACCAGCCAGGACTTACTTGGGTGGATGTGCAGTCGGCTTTGCTAGCCTTTGAGAGTCGCATTGAGCAGCTCACTCATTTTGCCTCTTTATCCATTCAACCGAGTGCTCATTTTGCCTCAAAATACCCTGATTTTGATTGCTCTTCTGCTCGCGGACATGTGCGTGGTGGCTGTGGAGGTCGTTCATCTCGATCCAGAGGGCGTTCTGGCTCAGGTGGATCTGGTCGACCTTATTGTGACCTCTGTGAGAGATCTGGTCATCGGGTCTCGAATTGTTTCAAGCGCTTTGATAAAACCTTCCGACCCCCCTCTCATGCTGCACCTCAGTCTTACTATGTTGACCCTCATACTGTAGCCGACTCTGATTGGTATCTTGACAGTGGCTCAAATCATCATGTCACGGCTGATCCTTCTCAGTTTGACTCTGGTCTTCTAGTGGGTAAGGTTTCTTCACACTTAACCTCCTGTACTGGTTCAACTGCTCGTATTTCTGGTATTGGCTCTTCTACTATCCAGTGTTTAGATTCTAATATTCATCTGAATAATGTTCTTTATGTTCCTGATGTCACTAAAAATCTGTTGAGCGTTCATAAACTTGTCTCGGATAATTCTGTGGTTGTTTTATTTACTGATGAGGGCTGTGTTGTGAAGGACAAGCTGACAGGGTGCCTTCTGATGAGAGGAAAACCAAGGCAAGGACTCTATCCCATGAGTAAAGTAGACTCTCAGGCTCAAGCAAATGTGGCAGATGCTTCAATGACTACTAAGGACTTTTTGACTTGGCATTATAAACTTGGACATCCACACAATAAAGTTTTACAGCAAGTTCTTAATGATTGTAATGTCAAGGTTCAAATTAATGAAAATTTTGTGTGTGAGGCTTGTCAGTATGGTAAATCAAGAAAATTACCTTTTCCTAAGTCCCTTTCCATGCTTCTTCACCATTTGATCTTGTTCATACCGATTTGTGGGGTCCTTCTCCGGTTTCATCTATTAATGGATATCGTTATTATGTTCATTTTATTGATGATTTCAGTATATACACTTGGATTTTTCCTCTCAAAACCAAAGGAGACACAATTATAGCCTTCAAACTTTTTCACAATATAGTTCAAACCCAATTTCATACTAAGATCAAGTCCATTCAATGTAACAATGGTACTGAATATAAACCTCTTATTCCTATCGCTGAGAATTTGGTATTAATATGAGATTCACATGTCCTTATACTTCCTCTCAGAATGGTAGAACAGAGAGGAAACATCGTCATATAGTGGAAATGGGCTTAACTCTTATGGCTCAAGCAAAAATTCCAATCACATATTGGACAGAGGCTTTTCAAATGGATGCTCATTTAATTAATCGTCTCCCTACTCCAATTTTACAAGGCAAGACTCCTTTGCATTGCTTACACAATCAAGCGCCGGATTATCAATCTTTGAAACCTTTTGGGTGCACTTGTTACCCTTGTTTGAAGCCCTACAATTCTCATAAGTTGGAGTATCATAGTAAAAAAATGTGCCTATCTTGGCCCAGCTTCAAATAAAAAAGGCTTTAAGTGTCTAAGCCCAACTGGACGTATTTATGTTTCTAGACATGTTATTTTTTACCCACTTACCTTTCCATTTCATACAGGTTTTATGGAGAGTCAAGGCCCAACTTATGATACTTCTTCTTCCATTCCATTTATTATAAATGGCCCAGTAAGAGCGCAAGAGCACACTCCATCTTCCTCCATCACATAGACCAGCACGTGAGCAAGAGAATTCCCTTAATTCAAGTCCTCAGCCCAATACCCTCTATTCTCCTCCACCATCCAATTCTCTCAGCCCAAATCCCTTAGCCACCTCTCGGCCCACTCTACTTAATTCTCCACCTCAATCTATCTCCCCTTCCCCTCACACATCTCGGCCCTCTCTGATTAATCCATCCACGACTAGTTCATCAAATACCTCTACCCCCAATTCCTTGTCTTCTTCATCGCTCTTTCCTGATTCCACCATGCCGATTTCTCCTTCTCCTCCCAATATTCATCCTATGACCACTCGTGCCAAATCAGGTATTACTAAACCTAAATATCCTTTTGTTGGCCTCCTCCACACCGAATCTCCCTCCATTCTTGCTCAGGCCTCTGAACCCCACTCTGTATCCGATGCTCTTGCGTCTCCACACTGGCTCCAAGCTATGAAGAATGAATATGACGCTTTATGTCACAATCACACCTGGGTCCTTGTTCCTTTTCGTGGTCAGAAGCTTGTTGATTCAAAATGGGTTTTTAAGACAAAATTCAAAGCTGATGGTTCGATTTTGAAACATAAAGCCAGGTTAGTTGCTAAAGGCTTTCAACAATCTGCTGGCATTGATTATGGTGAGACATTTAGTCCTGTTGTGAAACCTACCACTATTCGCCTTATTCTTACCATTGCTGCCACTTTTCATTGGTCAATCCGCCAGCTTGATGTTAATAACGCTTTTCTCAATGGTTATTTGAAAGAGGAAGTGTTTATGAGTCAACCACCTGGCTTCAGAGATTCTCAGCAACTTGATCATATCTGTCGCCTCACCAAAGCAATCTATGGACTTAAACAAGCTCCAAGGGCCTGGTTTGATAGACTTAGATGTGTCCTGATCAGTTGGGGATTTCAGAATGCTTCCAGTGATGTCTCTTTGTTCTTTCATAAAGACAAACGTCTTATGGTATTCATCCTTGTTTATGTTGATGATATTCTCATTACTGACAATAATTCAAGTACTGTTCAGCAACTTATTGTTAAGCTCAATTCAGTATTTTCTCTCAAGGATTTAGGTCCCATTTACTATTTTATGGGATTAGAAATCCATAGAGATACTTCTGGCTTCTATGTCTCTCAAACCAAGTATATTCTTGATTTACTACGTAAATTCAACATAGTATGATTGTGCTCCTGTCCCTACACCCATGGTTACCGGTAGACCCTTTTCGATTGAGGATGGCAAGGAGTTATCAGATCCAACATTATATAGGAGAGCCATTGGATCACTACAATATTTAACCACCTCCAGGCCTAACATAGCTTATTCTGTTAATAAGCTTAGTCAATTTTTTAGTAGACTAACTGAGGTACATTTTCAAGGGGTCAAACGAATTTTAAGATACTTAAAGGGCACTATTCACTATAGTTTACATATCAAACCTGTTAGATCCTTTCGTTTTATGGCCTTTACAGATGCTGATTGGGCTACAAATATTGATGATTGGAAATCCATGGGTGGTTATTGTGTACACTTGGGTGGAACACTGGTGTCTTGGTGTTCAAAGAAACAAAAAGTAGTCTCCAGGTCAAGCTCAGAATCTGAGTATCGTTCACTCTCTGATGGTTCAGCTGAACTCAAATGGTTATGCTCTCTAATGACAGAAATTGGTCTCTATGCTCAACAACCCTCAATTATATGGTGTGACAATTTGAGTCTTGAAGCTTCAATCCAGTTCATCATGCTAGAAGCAAGCACATTGAGATTGATGTGCATTTCATCGAGATCAAGTTTTATCGGGTTCATCAAAGTCGATATGTGCCTTCCTCTCATCAAATTGCGATTGTTTCACTAAGGCTTTATCTCATTCTCGTTTTCTTATTTTAGGAACAAACTTGGAGTGTACACCACACCCTCACGTTTGAGGGGGAATGTTAAGACTAATAATTGAGTAATATATTGTAAATAGCAAATATGCACTTTGTATAGGTATGCTAGATGTATATGCCACATGTAAGGTCAAGATTGTTTTGTAAATTATATATAAAGTACTGTAGCAGGATAACCTAATTATCCAAGCTACATTTCAGCCTCTCTTTTATCGTATTTCTTCTATCACTATTCATACTCCAAAAATAAAAGGTCAATGTAGGAGCTGGTGGGGTTTTTTTTTTTCCTTAATTCAAAATGTAAAACATTAATATGCTTTGTTTTTAAAATTTACATTTCTTTTTTCAACCAAATCTCGATTGATTACACATTAGATATTATTAAGGGATAGTAGTTTCCAATACAAATGACTAAAAGAAAAAAAACCAACATATATTTTATATAAAACTAACTTAACTGATTCCTTTAATTATGCAAATTAGTTCTCTAATAGCACCTTGACATGGATAGTGCTATGTAATAATAATGGAGAGGGATTAAGAGTGATGACAGATGATAATATTTTTTGAAGAAGATGGGTAATCATAAGTTCAAAATAACGTAAACTAATTTTAACAAACTTTTTGAATTTACTTGAATGAATGAAAAATGACTTGTAAATAAGGTCAGATGGGATTACATACATACATATACATAGATATGTGTGTGTGTGTGTGTGTATATATATATGTTCCTTTATCCTTTGTTCTGTGGCTACATGTGGGATAACAAGGTCATGATCTCCCCTAAAATTAACAATAAAAGAGGAAATGAAAACAAGTGAAGCATTTTTATTTAGCTGACCTAAAAGTGAATGAAAGTTGAACTTCAATATGGAAAATCTGATTTATATGAATATACTCATCAAGAGACTTAAGTATAAAGCAAGACTTGTAAATCTGTTGTAGTAAAACTCTTCTGGTAGCTCAAGGCAGAATCAATGTTATCAGTGTATAGATCCAGTAGCACAAGATTGCATCTGTACCACTTCTTCACGGTTCCCTGAATCCACTTTCAAAATTGTGAATCTAACGCGCGCACACATATACTCAATGCAAGTCATTTTTATGTAATTCACACATACAAATAATAAAAATTGAAGTGATTTATAATATTACCCTTGTTTACTATATATATTAAACTCTACATCATATTAATGTATGCTCTCTCTCAGTACCTATATGAAATAAGGGGGAATTATTATAAGGTTCTAAGGAAAAGATTTAATTATCAAAAAGTCTCAATGAGGTGTTGTCATTTTTTACTAGAACTTGTCATCGCATGTTCTTCAGTTATTATTGGGATTTATTAGTAATTGATGTCTAATGTCTAACGGATTTAATATGTTTGATCAATATATGTTATAAAATACAGGAAGACAGAAAAATGTACCTCTCTGATATGAAGTGCTTCTTTAACAGTCTCATTATTTACCCATTCATATGAAAGTACATATGCAGAATTCTGCATATGAAAAATGGGTGAGTTTAGTTTTCTGAAGTATATGAGAAATATAGGTATGGAAGGACAATAAGGTAAAATCACAGTAGAAGATATAGATAGTTATAGACCTTGCAATACCATTGTGGATGAGATAGGAGAGAGAAGCGTCTTGATTTCTCTCCTTGCAGGCTGCTTCTTCTTCTTCTTCTTCCCGATTGAGTCTCATCTTCTGGTTTTGGTGAAACAGTCACACACTTTGGCCCCGAAACATTCTCATAATATATATCATTCAGCAGCTGCAAATTACAAATGCATTATTTTTCAGAATACACCTGAATTTGCACTTACACAAGCGTAAGTTTGGAAAGTCATGATAATCTATAAAAAAGTTATAACAAAATTTCTTGATATGTATAAATTATTTGAAAATGACTTACATATAGGTTCTTCACTAGAGAAATGTAAATGGCCGATCCTTTTAGACATAGGGTAAGAAAAACATTTGTTTTTCAAGGACCATTCAAAAAAGCATGTGGCCTAAGGCTGGTCCTATAGGGCCGAAAGCTATTTTTAAAAATTTTAACTATTTTTTTTACGTCAAAGAAATATAATTAGTAGATTATAATAATTAATGTTCTAATTTATAAAATAAATATTTCAACATTAAAGTTTAAACAACATACGTCATGCAACAAATAAAATAAGCCACTAATTTATAATCAAACATATATATCCTTTAGAAGTCACAGTAGTTCAACAACCAGATGTCAAGCATATTCTATCAATATTGTTCTTCAATTTTTTTTTCAAAATATCCCTTTGCTGGAGAAGAATTTCTACACAAAAGCGATCATTATTTTTCTAGTCACGAGCCTCACATCAAGATTCAATGTCCTTAGTTGTTCTTTGACCCATTTATATTCAACAAATGAATAAGGAAGATTATGTTCAATCAAGCATATGCGATGATGATGATATCGAGCCTAACGGGCCGGCCCTTTTGGGCCTGATTATATTTGGAGGCTCTATTTTATAAGTCCGGCCCTTGAAATGCTAAGGCTTAAACGGATTGGGCCCGACTTATTCTTCACGGAGCTTGACTTCTGGGAGACCTACTCAAGCCATATATCAAAATATGCCTAGCCTAACCCAAAAACAGCTCGGAAAAATTTGGCCTTTTTGAGTCGGGCAATCCATTTGGCTGGCTTAAAACGTGTTTGTGTATGTACCTTTTTTTTAAATTTTAAATATAGGTTTAAGATCCAAACATATCTATGAGCTTTTATCAAAAATGCGCCAACCACTATATATATTTTGGAAGTGTCAAAATATCTATGAACATTCAAAATAGACACAAAAACACCTGACGATTAAATTTAATTGAACGCCATTACATATGTATATGCAGAAAGAATGTGAAGAGTGTTGGTCCCACTATAAAAAATAATGGTATATTAGGTTAAATTTAATGGTAGTGACATTTTACTCTCATTTTAAAATTTTATGAGTATTTTTGTACCGTCGAAAAGTATATGGTGTTGAATGCACTTTTGGTTTAACGGTGTAAAGCCCTGTTAAATCCCTATGAGTCTTGAGTTCAAGTCTCAAAAGAGACACTTCTGTTGAGAGGGGCAACCACAAACCTCAAAACTTTTCACAAATGATAATGTCAAAAATCTTGTACCTGAGTTTAACCTTAAAATATAAATGATAAAAAATGTAGCTCAGTCATCCATCAAGTTGGGTATTGGGCAACTACCCTGCCAATATGCTCAAGCCACCCTTACATAGTGGGAGGATGTGTGAGAGAGAAAGAAAATTAAGGCAGACAATAATTATTTATTGGGAAAATTACACACAAGTCCTAAGGATGACAAAAAAATACAATTAGGTCCCTTAAATTACAAGGACTTCTATGTAATTATTTATCAATGCAAAATTATCATTTTGTTATTTCTGACTTTCAGAGGTTATTTACAACAACAAATGCTATATTAACAACAGAAAAAACATATTTTAACAACAACTTTTGAAGATGATAAATAACTTTTCGATCCATAATTCTGGGTTTCTTTCTTCAAGAAGTGACCCTTTGTACCAAAATACAGTTCTTAAATCTAACCAGTTCGGAAGCTGCTACCAGTAACGTTGTTTGGCTTAGCATGTCTTTTATGCCTAAAAGTGTTCTCAAATGTCTCATTATGTTTAACAGAGAATCGCCTCTTCTTTTAGGTTTCTATAAATTGAATTCTTGTGCTGTTTCCTTCTACGATTTGCAGAACTTCCCTTTGTTAAAAATTGAAAAACAATGGCGCCAGAGGATGAATGTGAAAGTCAAATATCTCATCGTCTCACTCTAATCCTTGTTTGTAATTCTGTGTTAGAACTATTATGTTCGTTCTTTGCTCAGTTCAATACCCAATATCACATAATGGAAAGATTTCATGTACGAGAGCCGATCTCATTAGCTACTCTACAACCCCACAACCTGAGATAATAACGGACAAAATTCAAATATTCTGGAGCTTCCATTTGTTGACAAAATCTTGGAGCAGGGAAAATCAAACCCTGACATTTCTCAACCATAATAAAGCTCACACATCATGGTCCACATAACACTAAAACTTGTACAAACCAAGCCAATATTGGATATATTGTTTCACGTCAAGTCATCAAGATTATGGGATCTCTATTGTTCTTATGGCGGGAATGAATAATGATGATACTAGGAACAAAAGGTACGACAAAGCAGAAATGATAAATGGAATGCCCTTGTTAATAAGAAGCATCAGACATGCATTGTTGTAGAGGAATATCTGACAATACAATGAGGTCAAAATGTTCTAATGATATCATAATACGTGCTCATACAGTCATTACTTACTAACCAAACTAGTATACGATAGTAGTGTCTGCTCATGGTGTCCCTCATCTTTAAACGAACATCATCAATTCTGGTCTGCAGTACACATTGTTCTGCTCGTCGTCCTCCAGGATGGGGTAAGCGGCCACAAGAGCATCCTGAGCGCCGATGTAAAGCGAGTTATAGATCTTCCAATACACTTCCCTAACCTTACGTGCCGGATGAAACAAACCCTGGAGACAGTAGTTAAGTACAACGGCAGCACCCAAAGCTACCCTCATTCCTTCAATGGCTTCCATGACAGCGTTGATGACATGAGGAGAAGTCTCAAATATATTCGGCCATACATAGTTCAACAAATGGACCAGAGCGTCCTCACAACCCAGACCAGCCACACCCAAAGCCATGTGCTTCACAGCAGAAGCAGCAGTCTGCCTGTGAACCAAATCCCTGTCCATGAGGGCATCCTCAAGTAATGGAGTAACAGCATAAATGTAGTCTTTCCCCATTTCACCAATGTACTCAAACAGGAAAGAGAGGGATTTCAGGACACCATTTTGCACGTTAAGCTCTGGCACGCGATACTCATTCATCAAAGCCGGCAGAACCGTAAAAGGCGAACAGGTTTCAGCAACTATGGCAATAGCAACAGTTGTGCAAACACGGTTTTGCCTCTCCTGCACCTTGAGGTTATTTAATAGAGTGGCCAGGACATCTTGTGGTCCAATGGCTTTGGCAATATATCCAAAAGTGTTCACTGTCGCACGACGAATTCCCTTCTTGTGTGCCTTGAGCATCTCGAGAAGCTCAAAGCAGATTCTCATCCACTCTCTTGCAGGCACAAACTCAGCCCCACGGTCAGCAATCCTACCTACAAGATCGATACAGTTTTCCTGGACCTTCTCATGCCTGTTCTTCAAAATTGGGGTTAATCGGGGTAGCAGATCCTTAATAGGTGGTGTCATCTTTGTCATACCAATAACATTGACAATGGACTTGAGTGCTCCAAGAATTGAACCTAAAACTTCAGGATACTCTTCTCCCAGATACTCATACAATACAACACCAAGATGGCCCATCAATTGTTCTTCTTGACACTGCTTCATAACCACAGCAATTCTTGAAATAAGATCTGCTGCTTGCTGCCTCACTTTTGCACTCTTGTTATTTAACCGCCACTTGATGGTACCACAAATCTGAGGAAGATAAGCCTTCACCCTATGACCAAGAGCATTCACAACTGCACCAAATCCGTTAAGCATCACATTAGCATCATCACTGGTTTGCTCTTGGAATGCATAAAGAATGCCATCAATCAGTAGCTCTTCCAACCGAGCATCTATATCAGCTGCACCCAGGTTGGTAACCACCTTCTCAATGGTTTCCATCACCATTCGCCTGTAAGGTTCACTCTCATCTTTAAGGTCCTCAACAATTCTCCCAACTATATCAGCAACACCAACTTTGTTGGCTATCTCAACAGTTGTATCTACAAGTTGCCTATAATTTCTTCTATCCAAAGCCATCCTCCTAACCCAGAAATTTCTGAAAAACTCTGGCAGAATGTCATTCCTAATATACTCAGCCTCCACACCCTCAGTGCTAACACACTGCTTCACAACTTTCAAAACAATTTTCTTCATTTCTTCATCAGGTGACTGGAACTCACGAATCAGAATCAGCATGACTTCCTTGGTATAGTAACTAGCATACAGCGCTTCCATCAACGGAATGATAAAACCAATGGCCTTAAGAAATGCAGCCAACACCTTTCCACGGTGTTGTCTTATACCCTTCCACAGGGGCTTCAGTACAGAGTCAAAACTTTCAATTCCATAAGGAGCGGAAGCCTCAGCTAGAGCAGCAAGTGACAATGCAGTGATTGTTCTCACCTTCTGATTCTCATCATTCAGTCCATGCTCTATAATTTCCACAAGGGATCTAAGATGAGGCAACACAGCACAACCAATCAAGATGGCAATCTGTTGAACAATCTTAATCCCTGTATGCCGGGCTTGCCATGATTTCTTACTCTGACAGACAGCCTTCAAGAAGGGCAAGAGTGCGGGGATACCGAGAGCAGAGGCAACAACACTGAAAGCTCTAGCAGTAGTGTTCCTAACATATTCATCAATATTGTCAATATCAGGTCGCATTGCTGCAATCATTGTGGCCAAGCCAGCTGCTTTACTCAGATTGGAAATAATCTCCCTACCTTCCACACGTGCATAGTAATCTTCATCAATCAACAGAGGTTCAATAACAACAAGAATCTTATGGACATAAGGGCGAACAAGCTCATCCAATTTATACAGAACTCTGTCAATAACCTTAACCAAAAGATGCCTCTCTTGATCCTCAAGGGTAGGTTGCATGAGCAATGGTAGGATCCTGTTGAATAGTGGCCCTGCTCCAAACTCACGAGCTTTGTCTGTAAGCTGTCTTAATGCAGTTTTCCTCTGTGGTGGCGTTCCATTCTTAACTTTAAGCAGAAGCTTCATAATCTTCCGCTCCTTCTGTTCTTCTGGTGACAATTCCTCTTCATTTTCTTCATTCAACAATGCCCCAAAGTATTGGTAATCTTCAGGTTTCATGAATGGCAACCCACCAGGCGCTTCCTTAGGAACATCAAACTGTTGACCACGGTTCTCCTCAGGAATTTGATAAAGAGGAGTCCCCAGCGGAGTTGGGGTGGCAAGAAGCTTCCTTGCAGGAGTTCTAATAGGTACATATGAAGCAGGAGGCTCCAATATCTTATATCCTTCTTGGGGAAACATGGCATCAAGTTCCTCATCTGTTAATGGGCGATTCCTCTCTTCAATATCCCTCTCCCATCTCAACAAATTATATTGCTCTGGTGTAATGGCACCCCGCAAATTGATTGCCCCAGGAGTTGGAGTAGCTAACTCAACTCCTCCAACAGGAGTTACACCTGGTGTATAAGCAGCGGCAGGTGTGGCTCCTGGCAGCGGTGTTGCACTACCCATAGTAGCAGGTGTCTCATCCCATCTTGATCTCTGCTTCTTAGGAGTTGGCGTAGCCATGCCAGAGAGTTTTGGGGTGGCATCCCATGCCATACCAGCAGGGGTAGCACCAGGTGTAGCACCACCGGCCGGAGTAGAATCAGAATCGACCATTCTACCCGGAGTAGGAGTTTCATCCCACCTATTCCTCCTTCCTGGAGTCGCATCCGTTACTCTCCCCGGGGTTGGAGTTGCATCCCATCTACCAGGTGTGGTATCAGGCATATCCCAGTCTGAAGTTTTGGCCTTCTTCGCGGCCCCTTCATCCTGAGACTGGTCCCATCTATTTCTTCTCTTGGGCGCTGCCGCAGCATCAGACTCCTTACCTTTCTCCGGAGCCGCTTTAGCTGCTTCTTCCTCCTCCTTCTTCTTCTTTGCAATAGCCCTCAGAGTATCCTCTTTCTCCCTCTTCAAAGCCTCCTCCCTCATCACATCCGCATACGTCCTCACCGACGGGTCAGGGGTCTTCTCACCAGCGGCAAAAGGATCGTGCCGGTCTGGCGATATAATCCGATTCAACCTCCTCTGCCTGTAATCATCTTCTCGATCAATAATCCTCTGCGGCTTCCGAAACCCAACATCCGCATCTGCATCACCGACTCCGGGCATATCCTTCAATAAGGACTTCGGAGCAGTGTAAGACGCCAATTTCCGAGCAACCTCGTTGTCCATAGCATCGAGATTCTCCTCATCCTCGTTCGCAGGAATAGAAGTGAGATAGGCATCTTTGTCGCTACCGCCATAGAGATCCGTATCGAAGGTTAGCGACGTAAGAGACGCCAATTGCTGCTCCAACTTCTTCCGTTCTTCCTGCGTTTTCGCAATCTCTGGGTCCAACGACGCCATTACTGATAGCTTCAAAACGAAACTATCTCACTAGGCTGGTAGTGTTCCAAAACCCTAGCCCCTGAAAAACACCACAAAACTGAGGAATTCTAGTTCGCAACAACCAAAATTAGATACGAAGATATATTGACATGCGAAGTAACTAAAGTAGGAGGTGAGAAAATTGAGAAGATGACTTACGGATACACGATTTGGGGTTTAATCCTCTGTTATGATTTCGGAGATGTTTTGAGAAGAGAGAAATGGAGAATTTCGGACTCGTGGGAGTGCAAGATTTATATATATGTATTAACCGCATTGGTTTGACGGATTGAGTCGGCAAACACTGTTGGGCCGGGTTCAATCGTACTTAAATGCGTCAGTATTTTATTGGGCTGGACTTCAAGCTTTTGACCAAGATTGACCCTAAAAAATGCTAAACCGACCTTAATAGAGGGAAATTAAGTAGCTCTTTAGTAGTTGCCGCCGCTGCCGCTGCTGCTACCGCCACTACCATTAAGTATAATTTTTTATTAATTTGTATGACTATTTCAACCACCACCACCATTAAGTATAATTTGTATGCTATTTTCAATTTTTACTTTTTATTGTTATTTTTTCATTTACCACCACCACTAAACCACCATTAAGTATAATTTTTTATTAATTTGTATGACTATACATTTCTGGATGAAATTGGAATCTATATGATCATATCAAAGTCCTATATTCATGGTGTCGAAAAAAAAATTTTGCTCTTGGTGTTTTACTCCCTCAACCGTAAATTTTATGTTATGTTGTTTTACTGAACTGAGATAGTATTCTTTTTCGTTGACCAAAAAAAAAAAAAAGATAGTATTCTTTTTCCTTTTATATGAATTAAACCTGCTTTTTTTTTTTTAATATTATGTAGGGACAATTTATTTTGAGAAAAGAAACTGCTCATTCAAACTTTGGGTTGCTTTGGGAATCAAGTGCCATCAATATTGGAGAGCCAAGTTATGACAATCCTCTTTTACAATGAGAAGTAGAATATTCGCTATGAAGATATTTGCTTTTGATTTGAATTTATGTTTAAAGCACATGATTGAACCAATGTTGTTGATGTAATGGGTTTAACTTGCTGAAGTCTGGAATATGGCAAACTGTTTAGAACTTAATGTTTGATTGATGTATTAGGATTTTCTTGTTTAGAACTGTTGGAAATCAGATTATTACCCATGATACTAGCCATGATCCTAGCTCTATCTCATCCCATGATCCTAGCTCTATCATATCCGTTGATTCTAGTTGTATTAGTTTTTTTTTTTTTTTTTTTTTTGCTCAGACTAGTTGTCTTAGTTTAGGAAAGAGTTCTGACTGATTGTAACCAGTCCTTTACGTTGTAATCCCTTTAATCTTGCCTTTGATATCTCTCCTAGAGCTTATATAAGTGCAATCCTTTCCTATGAATAAATATAGTTAGATTGAGAGTAGGGGTGAGCAAATCAAAACCAAAACCGAACCGAATAATTCAGTGTTCGGTTTTTTCAGTTCGGTTCGTTTTTTAAACTAGCTTAATTTGGTTTTCGGTTTTTGCAATTTTATTTCGGTTAAAACCAATTAACCGAAAAAACCAAAAAATTTCATTGCACTTGGAGGCAATTGTTGACATATAGTAGATGCAATGCGAGATATTTTTGTAAGTAATTTTTCATTATCTTTGTATTTTGTTAATATTTATTAGATTATTTCTTTTCTTTTTATTTGATTTATTCCATGTTTTGATTTTAAAATCGCAACCTATTGTCATACAAGTGAAAATCGATATATACCGGGTGCTCCATGTAAAGTACACTATAGCCAGATTACACTCAATAATCAATATTGTAAATTGATTCACGTAAAAAAAAGTAGATTGGTCATTTTACGAATTAACCCAAATAAGAAGACCCAACTTAAGCCCAAAAACCGAATTAATTGCAAAACCGAACGGCGAAATATTTTGGTTCGAAAATGTGTGTAATACGGTTTTTCGGTTTTTAACCGAAAAACCGAACCGAAACCGAATGCTCACCCCTAGTTGAGAGTGTTTATGATTCTCACAAGAACTAGTCAAATGGAATTGCAACTGTTCTTTTTTTATTATTATTATTTTTTAAAGATTTATGGATGTGTTACTTTTTAACACACAGATTTTAGAATAACATCATTTAATCTCAATAGATTTTAAAATAACAAATCACATTCAATTTCAACTAGTTATGGAATTATGTATAATTTTATATTTTAGGTTGTAGTTATATAAACTTAAATCATTATGTACTAAAAAAAAAATATAAATCATTATAGAGAGAGAAATATTTTTTAGTATGCAAACATGAGGTAGTGGGAATTGAGATTCGCTAAGCAGAATCAATTTATTAATTAGGTGATGGCAAAAGAGGGGAAAAAATTAATTAGGGTATGAAAGCAAAAAATAACTCCTAAACTTAAGAAACTAGAGAGGGCCCCCTTTAAGATCTCGTTGAATTTACCATATTTTTTAGGGAGTCTAGTCCTAATACAATAACACTGTAGCATTTGGCCATTCCAATCATACAACCAGGGAGAAAAACATAAGTTGCTTCCAATGTTTGGATTCACAATGCAGCAAAAGTCAAAATTTGTTGCTTTTTATACTCATGGTTTGTGAAACCGGGCCGGACCGGCGGTTGAGGAAGGGCCAACCAACCCGTGAAACGATCCGGTTTAGGGTAAAACCGGTCGACCCGGTGAACCCGATCTGAATCGCCAACCGGGTAACCGGACGGGTTACAAGGGTCAACCGGTTCCTCTTTTTTTTTTTTTTTTTTTTTTAAGAAACAAAAATTAATTTTTTAAAAAAAATTTTAAAAAAGGCAATCTGATTTGATTATTTGAAGCAACGTATGATTATTTTACTACGATCTAAAGTATTGAAATGATATATAGTACCACTCGGGTCCTATTTATAAGTCCCCTCTGACCAAATCACACATACCAAGAAAAAGTAGTTAGTTCGATGATTATGAGGTGAATTTTCAACTTTACCTTCATTTATGATTGGGTACCTTCAACTCTTTCTTCTCTCTCTATTTTCATTGGTACAATTAATATGGATAAAATTGTCACAATCTCATTTATTTAGTCAAAGGGGATTTATAAATAGGACCAAATTTTTTTGGTCAAGGACTTATAAATAGGATCAGAATGGTATGTGAAATTTATGTTGGTGTGATGAGAAATTAATTATTTTCCATTTTTTTATACCTCACCGGTCTAACCCAGGTTGACTCCGGGCTGACTCCGATCTGACCCACTAACCCTTAACCCAGTACCCCGACCGGTTGAATCACCGGTCCGGGTTTCAGAACCTTGTTTATATCACCACTCTCTTGTATTGAAAAAGTAATCGTCTAATTCAACATTTTTTTGACCAAATTATTTTACAATATTTCAAAAAACTCTGATTTTGTCCAAAAGCAAAAAGTTTCTTGGGAAAATCCATATGGGGACCCAAATAACAAAGAAAAACTCAAAAAAGACCCCAAGATTGAAAATCGAGGAAAAATCCAGGGCCTTTTCTCGTATAAATTCATTAAAACGTGAGTCACGAGATTGATATAGTTGTTAACGAGATACTGATATAGTTGTTAACGGTACTGATTTAGTTGTTAAAAAATTGTTGTTAATGGTACTGATTTAGTTGTTAATGACCTACCCGTAACAACTATATCAGCCCCATTAACAACTCACGTTTTAATGAATTTATACCAGAAAAGGCCCTGGGGCCTTTTCTAGGATTTTAATTTTGAGGCATTTTTTGATTTTTTTTTGTTATTTGAGCCCCCATATAGATTTTCCCAAATTTCTGTGTCATTCTTTTCTTACATCCACCCTCCAAGATGCAAGCAACCACCGGTGAGGAGAAACAACCCTATCGAAGGAGCAAGATGACAAACCCACCCATTGAAAGAAAAACCAAACCCATTGGGTTTAAGAGTAGAAAATAGCACAAATCATAACATCGCATTATCTATATATGCAAGAATCAAAAAAGGATAAAAGGAATGTCATCAATAAACTAAAGCAGAAGCAAATAAAGTAGCTAGAAGTGTTTGGATTAGCTTATAAAAAATAACTTTTACGATTTACAAGGTAAACATATGAGATGAGTTTTGTCTTGACTTATGAATTTTTTTTTTTTTTTTTTTTGAAACCACGGTTTAAAGTTATCCAAACATTCATGAATGAGTGCAGGGGTGCAGGGAAGAGGAGGCTCAACTCATTGATCGCAAGGGGGAGGAAAGAGCACTTCTATTGCAAGAGACCTTATGGTGTTTTCGTAATTTGTGACCGATCATAAAATAAATTAATGCAAACGTTCTCTTTAAATTTTGTAATCTGATCCATACCAAAAACCTTCTTCTTTACTCCAATCAATGCAAACACCCAAATCGCATTTCTATCCTCAATCCATCAAAATTCAAGCATGCATATACCAACATCAATCTGATGATACTGTGTTGTTTGTATATCCTTCAATTCTCAGTGTTTATGCTGTATTTGTTTTTGCTTTTACTCAAACATAAATCTTAGGCTATGATATTGTTCAAGAGTGTCTATTCTTCTTTAGTACATAAAATGCTGATGATTTTCTTGGTGACATGTGATCTGTCTGATGCAAAAAAAAAAAAAAAAAAAAAAAAAAGAAAGAAAGAAAGGTTTTTGTCCTTTAGTTCAAAGACACATCTAAAGAAGAGCCTGCTCATAGTGAAACATAATCAAATATCATTGATGATGTTGATATTAATAAATGGTCAAGGAGAAGAGATTGCAAATGTTATTCAGATTGTTTAGTGTTTAGTTTATGATTTATAACTTTACCTAGTTATTTATTTGATTGTGGACAGTAGTTTTTGGACTTAGTGCTTGTGTTTTGTAAAACATGGATAATGTTGGATGTTTTTAGCTTAATTTTGATAATATTTATGTTCTAACTTTGGTATTTAAGTATTCAACCTTAATTTTTTTGGAAAATATATAAGAAGTGAAAATATGGCAAACATGCCTAAAGCCCATGGGTCGGCACGGAAAAAGAGTACTTTTTTATGACTTGAGCCTAAACATGCTAGCTTCCTGAGCCCGTGATGAGCAGGCAAGCCTTAACCACCACATAAGGCATCTCGTGACATACTTCAACAAGCTGAACATGAAATTGAACCACATATTTCGTTGCAGTGATGTTGAATACAACTTGTAGTCAGACCCTTCATCTCCCTCCTTTGATGATGAGAATGAAGATGAAGATGAGGAAGAGGAGAATGAAGACGGTGGTGGTGGTAACGATCGAACACCATCATTTTTTTTTAATATTAAAAATGAAGTTAATAGAAAAACAATTAATAATTCATAGTTATTAATAAGAACCATGAAGTATTTCTTGCATGTGGTCCTTATCCTCATCCTCATCAGGAGGAGGAGGGAGATGAAGTTAACAAAAAAATAACTTAATAATTCACAGTTATTAATTAAGAACCGTAAAGTATTCTTGTCAATATACTTAATGGTTCTAACTTAATAAACGTGAAGTTAATAATAAAGTTAACAAAAAAAGAAAACTTAATAATTAATGTTTATTAAGTAAAAATCATAGAGTATTCTTGTAAACATACTTGACGATTCTAACTTAATAAACATTAATTAAAGCTTTCAAAGTCTTTCCTCGTCCCCGTGCTTACTATGGGTGCCTCCTTGTTGTTTGATAATCGTCAGGAGAACTAGACCCCCTTTCATTACGCCCTATTCAACTTCCAACGCGTGCAATTATAGTTTTTTCATGTCCCTTTCAAATGTCTATTACAATATTTAAACTCTACATTTTTATTTGTTTTTCCTACCTTTTCTTCATCGTCCTCCTCTTTGTTCTCTAGCTTAACCGCTAAGATGAAATGCCATGAAGAAGACAAGCCAGAAAACTCTCGGCGTCATCCTCCATCTCCTCTTTCTCCTCCTCCTCAACTTCCATCTCTTGCTTCTCCTCCCCAACATTCGCCTCCGCCTCCTCCACTGCCGCCTCTGTCACCTTCTCCTCCACCTCCACATCTTATTCTTCCTTAACTAGGGCCAATGTTGCAGCATGCACAACGGATTGACCATGTTGTGAAGAGACTTTCTAGATACCTCTCTAGTGTGAATAGGAAGTCCAATCTCAAGCTTGATGAGTATGAGATTGGCTATGATCCTAACAATGATATTGTTCAATCGTCTAGTGATGAGCAGCCTGGTGATCTCATCAATTCATCAGGCTACTCGCCACTATTCTTCTTCTTCTTCTTTTTTCATTTTTTCTTTTTTCAATGTTTTGCAAAATATATATATATATATATATATATATCAAACAGTTCTTACAGAAAAACAATAATAAAATAAAATAAATAATGGTTCTATTAAGCAAACCGTCACCTTTTCTAAAATATAATGATTTGTAAATCCAAAGGACGTGATGGCTCAAAAATACATGAAACCCTCCCTATAAAAATGTCGAAAACTTGACACCACTTCTCCACTTCCATTTCAACTTCTCATAGCCAATTTCAAGCTTTTGTTCTTCTTCACCAAAATTATGGACAAACGTGACAGAACTTTTGCTTCATCATTTGAGAACAAATTGAAAGATGAACTCCTTCCACCAACAAGCATTGAAGGGCTCATCCATGCAACCTATAGGCTCCATCATATGGTTTAGGTTTACTTGTGAAAGCAAGGACGCATGGACTACTGCTTGAATGAACCTACCACTCTCATTTGCTATTTGAACGAGAAGGAGGACAAGTTACTAGAGAAGGAAGAATCTGATGATGCATTAAATTCTTAAACATTTCTATAAATTTTTATTTTTAGTTTGTTTACATACTTTGTCTTTTTTTTTTCCATTTTAATTTTGTTTGTAAAATGGTGGTTGCATAATCAACCATCAAATTTTTTTCAAAAAAGTTAAATACATAATGGTTATTAAGTAAAATCTATCATTTATTAGAATACCATGTAAAAATAAGTGAAATAATAACAATTATTAAAAAAGAACCATAATAAATGTAAACAAATAAATAACAGTTCTTATAGATGAACTGTGATGTAAAGTCTTAGGCACACTAACCTAAACCATTCCTCTTCTATTTAAATATCTGAAATAGAATACACTTGGCACTTAGTATGTTTGAACAAAACCCACCAACATCTTAACCCCACAACGCTTGTTGTTTTTTCCGGCCGTTAGGAGTTGTTTTCAGTTATTTTTAGCAATAGCCACGGTAGTAAATAATACACTTGACCCTTGTCTCAAAGCAATTGCCATGCAAGTTGTTCTCATTAATGAGACCTAGCTAGTATAGTTATGATTTCCCTCATCCATTTCACATTATCCTTCCCGCATTCACTTCTAATGGTTCCTCTCTATTTCTTGCAGTATTCAACCCAACTGATTGGGTTGCCTTTGTGAAGTCACGATGCAATAAAACATCCAAGATGATGTTAAATTGCTTTTATGAAGTTTTGTTTTTTTTTAAAGAAAACTCATTATTGCTTTGATCATAGGTTCTTCTCCTATTACAAGAAGTTGTCACCTCATTGCTTTGACTAAAGGTTCTTACACTATTGATCTTTTTCGAAGTCACTTCGGAGATATAGATTCCC
Organism: Acacia acuminata; assembly: GCA_019022655.1. Classification (NCBI taxonomy): domain Eukaryota; kingdom Viridiplantae; phylum Streptophyta; class Magnoliopsida; order Fabales; family Fabaceae; genus Acacia; species Acacia acuminata. The sequence continues at coordinate 2,313,314 of JAFJYI010000013.1, forward strand.
CATCAAATAGCTTCTATTTTTGGAAGTATTCATATCTCCAGAAGTTATTTCAAAAAGATCAATAGGGATGTGATGAATAAACTAGTTTAGTTGTACTGAGAGTCATACATGAACAAGCGAATACCTATAACATTTGTAAAGTCACACTCAATAAAGCATTCAATATGACATATTAAATTGTTTTTTTGAAGTAATTTTTTTTTTGGAAAACTCATTATTGGTCTAATCAAATGTTCCTCTTCTGTTACATGAAGTTGCCAACCACATTGCTTTAACTAAATGTTCCTACTCTATTGATCTTTTTTGAAGTAATTTTAGGAGTTATGGATCCCTAAGAAAATAACTTTCCTTTTTTGGAAGTATCTATATCTCTGGAAGTTACTTCAAAAAGATCAATATGGATGTGATGAATAAACATATTTAGTTGTACTAGGAGTTATACATGAACAAGAAAATACTAGCTTTTATGAAATCACGACGTAATAAAGCATATAAGGTGACATTAAATTGCTTTTGTGAATTTATGTTTTTTTTTTTTGAAAAACCCATTATTGCTCTGATCAAAGGTTTGTCTTCTGATTTTGTATGATCAAGTAGTGCCAAGTTAAAAGCTCTAAAATTCAACATTGTGATTACTCTTAGAGTCTTCAATGTAAGAGTTTCTGAGCTACTTGGTCTCAACTCTATCTAATAGAGTAGTACTTCCCACATCAAGTAGCTATGTAATATGGGGTGGATCAAGATTTTCAAGGCTTTGTGGCTTGAACCAAGCACTCTCCTGACCTATATATCTCATAATATAAGTGTTCACCACTTATACCTTATGTCTCTTCAGCAAATAAGCCAGAAAAGCAACGAATGAGTGAAAAAAATATATACAAATATCAGTATATAGGAAAGGCTGGAATGGGTAAGCAAGCTCAAGGGTTTGTATACCCCGTGTGGCTTTTCCAACACAAATATTCGTATGTTTTTTTCCTCTCATCCATTCCTTTCCAAGTTTAATTCATGTGAAGAGACATAATTATAGGTAAACAGTTACATTATCACTCATATAGGTCAATAGTTGCCATTGATTCTCCCCTCAAAGTCTAAAATGTCTTGATCTATCCCATATTACATAAACACTCGGTGTAGGAGGTACTGTTCTGTTATACACAATGTAGTCCAACTAGCTCAAAAATTCTCATTTGAAGAGTCTCACAACCATACATACATTATATAACAATCGCATGTATAATAAATGTTCATGGTTCTTATTTAAAAACTGTTATTTATGTACTAAATACATAACGGTTGTCTACGTAAGATTGTTATCTAGTTTTCTTAAATGTCACGGTTCTTGCATAAGAACCGTGATATATGGTACTGAATAAATAATGGTTGTCAAAATGAGACCGTTATGTATCATCAATGAAAGATCAGGCAATCACCCAAGAGGGGGGGTGAATTGGGTGTCTGATTAAAAACTTGAAACTTTGAAATTCTTTTCACAAGTTACTAAAGCAGTTTGTATGACAATAATAATTTATAAAGCAATAGTCATTCATTCAAATATATATGCTGGAAAGATAAGAGTTTAGGGAAGAGAATATGCAACCGAGATTTATCTTGGTTCGGCCCAATCCTTGACCTACGTCCGGTCCCAAGCTCTACTTGAGATTTTCAATCCACTATCCTCTTGTTTAATCCGGGCACAAGAGAAGCCTTTACAATCCCACAAGTTCACCCAGGCACTTGTGAAGCCAAATCTCTAACCAAGATACTCCCCCTTACACAATGCAAGGTTACAATCTGTTTCCCTCTCAAGATCACCCAATCTTGAGTAACTCTTAGATAAACAGATGGAATGTTTATAATGTATCTTCTCTCTCAGAAGTGAATAAGATAAACACTGAAGTGCATTACAAATAATTTCACTCTCTATGCTAAGCTATGTAAACATTGAAAACAGAGAGTAAATACTATAAAAAACAGAGTATGAACATTTTGAAGTAAGCTTGTGTCTCTGTGTTTTTCTGCTTGAATCTGTCTTCTATTTATAGGTAGAGTTCAATATATAACTGTTGAGAAGATTCAATGACTGTTGGATAAAGAAATATAGCCGTTAGACTCAGATGGAACTAGCCGTTAGAACTTCGTTTTTTGAACCAGCTATGACATAAGCATTTACTTTTCCTTTGATCTTCATTTTAACAACCTTTGATCATCTGAAACATGTACACAAATGATATAAACATGTTAAGAAGTGTTATAAATCATTTGGGTAATTATCTGGATGTTTATCAGAAGAATCAGGATTTTCGAAACGGAGATTTTCTGAAGCTGAGATGAAAACTCGAGTTTTCATTTGCAAAACTTGAGTTTTGAGGTTGTGTTACTCATTGTTGCTCTGTCGATCAAAACTCGAGTTTTGGTTTCACAAACTCGATTTTGGAAGATGCTACGAAGTTCGTCGCTCTCAGAACCGAAAACTCGAGTTTTGTACTTACAAACTCGAGTTTTGACTTTGTTCGGCTTTCTTGAAAATAAATATCAAATTTTGAGGGCCATATCTCCCTAGTATGAACTCCATTTTGGTCCATTCAACTCTTTATGGAAAGATCTATGAGTCTACTTTCATATGCCACTGATTTTAGCTCAATTGGATTTGTAGTTTGTGAGATACACTCAAAACATTGAAGCTTGGTTTGCTGTGTGGCGTGGATTTCACTGTCAACTTCCACAATTCATAGCTCCTTGATCTGAACTCTTTTGGGCTTGAATTTTATATCAAAATGACACATTGGGAGTCTAGTTTCATATGCCACTAGTTTTACCTCAATCCAATTTCTGGTTTAGGAGATATCGTCAAATTACCGAGACCCGCCCCGAGCCGAACGTGAAAGAGTTCTTGAAGAGCCGATCACCACGGAAACTCGAGTTTTGACTTGGAAACTCGAGTTTTCCTAGTCCAGAGACGCCAGAGATGCTGAAGACACTACAAACTCGAGTTTTGAGTCCCAAACTCGAGTTTTGTGTTCCTAACTCGAGTTTTCTCCTATCCGAGAGGCAAATCATTTTGTAGTGAAGTAGGAAACTCGAGTTTTCTCATCCCGGCTGATTTTTTGACTTTAACTCCAAATTGAGCCATTCCAACTTCCATATGATCTTGGAGGCTTCTAGCTTCAATATAAGAACTTGAATAATTATATCTTCATTCCATTTCAGCCAAGTTCTTCCTTCTTCCATCTTCCAACTTGATTATTCTTCATCATTTAACTTGAGCTCATCATTCTCTACAAACTTCTACCTTCTTCAATATCCAAAAAGTGATGAAGCTTCATTCCAACTTCGCTTATCATAGAGACTTCTAGTATCACAAGAACTTGAATGTTGATATTCCCATTATATTGTGCAAGTTCTTTTGATAACATCTTTCTTTAGTCTCTTCTTTTCTTCTTGGTTATCCTCCAAAATCTATTGATAACATCTTGCTTCCTTGACAACCTCTGCAACTTCTTCTTTCTATTAATCCCTTATCTCCTTCTTGATTATTCTGCATGATTCAACTTGGACTAATCTACATTAAACATAATAGTAAGTCAATGTAGGAGATAACTATATTACTCAATATATTACTCAATCTTTTTGCTTTTAACAATGACATCTATATAAGACATCATCAAAACTAATCATAACCAACAATCAAGTATTACCATATATTATTGGTTGTTCACGTGTGCTCAGTAATTATTGCCACAACAATGCGCATAGCATGGCCTCACCAAGCTTTAATACATAATGGGTATTATATTAGAATCGTTATAATAGGTCTAGAATAAATAACAGTTCAGAATCATAATTTATCTGCAAGGAACATATATAGTGCTCACATATATGACAGTTCGGATTCGTGATGTGTGGCGGATAATAATTGTCATATATCACGATTTCTGTAATAGTGACACTTGTATCATTGACTCTTGATTGATAAATATTCCTCATTTGTTTGGTGAGAATTGCACTAAGTGAACGTCTCTTTATATAGACAACGCTTTACATTGAGTGAGTGACATACAACTAAACAACTCTAATCACTAACCAAGTAATATTCCAACAACCCTAAAGAAACTTGTTTTCCTTGGTTCTTAAACTAAGGCCTTCTTTAATAGGTTGAAATTTTGAGCATGAAGTATAAAATCCAATGTAAATTTTAGATTTAAAATGTTGAGAAAATTATAATAAAGGATCTAAGAAAAATAATATTTATTAAGAAAGAGCATAAAAATGGTAATTATTTTGAGGGACCAAAAATTAAAATATTAAAATAGAAAGACTAAATTGCCCTTGGCCATATTTCCCTGTATTATCTCTAATTAATTAAGATTCGGGGTGATTAATGGATAATGACAAATAGATACTAAATCGGGACCGCTAAGTTAGCATCTTGAACCAGAAATTAGAATCGGGTGGTGTTCTTGGAGAAGACGTTGTTGTTGTCGATTCTTGTTGATCGAGATTTTGCTGCGGTGATTAAAATTAAGATTGTTGAGCTTGTGGCTGAAACGTTTGTTTTTGCTGTTGGAGAAATTGTTGTTGTTGTTGATGGAGAAAGAGAGGGCCTTGATTTAAGGTTGGTGTTATGGGTCGGGATCATAGTCGGTTGCTCCTTTGTAATCCATTTTGCCTTCTTTCTCTAAAGGTGTGTAGTGCAATAAAAGCCTAAAACGCTCCTTTTTCGTTGGTGACTACGAACGAGAACTCAAAAATTGAATGAGATCATCCGATCCATTTAACTAGGAGGCAATTTCGGTGCGGTAGAGACGCTAACTTAGCGATTCTCGATTTGGACTCTATTTTTCATTATTTATTAATTACTCATTCTAATTTAATTAGAGAGAATATAGAAAATCGGCTAAGGGTAATTTAGTCTTTCTATTTTAATGTTTTAATTTCTGGTCTTTCAAAATAATTAGCATTTTTATAGTCCTTCTTAATAAGTATTATTTTCCTTAGGTCTATTAATATATTTTTCGCTAAAATGTTTTGTCCCCATAGCAAAAGTGACATTGAAGTTACAAAGTGGGCTAAAGTCATCAAGTTAATTACTGAAGGGTACGTGAGTTACCCACAACTAATTGTATTTTTTTAAAATTTTAAAAATAATTGAAATAGTTACCCACAACTTTTTAAACTTTTAAAAATAATTAGAAAAAAAAAGCATATTTTCAATTATTTTAACAAGTTATTTTTGATGGCATTTCCCTTGATTATGGAAAAAGACAAAAAAATACCATCAAAATTGGTAAAAGATAAAAAAATATATTGAATTTCAATAATTTCAAATCGACTGATTTAAATTTTGAAATGTTGTAAAATTTGAGAAATTGCCAAACTAACCATAATTTTTTTAAAATAAAAACCCCCAAACCCCCTTATCGGCCACGAAGCTCTAGTGTTAGGGACTAGTGACGAGCGGTCATCACCGTAGCTTTGACAACCTTGTCGTCGATCGACCGTCGAAGCTGCAATGCTAATGACTAGTAATCCGAGCTCTAGTGGCCAAATATTTTTTTTTTTTTTTTTTTTTTTTTTTTGAATTTCTCAGGTTAATATTGTGAATATACATACTTGAGTTGTTAATAGTCATACTAAAATTGTTAATGATAGCTTAATGTATTTTTTTGAATTTCTCAAGCTAAAATTATTTATATAGATACTTGAGTTGATAGTAGCGATATTAAAATTGTAAACTGAGTATTCGTTGATATCAGAGCTCCGGCGACTGGTTGTTGACAAGATCATTAGGGCTCAGGTTACGGCTACTAGTGTTGACCTTGGCAGTCGGGAAGGGGTTGGGGATTTTTTATTTAAAAAACCTATGGGTAGTTAGTAAATTCTAAAATTTTGTAACATTCAAAATTTCAAATAAGTCCTTTTGAAATTATTAAAATTCAACATACTTATTCGTCTTTTTATTAAATTTGATAATATATTTTCCATTAATTATTTTGATTCTGGTTTGTTATGATTTATTTTAACAAACATTGGTTTGTTATGATTGTAAAAAAAAAAAAACATACAAAATAAATTATAATTTTCACAAAATATATAACTATAATTTATGGAAAAATTGCTGAAAATATTTCGTTGTTAGATTTATTACCCCAAATTAAATTGAGTGAGTACAACCCATCTTTAGTGGGTGAAACCTTTCTTTAATATTATGAAAAATGTCTCCGTCATGTACAAATATTTCTTGTTTTCTAAAAATAAGTTGCACCTAAATTCTTAGACAAATTTCGCAACCTTTGGCTAATCAATTTTGAAAATATTTTTTTTTTCAAAAATTTCTCCAGAATTTATTTATTTTTGAAAATTTGAAAATAATTTTATGTTAAACAAATTGTCCACATCTCAGCCTTATCAAAGTAAACCTGTTTTATGTATAAAAAAAAGAAAAAAAGTAAAACCTGTTTTAGATGGCTTGTGTACATGACTACATGCATGCTCTTGTTAACATTATGGGTGCGTTTGGTTTGTCGTTTTAAGAGTTGAGAGAATTAATTAATGAAAGAATATTGTTTTTGTATTTTTGTTTTTGCATTTATTATTTAAAATTTTAAAAAAAGATCATTCATTCCTCTTCCCCCTCCCCTCCCTTCAAACCAAATAAGCTAATTATGAGTCACATTTTTATTACTCCTCCGGTTCTTATTAAAACTGGCGTAGTTTTGAAGAGATTAAGGAGAAAAGTTAAATTAATTAATTATAATTATTTTCCAAAAATACACCTACTTAAAATTTTACATGCAATATGACAAAAATGGTCTAACACTTTTATTTTCTTAATCAAAGTAAACCTGTTTTAGATGGCTTGTGTATATGATCATTGCATGCTTTGTTAAATTGCATGAGTTACAAACTATTTTATTTTATTTTATTACATTTTTATTAATTATTAGTGGTTGCTATTGCCTTCAAATTTAATCTTGTCTTTAGATTCTTTCTTTTGACTGGCAAATGAAACGAGCATGACAAAATAAAAAAAAATTCATAATAAAACACAAGTTTTTTGTAGATTATTCTAAATATTTTTCAACCCCATTAATTTTTTTATTTTTAGAGGAATATTAAAATTATTTTATTTAAAAATAAAAAAAAAAAGTAGAATCTCTCACTTGATAGAATAGAAGCGTGTTATTAAATTAATTATTGTGGAGGAAGTATTAGTAGGGGTGATATAGGAAAATTATGACAAAAATTGCTTAAAATTATTTTATATAAAAAAGTATAATTGAGGTGTATATGAAATTAATGAGTTGAAAACATTATTTATTTACTTTATAGAATATGTAGGTGTATTATGAAATGGGATTTTTGTCTTTAATTATTATTGAGAAAGTATAAATAGGGGTATTATAAGAAAAAATTGACAAAAGTTAAAAATTTTCTTATTATTAGGACTAAAACCAACTCCAAAACATATTTCTATAATTTGGACCGGAGGGAATAATTATTAGTGGTTGCTATTTCCTTGTTGTTTTTTTTGATATAACTTGTAGATTATTCTAAATATTTCAACCCCATTAATTATTAATTATTAGTTCGCAAACTAGCCAAGCCTGGTTGACATGTAGGCTATTTTTGATTGGGCCAGCCCAGCCCAAGTTAGGGTCCGAACACAAGCCTAGCGGAAAGACTTTACTATAAAATCCGTTCGTAAGAAACCCTAGGATTTCATTTCTGATAGCTCGGCGGGCGAATTCGAGGTAGTGGACGACGCTCTCACTGACATTTGGTTGTGGCTGGAGCAAGTGGAGATTTCAACATGAAGGTTCTCATTGGAAACCTTATCTTCTTCGATTTGATATTCTGGTTTGTTTGTAGTCTTATTTTCTGTTTGTTGCTTGTGTCTAAATCTAGTTCAACATTGCGAATCCCACCACTGGATGCCAGAAGAAGCTTGAGGTCGATGACGATCAGAAGCTGTAAGATTATCGCTTCTCTAGTATATATGTTCTAATTTTCATCTTGTTGTTCATTGCGGGTGTTTGACGGTTGTGTGCCTCATGTTGTTTTGGCCTAGAGATGAATGCATTAACAGAACCAATTTCTGGAATAGTTGTTTCGTTAGTTGAACATTCCAATGTTTCCTTGACAATTCATATTTTTTACGAGGAATCTAAAGTCTGGTGCTTTTTTTAATTATTCCAATGATTAATTGTTGGCCATACCTTCATAGTGGTGTTTAGATTTCCGAAAGACATGAATAACATCGAGAACTCTGTAATTACAATTGCAGTGATTTGCGTGACAAAGTGTCATGATCGTATCGAGTTCTTGTTAAGGATTCATTTGGTCCAATGTTATGTTCACTTTAGTTGCTCTGACTAATTTTTTTTGGGGTCTTATATGTGATTGAGCTATCTGTTGGAGTCATTTTTTTCCCCCTTTTAATGTAATGTTATACATCCTGCGCAGACGACCTTTCTTTGACAAGCGTATCTCACAGGAGGTTAGCGGTGATTCTCTGGGTGAGGTAGGCCCGTACTCATCATTTTTGTCTGTTTCAAATATTGAAGGAATGTAAAAGTTTATATATATACATTTTATTTTTTACAACTTTCTATCTACAGGAATTCAAAGGCTATGTCTTCAAGATCACTGGTGGTTGTGACAAACAAGGTTTTCCAATGAAGCAAGGAGTGCTGACCCCGGGTCGTGTTCGGCTCTTGCTCCACAGAGGTAGCTTTATTTTAAAGTTCTATGGATTTGTTTAGGTTCTAGACTCCTGTTAATGTGCGTTACATTTCTGATATAGGTTGTCGTCAGTATACATTTTATTTAATTGGCCTGAATGTTTTGTGAATGATTTCATTTGTCTTCCTGCCGTTGCTGTCAGAATTAAAATGAAATTTTTGGTGTTATACTGTGTTATCTCTTCTTTAAATTTTAGCTTTTTTAACTATCTTTTATATTTCTTGACCCATGGTTCCCAGCCAACCTTGTTTTCTCATTCAGAGCTTTTGTTCATTTTAGTGTAGCTGTGCTAATGTTTTTGCATTGGGGATCTGAGCAGGAACTCCTTGTTTCCGTGGATATGGAAGGCGCAATGGTGAGCGCAGGAGAAAGTCTGTGCGTGGGTGCATTGTGAGTCAAGATCTCTCTGTTCTGAACTTGGTGATTGTGAAGAAGGGTGAGAATGATTTGCCTGGACTCACTGATGTTGAAAAGCCAAGGATGAGAGGTCCAAAGAGAGCATCCAAAATCCGCAAGCTCTTCAACCTCTCCAAGGAGGATGATGTGAGGAAGTATGTCAACACCTATCGTCGCACCTTCACAACAAAATCTGGTAAAGTCTTGGGTCTTGAACCACTTTGTTTACTTTTGTCAATTTCATGACAGCTTAATAAAATGGGGGATAGATGCTCAAATAGATTTGAGGATGAAATCCCTCTTCACTTTATCATAACTAGTGCTAGACTGCTAGTTAGATGGATGCAATTTAAGAGGTGGTGAATTTAAACTCATACAGTGACCAATATCTTGATCTTTTAGGCTCCTGCTCTTGAATTTACAATTCAAATTCTTCTTGGTGACTCATTTGCAGATATTTTTGCAAATTCACAGTTGCAGCTCACATTTACTGTGTATTATCATGTTGGGGTTGCGATTATTTATTTTTTTCTTTTTTTTCAAAATATCCTTTTTATGATAAACAATGAATTTTCATTTCTCTCACTGTGCGCCTTGATAAAGTGTGAGCTTGTATTGTTAAGAAACACTCGCAGCCACTGAAATTTGACTACATGGCTTCGTTGTTACAACATACAAGTCAAACAGTTACATCATAGATCAGAAGATTACCATAATAGCATGCTAGATTTAGCTAATTCGACTTGGGGATGAGAATAGCCTATTGAAATAGATAGTTGTTTTAGATTATTCAAAATTGCTCATAATTGTCATGGTTATGGTCTTTCTGATCAACATGTTTGATTTTAGGCAAAAAGGCGAGCAAGGCTCCTAAGATACAAAGGCTGGTCACACCTCTGACCCTCCAAAGAAAGCGTGCAAGGATTGCACAGAAGAAGAAGAGAATTGCCAAGGCCAAGTCAGAAGCTGCAGAGTACCAGAAACTTCTTGCCTCAAGGTTGAAGGAGCAAAGAGAGCGCAGGAGTGAGAGTCTGGCCAAGAGGAGGTCCAAGCTCTCTAGCGCTAAGCAATCTGTCGCAGCATAGGCGTCTTTCTGAGAATATGGTGAAGGTTTAACCAGTCGCCTTAGTTTTTTGTAGCTTTATCCCATGATGCCGTTTATGATATATTCGTGTGGTTTTGCCATTTAAAATACAATGTTAGTTGAGATCAAACACTTTCCATGTTTTAATCTTATGTTTTGACGTTTTACTTGAGTTCTAATGAATTTTGTGACTATTGTTTCGCGTGGTAACATTAATTTTATTTATTGAATGCCACTAATCTTAATCGGAATATTAATGCAAAAGTCTGTAGGAACTTGCCGAGACTAAGAGTCAGAGGATGATATCTCCGATTTATGAATTGGCATTCGTCTACAGCGTTTTACATGTTAGATGATGTTTGATTCTTCCTAAAGGTTGCTCAATCTCTCCCAACTTGTGAGAGCTCAATCCAATAATCCATATTTCAACCATATGGCCTGGTCAATTACACTTCGTTCTTTTGCAACATGTTTCTGAATTGATGGGACATGGAGCATATGGCCGTCATTGATTGATAAATTTTATTTATAAAATATTAACATTTTAATATCTACAAGTTTATTGTAGCATATTTATAAATAAATCTACGAGGGTCCTTTAGTATAAAGAAGTGAAAGTTTCCAACCAAGTTCATAGGAAAATGATGATTAAAAAAATACAAAGGACCCATAACACCCTCTTATCTGAAAAAACTGCACCGTTTTCTCCTCCTTCGTTCGAGCACCAGTGGTACTGTTGTCTTCAACTCCTTTGCCTTGGCAAATGAGAGTCGAAACTTTACCCATGTTCCTCGAAGTCTTTTTTTCAACAAACTTTGCCTCCTTGAGTTCTAGGCGAGTCCTTAAAATTGTTAAGCGATAATCATCATTAACCGAGTAAGTAACATCCTCGAAGCAAACAAGCCACATGGTAAAGAAAAGACAGTGAGAAGAGCAAGAAAATAAGACCCACATAAGAAAAATCAGATCGTACCTATGTGTGATGGTAAGGACTTTCCATTAAACGTGGCAAGATCTATTTTCCATAGGAACAACGCTTCTTCATATCAAACGTGCACGCCAAAAGAAAGTGAGTCATTTTTCCATTTCCTGAGCTACATTTTCTTTTGAGTTAGATGCATTGGCAGCATTGCACACTATCAGTTCCTACCATTCCACATATTCTTCAAGTGTTGTAGCTGACTCCAGGCATTGTAGGTTTTGGATCAAGGCTTCTGAAATTTCAAAGGACTCTACCTAGCTTGAGGAAAAAAACTCAAGGATGATAATGTTGATGGTCTTTTAGAAAGGCTATAAACGTTTGGTGTTGAGGTTTTTGGAGAGTGACAAGTTTTACTACAAGAAAACCTATGAGATGACTCCATGATTTTGAAGAGGGGCTCCTATAGTTTGGGTGTTAATGTGGTGGCCTCAAGGATTGAGCTCTTTTATGTTCCTTGTTGATATTTGACACTCTTTGCCTCTTCCCTGCTCGATCGTATGGATTGATCTTTCCTAACATTTCTTAATTCTCTACTTCTGTTTGATAGCTTTTATTCCTCTCTTTTTGGATATCTTATATGCTCATGTATGTTTTTTATTTCTTCATTTACCGGGTTTGGTCTTGTGGTTTTTGTTTTTCAGCTTGTCATGGGCTTGGATTGGTCTTAGTTTGCTCTAAGAAACCATTTTAGTCTTATTTATAAGTCTATTTTCACTCTTTGTAAAAGTGAACTTATAAATAAGAACGTAATGGTATCTGACTTGCTCTCATTGGCTATAAGCCAAACTTTCTATCTCTAGCTTGTTCTTCCAGAGGTTTTTTAAATACCCAGGAGAGGCGTATTTTTATGGCTTTTGCTCTACACTACTAATGCAATGGATGCTTATAGTTATCATGCATGGTGGCCAGCCATGGCTTGTATGAAGCATCAACAATACGTTTTTCATTTGGATTGGACCCTTCACTGAGGAGGCCCCCGGGGGCAGCGGTTACAACACCATCGTTTAAATCCCCCCCCCCCCCCCAACAAAAAAAACACAGGTGGATAGAGGCCGGGATGTAATAGATTGTAATGTAATGATAATTATATGAATTTGTTTGGTTATCTTTAAGCAAAATGATGTATAGACATAAAAATGTTTGGTTAGATTACATCAAATATAAGAATATATGGAAACAATATAGCAAGACAAAATTGCCCATGTCTGCAGTTTATGTGTTAACTTTACGATTAAGTTATTATTATGTCATCAAAAAATATTCCACATATATAAGAGTTTATTTTTTCTATTATAAAACTTTGTTCTTTATTTGTTTTATTTACTTTTTTAATTAAAAATCTCATCATTGTTTTAGTAATTTTTTAATATTTAATTATATCATCATTACATTGGTTTTATAAAATATTTTCCATTCCATTTTTTGATTTGGTGGTTTTCCAACCATTCTTCTTAAGCTCTAAATATGGGCCCTTCTTCCAGCGGATTCAAATCTTGATTCACCACGTTATAAGAAACTAACCCCCTCCGCTATATCCAATTTTTTCTTTAGTTTTATTTCGAAGTCTCAAGCTTAGTTTGGGTTAGATTGTTGTTTAGTTTGTATAGGGCTACTGGGCTTTGTATTCTTATTTGTTCTTGTAAAGCCCAACGTTTCTTTTTTCATCTGTCATAAAAACAGCTAGATATAGGCCCTACGACTTTTTTTTATTTAAAAAAACCCTATAATGTAATACTACCTCCAGTTCTAATTATAGGAATATTTTAATATTCCTATAATTAGGACCGGAGGAAGTAAACTATTTAATATTTACATTTTAAACCTAGCAGTTTTACAAGTAAATATTTAATATTGACAAGTCCACTTTCTTAAATTTACAAGTACGTTTCTAGGAAAAACTACTGCTTCATTTTAGATTTACATGTTAATATCATAGATTTACAAATAAGTTTACATAATTTTTATATTGGCTCTTCAAATTTTAAAAAATCGGTTTACAAAATTTACGATCCATTTTGTTAAATTTACAAGTAGAGCTATATGTTCTTCAACTTTTCACCTTCACCATATTAAGTTATAACTTTAAGTTTGGCTCATATATTTTAAAAGGATGCCTTATAAATTTAAAAATGTCAAATTAATGTAAAAATTAGAGAAAATCTCATATAAAGCCACTTAAAATAGGAAAAATTCTAAATTAGTTTTCTAAATTCAACAAATCCCTGAATTTCATTTACTCTGTAACTTTTTTTAATATAATTTGTCTAAAATTTGAAAATATTAATTATAAATGTAAAATCTAAAATTTATAAGTATGAGTTAGATGCTGGACTTAGATGATTGAAAAATATATAATACAAATATATAATTATTTTATGGGATAGGACATGTTGTTTTTTTCATCGTTAGATCGTAATCTTATATATCTTTATCATTTCTCTCTCCTATTGAGATTTTGATCTAATGGTGAAAAAGTGGTAATGACATAAAATTGGTAGTGAAAATATCTTATCTCTTATTCTATTTTGTCATTTTTATAGCGGAAACATAATAAAAAATAAGAAATAATAATCAAAACTTGAACTTCATAAAAACAATTATTATAAATAAGAGCAATAAAAAAATAAAGCTTGCACCTGATTGTAGATAAAAAGTAAAGCACAACCAGTATATGATATTACTTTTTTATATTACTAATATCTATCCAGTAAAAACGATATTAGCTATATTTTGAAAAAAGAACGTGCGGGAGTGTTGGGATTCTAGTGCTGCATTAGAAGGGGTTAGTCTTTTGGGAAAATACCCTGAGAGTTAAAGTAATCAAAAAATTGTTAAAAACGATTCAAATAAAAGTCATATGTAAAAAAAAAAAGTTTTAGGACCTTTCTGATATTGTTTTATAAACGTTAACAATTATATCAAGACAATATTAATAACTAAATTAATGCTTTGCGTTAACAATAGTTATGCAAAAAAAAAAAAAAGTTTTAGGACCTTTCTGATATTGTTTTATAAACGTTAACAACTATATCAGTACAACATTAACAACTAAATCAATAGACGTTAACAATAGTATCCTAACAACTAAAGCAGTACACATTAACAATTATATCAGTACAATATTTTCTGAAATAATACTAGAAAAAACTAACATTTGAATTTTTTTCGGGTCTTTTTTAATAATTTTTTAGTTACTTAAGTCCTGAGGGAGATTTTCCCTAACCTTTTTAGACATGATAGGATTTTTGTTTTAAAAAGAGTGAGGGTAATTTTTGTTGTTGTTGCAACATTTCAAAATTTCAATTGAGGCCGTCAGAACTGATTTGTAATTATTACAATTCAGCTCCTTGATTTGGTTTTGTTATATTTTCAAGGTTTTTTTGTGTAATTGCCCCAAAATTTTTATCCTCCTAAACCCTCTTTTCTGGTCGCGCTCATCCTCTCCAGTTACCCTCTCTCACCGCAGTCTCGCTCGTTGCAGATCCACACGGCAAAGCCTCTCCGAAGCTCATCGGCTCTCGCCTTGCCTCTGCTATTGCAGCCACGAACGGCACTCTCTACTATTTCTCTCTCCTTTTCCGTTGCTCCTTGTCGCTGTCTCTCAGTACACAGATCGTCCCTCGTCGCCTCACTCCCTACTCCGGTAGAAATTAATTCCTTCATTCTTTTATCTTCTGTTTTCTGAAATTACTATTACTTCTTCTCCTTCTTGTTCTTTCAATAAAGACTCCAATTTTCTAGTTTGCGCAAAAAGATAAACTTATCTTCTATTTAGAGTCTTGTTTGCTTTTAGGGTTATTTATGTGGTAATGCCATAATCAGTTTCAGAACGCTTTTTTGATGAGTCTGGAATCGGCTAATTGGTGGGTCATTGGCTTTCGAACTTGCATCTCTTTCTTTCTTTCTTCTCCTGTTTTTTGAGGAATTTCAGTTCTTCGTTGTTATAGTGGAAACTGTTTTGTGGGTTTTCGTTATTATGTTAGGATTTTGGTCTAATTGTTTTAGATTGGTGTAACGGAGTTGAAATATGATACAATGAAACCAAGTTTTAGTTTTTGGTTTGCTTCTTCTTTCACTCTTCTACCTTTTAGTTTTTACCATGCAAGTTATAAGAAAAATTGCACTGATCTCTTTTTTATTAATGTCTTCGCACATATGCTGCTTTAGCTTGTTGAACCTAAACCTAAACCCGCAGAACCATGAGGCCGATTTTGATGAAGGGCCACGAGAGGCCACTGACTTTTCTCAAGTACAACAGAGATGGAGATCTTCTTTTCTCTTGTGCTAAGGATCACAATCCCACCGTCTGGTTCGCGGATAATGGTGAACGCTTGGGCACTTATCGTGGACACAACGGCGCCGTGTGGTGCTGTGATGTCTCAAGTAAGAATCTTTATTTCCCTCTTTTGCTCTGATATTTTTGGTTTGCTATTGATGAAATCTTTTTGCAGGTAATAGTGGATTTTGTTAACAGTGTCTTTCACTATGCAGGAGATTCAATGCGGCTTATAACGGGAAGTGCGGATCAGACCGCAAAGCTATGGAATGTTCAAACTGGGCAGCAGTTGTTCACATTCAATTTTGATTCTCCTGCTAGGTCTGTGGATTTTGCCGTGGGCGACAAACTTGCTGTTATTACAACTGATCCCTTCATGGAATTGTCTTCTGCAATTCATGTCAAGCCCATTGCTAGGGACACCAGTGACCGTAAGCTCAGTATTTATGTTCCTTGCTTTTATGGTTTGATTTCTTTTCATTGTTGCATTCAAGTATATATAGTTAAGGGGTGCATTTATTATGTGAATAAAACATTACTTTTGAGTGTTTACCCATCAAGGGGGAAGCCTCCAGGCCCAGTTTTTTTTTTTTTTTTTTTTTTTTTTTTTTTTTTTTTTTTTTTTTTTTTTAAGTATATGTGTGGAGAAGCAAATAAGTTTATTCTGTTTGCTGGCCACGTATGGTTAATACTTGTGTGGAAGATTCCGTCCCTGTTGGAGCATGATGTTTTAGCATCTGTATTTTTAAATGTAGTCATGATGTTTTTTTATAAATAAGCCGATTCATCACATAAGCAGCCTGTATAGCTCATCCACTGCAATTTCCTGGAGAGATTCATAGGTATTTTAGTGTTGAAAAGTCAATGTTATCATACTCCATACCTTGCCCTCTGTTCCATCTTGTAAACATTTGAAAATATGCTCTTCCTAGTGAGGTGCTTCCATTATGCACATTCAATGTATATTGTGAACTTTGTATTAGTGCTAAATGTCAAAGTCCCATTGGTAATAATTGATGACATTTTTTTTCAGAGACTGGCGAATCTATACTTGTCATTAAGGGCCCTCAGGGAAGAATAAATAGAGCCATTTGGGGGCCACTAAACAAAACTATTATTAGTGCTGGAGAAGATGCAGTGATCCGTATATGGGATTCTGAGGTTAGTGAGCTTTATATTTATAGGTTATATGGTGATATTGCTATCTTGAAATCATAGGTAGTATTGTGAACACTAGATTGAATACTGTAGAAGCTTGTAGTTTGATGTTATTTTCCTTCTCTGTTCTATGGGAATACCTGCCCCCAAAATTCTTGCAGTATTTTCTGTTCATCCACTCTGCTTCTCTCATCATCCTGAGTCTTCCATTATTTGGCAGACAGGAAAGCTACTTAAGGAGGCAGACAAGGAATCTGGCCACAAGAAGACAATAACGTCTCTTGCAAAATCCGCTGATGGCTCCCATTTCCTGACTGGCTCCCTTGATAAATCGGCTAAGGTATTGAAATATCCATTCCTTGTGTGTTTCTGTTAGTGGTGATTTTTTAAATGAAGATTTTTATGTAGAGCTTGGGATAATATCCTATTAACTTAATTGTTCTTTTCTCCTCTGTTGGCAATGTCTTAGCTCTGGGATGCCAGATCGTTGTCTCTTATCAAGACATATGTTACTGAACGCCCAGTCAATGCAGTGGCCATGTCACCTCTTCTTGACCATGTATGTATTTGTGGTATCTTAAATTTTATGCTTGCTATGATACTTTCATGTTTTGTTTAATTTTGTTTCCGGCATATCTCACTGAAGCAGTAAAGTTTGGGTTCAATATTTTGGCATTAAGCTGGTAATGGATATAATTAATATTTTATTTCCACGGCACAAACTTATACCCCAGAGATTACCATTTTCTTGTGGTATATTGCTATTCTTCGGGAACTAACAATTTATATGAACTTCCAAATGACCTGACAATGTTAGATGAAAATGATCCAGCTACTTTACTTTCCTTATTCAACGTTCTTATTTGAATGATGCATTGTTCGGTTTGTCTATGGTTTTCTGAAGCTCATGCATTTGTTTTCTAGGTGGTGCTTGGAGGTGGTCAAGATGCATCAGCTGTTACTACTACTGATCATCGTGCTGGAAAATTTGAAGCCAAGTTTTTTGACAAGGTTGATTTATTGGTCCCTCTTTTCCTGCTTTAGATTTCTCTTTATGATGTGTCGTGGACAGATTGTTCTGCTTGTATATCTCATATTTCTTGTCCTCAATTTAGATTCTTCAAGAAGAAATTGGGGGGGTGAAGGGACATTTTGGACCAATCAATGCACTTGCCTTTAATCCTGATGGCAAGAGGTATGTCGACTGCTTTCTCTCTCCTTTGGGGTCATTATAATTATTTTTTGCTGTCCTTAATTAAGTCATAGGGACTTATTGCTAGGTGTGTTGTGTGAGATAAACCTGATGGATTGACTCTGTTTTCCATCGTCACTCTTTCTTTCTCGTCTACCTATCTTCTATCCATCTCCCTTCTCTCCCAATTTTCTACTGTTCTCTCTGTTTCTCCTCTTTCTCTCTCATTCCTAATTACTATTCTACAACATATATGTGTCTTCCTCAAGGTTATTTTAATAAAATTGTAATAAGTGAATAATTTTTACAGCTAATTTTCATTTTAGTTGATCTTCTGAAAAATTCAACCACATGTCATGTTTTTATTTATGGAGAAATCTGACAACAGTTAATTATGATTTCATATCCTATTTTCTGTTCCATCTAATTTATTAGTTACTAGTCTCCTTTCCTTTTATAATATTTTTGAGTTTCTGTTGTAACTGTATATTTTAATATGTGCTGAGTTCAATATCATTCTCATATTGCAGCTTTTCAAGTGGAGGTGAAGATGGTTATGTGAGGTTGCATCACTTTGACCCAGACTACTTCAATGTTAAAATTTAGGCCTGGAGAGTGTTTTTTTTTTTTTTGGGTATTAGATATGGGATCAGAGGGGAATTTAGCTCATAATTTATCGCATCTCCAACGTGGTTATCTAAATGGTTGGATTAGATTTTGGAGAATAGATTTTGAGGGAATTAATCACTTTGAGAAAGTTGTACTAGTAACGTTCAGTCCAAACCGAGGGTTTTGGGCAATTAATCTTTTTTGAGTTTTTGATGGTTGTTTGGCTAATGTTCATCTTCAATCATGGGTTGGATTAAAAAGTATTTTTTGGCCGATCTTCCCAGAAACAACAGTAATGTGGCTATTTTTTATGCATTAAATTATTCATTTACGATTGTTGTAACTGTATGAATCTAATCAGTCCTGCAAGCTTTACCTACTTAGAATAGAAGGAAAGGGGAAAAAAATGATACTTATTGTTGATTGATGATAACAAATATATAATAAATGTCATTTATCTTTTTTCCCCAAAGAAAATGGAGGGTAAAATCCTTTTTTGTGTAAGCTGTAACGTCATGGGGTTGTATTTAGCCTGGTCAATTGTTCATTCTAATTTCAGAGATATATAACACCAAACGTGGCGTATGGTACGTACGTTTGAGTCATTTGCCGCTACAACTATCTATGTGCTTGTCTGGATCTAAGCGTCCTTTTGATTCTGGTTCGATCCACTGATTCATGACCGGTTTAGCGACTGATCTAAGTTCAATAACTTGGTCATTTCTATTCAAAAATCAAAACCATAAAAGATTTAAATCACATTATTGTCTATGTGCAAGGTTCCAGATGTGGAGGATACACCATGAACGACCCATTGAAAGCAAGTAATCCTCCAAGTCCAGCCTTCAATCAATCATTCAATAAAATAGAAAAAATACTACTATAAAGTTAACGTGCAAGTGGCATTTGTGCAAGGATCCATAGCTAACATAAGAATTCCCTCCTATATATATAGTCTTCAATCCATCAAAGATACAAGTGGTATTCTAAATTTGTCATAAGTAACTCTTTAAATTACCAACATAGAGTTAATCTAACGATATAAATCCCCATTAGATTCCTTTGAGTCTTAAGTTTGAGTCCCCGATAAGCCATTTGTGTTGAGAAGTATAGCTACGAACCCCGAACCGGATCTGGATGATAATTATATATAAAAGAAATCTTTACATTAATAACAATTGATGCCATCATATCTTTTAACTTTTTTTAAAAGAAAATTTCATTTTCAATTTAATAAATTATTAATCTAACTTAATACAATTTTATCATTCCCACAAGATTTTATACAATTTAATCAATATCCCTTAAGTCAATATAGAGTTTGAGATTTAGGACAAAAGAAATAAATAAATTACATGAACAGAGAAAAACTGAAAAGAAACGAAATCTAAATGGTTTAAGATGAAAATACAGGTGATCCCTCTATTTTTATTCTTCAAGTACAAAAGTTTTTAAATTAATAATAAAAATTTAGTTACATATTTTAAAACATTTTTAATTTTTAATTAAAAAATTAATAGACAAGTCCTTCTTTTACCTATAATATAAATTAAAAAGCATATTTTAGAGATGATCCGTTGTTCTGTATGTATGAGCCTTTATTAGCAGTTACATTAAAATACGAAACCGCACATGCATTGCCCTTCGTCAATTTATTGCGATGGCACTCGACGAGAGCTCTCTGAACCGAAATGACAAGATGAAAATATAGTTTTTCCAGGAGAATGAAAAATCGTAAAACGTAAAATAAAAGGGCCGACCGGAATGAATTGGACAAAGTGACATATAGTGAAGAATGATCAATGAAAAGAATTAGGGATCAAACTATATTTTTTATATGATTTTACATGATTAAATTGAGATTTTTAATGCATTTTCTGGGACATTATTGTATGATTAAGTACTAAGTTGAGTTAGGAACATTTGTATTGAATTAAGTGTAATTAGGGGTAAAATGATCTTTATTTATTAATTAGAGAAAAGGACCCAGATGTTTTTGAAATTTCAGTTCTGACCCAAAATAGTTTGAAAATTCTCACTTTAGTCCCTCTTCAGAACTTTAAAACTTTCACTTAAGTCCCTTAGTAAAAACTGCGTTTTTGCAAAAACTCGCCGTTTTTACGCTTTTACGTTTTTTCACGGCGCTTTTTACGTTTTTACCTCTGAAGCGTTTTTTCCACCTCGTAACACGTTTTGCTCGAAAAAAAAACGTAAAGCGGCGTTTTTTGCTCTTAAAGCGCGATTTTTTATTCCATATTCGGAATGAATTAGACAAAAAAGTGACACATAGTGAAGAATGATCAATGAAAAGAATTAGGGTTAAGGTAAAAAATGACCAGTTATACTAAAAAGTGATTATAAATCCCAATTTGATATGAATAAATTAATTATGTGGATGTTCATTGTCTCTTAATCTTCCATATTTTGTCACCAAAATATCCATTGGCTATATTATATTATATATTAAATATAATATAATATTATTATGACATTATAATCGCCCATTATGGGTATTATGGTCATCTACGTTTATGATTGGGAGTGGGTAGAAGTTAAATAAAACTACCCTACTCTCCAACCAATGGCGGATCTTAGGATAAACCCAAATTATAGTAATTAAGAAAAAAAATTTGGGGGGGACCAAATGTATAAATTTTTGGAACAAATGTATAAATAAAGATGTATAAATTTTATATAAAAAAAAATCCATTTTATATTAAATATTTAAGACTTTTTTTTTTTTGGCCCTTGAGAAGATCCGCCCCTCCAACCATTATAAAAAAAAAAAAAAAAAAAAAAAAACACAAATGTATAACGAAGATAGCAAGGAGACTACGAAGAAAATTATATTGTGATCATACAAGAAAGTGAATAAAATTGCTATCTACTTTCTCTCTCTTGATTTTTCTTTTCATTTATTTGTTACTCTTTTATCCCATATTTCTTTTAGTTTTATGACACGTTATCAACACGAGAGCTCAATGAATATATGATTATCTCTTTAATGATTTCATCTACATTCTTTAATTATATTTATTTGAGATAATCTGAGCTACTATATAAAATTAAAGAGATACTTTCACTTATTGTTTTAAATATCGGGTTCCATGACTAATGTTGGATATGATTAGTTTTGATGATGCCAAATATTAAGAGCAAAATTTTTGCATAATATATTTATCTCATACATTGATTAACTACTATATTTAATGTAGATCAATCCAAGTTGAATTATGGAGAATGATCGAGAGAAGAGATTAAAGAAAGAAGAACTTGTCAAATATAATGGGAATATCAACATTCAAGTTCTTAGATGATGTGATACTAGAAGTCTCTACGATCAAATGGAAGTTGTAATGATGCAATTCAGAGTTAAAATAAGCAAGTTCAAGCTTCACGATGAATAGTAAAGGATTGCTACGATTTGTCGTCAAGTTGCTATAGTACTTCAATGATTTAAGTGTGTATTTTTCATCACACTAAAGTGTGATCTTCAGCACTTCGAGTGTGAGTGTGCCCGCATACACTTGAGTGTGAAGCGTATTTTAGGTTTTTTGTTCGCCCTTGTTATGCATTGTACATGAGCGAGTTTTGGTTATTTGATGATATCTCCTAAACCATAACTTCGGTTGAAGTGAAACTAGTTTCATATGAAACTAGCCTCCCAATGCGAGATAGACACCAAAATCAAGTTCAAAAGAGTTCAAATGAAAGAGCTATGAATTTAAAACTTGACATTTGAATTCATGCCACATATCTAATATAGGTTCGGTAATTTGAATGTATCTCACAAAATACACATCTAATTGAGCTAAAACCAGTGGCATATGAAACTATACTCAAATGGCTGTGAGTTGCATAACATTTGGAGGGAGGGAAAATTTCATTGCAGCGTAAGTTTTTGGGAGACAACTTTGGAGAAGCATGGAGGAAGCTAGAGCTTAGAAACTTACATTTGAAGATCACAAGGGAGTGTATTTCTTTTTATATTTTTAATTCAAGACTTGAGACTATTTAGTTTTAAATGATTTTGAGTTGTATTAATTGATAACAATCTAGTTTTAGATTATAGACATGTTTCTTTTTGATTGAATTGATAATTTCAAATGTTTTGTGCTTGAGACAGTTATTGGAATTTTTATTTGCTAACCTTTGAATTGTTAATTGAATTTTTAATTGAGTTTTCATTATTAATTTTATTGTCAATTTGAGTTTATCTCTTGATTTTTTAATTGAGTTGGTTAATTTGTCTAGTTGTTTAATTAGACAATTGTAAACATGATTTCCAAAACTATCTTAAAACTATTTTGACTGGTTGTAATGGATCTACTTAACCAACTAGTAGATTAAATGTTATTGAACTTGATGGTTTCTCATATTTCAATTAGGTAATTAAATTCATTAATTCCAATCTTTCATTAATCTTCTTTTGGTGTAATTAATTAATTTGGGATTTGAAATTTAATTCAATGTGAATCCTAAATTGTCTCCTTCATAATCATAACTGAATCAAATATTTGTTGTTTATTGTGCTTTTAATCAATCTTCTTCTTAGGACTTTGATTCTCTTTTCATAAAAAAAAACCCCCCAAAATTGCATTTGTGTTTAGATTAGTTTCATTCTCATATAGGTTTTATGTAATACCCCTCGGTATATCAGCATACAACAAAGTATTTACACGAAGTTCGGTGGACAAAACGAAAATAATGTTATTTATTGATATAAAATTCTTGATTACACTACTTAAATACCTACAGGGTATTATACAATATTTACAAGACCTAAAAATTTCTAATGCAAAATACAAATAATTAACTACACCTGCCTTGTACAATCCGATCATCCTCATTCACCAATATCCGCCATGTTGCCCTGGGATTCGTGTCCATTATGCTATACAAATCACATGTAGTAACAAGGGCTTAGATCCCGAATGTTCCCAAAGTAACAACTAATCTCAAGCATAAAGTATAGATAATATAATGTAGTTAACCACAAACAACAAATAGTCCACAACATCACAACAACATTCAGAACTCATTACGGATCAAATGCAACAATATCACAAACATAGATCACATAACCATAGCGCTATGAATAATTGATTGGGAACCGCCTAAGTCATTTGAATGCAACTAGGTTTGTTACCTATGGACTACCCATCCAATAGGCTCTTAGCCACCAAGAAGGATCTCTTTGGTTAGCCCTTCCACTCAATCAATCCAAGAGTGGTGTTGGCCCACACGGGACGGGCCTTTCACATATATGGTTTAAATAAACATACAAAGTTATACAAAGTGTGTAAGATTAAAGTTACTACCTGAACGCTTTTCTAATTTTCGAATAGGCTCCCAATTTGTTGGTCGTCACGAGCAAATGTTGGGTCATATGGTAAGACAATTGTGAAAAACGGATTACTATTCATTATAAAGCATTAGGAATGACCATTATTGCACTATACTCAACATAAGGTTAAAGGGTCTATATTAATTTTCAAGAGCCCACATTAACCCTCGTAGACCAAATTATTTACTTTGGGTCTTAACTATCTATTTTTGTCCCTTTGGCCCAATTCTACAAGATTTTTCTAGAAATTTTGAAAAATCATATATCATTGTAAAAGTGTCAAAATGGTGTGGTTTCAAAGCCCATGTAATAATTGTTAAGTCTATTTTTAGGTAAAAATACTACCAAAAGTCATATACATGCACAAAAACCCAAAATAAACAATAATCACACTCTTCCCAGAATTATGTTCCAGAATCATAGGTCATTTTCAAAAATTCATATCTTCATGAATACCAATCCAAATTAGGCATATGACCTATTATATTAAAGCTAATTATGTCTACTTTAATTTTGAAAAATTTCATGGCTATTAGACACCATTTACCAAGTCAAAAGCACGATAAATCTATCTGCCTCTCTGGGTAACAAATTGGTAGCATTTAGGGCTTTGTACAAGTTTCTTCCAAAGTTTCTAAATTCACATCCTAACTTACCATACACAATTTTCCATTTTAAACCCATTGGAACCATTAAAATGAAAAAAATCATACTCCTCATAAGTCCCCTGTTCTAGCCGATATATAGCAAGGAAAGACAACAACTTTGATTTCCAACTTAAACATTATAATCTAGTCTATAATCACTTCTAGCTCGTTGTTTAGACCCTTAATCCATGTTTTAATCATTTATAAACAATTTGGCGGCACCTCCCCTTGTTATATAGGGTTTCCAAAATCACAAGAAGACAAAAAGAAACCACCACAAATTAACCACAAGTTCAAGAATATAACAATCAACGCTAGAAATCCACTCAATTTGACTTGTCTTAAGATTCTTGAAATTTTTCTTCTTTCTTGGTTCACCCAAATTTTAGGCCTCCTTCTTAAAACACCATAGGAAGAGAGGTTTTAGGATCAAAAATGGTTACAAGAGAAAGCTTAGAAGAGGAAGAGAAGATTACATAATAATTTACCTCTTGATGCATGTTTGTGCGACTTTAGAGGGGGTTAGAAGTTTTTTTGGATAGCTAATTAAGGGTCATAATCATCTGAAGAGGGGAAGAAACAATTGACCTCCAACTAACCCCTTATTTACTAATTTTCCATCTTGTCACAAAGTATTCCCTCCAGTCTTAATTATAGGACAACATTTTGGAGTTGATTTTGGTCATAAATTATAGGATAACATTTTAATTTTGGTCAATTTCTTCAAAAAATACCCTTATTTTATTCTCTCAATTTTGTTTGGTTTTTGGTGATTATATATATGTGGGTGTGTAGACTCTTTCAGTTAGTAAAATTTTTAATTTGTTAAATTTTAATTTATTTGTTGATCAACTGTTGTTAATTTGGCTATATATATATATATATATATATACACACACACACACACATATATATTTATATATATATATATGTGTGTGTGTTTTCGTGAATATATATATATATATATTTGTGTGTGTGTGTATGTATATCTCGTGTCTATATTTGCATGTGTATACATATATGTATATGTGTGTGTGTGTGTATGCGCACACATATATACATATTCATGTGTGTGCGTGCGCGCGCATATATATATGTGTGTAGATATATGTGTGTGTGTGTGTGTATGTATATATTTCTATATGTATATACACACACACACACACACATGTGTATATATAGCAATACCATTATTTCAATTAGAAAGCGTGTGTAAAAGAAAATTCTAGGTCAGAGAGGTATGTGGTAGGGGTTGTTGATTCACTTTTACTTATGTCATTTTAAATTTATATAAATGGCATCTTAGGAAAATAAGTAAAATTAACTAATTTAACTCCTCTCCTTAATCTCTCCAAAATCGGTTAAATATGTCCTATAATTAGGACCAGAGGGAGTAATTAATAACCATATAGTTAGCTTCTTAGGCTTTTCTTCCTCTTTCTCTTTGGGCTTCTTTGGCCAAAGTTTGAGCCATGAGGGAGGAGTTTAGAGTGTTCTTAAATTGCATGAGGGAGGAGTTTAGAGTGTTCTTAAATTGCTTGGAGGAAAAATCCATGGGCCATTCACTCCACTAACCTCATTTGACCATTTTGCCCTTACAAAACTTATTTTCTTACAAACTGGTAGAATTTTCACCTAATTTTGAAAATTCATATCTCATTGTAAAGATATCCAATTGTAGTGATTCCAAAGGCCATGTGACCATTAGGAAGTCTATTTTTAGGGAAAAATACTCGTATGGTCAAATACATGTCAACTATTTCAGAATCACCATTTAATGTACACTGGTCTAGAAAACGTTCCAAAGACCAAGGCAAATTTCGGAAATTCTTAACTCATGGTATATAGGTCTAATTGACCCATATGACCCATCACATTAAAGCTTAGGATGACTAGGATAATCCTGCAATGATTCAGGGCCATTATATATCATTTGCTTAGTCAATGGCATGCCATAAACTGACTGCCTTACAGAAAATCCTATCTGCTAGCATCAAAGGAAATTCCCTTCATGACACTTGTCACACTTTCTGAACTCGGCTTAGTCATCTTCCTTATATAGGCTTATCCTCAAATTTCTAGGTCCAAGATTCATGATATTACATTTTAGAGTCATTTGCATTAGTGTATTTAGCTAGTTAATTGCATCTTGGTAGTAGTGTCTTCCATTCTAATTTAAGTTCATTCCATTGCATCTTTTATTACTTAAAAGTTAGATCTAAAGAAAAACTCACATATTGCTTCTTAGAAAAATGATCTAGGTTGCCATTGTATTTCATTATTAATTGGTCCTAGTTTGATTGATTGCTTTAGCAACAAATAGCACATATCATTAGTCTGTTGGAAATTTATTACAAGTAATTTCCCTCGGTGATAGAGTGTTTTTTTGTAGTAACGATGGCTGAATCTTTAGTGTTGGATTTGACTTCATAAAGCATTAATCCGGCAAATTATTGATCTTGTTGTCTGAATCACTCGCTCGTGATCATCGAGAGGATTCATCTTCCTCAGTTCTCTCTCAAGTTGATGGGCTTCCCTCTATCCTCTCACAAGTTACTTTTTTCATAAAATATTGGCCCGTTAGTGGGACACATAAAATAAGGTTCTTGTGATGAGCCTCTCTCTTCCTCTCACAAGTTACTTTCTTTGTAAAATATTGGCTATAAGATAAGGTTCGCTAGCTAGTAGCGATGTAATATATATGTATATATAGTGTTTATCGTTTGTCATGTTATTTGACAAAAAGTTATGTTAAGTCACCTTAAAACTACGTCGTTTTAAGAGTTAGGAGAATTAATGAATGGTGTTTTGGTATTTTTGTTTTTATATTTATTATATGAATTTTACCAAAAGACCCTTGATTAATTCTCTAACCCCAAAATTATGTCGTTTTGAGAGTTAATAAAATTAATGAAGGGTGTTAATTTTACCAAAAGACCTTTCATTAATTCCTCTAACTCTCAAAACGATGTAGTTTTAGCGTGACTTGATATAACCTTATGTCAAGTGACATGACAAACGATAAACACACACACACACATATATATATATATATAGAGCGTGTGTGTGTGTGTGTGTGTTTTTTTTTTTTTTTAATTTAAAAAAGAGACTCCAATCTTTATTGTCGATTTTTATCTTACATAGAATGATTAGCTTTTGAGACGCTAGGAGCCATGGATAATTAAAATATATAATAAGTATGTTATAAAATTCAATAAACATAATACAACTTTGATCCTTATTATAAGTCCAGTTGTATGTCCAAAAAATGGAATTTCAGACATTTAATATATCTCAAATTTATTAAATTTATTGACTTTTCAAAATTCACCCTTATCTAATAATGAGAACTAAAAAAAAATGTACATTATACATTTTCCCATTAAGGATAGAAGTGGAAACAATCCTTAATGTCTCTCTGGTGGACTTATATTCAGGACCATTTTTTTTTTTTTTTGACAAATTGAACTTATAATAAATACTAGAGTTGATGGAAATTGAAGATATAGAAATTTAGATGAAAACAATACTCCTATTATAAATTCAAATAAAATACATCGCAATTTTGTTTCACACACACAACAACTCTCTTATTTTGTTTTTCCCCTTCAAAGTGCTACAGCGCGTTTCTCTCAAATCTCTCTGTTCTCCCTTATTCTTTTGGTCATATTAGTTATTATTCTCTCCGGTCTTATTTATAAAACAAGTTAATTTTTTTAGAGAAATTAAAAAAATGAATTAAATTACTTTAGAATATTTTTATTTTTTATTTTTTTCTTCAAACTAAATAATTTGATTAATAAACTAATATTATGGATTTTCCTCACTATACACCGTGTGCCTTTCTTGACTGGGGGAATATAGGTTTATAGCGATAACTGTTTTTTTTTTTTTTTTTTTCAGTTAATGGTAATATGGTATACATATTCGATGAAAAGAAAAAAGTCTCAGACTCACAGCGTAATTAGTATGTATTTGTGATAAAAGCATAAATGATGATGCAAAATAATAAATATAAATTACCTGACCTCATTTGTAAAAGTAAAAGTGCACTAGTGTAAAACTAGTTAAGAGTTTAAATATTTCTTTTTGTTGTAAAAGGATTTTTTTCTGTTACACTCATATAAAAGTGAGTCGGCCCCACTAATAATTTTCTCCCTTCTCTTTACAATGGGACACTCACTTTTATGTGAGTGTGGTAGAAAAAATTCTCCACTAAAAATAGAAACATTAAACCCATAAATGAATATTAGCAATTTTGTCCATTAAATATATTTACTTTAAGACTTTATTGCTTATTAATTTTCTAAGTAATAATTTAAATTTATATAGGAATATTATTTAGTTAAAAATTTAATATTTTTATGCTTTATCATATATATTTTTTAAGCCTACATTTACAATATATTAATTATTTCATATGTATTATAATCAAATATTTTAGCATTCAATAAGATTCATGTTCTTTTTAGTCATTTTCCATCTCAACTCACTTTTCAACCACTAACCTAAGCATGTTTCCGTTTGGAGAAAAAACTACTTATCATCATCAATTCAAATACAAATCACATTTACAATATGATTTTTTGTCATCGGACTTTTATAAAAGTCAATTAGAAAATAAACCACTGCTTCCTACAAGAACTAAGTAATAAGATAATGGGTCTTTTCGGTTTATAATGGGAATATTGGTTTATTTTCTAACTTATATAAAAGTCGATAGGCAAAAAGTCATGTAAAATTAGTACTACCTCCGGTTTTTAATTATAGGACATAGTTGACTTTATTTGGAGAGATTAAGGTTTAAAACTAAATAAGTTACTTAATCATTTTATATATTGAGTATCTTTAGATTTTAGATTAGTTTAACTTTAAAGAAAAAATAAAAATAAAAATACTCTAAAGTAATTTAATTAACTTTCTTAATTTGTTTTTAAAAATCAATTATATCTTATAATTAGGATAAGAGAAAATACTTGAAAGAAGTCAAACTCAAGGCCTGCAGCTTTTTGCTTTTTCTTTCTAGCCTCCATTTTATATGTTGAATTTATCTTTTTTATTTTATTCATTTAATATACAACTCATCAGCAGCATTTCCTTCCTCTTTCTACTTTCCACATGATTCTTGATTATCCAACTCTGGCGGCGGATGATAGATAAACAAAACGACACATTGAGTTTGACTTCTCTCAGGAATAGTACTAATTTTTCATTGACTGGAATTTTTGATTAATTACTTTTCTTTTTGCCAGATATCAATTATATAAGAATTAGAAAAATATTTTTCCTATTCAATTATTTACATCATCACTACTTGTCTTCATTTATAAAGATAAGGTCTACCATAAAAAAAGAGAGAGTATATAATAGAAAATAAAAAAGAGAAAATTCACATCAGGGTCGTTTTACAAAAAAAAAAAAAAAAAAAAAAAAAAAAAAAAAAAAAAAAAAAAAAAAAAAAAAAAAAGGCCTCAAGATTCTGAAAATCCCAGAAAAGACATTTTCTGGTCAGAATTTACGTGAGTTGTTAATGGGGGGCTGATATAGTTGTTAACGGGTAGGTCATTAACAACTAAATCAATACCATTAACAACAATTTGCTAACAACTAAATCAGCCCCGTTAACAACTACATCAGTATCCCGTTAACAACTATATCAGTATCCCGTTAACAACTATATCAGCCCTATTAATAACTCATGTACATTCTAACATCTTTTCTGGGATTTTCAGAATCTTGGGGCATTTTTTAGGTTTTTGTTTCTGTAAAAAGGGCCCGAATTTTCCCAATAAAAAACATATATACTAGTACAGTAGTACCTAATTAAAACAAACTAACTTCTTCCTTACTCACCGTTAGGAATCCGTGAGCCTCCGCCAGGTAGTTGTCCCCAGGATGTCTAACCCAACAACGATAGCCATGTCCTTCCTTTTATTCTTTCAATTCCTTTTCACTTCTTGTGTCACCTCCTACACTCCTGATGAACATTTCGCGGTCAACTGCGGTGGCTCCGGCAATTCTCCTTCTGTTGATGGCCGGAAGTGGACCGGAGAAGACATAGATTCCGAACGATTCTCTCTGATCGAATACAGCAACAATAACCCATCAGTAAGTGCCACCGCACCTGTCAAAATCATCCCTTACAGCACCTCACGCCTCTCTCGCTCTGAATTCTCCTACCAGTTTTATGTGAACACCGCCGGCGAAAAGTTCATTCGCCTTTTTTTTTACCCATCTTTCTACAACCCCAACTTCCTTCGCTCTGATGCTATCTTCTCTGTCAAAGCAGGGCTCCACACCCTTCTGAAGGACTTCAATGCTTCATTTAACGCCGACGCTGGCGTTTCACTTAACGGTTTTGCTCTAGAAGGAGCCATCGTACGAGAGTACTGCGTCAACATTGATGACCCTGGCGAGGGGCTGAGCATAACCTTCACGCCCAGCACATCTCATCAAAGTGCTTATGCCTTCATCAATGGGATCGAAGTCCTCTCTATGCCCTCCTTTCTTTATTACACAAACCCAGACAACCCGCAGGGGATGATGCTAAATGGTGGAACCCAACAGTATGGGGTCAAAAGTTACAGTGCTCTCGAGACTATGTACAGAACTAATGTTGGCGGAAGTCAGATCGCTCCCGAAAAAGACACAGGCATGTTTCGTTATTGGGACCAGGATAATGCCTACTTAGAGAGCGGGGAGCGCCCAGACAATATATCAGATGGTTTTGGTTTAAGGCTAGACTACGAAGATTATCCAAATTATACTGCACCGGACGACGTATACCTGACTGCTCGAAGCTATGGAGCGAAAGAAACTTCCAAATATAACGTGACTTGGGAGTTTCAAGTTGACTCTCAGTTTTTTTATATGGTGAGATTGCATTTTTGTGAGTTTGACCCACAAATTGAAACTGCTGGAGAACGAGTTTTTCAGGTCTTCATAAATGATGATTTGGTGGAGTCTGGCGCCGATGTGATGTTGTGGACGAGTCATACACTGGTTCCTGTCCATAGGGACTATGCTGTGAGGATGCAGAGCAATGGCAGCTTAAAGAAGCTAAATCTTTCAATTAAGTTGCAACCAGACCCAAGTGGAAAGAAGTTACAGTTACAGTTACAGTTACAGAGATGTGTTATTGAATGGTATTGAAATTCTTAAAATAAGTGACTTCAACAACAATCTAGGAGGTTCCAATCCTGATCCACTTGCTTCTCCTTCATTACTGCCTCCGAAGGTATCCAAGAAGAACTCACAAAAATTGAGAGTAATTTCCATAGTTGTGGGGTCAGCTTGCGGATTCATTCTACTATCTCTCCTCATTTTGTTGACTTGTTGTCGGTTGGCTAGAACTGCAATCAACGAAGGAAATTCACAGTGCGGACCAAATCAATATCGGCGTCAAAAACAAAAAAATCCTCACTGTTACCATCCGATTTGTGTCGGAGCTTTACAATAGGCGAGGTAAAAGTTGCCACCAATAATTTTGATGATAGTTTAATTATAGGTGTTGGGGGGTTTGGGAATGTCTACAGAGGTCAAATTGACAACAGTTCAGTTCCTGTAGCCATCAAACGACTCAAACAAGGTTCACAACAAGGGCTCAAAGAGTTCCAAACTGAGGTTGAAATGCTCTCTCAACTTCGTCATCATCATTTGGTATCTCTCGTTGGTTACTGCAACGACGACAACGAGATGATCCTTGTCTACGAGTTCATGGCTCATGGGACCTTTCGTGAGCATCTTTACGACACTGAAAAACAACTACTTTCTTGGAATCAACGGCTGGAAATTTGCCTAGGTGCTGCGCGGGACTGCATTACCTACATACAGGAGCAAAGCATGGAATCATTCACCGGGACGTCAAGTCAACAAACATCTTAATTGATGAAAACTGGATGGCAAAGATTTCGGATTTCGGACTATCCAAAATAGGACCCGCAGGTATTTATAGATCTAACATTAACATAAGCACAGTCGTGAAAGGAAGCATTGGATATTTGGATCCTGAATACTACACTTTACAAATGTTGACGGACAAGTCTGATGTGTACTCATTTGGAGTTGTGTTGCTAGAGGCATTATGTGGGAGGCCTCCTATTCTCCGTGCAGTAGAGAGGGAAAGACAAAACCTTGTAGAGTGGTTTCGAAAAAGTGTTGATGAGAATGAGATTTATGAGATAGTGGATCCAATGTTGAGGGAAAGTATAACTCCAGAGTGCTTAAAGGCATACAATAAGATTGCATTGAAATGTTTGGCGAATAATGGGAATGATCGGCCATCCATGGGTGATGTGATGTTGGGCCTTGAGTCTTTGGTGGAGATGCTTAACCAAGCTGAGAAGACAAACCTTTGTGGGATTCTAAATGAAGATTACTGTTGAAGAAGTTTCAGTATCAATGGGGTGAGGGACTCTTAACAAGACGGCCCGGAATCTAATTCAGCTTGGACCACACTATGTGCCATTCCCCAATAATTTCTAAGTTATGAATTGCATGCACCATTATTATATGATAAAATATCACAATATCGTTTTCTTCTCAGAATCCTATGTCTAAATGAAGAGATTGCTGTTGGAAGAAGGTTCAGTATTCAATGGGTGATGGACGTACATGTAGAAACTTGTAAATGTAGCCTCTCTTTGGGATAATAGTGAGAGCGGTGATTTACTTTCTATTTGACTTTTGTAGAAGTAGTAGGAAAAAAGTCAGGTTATAAATGCAATTTGTGTTTGAATTGCCCGTTTGTTTTTGTAAAAAATGTTTAGATTATTATTTTAAAAATCATTTGAGATGAAAAATGACTGAAAAGGATATAAATTATATTAAATACTACATACATTGAGAGACACACATGCAAGGGGTATAATCTTTTCCGCCATTGAGAAAAAGCTCGTCCCGTGATCGTCCCACGTTTTGCGGTTTTTTTTTTTTTTAATAGAAGTTCAGTGAACTAAAAACTAGTCCAAACACCTCCCAGTGGGGATTTTTTCCACTGCAATTTCCAACATTTATTTTTGGCCCAAACAGACCAAACGTAGATAAATCAAGAGTCCACATTAGATGTACATAGCTTATATGCTTATACCTCTATTAAAGGGATGACCATATTTTTTTTTTTATTTTTATTATTTATATATTTTATTTATTTAAATTTAAATTATATGCTACTATCTTAAATGTTTTTTTACCGCAATATCTCAAATTAATTAATTTTCAATTCTACATTTAGAAATATTTGTTTGTAACACCAGGTTCATGAAATCTAATTAATTTAAGATCTTAGATGTAAAAAACATTTAAAAAAACAGTATATAATTAAAATCTAAATAAATACAATATATAAAAAATAAAAATAATTATCCTTCTAATTAATAGAGGTATTAACACATAAAGGGTACATAGGGTATGTGTTCGTAACGTGGACTCATCAATCACCGTGAGCGGTTAAAGGTTAAAAGTTAAAAGTCAAAAGTCTGATGTTTACAACCTTACGTGGGCCACTTTGTGTCATTTACCAATAATTTCAGAGTTATGAATTGAATGGACCACAATATCATCTTCTTTTCAGCGTCCTAAGTAATTCTTTTCTCTCTTTTTGATCGAGATATTCCAAACTTATTGCAACGCACAAAAATCAAACACGTGGAGATTGGTGCCTTTAAGTTTTTAAATATTGCGGAAAATAGACACGACATTCCTCAGAAACGATTCCTCAAATTATCATGTTAAGCGGACCAATAATGTAGTTTCGAATTGCACAATTATGTTAACGTTTGATCTCAAAATACCTGAAGGTGCCATTTGGATAATCCAAAATCTTGGCCAGTGGCCACCAATGTCCCTGTCGATTGAGATGTTTGCGGTCTTACGTCTGCATGGAGGTAATGTACAGTGCTCGCGCTGCCCACATGATCAGGAAAAGTTCTAGCCTTTGATTCGACAAAAGTGAGTGGTGATAAGAATTATAAAGAAGATCCTTGTTGGCATGTATATATATACTCCTCCTTAAATGGTAGTTTGTGGGTCCAAAGTCGCTTGTAATCTCATATGGGTAGTGCTTATCCTTTTTTTTTTTAATTAAAAAAATAAATAAAAATGCTCACATTGCGTACCATGAGGCCAAGCCATGAATGAACTCTTTGGACATTTTTTTTTTTCATTTTTTGAAATATATTCAATAATATAATCATAATATGATAAATCACATTGCCATTTAAACAACATTTTGTTAGCCAATTTTTATATTTTAATTCCTTTATCAAGTCATGATTTTACTTGTATTATCAGTTCTTATTATAACTTGTGTATTTACAATGAATAATTCAAATTTTTCTACAGTTTTGACTATTGCAAACATTTCCTTTCAATTAGATGATTTTCCATTGCAACATCTAGTTATAATTTCTTTTCCTTCATCATTTTCATGGTATAATGCAACACCCCAATAATAATATGAGGCATCTATATATATTATCCATTTTATATCGTTCTTTAATGGTATTGTTAACTTTGGTAAATTTTGACAAATCTTCCTAAGTTATTCTAATATTTTGATAGTTTCATTATTTCATTTCCATTCAGTTTTTTCTCCTGCAAACTTAGATATTTTTCATGTTAATTTTGCTAGATTTGGTACATAAGTTCTTACTTAATTTATCAATCCTAAAAATGCTTGTAAATCTTTCTTATTTTTTATCTTGTCAAATTCTAATACTTTCTTTTACTTATATGATATTGCATTTCTATTCCATTCGAAGTTATTATTTAGGTGATATATTCAATCCTTTTTCTTCAATTAATTACAAATTGATTTAAATGTTCTTCATGTTTCTTTTCATTATCTGAAAATAATAATATGTCACACACACACACACACACACACATATATATGTGTGTGTGTGTATGTATGTATGTATGTATGTATGTATGTATGTAGGTAGGTATATGTATGTATGTATGTATGTATTACATGTATGTAAAATATTACAACAAAATATCTTATAAGTAATAATAATTTCGATATAAATTATTGAAATATACTTGGGCCATTATGATAACCCAATGGAAGTGTAACATCTCAAATTTTGGGATTTTAAAGTTTGAATAATATATGAAGATTAATTATTAATTTTTGGCTTAAAATAATTATGAGAATAATTTTTGGAAATTAAGGTCTATTTTTCCTTAAATTTATTCCAAGAAAAGATTAAAGAATATTCATAAAAATAATTTAGGCCCAAAATTTATAGAATTGATATTGTATGGCCAAGAGAAATTAATTCGTAAAGGAGA
Organism: Acacia acuminata; assembly: GCA_019022655.1. Classification (NCBI taxonomy): domain Eukaryota; kingdom Viridiplantae; phylum Streptophyta; class Magnoliopsida; order Fabales; family Fabaceae; genus Acacia; species Acacia acuminata. The sequence continues at coordinate 2,349,045 of JAFJYI010000013.1, forward strand.
ATCCTTCTATGAAATTAAGGATTTAATTTTATCATTTTCCCAATAATTGCAAATAAAAGCTTGGAAGAGGGTCAATTAGGTATTAAAATGGGCCTCACAACACAATATTCACCATTTGGTCAATTGTATGAAATACCAGCCCATTATCTCCCTCAGCTGAAGCACGTGGCTAATATAAATGTACCCATGATCCTTTATTAATCATTCTCTCTCAGTCTGTTGTGTCTTATTTGACCAACTAAAATAAGATTTTTGCTATAATCCCATAACATACGGCCCTTCTGCACACGCAAGGTCAGTGGTGCCATGTTTCTCCAGACCCCCACCATACATTTTGAATCCAGCACCATTTATCTTTGAATATTTCAAATTGGATCGGATCCTTAGGTCCTTATATCAGTGTTGTTCCTGAAGTCTCATTCATTCATCTTCCTGCAACCAAAACTGAGAATAGAGGGGGGATTGAGAAGTAGCGATAACAAGGGAGTCTCATTCATTCATTTTCCTCTAATTTCAAATAGCAAAACAGAGGTAAGTGTGGCATTGAGAAGTAGGGATAACAAGGGAGTTTGAGCTTTGCACAAGGTAATCTTTTAACCTTGCTTTAATCGTTTAGTTGCTACTTATGGGACTCCGTTCTTAGGAGTTTAAACAAAGGAAATTTTAGCATATTGAAAACAAAGCTTAATGTTTATATGACGTTAAGAAGTTGGTCATATATATAATGAAACAGATTAGTCATTACTGAGTTAGTTATATATATATATTATATATATATATATATATATATAATCTCTCGAATATAAGGAAGAATGAAGGGAGCTTATGGATTTTTGAAAGATATTTGTGGTTGATGTTTATAGGAAGAGAACACGAAAACTTGCTCGGGAAATAGCAAATGTTGTGTTATTTATATATATATATATATATATATATATATCAGCTATGAAACTAAAAACATCGAGATATATATACGTTGCTATCATAGAAATATATAAGTGTAAGGAAAAACTTAGTGTACACCCTAACTCGGATTCCAACACCTTATCTCGGATTCCAACACCTATTTGATTATATCTTAGATTCAAACCTTATCTCAAATTCCAACACCCTATCTTGGATTCAAATCATCCTATCTCGGATTCCAGCAACCCAACTCGGATTCCAACACCCTAACTTGGATTCCAACACCCTATCTCGGATTCTAACAACCTATCTCGGATTCTAGCATCCCCCAACTTGAAACCCCTTCAACCAGGAGAAATAATTGCAAAGAAAATAATAATAATAATAATAAATAAAGTATTATTATTATTAGGAAGGGAATAAATAATAAAATAGATAAATATTTAGGGGTTAATAACCACTTTAATCTTCTAAAATAATTTGTGTAGTTAGTTACTTTACAACGTAAGAAGTGACTAATGACACTGATAAACGTTTATAGGCATACCTTGACACCTCAACCAATCCCAAAACCTACCAGACAAAAGTTAAGGAATCAAGCTTGAGGTGGGTAACTGTTATCTTGTTTAGCTTATATGTCTGTATTCTTGTATGACTATGTTGGATATGATTAGTTTTGATGATATCTTATATAAATACCATTATCCAGAGCAAAAAGTTTATATAATATACATTGACTAACTACCTTGTTTAATATAGGTTAGTGCAAGTTACATCATATAGAGAATGATCAAGAGAGGATATTGAAGAAAGAAGAAGTTGTTAAATATGAGAATATGAATATTTGTGTCTCTATGATCAAATGGAAGTTGGAATGACTCAATTTGAAGTGAAAATAAGCAAAATCAAGCTTCTTAATAAATAGGAGTTGCCACAGTTCAATTGCTACAGTCTCGTGCATGAATAGCTCCTTCCTACTCATAAATTCCGGTCATTCTCGAGTACAAAATAGGCATTCTCGAGAATCATCGTATTTCACCTACTCTGCTCAACTCTGTTTCACGTTTCACTTGGGCGAGCTTTGGTAATTCGATGATATCTTTTAAACTAGAGATCGACAATTTTGTTGGAAACTAGACTTTCAATGCGTCATTTTGACAACGATTCAAATTCAAAGGAGTTCAGATGAGAGATCTATGATTTTTTCAAGTTGCCACAACAATCAATGTTGGTCAGCAGACACAGCTTCGGTATTTTGAGTGTATCTTACAAACGAAAAATCTAAATGAGTTGAAACTAGTGCCATTGGAAACTAGACTTACATACCTTTCAAAAATCAAGATCATGAAAAACAAAGATCAAATGAAGAAGATATGATGTTTTGAAGTTGATGATCAGTTCAGGATATTGCAAAAATGCTGGTCAAGAACAACCTTTATTCATCTGATGATAACGAACGAACTACAATGAGTTTGGAGCTGATTCTTCTTGAATTGGAAAGAAGTCTTGAAGAGCTTTCTGAGCATGGTTGGTTTGACAAATTTGCTATCGCAGAAGCATCTTCTGATATGATTCTCAAGTATGGGTTTTTGATTCTCGAGAATGGATCTTGTTTACCTACAACATTTCTCTTCTCATCAGAACAATTCTTGAGAATGAGTAAGTGATTCTCAAGAATGGTACTCGAGAATAGGTAATTTAATTCTTGAGAATGCACGGTAAAAGTCCTCTGGGTGTATTACTCTTAAGTATTAATATGTTGATATGATTCTTGAGTATTAGCAAAACGATTCTCAAGAATGCTTAAACATTTATGATTAAAAGCTCTCTAAACGAATCATTCTCGAGTATATATATTCCATAATTATTTGTTTTTACTTCTACTTTTATATAATAATAATAATTATTTTCTTCTATTATTTGTCTACTCCTAGGTCTTATTTATGTTAGACTCGTAGTTATTGGTCTTTTTGCTAATAGATTTCTTTGGTGAAAATCATCTATTATTTCTTGAGAATTTAATTTAATAATCTTAAGCTTGCTGACCTTCTTATACCTCTACTAGATAACGGTCTATGGTATTCAACACTTTTTCTAGGATTAATACTAATGTTTAAAGTTGAATGTTTTGATATATTTATTCTTAAAGATCTTTGTCCTATATTATCATTTGTTATTAGTCTTCTTCTAGGATTATTTTCATAATAATTTCTTGTGTTGTCTAATTCTATTTGTAATACTTTGGGTATCGTTATACTTACCGGATTTATCTTCATTTCTTTTAATATTGGCAAGAAATATATATCTATTGTTATGTTACCTTTATTTCTATTATAAATTCTGTGTTCATTTGGGAATACAAGTTCTATCATTCTTGTTATACTTATACTTCTTGATCCTGATGTTAAACTTACATTATTTAATCTATGATATATTAAAATTGATTTATCCATACTTTCCTTTGCTCTACTTATTGCAAAATTAGTATTTAAAGTGAATTTTAGTTTTTCAAATATTAGATTTCATGAATCTAATATTTTTAATATACTATCTTTTCATCTTTAAAAGGTAATTTTGATATGTCTTCTGAGTTTTGGGTATTTTACAATTAGTCTTCCATCTGTTGCTATTATTTCTATTAGTGAATCTATTCCACTTTGGAAATACGCTTTTACTAATATTTGTATTTATGCAATATATATTTCTGTGACTTCATCTTTAAAAGGTAATTTTGATATGTCTTCTGAGTTTTGGGTATTTTACAATTTGTAGATATATGTCCTAATTTTCCACAATCATAACACCTAAATTTATATGGCTTTTTGCCATTCTCTTTTTTTCCCCTTTTTTCTTAAATATTTTCCTGGTCTCTATTTCCTATAATTTTTTCTTTTTGGATTATATTTTTTATAAAATTTTCTTTTTGGCTATTTTACAAATTATATAATTTTCTTCTGTTCTTTCTCCTCTTTCTTTTTTCTTCTCTATATCCCCATGTATGTGGTTTTTCTAATTCTGAACATTTTAGCATTATTTTGTTTACTTTATAATACTTAATATTTCTCCATGCTTCTTTGCATTTTTCTAATAAAAATTTTCTTAAATATTCCTCTCGATCTTCTTCCCATAGTATCTATAACTCTTTTTGAAGGTTTTGGTTTTGTAAATTTTCAATAGCTTGGTCAGTGGGTGGAGGCTCTCCAGTAGTATGATTAAGGATACATAACATATACTACTATATGATTAAGTAATTTATTTAACCTCCTTAATCTTTTCAAAAGAAAAGTTAACTCTATCTAATATTTAGGATTTAGACGGATTATATAATAAATGTCATATAGGAGTATCTTTTTTCCTCAAAGAAAATGGAGGGTGAAAACGTTTTTATGTAAGCTGTAACGTCATCGCCTGGTCAATTGCTAATTCTAATTTCAGAGATACTTAACACCATACATGGCCTTATATGGTACGTACGTTTGAGTCATTAGCCGCTGGAACCAGAAGCTATGTGCTTGTCTGGAGCCAAGTGCCCGTGTAACTTCAAAAGTGGAGCAGTAACAAAAAATTACTTTGTTGCCGTATATATTATACCAAGGCCGTACATTTTTTGGTAAAAAATTCAACGTTCTTGTTGGTCCATCTATCATAATTTGCATTCAAAACCATAAAAGATTTGAATCACATTTATTGTATTTGTGTAAGGTTCCAATGAAAGTTATTAGGAAATATTCAACAAATACCCCATTTACAATTTTAATATCACTATTAACAGCTTAAATATTAACATTGATGACTTTTGTCTAAGAAATTAAAAAAATATATATATAAGGCAACCATTTACAACTTTTGTATTGTTATTAACAACTCAAGTATCTATATTAATAACTTTAGCCTAAGAAATTCAAAAGGAAACAATATTAAGCCACTGGAACTCTAATGATAGCCGTCAGAGCTCCTATGTTGAGCAAAGGGTTTGAAGATTTTTTATTTAAATAAAACAAGTGGTAGTTAGGTAATTTCTTAAATTTTGCAACATTTCAAAATTTCAAATCAGTCCCTTTAGAATTATTGAAATCCAACATATTAATTTGTCTTTTACCAATTTTGATGATTTTTTTTTTTTTTCTTTTTTTCAAATTAAAACATGACATTTTTTTTTTTTTTTTTTTTTTTTTTTTTTTTTTGGTTCACAAAACTAAGTGTATAAGAATTAGAGGCTAAAAAACAATTTACAAAATCATAGAATCAAAATATACTTTCAGTTTTTAACGTAACAATTACTTAACTATTTTGAGTAGTTTAAGGAAATGAGATAAATTGTTTAATTACAACAAATATGTACTAGTTGGGAAAACATTTTTAAGACCGGACAAAAAGCACCCTCTAAGATCGGATCGGAACCGGTCTTTGATGGGGAGGTATTAAAAGTTTGTTACTACAACCGGTCTTAAAAATAAGACTTTTTAGACCGGACTTTGTAAACGTCCGGTTTTAAAAAGTTGGCCAAAAAAAAAAAAAAAAAAAAAAAATCTCCTCTCCCTAAAGCACGTGTCGAAACCACCTCTCTTTGGAAGCCACCACCGCTTGATGATGAAGAAGAAGGGCTCGCGCTCACTCCGATACAATGAAAAATTGAATTCCTCGCCAATTAACTAGCAACAAGCACAAATCAGGAAAGAAAAAAGTCGATACAAAAATAATACCTTAAGTGAATGGGAGACTCATGCTCGAAAACCTAATTCTGCGACTCGTTGAAACCGAGCACCCAAAATTCCTAATTTCAGTAGTCAATCGCGAGAAGGAAAAAAAGGATCCAAAATCAACAAATCTAAACAAATGATTGAGCTAGATTAGAGGAAATCACAAAAAGGGGAAAAAAGTCTCAACCAATATAATACAAATCTAAACAGAAGATTGAGCCAGATCAGAGGAAATCACTACTTCTTTGGAAGAAAGAAAATACCTAAATCAGAGGAACCATTCCCCAAATCGGCGTGAAGATTGAGCCAGATCTCTTTTTCAAAACAAGACAAGATCGGAACCATTCCCCAAAACAAGTAAACGATAATAGGTAATTCTAGATCTAGATTCGTGATTTTGGGAAGGAAAATCTTGGCGGACATTTCGTCGTCTTCAGAAATCACTACTTCTTTACCGGTGACGGAGTCGACGCTCGGAAAAACGGTCAAAGCTCAGAAAAATGGAGTCGATGCTCGAAAGAACGGACTCGACGCCCGGAGGAATGGAGTCAACTGAGTCTCTCTACACGGTCGTCTCGTATGTGTGAGAGAGAGTGAAACACGCGGATAGGAAGGGCGGAGTTCGGAGAAGGGTTTTTTTTTTTTTTTTTATTAGACCAGGACTTAAACATCCGGTCTTAAAAGGATTTTTTAGACCGGACTTGAAAAATCCGGTCTTAAAATATAATTTTTAGACTGGATTTCTTAAATATACGGTCTTAAAATTTTTTTCATATTTACGAAATTGCCACCGGTCATACTTTTAAGACTGGAGCTTCAATACTCTGGTCTAAATGAGGCGGTCTTAAAGCCCTTTTTTCCACTAGTGATACTTTTAAGACCGGATATTTTATAATATGGTCTTAAAAGTGTCCTATATATTTACGAAATTAATTATAGGTTATACTTTTAAGACCAAATCTTTTATAATCCGGTCTTAAAAGTGTTCTATATATTTGTTGGAAGTTCAAATTTAATTAGTTAGTATATACAATTATATTATGCAATTATCTTAATTAAGTTGTTAGAGAGATTTTAGGAATTAAATTAGCAGATTATGGTTTTTTGAATTTCATAATCCCTAGATTATATTATGCAATTATCTTAATTAAGTCGTTAGAGAGATTTTAGGAATTAAGTTAGTAAATTATGGTTTTTTGAATTTCGTAATTATATTTGATTGTAATCCCTAGATTATAGGAACTACCTAGTCGAGAAGATTATTTACTTATTGGCATCTGTATATAATTCCAATTAAGCGAAGGAATAAATCATCGCATTCTCGGACTTATCTCTGATCGACGTCTTCTAAAAATATTTACAAAATTCCACGATCATACTTTTAAACCGGATCTTTTATAATCTGGTCCTAAAAGTATTATATATATTTACGAAATTGCCACCGGTCATACTTTTAAGATCGGATCTTTTATAATCCGGTCTTAAAAGTGTTCTATATATTTACGAAAGTGCCACCGGTCATATTTTTAAGACCGGATCCTTTATAATCCGGTCCAAAAAGTTCTTTATATTTATGAAACTGCCACCAGTCATACTTTTAAGATGGAGCTTCAATACTCCGGTCTAAATGAGGCGGTCTTAAAACCTTTTTTTCCACTAGTGATGACAAGCCTTCTTCAACTACTCCTGTATGAAATAAAATCAGTTTATAAATAATAAATTAGGTTAATTAGTTTGGAAAAAAAGTATAATTATAAGTTACATTAAAGATATAATACATTAATTTTTTAAAATTTATGACCCGTAGTCTTAATTTAAGACTAGAAGAGTAAAACCTTGGGTAAGTTTAAAACACAAAAACACTGCAATTTTTGTCTTTTTTCCTTCTGAGTAATATTTTGGAAAAAGTAGATGTAACAAAACTTTTTATTATCAAAAAAAAAAAAAAAAAAAACATTTAGTTGGATGTTTATAGTTTCTTGGCCTGCATTAATTTTGGGGGACCGACGATGTGACTGAATCATGCATAATGAATAAGAACTGTCATGTACCGTGTCAAATTTGTGTATGAAATTGTGGCTATAATTTTAGATCAATCCCCCATAGTCTCCTCTCCTTCCATAGTGTAAAATGTAACTTCTTCCGTTTCTAAATATGAAAGTTAGACAAGATATTTATTTTGGTATTAAATATAATACGTAAATCGATTTTACTCCCAAATTTATACTTTTCATCCTAAAGTATCTCAACTGATTACATACAAAAGACACTTTTCATTGAGAGTAGCTGCAATGCTTATAATTATATATGGTATACTAGGCAACTCAACACTTATTTATTATAAATAATTAATTTAACTATTATATTTAATATTCACAAATTATTTATCTACCTCTTACATCAAAGATGATAGTGAATAGTAATACAAAAAATTATGTGGTTGTTAAAACTTAAGGTGCTGATATTTTAGGACGTCTTATTCTTTTGATCTTTTCACAGGTTGTCACTTTCGTCGAAAATGTTAGACCAAAAAGACAAATCTCTCTCACTTTCATACGTAGTGAGTATGATAACGATCGGATTGGACTTAGTCAAATTGGCTCCTCCATGACAATATAAAAGCATTTAATAATGTATCTTAAAGTAAAATATGTCTTCTGATATATTACGTGAAACTAGAAATTTTACAAAATACACTACAAAAAATTCGTTTATTTATAGCGTTAAAATGACGTATTTGTAGTGATATAGTAGTACTGGCCGGTTAGACGAATTGCTACAAAGCACATTGTTGCCAAAAATTTTGTAATGGTTTTATACAAATGCTACTCATGTCAACATAACCATTACATACTATAGTTGTGCCGGTTTGGACAAGCCGCTAAAAGATATGTTTATAGATTACACATTGTGGAAGCACCTTCCAGCGGTTTTCTGTCATTTGTATTTTGAGGATTATATATATATATATATATATATATATATATATGGTAGCGGTTGGGTAACCGCTACAAATGTGGTGTCAAATTTTTCCCCAAAATTGGGCATGGCGGGAAACGAAATTTGAAAATTTGGTGCCAACATTTGTAGCGGCGGACCAATTGCTACTAATTAATTTTAAAAATTTTAAAATGGGGCGTGCCAAACATTTGTAGCTATTGGAAAACCGCTACTAATATTTAATGAAATATCAAATTGTTGCGCCAAAAATTTAAATTCAAATTTAACTTTTAGTGGTTGACCAACCACTACTAATAAATGTTGCATAAATGAAAAAAAAATTGCGTGAATAATGTTTCAATCTATTGTTCCATTATTATTTTGAATGGTTTATCATTTAAGTAACAATTTAAATTATAGTCATTATTATTTGAGAAGAAAATTAAATTAAGTTATATAATTATACATATTATATATGTTTGATTTTGAGAATGTGTAGGTAATAATGATTTAAGTTCTTTACTTTATGAAATATAAGTTGAAGATGAAAAGATATATTTGCTTATAGAAGGAATGTTGAAGATGGGGTTGGCTACGGCTCACTTCCCTCTTTCATCCTCTTCCTCATCTCAAGTTGGATTGAAATCTTAACCGTTCAGATTTAATGTTTTATAAAAATAATATTTTTATATTTTTTTAATAATTTAATATTTTTTTAATATAAAAATAATATTTTTATAAAACATTAAATCGGAGTAGTTGATTTCAATCTAACTATTGAAATGAGGAAGAGGATGTGAAGAGGATGGGAAGAAAAGTGGACCGTAGCCAAATTCGTTGAAGATGTAGTGGAAGCAACCTTTCTAACATCTCAATTTTTAGTATTGATGTTGAGACATAATTAAGAGTTTATTATGAAAGAGATTGATGAATTAATTAGTCAAATTTGGGTGTTTGAGGCTTAGAAACGCTAAAAATGATAATTGGAAGCCATGAAATTACTATAGAAAAAATCTATTCAACTCAAAAACGAAATGAAATAAATAACTTTACTATCCTCAAGTACCTAACTTCTTAGGTCATTGAGAAGAACTTTAGATTTGATAACAATTTCTTAGGGTGAGCGTGCAAAGAGAATTTTTCACAAGAAATAAAATGAGGGGTGGTGACATTTATATAGGTGTGACATTTGTAGCCGTATTTAATTTCCAAAAACCACTACACAAATTGCCACAAATCATGAAACTCTACCTTGGTCAACGAGACACTTTGTAACGGTTGTGTTGTCTTCAACCGCTGCAAACATGCAAGCTCTTTGCATTTGTAGTGGCTCCTGCCTTTAAAATTGCTACAAATTACAACACATGTTATAGTGGTTGTCTCCAACTGCAACAAACATGCAACAATTTGCATTTTATAGCAGTTCCTGCCTTTAAAACTATTACAAATCACGACACATTTTGTAGCAGTTTTACAGAATCGCTACAAACCTCCAACCTTTCGTCTCCTTTAGTGATTTACCTTTTTGAACTGCTAAAAATACATCACCACAGATGTGATGCCACACAATTAGTATGACGTAATTGCTACTAACTAATCGTTATAACTGTGGCGCTGGCTTAGCGCCTTTTGTAGCGGTTTTTGTGCTCTAATTGCTACAAAGTACCGTTGCTTATCAGCATGCTATTTGATGAGAGTCATACCATTACAAATTTGTAGCAGGTTCCCTTAAAACTGCTACAAATCCTAATATTTGTAACAGTTTTCTTGTAACCGTTGCAATTAACTGTTACTAAAAGTTAGTTCTTTGTAGCGATATATTGAACACAACTTTTCACGCAAACACCATATTAAGGATGGTTTGAATACACAGCTTCCTTGAGCTATATGGTTGTTGGTTTCGGCTAGGGATTGAAATAATATGTTTTTTTTATTGCCATGTAGCTGGGATAGATTTGAATTCGTCATGTTCAATTTGAAATAGCTGTCCTTTGAAAGTTTTCCATATTTACACAAACTCCAACTCGATAGCTCCTGATTAAATGGCCAAACACCCCCCATATGGTGTGTTTTAGTTAACTTTTTTAGAATAGCTTATGAAGAAAAATTGATAAAAATAATTTTAGAGAATAGATGTTATGAAAAAAGTAATTTTGATAAAGTGATTTTTTTTTTGGATAATTGTTATTAGAATCACTTTTTTATTATTGGAAAATTATAAAAAAAAACCAGATTAATTAATGTGATAATTGTATATAAAGGATGCGATTTCACTTCAAAGATTTTTTTTTTAATCTAGCAACTGTATTTCTACAGCTTTCAAGGGGTGTCAGTAAATCCCAAAAAAAAAAAGGGTTAAAGGCCATTTTTGCCATGGAAGTTTCCCAAATGGAGCGTCCAAAGACCCGGAATTTTTAGGGTACCAAATACGCCCCGGAAGTATGAAAAAGGTAGCAAATTTGCCCCTCCGTTAATTTTGACCGTTATGTGCCACCTCATCACACGTGTCATGCCACCTCATCAATCAAAAGTATCATTTTTGCCACGGAAGTTTTCATTGAGGAGCAATTTTGCCCGGAAGTTTACAAAAGTAGCAATTTTGCCCTTCTTTCTCCCAATATTAAATTTGACTATTAGATCGTCAAAAACCACACATGTCATGCCTTGAAAAGGTCGAATTTGGAGTCGAGAGAAGGATATCTTTGACATGTTGAGCTCAAGGCGGCGGAATTTGTAAGTTCGGTCACGGGGACTAGAGGCTGGGAAATCGGGCCGGCCCATTTAAGCCCGGCCTTGCGCAGGCTCGGGCTTGAAAAATAAGCCAGAAATTTGAAATTGGCCTGCGCAGGCCTCGGCTTAATCGGCCACTGCGGTTTGTATAGATTGATCATTTGCTTAGATCATAAGTGATGCTTCTTGTGACCGGTTCGACTTCATAAATTCTGCGCTTGAGCTCAACATATCAAGGATCTCCTTCTCGACTCCAAGTTCGACCTTTTCAAGGCATGACGTGTGTGGTCTTTGGATCGATTTAGAAGGGCAAAATTGATACATTTTGTAAACTTAGGGGTAAAATTGCTCCTTAGTAAAAACTTCCGGGCAAAATTGCTCTCATTGGAAACTTAAGGGCAAAAATGATACTCAACTCTTATTGGTTGATGAGGTGGCATGCCACGTGGATAGTTAGTCAAACTTAACTGTCAAAATTAACGGATGGGCAAATTTGCTACCTTTTTCATACTTCCGGGGCATATTTGGTACCTTTTTCATACTTCAGGGCAAATTTGGTACCCAAAAAACTTCCGGATGCTGGACGCTCCATTAGCAAAACTTCCGTGGCAAATTTGATATTTAACCAAAAAAAAAAAAAAAAACAGCATATCAATATCACCCCTTTAAATTAGTACGATTAATAATATAATATGAATGCCAATGAATGTAGAAATTCATTGGCAAATCAGTTCATGATATATATATATATATATATATATTGATTTTACCAACACACTACAAAAAAATCTCAGATTCGACGGAATTAGAGATGGAAAAAATTTGTCGGAAATTATCCACGCAATTCGGAGGACAAAAATTACCCACGGAATCCCGTGGAAATTACCCATGGACATGGGTAATTAAAATTACCAACGGAAATAAAAATGCCGTGGGTAATTAAAACTGAAATTACCCATGATATTTTTATCGACGGAAATTTTCTATCGGTAATTTCGATTCTTGATGACTTCTCAATTTTAATAGATTTTAGATATATTTTGATATATTTGAGAAGTCATTGTCACTAATTTAAAGAGATTTTATTGAGATTTTAAGAGAAATCAATCTGGATACATCATTTGTGGGATTTCAATTTAAAATAGAAGCTTTTGAGTTTAGGAAATAAATAATAGTAATAGGAAGTTTTCAAAAAAAAAAAACTTGATAGGGCAAAACTTTAAGCTTAAAAAACTCCACAAGTGCACAAGTTCAGCATCGTATCAAGTAATAAAGAGTAAGTAAGATATCGTTCCCACGGGACTTAGTATTACAACCTTCAAGTTGAGCATTAATTTCACAATTTCGTTTAAGTTGAGAAAACCAAATATATTTAATTTAGAGAAAATAAATTAAAATTAAAACAAAGAAACTACCACACTAATGAACGAGCAACCTAGAGTCACCAATCCCTTATTTGATTCTTAGATTTTATCCCCACTAAATTAACTTTGACTTAACTTAATCAGCTAATCTAGAGTATTAATGTTTATAAGTGCTGTCGGTCACTTATACACCTACCTCAAATAATTATGCAATGTCTCACAAATTAATTAAGGTGCAATTCGAAATTGGGCTCACTCTAATTTGACTACGCAGAGCTTCTAGGTATATGTCTATCCTAGACGCAAATTAGATTAAAACTTAACTTCACGTTAAATTTAAACCTAATTCCACATTATTTATTCCCAAGGTCAATTTAGGATTCCCTCTTTCAAGTCCAACCCTAAATCCCCAAAACATGCTCAATGGTGATCAATCAATAAGCAATAGCAATAAACCCAGGATTAAATAAAGCGAAATAAAATTAAGCAAAACCAATCGTAGGAATAATCTCTAAAACCCAAACAAGTTCATAGGTTCTCTAGATTGCAAAACCAACTAGCCACACATGGCTTTATTCAAATCCATAACAAAAATGAAACTCGGTTAAAAGAATAAAAAGAGAGAGAGAAAAGAAAATTTCTCCGTCGCCTCCACGATCCTTTCGTCTTTCCGTGGAGATGATGAAGAGAACTCAAACGCTTCGACCGCTCTGCTCCTCGCTTCTTCGTTCCTTCTCGTTCAAGGCGTCTCCCGATCTTTTTTTTCCTTCTTGTCTCGCCTCCCTATTTATAATTTAGGTCTTGAGTCATTTGATTTTCCTTTCCTTATTACAAAGATATCTTATATCTTGTAATTTACTCCACCAGATCACGCAATTGATTTTGTTTCTATTTTTCTTGCGGAGACCACTAAGTTTGATTGATTGCATATCCTTTTAATTGCTCTTTCTACTTCTTTCCAAATCGCCTAATATTCCCCGCAATATATAATAGGAAATAAGTAGATTTTATATTGATTTATTCTTTGATCCAAAGTTTGATTCAATGATGGAAAAGTCAATAAAAGATAATTAAATAGGTATATAATATCAATAATTCCAATCAATTCTCATAAAATATACACCCATTTAATCATAAAATATACACTTATCAGTTACCCACCGAATTTGTTGGGTAATTTCCGATGGAATTTTTTCCGTCCCTAATTTTATCGATAATATGAGGTTTTTTTTTTTGTAGTGCAGTAATAAGAGTGGAGTGTCTCCACTAACCATTCTCTCAACTTTGTGTCCACTTGATATCACAATTATTAGATAGTATTTTAATAATTAAGTGAGACTTAATTGTAGATTTTTATTATATGTAATATAGCAATAATATTTTTAACATAGTATTGAATCTGCCTGTTAAAACTTTGAAAGCAGTAGAAAGTTAGTTGACAGATATATATGTGGGTTTATCTCTCTCTCTATATATAATCAATTGTCAACTTCCGCAATTCCTTGGACCGTCACACTATAATATAATGGAAAACATAAGATTTTTGGGAGGACCACAGGGACCAAAGTAAAAATCTGAACACATGTTTATAACGAAGCTTCTTGGTACGATACATTTACATTCTATGAATACTAACGATAAATCAGTATAAGCCAAATTCCTTGGGATTTCACGCGCGCGCGTACACATATATATTGTTGCGATTTCAGAGAAAATTTCAAATATTCTTTGTATAAAAAAATTAAGTCAGATACCTAAATTTGGACTATGAATAATGTGTTTTTTATAATGTAATTTTCTTAGTTATAGTTAAACTATATGTACTGAAAGGGGAAAAATTATCAAGTGCGTCATGGGAGGGCGGGAAAAATCTAGGTTAATTTATTCGTACATTGGGTATTTGATAATACGTGAAATTATGTGGTTGTTAAAAGTTAAGATGCTGTTTTTGAGGTGTCTATAAGCTTCATATTCATTTCATCTTTCCACAATTTGGAACTTTTGAGTTTTGTCTATAAGCTTCATATTCATAGGTAACGACAATATGATTGGACTTAGACTGACAATATGAGTGGACTTAGACAAAGTGGCTCATGAATCCTACAGTGAAACAAAAAGTGGTTCATGAATGTAAGCATTCAATAATATATTTTAAAATAAATATGTTTTTCTGATATATTACATTACATTATGAATTTTACAAAATAAATTATACTAATCAATATTGGTTAAATCAATAATGAATAATGATGGCTGATATAGAAGCTTGTCGAATTTACTCACATCCCAGATGACCCCGGCATCTGGAATACTGATAAGATCAAATTCAATATATACCTTTGATTAAATTAATACTACATTTTTACTGGTTAAACTTTGCGCTAGTCATTTTAGGCTTCTTTTTTTTTTCTTTTTAAAAAAATAGTGGTTGAAATATTATTTTTAATCATCTCAATTTATAAGGAGGTCAATGAATTAATGTATGAATTCATTGGCACATCAGCTAAAAAATGATATTGATAGTGCTCCCTCAACTCTTAACTATAAGAAAATGTTAACTTTTTTTTTTAAAGATTAAAGAAACTAAATAAGTTAATTAATTATATCATATATTGTGTATCATTACATTATTTATTAATTTATAAATTAAATAAAATATTTTAAAGAAAAATGATAAATATAACATTTTAAATAAATTTAATTAGTTTTCTTGATATCACTAAATAAATCAACCCTATTATACTTAAAATCTAAAGGAGTATAACTTTTTTCTTTTGGATTTTACCGACACACTCCTTTAAAGCGGTAGAAGTTAGCAGGTAGAGAATAATAAAGTGTCAACTTCCTATCAAAATACTACCTCCTATCCTTTTTTATAAGGGTGTTCTTAATAAATCCTTTTTTGTATAAAAATTTTAAACTGATCTTTCTATTTTTAACCTCATTATATATACGTTACTCATTATCTCTACAATATATTTTCACTTATTATCTCTCAAACGCCTTTTTTTAAAAAAATAAAATAAATAAGGGTATAATTAAAAATAATAGTACATGTATTTATTAATTTTAACTAATATTTTCAATTACGTGATTTAAGGGTTTGTTACAGATGGAGTGTAGTATTATGAAAAGACAAAACTATTAGGTGGATCACATGGACCAAAGGAAAAATCTGATACGTGTGTTGATGGTAAAAAAGCCAAGGTACACTAACATTCTATAAATATTAATTCTTCAAAGCGATAAATTATCAGTAGTATCAGCTAAATTCATCTCTCTCTCTCTCTGATATTCTCTTAATAGTTTCCAACAATGGCTTCCATTCATCACCCATGTCCACCAGGAGCCTGTGACTATGAAGCTAGGCACAACTTTCGAGCTGGTGGAAGAGAGCTAGAGATTGAAACGACGACGCTACGTGTGGAAGAAACAACAACAAGGAAGAAGATGAAGAAGGGTGATGATATCGATGGAGGAGAAGAGAAGGGAATATGGCTGACATGGAAGGATGTGTGGGTGACAGCTCCTAATACAAATGGGAAGAAGAAGAAGAAAGAGAGTATTAATAATGGAAATGGAAGCAGAAGAAAAACAATACTTGGAGGTCTGAGTGGTTATGCAAAACCAGGCCAGCTTTTGGCCATTATGGGTCCTTCTGGTTGTGGCAAGTCTACTCTTCTGGATACTTTAGCAGGTAACTCATTCATTCCTTCTTTCACTTTTCACATTCTTTTGGGTGTTAAGTTGTAAATTTGTTTAGAAAGTTTTTGTTGAAGAACAATATTACCCTAAAAGTTTTTTCAAGTTCGATATCATCCCGAAAGTTTTAAAATATAAGAACTTTGCCCTACACTGTTAAAAAACTAATGGCGACAATTAAAAATTTGACAAACATTAAGTCATTAACATTAAGGGGCATTTTGTTCCATTTTAACTTTTTTGGGGTAATATTAAGCCTTAAAAAAAAATCCGTAGCAATATTACTCTTCAGTTAAAAGTTTTAAGGTAAATGTACAGCTTAACCATTTTTTTGATTCCACAATTATCATTGACTCCTTTTAAACCTAAATGTGGGAGCAAGTTAAAGGGTTTTTTTTTTTTTTTTTTTTTGATATTACATGATGGTGGGGGAGGGGGATAGGGTTCGAACTTTGGACAAGGGAAAGGGGAGACCAATTAACACTGGCTCTCATACCACTACGCTATTAAGGCGCTGGCATTAAAGGGTTTGTTTTGGTTCTTCATGTGGTAACACGACCTCAATCCACTTTTCCTTCCATATTTATAATTTTTTTTCTTCCAATTTAGCCCTTTTGAAAATCTGAGTTTCTATCAATTGAGGTAATTAAGGAGGGTATTTTACAAAAACTAACACACATTTTCTATAAATATCATGTTAACATCACTTTCAGATATGATGGATACTACTTGCACTAAGTGGTTAAAAGATACGTGGCTGGCAAAAACAACAGCTTGAAGACCGTGGTTCACAGAAGAGCCGTGAAACAATATTTTCTCCGAACTCTTATTATTATTCCATAATTATAATTAAAAGCTACAATTAACATAGAAAACCCTCATTAAATACTCCTCCTCTAATAAGTAACTTTCTCTTTTAGGGGACTGGGCCTTAATATAAATAAATTTTTTTTATGTCTCAAAATTTAAACTATATTTTCATTTTCTACCCCTAAAGTACATGAGTTTATATCAATAATCTCTCACTCATAACTAATTCTCTTTCATTTTATTATTTATTATTCATTCTCTCTTATATTTTCTACTCATTTTCTCTCATATATTTTTATTCATTCTCTCTCGTATACTGTTTTAGGGATATTTTAAAAAAGACATTTTATTTTTCACACTTTTTTTAAAAAAAATTAATTTATTATTTGAACGAAGGAGAATATGATCACTGATCAGTAAGAGGAATTAACTTTCTTTAGGACTTTTTTTGGTATTGTAAATTAATGTGATCATCCAGGTGGGACCCACAACAATTTTCAATTTTTCCCCACTGCGCATTACCCCACCCCTTTCTTCGTCCAGTCGTCAGAGAAATGTTTGCTCCCAGAAAATGACAAAAAATGACAAAAATAGTTGAAGAACCGTGGGAGCATAATATATAATATACAGTTTTTTTTAAAAACAAATTTTTTTTTTATTTTTTATGAAACGCATCAACTAAATTGGAATTTGGTTGCTAGCGCGAGATAGATGTTTTTATATATATATATATAAACTGCATTTGAGGCGCATGTCTGACCAAAAGTTTGAAATGAATCATAATTGCAGGGAGATTAGGTTCAAACACAAGACGAGCAGGGGAAATTCTTATTAATGGCCACAAAAAAGCACTTGCTTATGGGACATCGGTACGTATACCCTGTTTCATACATTTCCCTTGAAAAAAATCAGGGTCTCCCTCTCGTATGCAATGTCAAATTAAGTAATTATGCAACTTCTTTGTATTTTAATTTGTTACCTTTAGCCTTAGCCATCCCACGGCAAGCTTTTAGAGAACAATTAATTGAAGGGTTAAGGGATAATTGAATTTTTTGATGAATGGAGATAATTCAATCATCCCAAAAGTTGTCATTGAGGGGTAATTTCGCCCTAGAAGTTTTTAGAGGATAATTTTGTTTTGGAAGTGTCAAGAAGGGAGCTATTTTGCTATGACCGTTATTCTAGTTAATTTTGAATGTTAACTGATTAAATAAGCTGAGTTGGCAGTCCACATATCATCTACATTATATTTGTTAAAGTGTAAATTTATCCCAAAAGTTTGTGTTATTTAATTCATTTTCTTCAAAGTTCTATTTAAAACTTCCAGGGCAAATCGTACCTTAACAAAAATGATGTAGATATCATGTTGACTTTCAACTTTACATATTTGATCAATTAACGATAAAAATAACTACAATAACGGCTGGGGAAAAATTACTATCTTTTTGTCACTTTCATGGCAAAATTACACCTTGGTGGAAACTTTGACAACTTCCGAGACAAAATTTCTCTTTAAAGCTTAATTGAATGTTCAGATAATGAATAAGTTCAATTTTATTATCTTTCATATGTTTTTTTGTTTTTAAACTTTCAAATTGTTTCTGCCTCCTTAATAGGGATCATTAATATGTAATAAAATCCCTACAGTTTTGCCTTATTTTTTTTTAGATTCCTGTAGCTTTTTTTTTTTTTTTTATGAAGTCCTTATAATTTTACCTATTTTTAATAAGGTCCATACAGTTTTATTTCTTTTTACCAAGTCCATATAGTTTCACAAGCTTTTAATCAGGTCCCTTTTTATTTTTTGTTTTTTTTATCAGTCACAAAGACTTATAGGACTTTACGAAAAATCAGGTAAAAACTATAAGGATGTGATAAAAAAAAAAAAATACTATACAGTGACATGATTAAAAAAAAAAAAAAAAAAAACTACATACATGATAAAAAGCCAAAAAAAAAAAAAAAAAAATTTAGGGGCCTGATTAAAAATTAGTTGAAATCATAAATACTTGTAAATTAATTATTTCTACCAAATACAAGCTAGTTTGGGATTGAGTCTGGTCCAAAATATAAAATCTCAATCCATTTTATCTCCCATATAAATTTCATTTCCTTAATTTACCCAAATTAATTAGTTAAGTAGCTCTTGTAGTAAGTTATATTAAGTGGAGAAGGGAGTATATGATTATTACGATTGTCTTCGGTTTTTTATATCTCGAAGAAAAGGTTAAGAAATGACACATTTCGATCCTTGTTTCATTAATTCAGGCATATGTGGCACAAGATGACACTTTACTCACAACCCTAACAGTTGGAGAAGCAGTGTACTATTCAGCCCAGCTTCAACTACCAGACACAATGTCAAAGGAAAAGAAAAGGGAAAGAGCAGAGTTCACAATGAAAGAAATGGGTCTACAAGATGCCATTAACACCAGAATTGGAGGTTGGGGCTTCAAGGGAATAAGTGGAGGCCAGAAAAGAAGGGTGAGCATCTGCATAGAGATCTTGACACGTCCGAGGCTTTTGTTTCTTGATGAACCAACCAGTGGACTTGACAGTGCAGCCTCGTACTACGTCATGAGCCGAATCGCAAGCCTCGATCGAAAAGATGGGATTCAAAGGACCATTATTGCTTCCATTCATCAACCTAGTACTGAAGTGTTTCAGCTCTTTGATAATCTTTTCCTTCTTTCTTCTGGAAGAACTGTTTTCTTTGGTCCTGCTTCAGCAGCAAGTGAGGTTAGGCTGTGCATCATCTTCGTATCTTTGTTCTTATTTCATTTTTGAAATAGGGTTAAGTAGCATCCAATACCGTAAAGTATTTTTCAGTAGTATCCAACATCCTAAAATAATTTTTCATGTATTCAACACTAAAAGTATTTTTTTCATCAATAATACCCAACATCCTAAAGTAATTTTTTGTGCTACTTTGCCCTTAAGTATTAGCAACGAATACCGAAAACTTAGAATACAAAGTGTTACTGAAAAATATTTTTTAGGAAGCTGGATGTACAAAACTTTACTTTAAGACGAAAAATACTTATGTTACTTAACACTTTAAATTATATGTGCACTAACGGCGATGCTTTGTTTTAGTTCTTTGCTTCAAATGGCTTTCCTTGTCTTGCGCTCCAGAATCCATCGGATCATTTCTTGAAAACTATAAACAAGGATTTTGATGATAATCAGGTATACTTCACGCACTATATATGGTCAAACATCATATTAGCCATTATTTAAGAGAAACTCACATAATTTGATTAAGACTGGCCTTTCTTGTTTATCAGGACATTGAACTTGGTTTAGCTGGCAATCAAGGGAAACCTACAGAAGAAGCAATCGAAATTCTTGTCAAGTCATACAAGTCTTCTGATTTGAACCAACAAGTTCAAGCAGAAATAGCAGTATTATCTACAAAGGTATGTCAGATCCATATCCCATCCTTATCAAGAGCATAAATATAAGGACAAATCACTATGGGTTTTATTGAAGGAATTTCATTGCAAAAAAGTCCCACAATAAGTGAGCAAGAAGCATATAATGACTAGTTTTGATGTGAGAAATGATGACAAATCCATGTTACTCACTTATTGTACGACTTTTTGGTTATTACATTCCTTCTTTAGGATCTCATAGTGATTTTCCCTAAATAATATAGGACCTATACTTAACTATATATAATGGACTTGTGGGTTTCAGGGAAATGAAATGGTGGAGAAGAAGAATAAGAGAGGGCATGCAAGCTTCCATACTCAGTGCATTGTTCTTACAAAGAGATCATTCGTGAACATGCGTCGTGATGTAGGCTATTACTGGTTACGCCTTGTCATATACGTCGCTGTGGCTCTAGGTTTGGCCACTGTGTTCTATGATCTGGGCATGAGCGAGGGGTCTATTAAAGTAAGAAAGAATCCCATATATATTGGGACATGCATGCCTTGAGCCTTCACATGATCCACTTTATATTTCTTATTATTGATAATATTCTTTTATCACTGTTTCAGGATAGAGCTGCACTTCTTGCGTTTGTTTCTTCCTTCATAACTTTCATGACCATTGGTGGATTCCCCTCCTTCGTTGAAGATATGAAGGTATATATATTCCTCTCTTCAATTCAAATGATCCATACGAGCCTTGAGATTTTAAGATATAATGTTGATTCCCATGACTCTCACCCTATTAGCTTTTTTAATCTCCTCAAAAAAATCAATTTGGCCTTATAAGGTAGTATTAAGAAGAAGAAAGTGATTCGCTAAGCAAAGGTAGGGTTTCTATTATGTGATTTAGATATCAGGGGTTCAAATCTTTAAAACAATCTATTTGCGGGGTAAGGCCACACACATTTATTCCTACCAAGACCCCACATGGTGGAAATCTTGTACACTGGGCCACCCTTTTTATTAGAATATATTATGTCTTACATTGATTAATTAGAAGATGAATTATATATATATAGCTTTGAAGTAGGTGTTTTCATGTCTTAAAGTATTTTGATAGAAAAACAAAAACTAATATATACTTAATTCACTAAAACCTAATAAGTATATGAAGGTCTTCATTGTTACTGATGACGCAGGTATTTCAAAGGGAAAGGCTAAATGGTCACTATGGAGTGACAGCTTACGTGATAGGAAACACCTTATCTTCAATCCCATACCTATTACTCGTCACTCTCATTCCTGGAGCCATAGCCTATTACCTCCCAGGCCTTCAAAAATCTGTTGAACACTTCATCTTCTTCTGCAGTGTCCTCTTTTCATGTCTGATGCTAGTTGAAAGCCTCATGATGATAGTGGCCAGCATTGTCCCTAACTTCCTCATGGGAATCATAACTGGTGCTGGTCTTCAAGGCATCATGATACTCGCCGGTGGCTTCTTTAGATTGCCCAATGACCTCCCCAGAATATTCTGGAAGTATCCTCTCCACTTCGTTGCCTTTCATAGATATGCCTATCAAGGTCTGTTCAAGAATGAGTATGAAGGACTCAGGATTGCTGGTAAAAGTGGAGAATATATTCTAAGAAGCATGTGGCAAGTTAACATGAGTTATTCTAAGTGGGTTGATCTTGCAATTCTTCTGGGGATTATTGTTGTGTATAGAATTATGTTCTTTACAATCATCAAAGCAACTGAGAAGTTGTGTTCTTAAAACAAGGGAGGTGGGATTTCTATAATATACATTTTAATTTTAAGGGCTCTATGTCATTATAAAACATATGAGTATATTACTATTAGGAGCATTTCCAAGTTTTTTATTGCAATTTCTCTGGTAGTAATTTCTGTTTTTATATCTATTTATAACTTTTAGACTTTGTTTCGTTAAATATCTTTTTGTTCCTTTAAAAAAAATTAGTTACAAGTTAATTAACCATGTGTGTATTGCGTTGGCCCCCCCAACCCCCCAAGTGTCTATTGCTTTTGAGGTTAATTCATTCTATCACCAATACACCAGGTGTGGATGGCTTATAAAAAAGTGGATCTTATAAGTTGTACATAAAATAGGGAATAAATAACAAGTGTGTATTGATTAATTAGAATGAATCATACAAAAAAAGCAAGCATTACATAATTTTGTTTACGTGAGACCATTGGGTAAGGTTAAAACACAAAAATACTGCAAACCCGTTGGGTAATCTTAAAACACAAGCATTACATAAATAATAAATTAGGTTAATTAGTTTGGAGAAAAATTAAAATTATAAATAACATCAACAGGCAAGTGACTTTCTCAAAGAGAAGGAATGGATTGTTGAAGAAATAAGTGTACGACCTTTCTGTGTTGTGCGACGCTGACATTGCTCTTACTATCTTTTCAAGCCGTGGAAAGCTTTTCCAGTATAGCAGCTCTGAGTATATTACTATAACTAACTAACTGATTCCTTTCCTTTACTATTTTTCAGATTTCATTATTTCAATTCCTTTTCCTTCGTAATTTCCTTTTCATCCTCCTGTGTTTGATTTCTGTGGTCTGCTTTTGTTGCTATATCCTATGATATGAATCAGACAACGAGTAGTGGTTGCTCATCTCCTTTTTTCAGTTCTGTTCACTTAGTTGTATACTGTTTGCAGATCTTATGCATGTAATTTTTGTAATTTCCCTGTTTGTTTGGTGAAATTGTGTTTCCCTCTCGTTTTGTTTTTGTTTCTTTCTTCTTCTTCTTCTTCTTCTTCTCAACAGAGCATCTTGAAGTTAAAGAACCCTTTTTCATATGGATATTGAAGACATTATTATTTGTATTATACTATGTGTTCTTTCGAGGAGTTTGATAAGGTCCTTCAAGTTTAGTTATTGTGTGTGTGATAATTTTCGTTTTTAGGCAAATCGGGTTTCTGAGACTCGAGAGGGCAAGGATTTTGGTTATTTCCTATTTCCTCCTTGTCATTAAATCTCTTCTAACTCTAATTTCTTTCAGTCATATCTCTGATAACTTTTTATTTTGGGTATTAAATGTTTTATATATTAAATTTGTGCTTTTTTACCATTAATTAATCCATTATTTCATTAATACTACGAAGAGAGAACTTATTAATTTGTATATGGCTTTCATAAAGTTGTTTACACATGATCACAAAGAGCGGTTTTTTTTTTTTTTTGCAATGCAAACTTTTGTTAAGGATAAGTTGCGCAATCGTATAAGTAATGATTGGTTTAGCTTATGCATGCTAACTTATATTGAACGTGATATGTTTAATAAGATTGATAATGAAGATATAATGTAATATTTTCAAGGAATGAAGAATCGAAGAATATTTTTAAAATCATTCTGTTGTAATAACTTAGTTGACTGTTGATTATTATTTTTCTATGTGAAGTTGAAGTTTTCTTTTCTTTTCTTGTTTATATTTTTTTTAGTACATTTAAAAATTTCCTTAAAAAACATTTTCGTGGGCGTTGCCCCCGAATCCTCCCACTAATTTTGTGGACACAAATAAAAATTCCTAGCTCTGCCACTGGTACTATTCAGCCCAGCTTCAACTACCAGAGACAATGTCAAAGGAAGAGAAAAGGGAAAGAGTAGTGTTCACAATAAGAGAAATGGGTCTACAAGATGCCATTAACACTAGAATTGGAGGTTGGGGCATCAAGGGAATAAGTGGAGGCCAAAAGAGAAGAGTGAGTATCTGCATAGAGATCCTCACACGTCCGAGGCTTGTGTTTCTTGATGAACCAACCAATGGACTTGACAGTGCAGCCTCGTACTATGTGATGAGCCGAATTGCAAGCCTCGATCGAAAAGATGGGATTCAAAGGACCATTATTGCTTCCATTCATCAACCTAGTATTGAAGTGTTTTAGCTCTTTGATAATCTTTGCCTTCTTTCTTCTGGTAGAACTGTTTTCTTTGGTCCTGCTTCCGCAGCACGCCCGCAAGTGAGGTTAGGTTGTGCATCATCCTCGTTTCTTTTTTCTTATTTCATGTGTATAGTAGGTTTAAGTAGCATCTAGTACCGTGAATTATTTTTCAGTAGCACCTAATGTCCTAAAATAATTTTTTATCTATTCAACTGTTAAAAATGTTTTTTCAGTAATTCCCAATATCCTAAAGTAATTCTTTGTGCTACTTTATCCTTAAGTATTAGCAATGAATACCCTAAACTTAGGATATTGAGTGTTACTAAAAAATATTTTATAGGGAGCTAGATGCACAAAAATTATTTTAAAATACTGAGTGCTAGAAAAATACTTCACAATGTTGCTTAAACCTTTAAATTATATGTGCACTGACTGACATCATTATTTTGTTTTAGTTCTTTGCTTCAAATGGCTTTCCTTGTCCTGCCCTCCAGAATCCATCGGATCATTCCCTGAAAACTATAAACAAAGATTTTGATGATAATCATATTAGCCATTTTTAGAGAAACTGAAATATAATTTGATTGAGATTGATCTTTTCTTGTTTATTAGGACATTGAACTAGGCTTAACTAGCACTCAAAGGAAGCCTACAGAAGAAGCAATCGAAAGTCTTATCAAGTCATACAAGTCTTCTGATTTGAACCAACAAGTTCAAGCAGAAGTAGCAGCATTATCTACATAGGTATGTCAAATCCATATCCCATCCTTATCACGAGCATAAATATAAGGAAAAATCACTTAGTTCTAAGGAAGGAATTTTGTTGCCAAAAAATCTCACAATAAGTGAGCAGCTAGCATGCCAATGACAAGTTTCAATGGAATAAATGACAAAAAATCAATGTTATTCGCTTGTTGTTGGATTTTTTAGTGATCATGTTCCTCCCTTAGGACCTGAAAGTGATTTTCCCTAAATATTATAGGACCTATACTTAACTATATATAATGGAATTGTGGGTTTCAGGGAAATGGAATGGTGGAGAAGAAGAGAGGGCATGCAAGCTTCCATACTCAATGCATTGTTCTTACAAAGAGATCATTAGTGAACATGCGTCGTGATGTAGGCTATTACTGGTTACGCCTTGCCATATACGTCGATGTGGCTCTAGGTTTGGCCACTGTTTTCTATTATTTGGGCATAAGCGAGGAGTCTATTAAAGTAAGAAAGAATCCCATATATATTGGAATATGCATGCCTTGAGACTTCACATTATCCACTTTATATTTCTTATTATTGATAATCCTTTTTATCATTATTTCAGGATAGAGCTGCACTTCTTGCGTTTGTTTCTTCCTTCATAACTTTCATGACCATTGGTGGATTCCCCTCCTTCGTTGAAGATATGAAGGTAAATCGTAAATATATTCCTCTCTTCAATTCAAATGATCCATACGAGCCTTGGGATTTTAAGTTAAGATATAATGTTGATTCCAATGACTCTCACACTATTAGCTTCCTTGATCTCCTAAAAAAAATAGGTCTTATATTTAGGACTAGGGATAGTATTAAGTAGAAGGCGAGTCAATGAGTAACGGTAAGGTTTTTATCATGTGATTGAGAGATCAGGGGCTCAAATCCTAAAAAAATAGTATCTCTGCTTGTGGGGGTTAAGCTACATACTTTTATTTATACCCCAGACTTCATATGGTGGAAATCTTGTGCACTGGGCTACTCTTTTTTCATTAGAATATATTATGTCTTACATTGATTAATTAGAAGATGAATTAAAGGTATATATATGTAGCTTTGAAGTAGTTGTTATCATGGCTTAAACTATTTTGATAGAAAGACAAAAACTAACATATACTTAATTCACTAAAACCTAATAAGTATATGAAGGTCCTCATTTTTACTGATGACGCAAGTATTTCAAAGGGAAAGGCTAAATGGTCACTATGGAGTCACAGCTTATATGATAGGAAACATCTTATCTTCAATCATTACTTGTCACTCTCATTACTGGAGCCATAGCCTATTACCTGCCATGCCTTCAAAAAATTGCTGAACACTTCATCTTCTTCTGCATTGTCCTCTTTTCATGTCTGATGCTAGTGGAAAGCCTCATGATGATAGTGGCCAGCATTGTCCCCAACTTCCTCATGGGAATCATAACTGGTGCTGGTCTTCGAGGCATCATGATACTCACCGCGCGGCTTCTTTAGATTGTCTGATGACCTCCCCAGGATATTCTGGAAGCATCCTCTCCACTTCATCGCCTTCCATAGATATGCCTACCAAGGTTTGCTCAAGAATGAGTATGAAGGACTCAGGATTGCTGGTAAAGGGGGGGAATATATTTGATAGCGACTTCGCAAAGTGCACCGGTCGTTATAAGTAATAAAGTAGTGAGAAAAAAATCGTCCCATGAGGAATAGTACTCCAATTACTAATTTGCTATTTTCACTTTAGTTGGATGAATGAGTAATATGGGGTGAGTTGTAACCAAACAGAATTTAAAGAATTAAATAAAGAACAAGAATCCAAAATCAAGAATTCCAAGAACAATTGAGAGAAAAGATGAGTAATCCAAAATTAAGACCTTCAAGAACAATTGAGAGAAAATATGAGTAATTAAGAAAACCGCGGCTATTTAGGGATGAGAATCCCCTATGTTCCTTTAATAATTTGAATTGAATCCCTAATTGATTATTATTCCCATGATTGACGATCAATTCTCTAAAGTTAGACTAAGTCCCAATGTCTTGATGCTACATTAGTCCGTTATCTTTGAAAACAACCTAATGTCTTAGTATTGTTTGGAAAGATCATATTTTTATCAGAATTCTGAGATCGCATAAACTCGTAGGCCTATGTCTAGGTCATACAACTCTACGATGAATTAACGGGTCTAGTTAAATGCACCAACATCTCTATTGTCATACACCAACCTATGAACAACCTAAAAGGTGATCAATCTTTAAGAAAACTGTAAGCAAAGATAATTCATTCAATCAAGAAAATAAAGATCAATAAAGAATCCAACCAAATATATTTTAAATTTGCATAGGGTTCATCCTCACCCTAACTACAAAAGAAAACTAGTCAAGCATGGCTAGGTTAACAAAATAATAAAAGAGATGAAAATCAGACTCTTCTTCGGAGATTGGGGAAGGTTGACCTCCGCAATGGTGCTTTGATCCTCTTCCTCCAATACCGAATTGCGTCTCTGTGCTGCTCTGCGTCTTTTTCCTCTTCTTTGTGTCGTTCTCCTGTGCGTGCGTCTCAATTGCCATCCGTTCTGCTCTCAGTTTAATAGATATACTTTTTGGGTCTTGCGTGTTGGCGTCTCGATTGCAATATCCTTTCTAAATCTCTATCGATTTAATGCAATATAATATAATAAGATACTATATTATCTTCATTCAATTCAATTCTTTGCAAGAATATTTGCATCCACGTAATTCGCAATTGACCAATTGACTCCTCCAGATTGCTTTTATTTCTAATGCGTGGGGTCGCGTCCTTTTTATTCCAATTACTTCTTTTTCTTCACACAGGTACATGTATGTGCTTTCTTTTATATCTTTTATCAATTGAATATCATATAATATGATAATTTATTATATGATATCCTTTTCAATTTAACTTGTTACCTCTTTTAGATCACATAATATCTCCTACAAAATAAAATAGGATATCAATAGATTTTTGTTATAATATTCTTTTATCCTATATTTTATTAAAAGATAGATAAATATATAAAAGATCATTAAATAAGTATAAAATATTAATAAATTTAATCCAATATATCTCGGAATCTATACTTATTTAATCATAAAATATCTACTTATCAAACTCCCCCACACTTAAACATTTGCTTGTCCTCAAGTAGAAGAAAGAGGATTCATTATTTGAAAAGAACATTGCTCATGAAATTCCTTAACAGAAAGCAATAAACCACCACACTTAGATCATATCATCAAATCTTATTTAAGTTAATGTCTTATAAGAATAGATCACTAAGCCAATAGTCAACCAATTGTAACAATCTTTTAACGTCCCATGATCAAAAGATCGGCACACAATAAGTTCAACAATAAGATTAGTAAAAGAATATTACGCTACTCAATTTCTTCAGAAAAATTCAAATGCCTCCACTAAACCAAGCTTTTCATTTTAATTTAATAAGGATCCTCGGTAGGAAGTAACTCAATTTTTTTTTTGTTTTGCTTGTTTTTTTTTTTTTTTCTTTTTTTTCTTGAGCCGTCGTAGGTCCCCTTTTTACGCGACCCGCACATGGGTGATGCAAGCATCGGTTACTCGTTACTCCAACGGGCACCTCAAGAGGCTTTTAGCCTAACTCATAACCCTCTTTGACTTTACCGTTTGACGCGAGTGCCAACATTGGTGATGAAGTGCCCCCGGTTACTAAGTAAGGTCTAGAGAAGTCATTGGAGTTGTGTGCATGTGTGTGTGTGATTTTTTTTTTTTTTTTTTTTTTTTTAACACTACCTGAGTCATTTCCCCAAACAACAGTTTTACTTAGCTGGCAAAGGTCATCCTCTAATTTTCTAAAGAAATCATGTAGCAAAGTATTCATAAACTAATAATCTGTTGATCATATTACAAACTAATCTCTATTCTCATAGTCAATCTCAAGATTGGAAAAAAAGGCAAGACTTTAGAGGCTTAATTAGAACCCTTTTTTAAAAAAATTTTGACTTGATAATATTTTTCTAAGATGGGGAAGGCTCAAAGTTAAGGTCAATCCTAAACAATGCAAAAATATCAAATAAAAAAATTCTCTTTAATTGCATAAGGACAAGCATAACCAAAGAAATTATATCCCTCCCCCACACTTAAATCAAACATTGTCCTCAATGTTGCAAAATATAAAGAGGGAAAAGAACTAGTACTCCCCTGGTTTTAGATCTCTAACTCTGATGTGGAGTGCTTCTTCTGGTACCATCCATGATGTTTCAAATTTTAAGAGAGGAAAGAGTGCCCTAGCAAGACTTGGCAGCCACAAGAGGAGTGATCGTCTTTAAACCTAGAAATGAAAGAGAAAGAAAAACAAGAAGAAAAAAAATAAAATAATTGCAAGGAAAACTTATTGGGTTGCCTCCCAATCAGCGCTTGTTTACCGTCCCGAGCCTGACGGATGTCACCTTAATTCTCAACTTCCAATGCCACAGAGGTTCTTCCTCTGTCAATGTCTCCACCATGGTAAGGCTTTAACCTCTGCCCATTCACCTTAAAAGCTTCATCTGAACCTATTGGTGCAATGGCAATTGCACCAAAAGGTGTGACTTCTTTGACTACAAAAGGTCGACCATCTAGACTTCAATTTCCACGGAAAAAGTTTCAAACGAGAATTATAAAGTAGTACCTGTTATCCCGTATGAAACTCTCTAGGAATAATCCTCCGTCATGCCATCTCTTGGTTCTTTCCTTATAGAGGCTAGCACTCTCATATGCCAAAATTTTGAATTCATCAAGCTCGTTCAATTGAAGTAACCTCTTTTCATCAGCAGATTTAGCATCAAAATTCAGCAGCTTAGTTGCCCAAAACGCCTTATGCTCAAGCTCCACTGGAAGGTGGCAAGACTTACCATATAGCAGTTGAAACGGTGACATGCCAATAGGAGTTTTGAATGCCGTTCGATACGCCCACAAAGCATCATCAAGCTTCTTAGACCAATCCTTCCTTGACTTCCCAACAGTCTTCTCCAGAATTTGCTTCAATTCCCTGTTAGACATCTCCACTTGCCCACTAGTTTGTGGGTGATATGGAGTAGTGACACGATGAGTGACACCATATTTGCTAAGCAATCGATTGAAACGTTTCGGTTACAAAAGTGAGTTCCTCGTCACGATAATGGCCCTAGGTACCCCAAACCTGTTGAATATATTCTTTTTGAGAAAAGATACCACCACCTTAGCTTCATTAGTGGGAAGAGCAATTGCCTCTACCCAATTTGAGACATAGTCCACGCCTACAAGAATGTACTTGTTGTTAAAAGAACTTGGGAATGGCCCCATAAAATCAATCCCCCACACATCAAATATCTCAATAATAAGAATATTGTTAAGGGGCATCTCATGTCTCCTAGAGATATTCCCAGTTCTTTGGCAACGATCACAACGTTCCACAAACTTCCTAGCATCCTTGTACAGTGTAGGCCAATAAAAACCACTTTGTAATACCTTAGCGCGGTGCGTTCTCAAAGCAAAATGTCCACCATAATCTGAACCGTGACAATGCCGGAGGACCTTATGAGTTTCCTCTTCGGGATACAAATACGGAGCACTCCATCTCGCACACACTTTGAAAAACAAGAAAGGCTCATCCCGGATATACCGCCGAACATCATGCATGAACTTCTTCCTCTGTTGCCATGTTAGTCCCTCTGGTATCATCCCAATTGCCTTATAATTAGCAATATCAGCGAACCAAGGTACATTGCTGATTGCCAAGACATACTCATCTGGGAATTCATCCCGAATCTCCATATCTGAATCATCCTGCAACTCCTTAACCTGTATCCTAGATAAGTGATCGGCTACAACATTCTCCACCCCTTTCTTGTCTCTGATTTTAATATCAAACTCTTGGAATAGCAACATCCAACGGAGAAGCCTTGGCTTAGCGTCTTGCTTAGTCAAGAGGTATTTTAGAGCAAACATGATCCGTAAAAATAATCACCTTAGAACCAATCAAATCTTTGTCTAAATTTATCTAATGCATAAATAATTGCAAGCATCTCCTTCTCGGTTGTTGCATAGTTCGGTTGTGCCTCATTTAGAACTTTACTCGCATAGTAAATAACATGCAACAACTTATTCTTCCTTTGCCCCAACACAGCCCCCTATAGCATAGTCACCGGCATCACACATCGGCTCAAACGGTAACTCCCAATCAGCGCCGTCGGAATAGGTGCGTGGTCAATCTCTCCTTCAACAAGTTAAATGCCATTAGACAATTATTGTTAAAGTTAAAGTCTTCATCTTTGACCAACAACCGACTAAGTGGTTTGGCTATCTTGGAAAAATCCTTGATAAACCTCCGATAAAAACCTGCGTGACTAAGAAAAGCGCGAACGCTACGCACATTGGTGGGAGGAGGCAAGTCTTTGATGATTATAATCTTGGCTTTATCCACTTCTATCCCCTTATCGATATTTTATGACCCAAGACTATCCCATCTTTCACCATAAAGTGGCACTTTTCCCAATTAAGCACCAAGTTACTCTCTTGACATCTTTGGAGCACACAAGACAAATTAGCCAAGCAAGTATCATACGAAGTGCCAAAAACAGAGAAATCATCCATAAATACCTCAATAAATCTCTCAGTCATGTCAGAGAAGATAGACAACATGCACCTCTGAAAAGTAGCTGGGGCATTGCAAAGACCAAAGGGCATCCGTCTATAAGCAAAAATCCCAAAGGGACAAGTGAAAGCTGTCTTCTCTTGATCCTCTGGAGCCACTGCTATTTGATTGTAATCGGAATAGCCATCTAAGAAACAGTAATAAGAGTGACCGCAAGCCTCTCAAGCATCGATCCATGAATGGCAAAGGAAAGTGGTCCTTGCGAGTGGCATCATTCAACCTCCTATAATCCACACACATTCTCCCCCCGTAACGGTTCTAGTGGGTATCAATTCATTATTCTCATTTCTGCACTACGGTGATTCCACCCTTCTTCGGTACTACATGTACTTGGACTAACCCACTTTGAATCGAGATAGGATAAATCATACCCGCATCTACGGTTTCACCACCTCCTTTCTCACCACTTCCTTCATAGTCGGGTTAAGTCTCCTCGGGGCTGCCTTCTTGGTTTCACTTTGTCCTCCATAAGAATTTTATGAGTGCAAAATGAAGGACCGATCCCTTTTAAATCGAGATATAGACCACCCTATTGTAGTCTTGTGGGTAGTCAAAACTTTCAAAGAACTTCTCTTCGTCGGTAGGTGATAACTCAAAGACTAATAATAATGGGATAAGTGTCATCCGTCCCTAGAAAAGCATACTTTAGATTAGAAGGGAGCTCCTTTAGTTCCACCTTAGGAGGAACAGTGGTGGTGCATCATAATCCTTCTTCTTGACTCCTCAACCCGTAAATCGAATTCTCATCTGCGTAAAACCTCTTCTTCCACTTGTAACAATTGCGCAAGATTATCCTCATAGACTCATCTGAACCTTCTTGAAAGAGATCTTCATGAATGGCCTCATCAACTACATCAATTCTGAAGCAGTCACTATTATCAGCTGGGTATTTCATGGATTGAAACACATCGTAAGTGACTTTCTCATCATTCATTTGGAATTCCATTTTTCCTGCAGCTACATCAATTACCGCTCTAGCAGTAGCCAAGAAGGGTCTTCCCAAAAGCAAAGGAAGTTCAACATCTTCCTCCATGTTTAAAACCACAAAATCCACCAGGAAGATGAATTTGTCCACTTTCACAAGCACATCCTCAATGACACCTTCTGGCTTCTTAATGGACCTATCCGCCAACTGTAACAACATCATAGTAGGCTTCATCTCTTTAATGCCGAGAGCTTTTGAAACAGATAAGGGCATTAAATTTATACTAGCTCCCGGATCACAAAGTGCTCGCCCATATTGACGTTCCCTATTGCACAAGGAATGCTAAAGCGCAGGATCTTTAAGCTTTGGTGGCAACTTTGTTTGAATAATGGCACTACACTTCTTGAGTCAATGCCACTTTGTTTTCGGCCTCTTGCAACTTATGCTTCTTGGAAAGCAAATCTTTCATGAACTTTGCATAATTAGGCATATTTTCAAGAGCTTCGCAAAAGGAATGTTAATGCAGTTTCTTAAAAATATCCAAGAACCTGGCATACCGTTGCTTCGAATCTGCTTTGCTTTAACCTTTGGGGGTAAGGAGGTTTTGCATAAGAAGGAGTGGGAGACTTCTTTGTAGCTATCTCCTTTGGAACCTGCTGCACATCATCATCCTCAGCCTTTTTCTCCTCTTTTTCTAAAGCCTTTTCATGTTCTTCCACCCCTTTTTCAGATTTTTCCTTCACCGGAACAGATTTCTCAACTGACTGGATCACTATACCACTTCTTGTAGATATGGCCTTACAATGCTCCTTTGGATTGACCACAGTATCACTAGGGAAGGACCCTTGGCTCCTCTCTGCTATTTGCTTTGATAAACGACCAATCGATTCTCTAAGTTCCGGATTGAAGCCTCCCGATTTTTGAGAGAAGACTTTGTTTCATTCGGAAAGCTTCGAACTTTGTATGTATTCGGTCTTTGGTATGGGTTAAGCGTGTCAAAGCCTTTTCCCGGATCAGTAATGGTGGTGGTGGTTTGGTGGAACTGCTGAGGTGCTGCTTGGGGTTTATAGGAAAAGTTTGGGTGAGATTTCCAGCCAGGATTGTACATGTTGCTATACGGATTAAACTGATTCCTAGGAGGATTACTCATGTAATTAACCTCAGCTGTTTCTCCAGTACTACCAGCTTCACAATCTCCATTAGCGTGTTCCCCTTTGCAAAAATCACAAAGCAAAGGAGGTGAGAAGTGATGGATGAGACACGAGAAGAGGCAAGTTGTTTAGTGATGGCAACTAAGCTCTTTGTTGGATCACCTTGTTTTGTTGGGAAAGGTTCTCATTGTGGGCCAAAATTGTATTGTAAGAGTCTAGATGAAGAACTCCCCTCTTTGGTTGTGGAGTAACAGTTTCATTCTCAAGGGACCCCATAGCCTCAAACAACTCCAATGCTTCTTACCGGAGTTGTGTTTTTCAACTTACCACCTTTCTTGCGGCGTTAATCATCATCCTAGAAGACGGAAGCATCCCATTGAAGAATATTCTCGCCTGTTCATAGTCTTGCAATTCATGTTGTGGACACTTCCTAAGCAACTCCTTAAACTGTTCCCAAGCTTCACAGAATGATTCCCCATTGCCTTGAGTAAAGCAACTAATATCTGACATCAGCTTTGTATACTTAGAAGAAGGGAAATTTTTTTCAAGGAACTTTGTGGTGATAATGTCCCAAGTGGAGAGACTTCCAGTAGGACAAGAACGCAGCCAAGCTCTTGCTTTCCCCGTCAGAGAGAAAGGAAACAGTCTCACACGAAGAGCATCTTCAGGAACCCCATTCATCTTGATGGTATCACAAATCTGAGAAAAATCTCAATATCTTGATTAGGATCTTCTAAATCACTCCCACTAAAAGAACTTTGTTGAACCAAGCTTATGAGGGATGGCTTGATTTCAAAATTATTCGCATTCACAAGCGGGTTTGACAATGCTAGTTGCATTCTTGGCGGGATTAAGTGTCATGTAGTCGCCCATGGTCCTCTTTGGAGGAGGACGGGGAGGATCTGCACCATCGTACGCCATTATAACCGATTAGTCACGTACTAGAGCTAACAACCTTTCCTTTTCTCTGTTTAGCAAGTTTTAGGTTTCTCCTTCTTGTCTTTTCGATTTCGGGATCAAACTGCGGTAATTTCGTCGGTGGTACCTCGCATAAACGAGTAAAATAACAAAAGAAAATCCAATCTAGAGTTTCAATAACTAATCTTAGTGTTGAAATAAAACTATTCCCCGGCAACGGCGCCAAAAACTTGATAGCGACTTCGGCAAGTGCACCGGTCGTTATAACTAATAAAGTAGTGAGAAAAAAAATCGTCCCACGAGGAATAGTACTCCAATCACTAATTTGCTATTTTCGCTTTAGTTGGATGAATGAGTAATATGGGGTGAGTTGTAACCAAACAGAATTTAAAGAATTAAATAAAGAACAAGAATCCAAAATCAAGAATTCCAAGAACAATTGAGAGAAAAGATGAGTAATCCAAAATTAAGACCTTCAAGAACAAGCGAGAGAAAATATGAGTAATTAAGAAAAACCGCGGCTAGGGATGAGAATCCCCCTATGTTCCTTTAATAATTTGAATTAAATCCCTAATTGATTATTATTCCCATGATTAACGATCAATTCTCTAAAGTTAGACTAAGTCTCAATGTCTTGATGCTACCTTAGTCCATTATCTTTGAAAACAACATAATGTCTTAGTATTTTTTGGAAAGATCATATTT
Organism: Acacia acuminata; assembly: GCA_019022655.1. Classification (NCBI taxonomy): domain Eukaryota; kingdom Viridiplantae; phylum Streptophyta; class Magnoliopsida; order Fabales; family Fabaceae; genus Acacia; species Acacia acuminata. The sequence goes on from JAFJYI010000013.1 coordinate 2,384,583, forward strand.
TTACCAGAATTCTGAGATCGCATAAACTCGTAGGCCTATGTCTAGGTCATACAACTCTACGATGAATTAACGGGTCTAGTTAAATGCACCAACATCTCTATTGTCATACACCAACCTATGAACAATCTAAAAGGTGATCAATCTTTAAGAAAGCTGTAAGCAAAGATAATTCATTCAATCAAGAAAATAAAGATCAATAAAGAATCCAACCAAATATTTTAAATTCGCATAGGGTTCATCCTCGCCCTAACTACAAAAGAAAACTAGCCAAGCATGGCTAGGTTAACAAAATAATAAAAGAGATGAAAATGAGACTCTTCTTCGGAGATTGGGGAAGGTTGACCTCCGCAATGGTGCTTTGATCCTCTTCCTCCAATACCGAATTGCGTCTCGTGTCTTGCTCTGCGTCTTTTTCCTCTTCTCTGCGTCGTTCTCCTGTGCGTGCGTCTCAATTGCCATCCGTTTTGCTCTCAGTTTAATAGATATACTTTTTGGGTCTTGCGTGTTGGCGTCTCTGATTGTAATATCCTTTCTAAATCTCTATCTGATTTAATGCAATATAATATAATAAGATACTATATTATCTTCATTCAATTCAATTCTTTGCAAGAATATTTGCATCCACGTAATTCAATTGACCAATTGACTCCTCCAGATTGCTTTTATTTCTAATGCGTGGGGTCCGCGTCCTTTTTATTCCAATTACTTCTTTTTCTTCACACAGGTACAGGTATGTGCTTTCTTTTATATCTTTTATCAATTGAATATCATATAATATGATAATTTATTATATGATATCCTTTTCAATTTAACTTGTTACCTCTTTTAGATCACATAATATCTCCTACAAAATAAAATAGGATATCAATAGATTTTCTGTTATAATATTCTTTTATCCTATATTTTATTAAAAGATAGATAAATATATAAAAGATCATTAAATAAGTATAAAATATTAATAAATTTAATCCAATATATCTCAGAATCTATACTTATTTAATCATAAAATATCTACTTATCAATATTCTAAGAAGCATATGGCAAGTTAACATGAGTTATTCTATGTGGGTTGATCTTGCAATTCTTTTAGGGAGTATTGTTGTGTATAGAGTTGTGTTCTTGGCAATCATCAAAGGAACTGTGAAGATGAAGCCTTTGGTTTCTTCTTTGTTTTCTGGGCCTCCTAAGAGAAGCAATCATATCATGTTCAATCCATATGCTACTCCTTTTCATGAAGGGGCTACATAAATTACATCCAATATGAGTAAATTTAGAATAAATAAGCTACTAGTGTTTATGTATGTGTTTACAAATATCAGTGTAATTAATAGAGTTGTTAGTTATTTCCCACTCTTTCAATGTATGGCTCTAATTTATATCAAGAGCCATTCACTTCTTGTATGAACAGGGAGGTTAGATCCTCACCTAGAAGGAGGTTAAGATCATGTTTATGTACGTACATGAACAATGTATTTAACTTTGCTAATAAAATGTTAGTGTAGTTCCTTTCATCTACAATATAAGTTATTTTTAAAAAAAAATTAGTCCATAGTATCAGTCACGATTTAGAGAATAATTAATATTTATTTATAAATTTTGCCCCCAACAAAAGTGTTAATGATTCAAAATTAAATCAATAAAATATATATATTCATTTTATGCAATAATATTTATAAAATATGTCAAAAAAAGTGGTATCTCAATTCTCAATTGAATAACATTTCTATTCTAGCTTTTCAAGGAGCTTTTTTTTTTTTTTTTTTTTTTTTTGTAAAAACTTCACATATGTGAATGATACTAGTTTCTGTTTATTTGTTTGACTATTTGCTTGTTTTATGGGTGATATGCTTTATTATTGTTTGTTAGTTGTTTGAGGATGTCTATGTATCCATTTGGGGATTTGAAAGTTTGTCAAGTTGCCATCATTGGATTTGGTTTTCTCTATTGGTTTGGCTATCTCAAGGTAGTTTTGTCAACAATTATTTTAGATCTCTATGTCTTTTAAGTTTCATCATTTTATGCGATATTTCAACTCCTACGAGAGCCCCTTTGAGGGATTGCTTTCCCATTCGTTATATTGGAGAGAAAATTCAATCAATCCCTCAACGTTTAACTACTAAACCTAGAGTAGAGCTCAAATACAGTGGTGTGTGTATGGTTCTTCCATTTTCAAGTTCGTTGTTGTTTGTTTTGTTGTTGGTTTTTTTCCATTTTTTTGGGGTGAACAAGGCATATATTTCTCTGGAAATTATTGGGTTAGTCTTATAAACCCCCAGTAGATCTAGTTCCTTTATGTAATTCATTTTATCTGTTAAATAAATTTTCTTTTAATAATAAAAAATGAATAAGCTAAATTGGTTTTTTGTTGTTGTTGTTGTTGTTGTTGATAATATCTTTTTTTTTTTTTGTACAAGCGAGGGGAGGGGATTCGAACGGGGACCTGAGAGGAGATATAAGGCATCTCAATACCACCAACTGTGCCACTGCACTGCTGTCCTCGGTGGTCTGTTGTTGATAATATCTAAATTGGTTCTTTTGCAATCAATGAAGAAATAAGTCTAATAGCCCATTATTATTTGGGGGACCCACCGATTCAGGAACCACCATTTGTTCGTTGGCCCAAAACCATACTCTTCTAGAGTTTGGGCCTCGATGGATGTGGTAGTAATGGGACGGAGTAAATCAATCACTCAAGCATAAAATAGGGTGGCAAAACAATAAAAATATAACAATACTACAACTCTACTAGATATAGTATCATTTCTTGAGAATTTAATTTAATGAATAATGATCTTAAGCTTGCTGACCTTATTATACCTCTCCTTGATAACGGTCTATGGCATTCAACACTTCTTCTAGGATTAATACTAATGTTTAAAGTTAAATGTTCTGATGTATTTATTTTTAAAGATCTTTGTTCTATATTATCATTTGTAATTAGTCTTCTTCATTCTAGGATTATTTTCATAATAATTTCTTGTGTTGTCTAATTCTATTTGTACGTAATACTTCAGGTATCGTTATATTTGCAGGATCTATTTTCACTTTTTTTAATATTTGCATAAAATATATATCTATTGTTATGTTACCTTTATTTCTATTATAAATTCTGTGTTCATTTGAAAATACAAGTCCTATTATTGTTGTTATACTTATACTTCTTGATCCTGGTGTTAAACTTACATTATTTAATCTATGATGTATTAATATTGATTTATCCATACTCTCCTTTGCTCTACTTATTGCAAAATTAATATTTAAAGTGAATTTTAGTTTTTGAAATATATATTAAATTTCCTACTAGTATTCCTAATATACTATCTTTTACATTGCTTATTATTCTTCCATCTGTTGCTATTATTTCTATTGGTGAATCTATTCCACTTTGGAAATATGCTTGTACAAATATTTGTATTCCTGCAATATATTTTTGTAACTTCATCTTTAAAAGGTAATTTTGATATGTCTTCTGAGTTTTGGGTATTTTACAATTTGTAGATATATGTCCCAATTTTCGACAATTATAACACCTACATTTATATGGCTTTTTGCCATTATCTTTTTTTCCCTTTTTTCTTAAATATTTTCCAGGTCTATATTTCCTATAATTTTTTCTTTTTGGATTACATTTTTTTATAAAATTTTCTTTTTGGGTATTTTACAAATTTATATAATTTTCTTCTTTTCTTTCTCCTCTTTTATTTTTTCCTTCTCTATATCCCCATCTATGTGGCTTTTCTAATTTTGAACATTTTAGCATTATTTTGTTTAATTTATAATACTTAATATTTCTCCATGCTTCTTTGCATTTTTCTGATAAAAAATTTCTTAAATATTCCTCTCTTCTTCCCATAGCTATTAGCTAGTATCTATGACTCTTTGAAGGTTTTGGTTTTGTAAATTTTCAATAGCTTGGTCATGGAGGTGCAGGCTGTCCAGTAGTATGATTAAGGATACATAACATAGTATGATTAAGTAATTTATTTAGCTTCCTTAATCTCTTAAAGAAAAAGTTAACTCTCTCTTATATTTAGGATTTAGAGGGATTATATAATAAATGTCATATAGGAGTATCTTTTTTCCTCAAAGAAAATGGAGGGTAAAAACATTTTTATGTAAGCTGTAACGTCATCGCCTGGTCAATTGCTCATTCTAATTTTAGAGATATATAACACCAAACATGGCCTTATATGTAGGTACGTTTGAGTCATAGCCGCTACAACCATCTATGTGCTTGGAGCTAAGCGTCCGTGTAACTTCAAAAAGTGGAGCAGTAACAAAAAATTAATTTGTTACCTTATTATATACAAAGGCAGTACATTTTTTGGTAAGAAAAATCAACAACTTAAAATTACTTGTTGGTCCATCTATCACAATTTCCATTCGAAACCATAAAAGATTTGACTCACATTTATTGTATTTGTGCAAGCTTCCAGATGTGGAGTATACACCATAAAGGACCCATTGAAAGCAAGGAATCCTCCAAGCCCAGCCTTCAATAATCATTTGTGCGAGGATCTATAGCTAACACAAGAATTCTGTCCTCCCTCTTCAATCCATTAAAGATACAAGTGGTATTCTAAATTTGTAGTAAGTAACTCTTTAAATTACCAATATAGAATTAGTTTAACGGTGTAAAACCTTACTAGATCTCTCTCAGTCTCAAGTTCAAGTCCCAAAGGAGCTTTTAACATTTAATACATTATTAATCTAATTAATACAATTTAATAAGAGGGGTAAACATGAACCTCGAATAAGATATCAAAAGATGATAATATAAACAAAACTCTTTAAGTTAATAACAACGGACGCTATCATATTTATTCTGTTTTGATTTCTCTGAAAAAAAAATTCATTTTTATTCTTCAATTGCACAATTTTTTAAATTAATAATAAAAATTTAGTTACATATTTTACAACATTTTTAATTAAAAAATTAATAGACAAGTCCTTATTTTACCTATAGTATAAATTAAAAAGCATACCTTATTAGAGATGATCCGTTGTTCTGTATGCGCGAGTCTTTATGAGCCGTTACATTGAAACACGAAACCACACCTGCTCTTCCTTAAGCTCTGGTGATAGGCCGCTAGAGCTTTGGCGCCAATAATAAGTGACTAGAACTCCGACGGCTTAATATATATTTAATTTTTAATTTTTTTAACAAAAATCGTCAATATAGGTATATAAGTTATTAATAACAATACTAAAGTTGTAAGTTTTAGTATCGCTATTAACAATTTAAGTATCTATATTGACAACTTTTATTTGAGAAATTAAAAAATAAAAAAATATTAGCCGTTGGAGCTCTAGTGAAAGTTATTAGGAAAATATTCAACAAAAACCCAGTTTAGAACTTTAGTATTGCTATTAATAATTCAAATATTTATATTAATTAACAACTTTAGCCTAAGATATTCAACAACAACAAAAAACAGGAAAAAAAAAAGCCGCGGAGCCTTGATGAAAGTTATTAGAAAATATTCAACAGATATCTTGTTTGCAACTTTAGTCTCACTATTAACAATTTAAGTATTGATATTGACAACCTTTGCTTCAGAACTTTTTTTAAAAAAAATATATAAAGCTGTCATTTACAACTTTAGTATCTCTATTAACATCTCAAGTATCTATATTAAAAACTTTAACTTGAGAAATTAAAAAAAAAAAATATTAGCTGCTAGAGCTTCAATGAAAGTTATTTAGAAATATTTAATATATACCCCATTTATAACTTTCGTATCTCTATTAACAACTCAAGTATTAATATTGACGACTTTTGCGATAAATTAATATATATATATATATATATATGGTCGTCGTTTACATAACTTTATATCTTTATTAACAACTCAAATATCTATATTAAAAACTTTAGCGTGAGAATTTTTTAAAAAAATATTAGGCCACCGGGGCTCCAATAAAAGTTATTTGGAAATATTCAACAAGTATCCCTTTACAATTTTAATATCACTATTAACAACTTAAATATCAATATTGATTACTTTTGCCTGAGAAATTTAAAAAATATGTATAAGGCACTTATTTATAACTTTAGTATTGTTATTGATAGCACAAGTATCTATATTAACAATTTTAGTCTAAGAAATTCAAAAAGAAAAAATATTAGGTCGTTGAAGCTTCGGTCACCAGCAAGGTCACTGGAGCTATGGTAATAGCCCTTAGAGCTCTTGTGGCCAGTAAAGAGTTTGAAGATTTTATATTAAAAAATAGGGGTAGTTAGTTAATTTCTTAAATTCTGCAACATTTTAAAATTTCAAATCAATGCCTTTAGAATTATTGAAATCCAACATATCTATTTGTCTTTTACCAATTTTAATGATATTTTTCTGTCCTTTTTCCAAATTAAAACCTCACATTTTTTTGTTAATAAAACTAAGTGTATAAGAATTAGAGACCGAAAAACGATTTACAAAGATTAAAATATAGGGAAAATCGATATAAAGATGGTTGAAATAAAGAAATCCTATATAAGGTTAGTAAATTCAATAAATTTTAAATTGGGTCAATAACGCAATTTAGGATATTTAAATGTTAGTTATTTTTCAAAAATACCCCTTACCAATAAACCAAGGAAAAGAGAGAAAATAATAAAGTCGGATTTGCCCACCTTACCTTTGTCCCTCTCTCTCTCTCGTTTGCCTTGAGGAGCGATGCCATTAGAAGTCGCGGCTACCGCCGCCGCTCTTGCCGCTTGTTTGCGCCGCCGCTTTCTGTCAAGTATCTCTCGATGTCACTCAAATTTGTCGCTATCTTGCACCATTTGGAGCTGTGTCCTTTTTCGGATAGAGAATCCTTTTGTCCTGTTTTCAATTAGTTTAATCTGTTACACTGTTTCCCTGGAATCTGGATATTAAGAAAATGCTTTTGCTGTTGCTCTTCTGAATGAAGATGCTTTTGCTATGGTTTGTGGTGTCAATTTATTTGTTCCCAAATCATTTGATTCCCAAAAAATAATTGCCGTCTTCTGAATGCTAAATAACATGTGGATTAGCATTTAATTGGCAGGTTAAGAAGTATCATGTTAATGCGATGGAGTTATCTTTTACACAAGGTCGGGGGAACTATGAAAGTTAGGGTGGTTTTGATCCAATACCCAGCAGCAATGCAAAGTCTCCTGGAGTTGAGTTGTGGGCACTCTTTGATGTCCCAGAACATCAGGTTGAACTAAGGTCTGTGAACAAAAACAAGCCATTACAAGTTTCTTAATCCCAAGATTAAATCTACTGGAGGGGAACATAAACCAAGCACGATCACTAATTAAAGAAAAATTAGAAACCAAAAAAGCTAATGAACATACCTGACTTGCAAAATAGTAGAAGAAAATTTTAGTTCAGAGGCCTCCAATGAATATTTTGTCATTAGGGTTCTTACGTAGCGTGTAAACAATATTGTTTTGCTTCAATTTTACTTTTTTTTCCCCTCTTAATAACTAAGGGATATAAAGGGAATTTGGTCCAATTTCTAAATCCCTAATTGTGTCACATAACTTATTAATAATTTGTTTAATTTAGTAACCCAAATTAGAATTTGGGTAATTCAATCGTCTTTATATGAGATTCTCCCTAAAATATACTTTCGGTTTTTAATGTAAGAATTACTTAACTATTTTGAGTAGTTTAAGGAAATGAGATAAATTGCTTAATTATAACAATATGACATGACCTTCTTCAAATACTCCAGTATAATATTAAATCAGTTTATAAATAATAAAATAGGTTAATTAGTTAGGAAAAGAATATAATTATAAATAAGATTAAAGATAAAATATATTAATTTTTTAAATTCAAGACCCGTAGTCTTAATTTAAGACTAGAAGAGTAAAACCTTGGGTAAGCTTAAAACACAAAAATACTGCAATTTTTGTCTTTTTCCTTTAGAGTACTATATTGGAAAAAGTAGATGTAACAACCATTTAGTTGGAGGTTGAAAATTTATTGGCCGGCATTAATTAGTTTTGGAGGACCGAGGATGTTACTGAATCATATATGCATAATGAATAAGAACTCTAATGTGCCGTGTCAAATTTGTGAATGAAATTGTGGCTATAATTTTATCTCAATCCCCTAGTTTCCACTCCTTCCATAGTGTAAAAAGTAAAACATGTTTATTGTATGATAGTACTTCTGTTCCTAAATATAAAAGTTAGATGAGATATTTATTTGGGTCTTAAATATAATACTTAATCCACTTTGCTACCAAATTATACTTTTCCTCCTAAAATATCCTTATTGATTGTATACAAAAGGGAATTTTCATTAAGAGTAGCTGCAATGCATATAATTATACATGGTATACTAGGCAACTCAATACATATTTATTATAAATAATTGATTTAACTATTTTTTAATATTCACAAATTACTTATCTACCTTTTATATCAAAGATGATAGTGAGTAGTAACACGCAATATTATGCGGTTGTTAAAAACATAAGGTGCTGATGTTTTAGGGCGTCTTATTCTTTTGATCTTTTTACAAGTTGTAACTTTCGTCGAAAATGTTAGACCAAAAAGAAAAATCTCTCTCACTTTCATACGTAGTGAGTATGATAATGATTGGATTGGACTTAGTCAAATTGGCTCCTGCATGACAATATAAAAGCATTTAATAATGTATCTTAAAGTAAAATATGTCTTCTGATATATTACGTGAAATTAGAAATTTTATAAAATGCACAAAAAAAATTTCTTTTTGTAAAAGCATCTTTCTAGCGGTTTTCTATCATTGGAATTTTGAGGATTATATATTTTTTTCATTTTTTTTTTTGGTAATGGTTGGCTAACCGGTACAAATGTGGTGCCAATTTTTTTTTCCTCAAAATTGGGTGTGACGAGAAACAAAATTTAAAAATTTGGTGCCAAGACTTGTAGTTGTGGACCAATGCTACTAATTAATTTCAAAATTTTAAAATGTGGCATGCCAAACATTTGTACCGGTTGGAGAACTGCTACTAATATTTAATGAAATTTCAATTTGTTGCACCAAAATTTTAAATTTGAATTCAAATTTAACTTTGTAGCGGTTGAACAACCACTACTAAATGTTACATAAATTTTTTAAAAAAATTGTGTGAATAATTTTTCAATCTATTGTTCCATTATTATTTTGAATGGTTTATCTTTTAAGTAACAATTTAAATGATAGTCATTATTATTTGAGAAGAATGATTAAATTAAATTATATAAGTATAAAATTATATATGTTTAATATTGAGAATGAGTAGATAATAATGATTTAGGTTCTTTACTTTATGAAATAAAAGTTGAAGACGGAAAATATATTTGCTTATGGAAGGAATTTTGAAGATGTAGTGGAAGTAACCTTTCTAACATCCCAATTTTTACTACTGAGGTTTGGACATAATTAAGAGTTTATTATTGAAGAGATTGAGGAATTAATTAGTCAAACTTGGGTGTTTGAGGCTTAGAAACACTAAAAATGATAATTGGAAGCCATATCTTTAGACCTTTATGAAAAATTTTGGAAATCAGGAATTTTCGAGGATCAAAGGTTAATATGTTTGAGTGATTATTTTTGTATTATAAAGTAAACATTTTAAGCTTTCCATAGAATACTGATTTGTAATTTTTGGAGATGTGTGGAATAATTTATGAATTTTCAAAATAATACATTTTCTGATTTTCCCTTTGAGCCACTTGACGGGGCGAGTAAACTCACTTGTTGAGGCCAGCCATAGCCTATTACCTCCCAGGCCTTCAAAAAACTGCTGAACACTTCATCTTCTTCTGCATTTTCCTCTTTTCGTGTCTGATGCTACTTTAAAGCCTCATGATGATAGTGGCTGGCATTGTCTCTAACTTCCACATGGGAATCATAACTTGTGTTGGTCTTCAAGGCATCATGATACTCGCGGGCGGCTTCTTTAGATTGCCCGATGACCTCCCCAGAATATTTTGGAAGTATCCTCTCCACTTCATCGCCTTCCATAGATATGCCTACCAAGGTCTGTTCAGGAATGAGTATGAAGGACTAAGGATATTGCTGGTAAAAGTGGGGAATATATTCTAAGAAGCATATGGCAAGTTAACATGAGTTATTCTAAATGGGTTGATCTTGCAATTCTTCTGGGGATTATTGTTGTGTATAGAGTTATGTTCTTTTCAATCATCAAAGCAACTAAGAATTTGTGTTCTTAAAATATAAGGGAAGTGAGATTTCTGTAACATACATCTTAATTTTAAAAGAGGTCTATGTCATTAAGACAAAATAGAGGAGTATGTTACTATTAGGACTATTTCCAAGTTTTTTTATGCAACTTCAGTGGTAGTAATTTTTGCTTTTATATCTATTTATAACTTGTAGACTTTGTTATTTCTTTTAATATCTTTTTGTTCCTTTAAAAAAATTAGTTACAAGTTAACTAACCAAGTGTGTATTGCGTTGGCCAAGTGTGAATTGCTTTTAAGGTTGATTCTTTCTATCACCATTACACACTTGTTGAGATAACCTTTAGGTGTGCAAGGCTTATAAAAAAAGCGGATCTTATAAGTTGTCCATAAAATAGGGAATAAGTAACAAGTGTGTATTGGTTAATTAGAATGAATCATATATAAAAAGCAAGCATTACATAATTTTGTTTACGTGAGACCGTTGGGTAAGCTTAAAAGTTAAAACACAAAAATACTGTAAACCCGTTGGATAAGCTTAAAACACAAGCATTACATAAATAATAAACTAGGTGTTCCGATATGGAACACAAATGTCTCACCCAGAGGTGGTTAACTTCAATATAGGATCGGTAGGCTTATCCAAAGTGTTATCTATGGCACGAGATAACAACGGACAAGATGATCACCGTACACTGAGAGGTGTGGGGTGTGTGCACACGGTGGAACGATATCTAAAGAGTAGGGAGAATACGTGTGTACCGTTCACCGGGTATGCCCCTATTTATAATCAAGCCGGGTTGGTCCGACTCTAGGTAGCACATTCCCATGATGTCGTGCGCGTGCCCCACTTCCCCGCACTACTAAGGTAGTGGGGATAACCGTGGGGTAGTTGGCCTTCTAGTGGGCTTGACTTGGTGGCCCATTTCCGAGGTCCATAAGCTTGCCCCCAAAGTCGGCTACTCGGGCTTACGAATTGCCGAGTTTTACTCGGTGTTGGCCCGATTTTCCAGGCCCTTATTTCTCTTAGAACCATTTTGGGTTCTAATTTCAATTGGCCGTAACTGTATCCCACATTTGTGTTGAGTAGCGATTTGGACAAGCATTGCCGCCAATCTTATGTATTAGATCCCGACCTCGTACGTTTCCACAAGCCGCCTCGGTCTCGTCGTTTTAGGATCTTCATTCGAGTTCATCAACTTATCTCGGCCGTTGTACGACTTGGTATTCGGCTCGAGGTTTTGAGTGACGATGCCGACATACCAGCAAACGCGACCGTTCGCCTAGCCAAGTGTCTTTTCGTTTGCTCGCATCGCATCGTATAACCGTCGCTTCCGATTATAATGACACGTGCCTTCAAGCGCCGCCTTTGGTTACCGCGCCCATTAATGTCCTACGTCATATAGTCATCATAGCTTTCTAGGGTTTTCCTTTTGTCTCTTCGTAAGCGATGTAACGTCTCGGCTTTCAAACGTTACATCTCTAGAACTCTTATAAGTGCTCCTCACACCCTTCATCATCACTCTTCTTCGTCTTCTCAACTTTGAAGAATCGTACCAGGACTTCCCTTTTTCAGAATCTGCTTCTTGCTCTCTCGTTCCCTTGCTTCCAGGTATTGTTTTCTCAGTTGTTCTTGAAACACGCGCATGTTATAGTCTGTATTTTGCTCTTTATTTTGCTCTTTGGCCTGGGTGTTGAGGTATTGCACGACTGTGATGACTGTGAATTCCTCTCCGAACGAAAAAAAATGTCGAACGCCATTTTGAACTTTGCTCGTCTGAGTTGCTTCGACACCATTTATTTTTCTCATTCATTCCTTCGGCTATGAATTATTCGATGCTTTATGGTCTGCCATTCTGCATTTGAGTGATTTTACTTTGTTGAGTTCTTCACAATCTGGGCAAATTTGGGCAATCTGGGCTATCTGGGTTTGATATGCATAATTTCGTTCATGTTTTAACATGCTATATAATTTGTTCCCAAGATGGATCCAAAACCCCTGCTAGTAGATATGTATGGTAAGCCAATTCCAGAGGAAGATAGAGAGATTCTTGAACGCGTGCCTGGTCGAACTAAACTTTGGTTATGGTCCATCCTTCCCACGGAAGAAGAGATGATGGAAAATTTACTCCGATCTCGGGGAAGTGGGAGTAGGACAAGCGTTCGAGTTCCTTCTTCACCCGATGCCGAACTCCCTAATTCTCCTTCACCAGCATTGTCGGCTTCTCCCGAGGTTATGCCCCGGCCGAACATGGGCCCTTCTCGGTCCTTGTGAGGAATGTTGCCACAAAGCGATTGAGCTTGCCCGTCATGGCAATGACAGAGAAGCCGAGTCTCTTTTGGATAAATGCCGCTGCAATAAACCGACGAGTACCTTGTCGCTTGGGCCCTTGCTTGTTCAAGCTCATCCCGAAATTCTGTCTTGTCGGTATACTTCGTAGTTCGATTCCGCCTTTGTTTTTATTTTAGGTTTAAATGTCTTCACATCAAACCACTCAATCCGAGACTCGGAGAGTCCGCCTTCCGGAGGATCTTCACGAATGCCTTCCATCAAAGACTATCTTGTGAGCAACATAGTACTTGGATCGTAAGAATAAGATGTGCGGGAAGGTGCTTTCGCGGATTGTCCGAAGTGGAGAGGGGTATGATGTGTGCTTGCCTCCGCCACGAGTGCGTGGCTTCGGGTCGATCCAACGATGAGTCCCGCCACTTCTTTTATTTTTACAAGGATTTGATCACCTATCTCGGGGTTGAATTCCCCTTTTCCGACTTCCAAATGAGCCTTCTCACCCATTTCCACCTTGCACCTTCTCGTTACACCCCAATGGTTGGGGCCGCAGTTGCTTTTGAAAAGTATTGCTCGACTCATAAGCTCGAGTGTTCCGTCTCCGTGTTTTGTAGCTTCTTCACTCCTTTAGATATTAAGACTACTACGGACGGGGAAAAGAAATGGTTTTGTTGGACCTCACCGGCGTCTCATGGTCGCAAGTTTCTTAGGCCTTTTAAAGATTCTGGAAAGGCTTCAAAACATCTTACTTCAAAGTTATCGCGAAGCCCGGGGATACACCGTGGTTCCTTCGAACTCGGACATCCGGGAACTTGGGGAACGCTTCCCTTTATCTCGGTCGATGAACATCATAAGTTTGAAGCAAAAGATTTTTTGCCAACTAAATCGCAATTATCCGCTGCCGAGAAGGAAACCATCAGCGCCCTTATTGCCTTAGTCCAGAAAGACAATTTGGTGGATTCGGCCGAGTACATTACACCTTGTAGGTGTTTATAGGGCTCCCCTCCCCCATTTTTATTCTTTTGTGCGTGTTTGGTCAGACTTTGACTTCTTTGATTGTGTTTTTCAGGTACATCGATGGGTAAAAGACCCGAGTATCTGGACGTGACGATTCCTGCCGCTCGCCCAACAACTCCGGGTTCAAAACGGAAAGCTCCTGGCGGAGAGTTTGATGCACCTGCTACCGCCAAGAAAACCAAAGCTCTGAAGAAGAAGAAGAACGACAATCCATCAACAAAGGGGATATTCCTACCCCGACTTCTCCAGCTCAAGATCCGGGGAATCAAGAGCCTGAAACTTTAGCCCCTGATGTCCGTCCAACCATTCAGCTCCCTCGTTCCTATTTTTGGGGACACAAAATACCCAATTCCCTCCGTAAGGGCATTCGTCCGCCTGACAATTGGTATGACGGGCAGACATTGTCGGAGGCGGAGATGAAAGAGTTGAAGGAGATTGAGCAAGCCAACTTGAAGAATGCCGGCCTATGTCAACTTGTGGCGCACCTCAAAGAGAAGGTCGGATTTAACGAGAAAGATCTAGACTTCTTTGAGGACGAGAAGAAAAAGGCCGACGAGGCATTAACTCAAGCACAGGAGGATCTGCAAGTGGCGAGAGCGGAGAAGGAAAGCCTCTCTGACGAACTGGTTAAAGTTCGTGACAAGCTGCACTTGTCCGAGTCCGAGCTTACTCGAAGGGGTGCAGGTCCACGAGAGTGACATGGAGTCCATTGCCGATATAAAAACTTGATTGAGGAACAGTGACGGAACTCAACTCTTGTAAGCAAGCCTCACCGCGCTCAGGCCAATCTCGATTCGTATCGAGACGCCCTTGATGTCGCCGAAGTTAATATTTCCAAATTAAAGGCAGGCGTTAAGGAGGCCTTCGAGAATGCCTTGGAACAAGTTCGCTTCTGGAATCCCTCGATCAATTTGAATTTAGAAGGAGTGCACATGAACGCGTACGTTGAAGACGGAATATTTATTCCGCTCCGCCGTGGTTGATGATGCCGTATTGCCGAGACGGTTCGGAAGAAGAAGCCGGCGGCCAATCTCCGTCCTGGGTCTAACAATAGTCGGCAATTTGCCATTTTGCAACTTATAGCTTTGTCTCGTAGGTTATGTAAACACGCTTTGCCCGTGTAGGGCTTTAATTTGTAAACGTTTGATTTGACCGCTTTAATCATATGCGCTTATTTTCTATTTAGCGTCTTGCAAATTGAAGGTTTCCTGACGTGATCCAGGTCAAGGAAACACTCCTTTCTGGTATGCCTAGTTTTGATATATTCGGCATTTAAATGGGTGTATACATGAACTTGGCGGCTATGCCGCTACATGATTTACGAAAATGGGCGTTTGCCAATTCGCACATGTTTACTTTGGCCAACGTGGATAACGATAAACACGAATTAAGTAATCCGAGTTTCATCAATCCTATCATTTGGCTTTTTGTTGCCACGATCCTGTAAATATGCTTACTAGGATATTTATTCGTCGGTTTTTCTTTTACATGATTCATGGACTTTGGTCCATACATGTTATGCCCGACTTCCTTTGAACAAATCGCGAGATAGTTTCTTTTACATGATTTATGAACTTTGGTCCATACATGTTATGCTCACGAAATAGTTTCTTTTACATGATTTATGAACTTTGGTCCATACATGTTATGCCCGACTTCCTTTGAACAAATTGTGAATACGGTACTAATGCCCGTCCTTTTGATTCATTCAATGTGCGGCTTTACATCAAGGATTCGATTCCCGTAGGAATTTGATACATATTCACGATGAAGTAAGCCCTGAAAGTAAAGTTAATAGAGGAAAATACTGAAATTAAGCGAAAACAAAGCATTGAAAACAAACGGCCGCATCGACTTCGATAATCTATAGTAAGCCTTAAGTTTGTCGGCATTCCAAGTCCTTTTGATTGCTTCCCCTTTCGGTGATTCTAACACATAAGCACCGTTTTCGAGTTCATGTCGGATGCGGTAAGGACCTTCCCAATTTGCGCCGAGCTTCCCATCTCGGGCATTTTTGTTGCCTATATCGGCCCTTTCGGCACCAAAGTCATCCTTGTTGAAGGAACGGGGATTAATTTTCTTATTGAACCGAGCCGCGACGAGTTTCTTTGTGGCTAAATCCCGCAAGTGAGCCGTGGTTCTAACTTCGTCAATCAGATCTAGCTCGACCGCGATAGCCTCGTCATTTTCCCCGTCCTTCGCGAAGTTGTCACTTTTCTCCATGAGGGTTCGCCGATTTCTCTGGAATCATGGCCTCACGGCCGTATGTCGGCTGAACGGCGTCTCTCCCGTGGATGTTTGAACCGTGGTCCGACAACCCCACAAGGCGCATAGAGATGTTCCACCCAACTTTCCCGTTCCTCGGTCATTCACTTTTTAAGTCCGTTGACGATAACTTTGTTTGTCGCCTCGGCTTGTCCGTTGGATTGTGGGTGTTCCACGGAAGCGAAATGATGTTTAACACTAAGGGCGGACATCATTTGTTGGAAGCCTCTATCCATGAATTGTGTTCCATTGTCCGTGACTATTTGCGGTATTCCAAATCGTGATATAATATTCCTTTGCAGGAATTTTCGTACTCTTGCGAGGTGATGGTCGCCGAGGTTCGGCTTCGATCCACTTAGTAAAGTAATCGACTGCGACGATCAGCCACTTCAACTGACCTGGAGCTGCTTTAAACGGTCCCAACAAGTCCATGCCCCATTTGTAGAACGGCCATGGAGCCGTGATCTGCGTCAACTCGGATGGTGGAACCCACATTATCTTGCCGTGCTTCTGGCAACTACTGCATCTCTGAACATGGTATTTAACATCCTGCGCCATGGTAGGCCAATAATATCCCACCCGAACTGCTTTACGGGCCAAAGCTTTTGCCCCCATGTGTTGTCCATTTATGCCTTCTTGGATTTCCGCCAAAACGTATTGAGCCTGATCTTCGTTGAGACATTTAGCCATGAGAGAATGCACGCCTTTGCGATACAACTGATCGTTGACCATTACATAGGCGGCCATTGTTCGACTAGAGTTCTTGATTCGGCCGCATCCTCGGGGTGATCCCCTTTCCGGATAATCAGCAATCAATTTTCTCCAATCCCCGATCTGAAATCAGCATCACGCAACTTGGTTCCGGTAGGTTCTCGCTGGACAATTGTGCGGAGATTTCCCGGCACTTCGTGCTAGCGAGCTTCGAGAGAATGTCGGCCCTCGTATTTTCTGCCCGAGGAATGTGTGCCACTTGTCACCTCGTCAAAATATGTCATAATGTCTTTCACCTTTGTCAAGTATTTAGCTAACGGCCCCCTCACTTGATAGGTCCCTTGGATTTGGGAAGCGACCACCGAGAGTCCGTGGACACGTGCACTTGCCGAGCTCCGTTTTCTTTAGCCGCAAAGCAACCCGGCAATGAGGGCCTCATATTCCGCCTGATTATTCGATGTCGGGAAATCAAGTCGGAGAGAAAATTCCATCGCCACGCCTTCGAGGCTTTCCACAATAACTCCAGCACCACCTCCCTTTATGTTAGACGATCCGTCCACAAACACTTTTCATGGTTCGGCTCCCGTCTTCCCATTCTGAACCGAGGTTAGCTCCACTAAGAAGTCAGCCAAAGCTTGTGACTTGATTGCCTGCCGGGCCTCATAAGTGATATCAAACTCGGACAATTCAATTGCCCAAGCTATCATCCTGCCAGCCAAGTCTGGTTTATGTAAAACTTGTCGGATGGGTTGATTCGTTCTTACCACGATCGAATGGCCAAGGAAATAATGGCGAAGTCGTCTTGCCGTCGTTAATAGTGCAAAGGCCATTTTCTCCAGTTTCTGATACCTCAACTTGGAACTTTGCAGAGCCCGACTTACGAAGTACACTGGTTTCTGCCCGTCGTCAGTATCTCGAACTAACAGCGCACTTACTGCCTTTTCCCCAACCGACAAATACAGAAACAAATTCTCCCCGACTTCGGGCCGGGATAACAATGGCGGAGATGCTAAGCATTTCTTTATTTTGTTAAACGCTTCTTCACACTCCGAGTTCCATTCTTCCTGAGCTTCCTTCTTCAAGAGTTTAAAGAATGGGAGGGATTTTTTCGCCGACTTGGGCAAGAACCTTGTCAAGGCCGCCAATCGCCCGTCAAGTTGTTGCAATTCTTTCTTGTTTTCCGGGGTTTCATTTCCATCACGGCCCCGCACTTTTCCGGGTTAGCTTCAATGCCTCGGTTAGTCAAGAGAAATCCCAAGAATTTTCCCCGACGGAACTCGAAAGCACATTTTGTCGGATTCAAACGAATTCGATGCCTCCTCAATTTTTCGAAAGTTTGTTGTAGATCATGAACATGGTCGTTCTGCTCTTTAGATTTTACTATCATATCATCAATGTATACTTCCACATTTTTTCCCAGCTGATCCGAAAAGACTTTTGTCATCATTCTCTGATAAGTCGCCCCCGCATTCTTGAGGCCAAAAGGCATCACATTATAGCAGTAATTCGCATTGTCCATGATAAATGCCGTTTTCTCTTGATCATCGGGGTGCATGGCGATCTGATTATATCCCGAGTATGCATCCATGAATGACAAAAGTTGAAAGCCGGTTGATTGGTCAACCAATTGGTCAATATTGGGCATGGGAAATGCATCCTTGGGACATACCTTGTTCAAATCTTTGTAGTCCGTACATACGTGCCATTTGCCATTCGGCTTTTTGACCATGACCACGTTAGACAACCACGTCGTGTATTGCACTTCCCTAATAAATCCGCTGTGAGCAACTCCCGGACATGCGCTTCCAAGGCTTTACCTCGGTCCGCACCTGTTTCCTCTTTTTTCGAGCTACCGGGTTTGACCCATGGTAGATGGCCAATTTGTGACAACAAAACTCGGGGTCAATTCCAGGAATTTCGGATGGCGTCCATGCAAATACGTCTTTGTTTGCTCGCAAGAACAACTCCAATTTTGCTTGTATCTCGGAATCCAATGTCTTTCCGACTTTGGTGGTCTGCTCTGGTTCATCTCCCAGGACGAAATCTTCTGTTTCTTCATTAGGTTCGGACCTTTGCATCTTGTCCTCTTCCCTCAAGTCTAACTCTACTATGTAAACAGACTTATTATTCACCTTCCCTTCACTTTCCTTGGCGGGTTCCGTCTTTGGAGTTTTGCTTTCCTTCACCGTCAAGTAACATTGCCGAGAGTCTCTTTGATCTCCTTTAATGGTAACGACCGATTCTCTCGTCATAAAATCTCAACTTCTCGGTGATTAGACGATACAAAGCATGTTCCAGTCATGGATAGTCGGTCGTCCGAGGATAATATTGTATGGAGACGGGAAGTCGGCCACAACGAAACGAACTATCCCACGACTTGAACGCCTCCTTCGTCCCCAACGTCAATTTGAGGTCGATGTATCCCTTTGGACGGGTGTCTTCTCCATTAAAGCCCTGTTAGGGTGGTCCTACATGGTTTGAGGTCTTCCGAATCGAACCGCATGCGTTTAAACGCATCCCAGAGGATTATGTCCACCGCGCTTCCATTATCTATAAAAATCTTCTTAACTCGGCAATCTCTCGACGATTCCGATTCTGACGAGCCCGTCGTGGTGTCCCGGCATCACATCCTCCAAGTCTTCTTCGGTAAACCCGAGCATTGGCAAATTTGGTTTTGCATACTCCCTTTTAAACCTCGGACGGTCCACTACAGATAGAACTTCTTTCAAGTATTTCTTTCTTGATTGGCGGAGTCCCCTCCTCCACCGAAACCTCCAACGATCCCATTGCAGTCATATTTTGACTCGGGAAACTCGTCATGTGTTTCTCTTCCTTTCTTCGTTCTCGTCTTCTCTTCTCTGCTGGCGGGCTTTTACTTCATTCTCCTCCACGCTTGCCCTGCCGCCCTTGCGTTTGGATCAGATATTTACGGAGCTTCCCCTCTCGTATGAATTTCTCGATGGCGTCCCTCAAATCCCAACAGACATCCGTTGTATGTCCGTGTTGGTCATGAAATTCACAATACCGGGACTTGTCCAGGGTGTGCTCATTCCGCAACGGTCGTGGTCGTTCGCTTTTTTCATCTCGGTCAAGGAGACTTCCTTCCGGACTTGGGTCTGAGATACTTTTAGTGGAGCGTATCGGTCATATCTTCCTTCTGCTCTTACTCCTCGAGGTTTAGTATCCCTTCGTCCTCGGGATTCCTGTCTGTTCGGGTTGTATCTTTCCTTCATTCGGGGAGATGGACTCCTCCGCTTGTCTCGTGGTGCATGGCTCATAATATCCATCTGTTCCCGGCTCTATGTACGTCTTTGATCGATCTCGGAATTCGCCGGTGTTTTGGGACGTCGCTTTACGACCGACTTCTTCAAACGTGAGGATTTGTCCGGCCGGCTATGATGCAATGCAAATGTACGTCTTCCTTTAACCCCGGCACTTGTATTGCCGTGTCCTTAAAGCGATCCAAATACTTTTGCACCGTTTCCCGGGTGATTGCTTCACCGATCCAATTGGAACTCGGTTTTGGGTTGCTTCCTACTTGTGGCGAAGTTGAGCAGGAATTTGTTCTCCAAATCCTTCAAGTCCGGGATTGAGTTTTATGGCAAGGTGTTGAACAGATTTGGGCTGGTCCACATAGCGTTCCCGCAAACAACCGGGTACCACGGGCCCCGAATATCCTTTGACCATGATCTCCATTTTGAAATTGCCCACGTGCACTTGTGGGTCCCGGGTTCCATCGTATTTCGGAAATCTTTGGTGTCTAGGCCTCTTGGATAAGGCGCGGCCATTATTTTGGCCGTGAATGGAGTCGCAACTTTCTCCTCCTCATCCGAGCTTGCATCCGATGACGGCGACGCCACGTCTTTTTTAGAGAGGTTTTTTGTTGGAGCTTCTCTTTATCTTTTTTCGACGTTCCGACCGACGATCGTTCCTTTCGAGTGTTGTCAGTGTTGTCGTGATTAGCCACTATCCGATCTTGTTTTTTCTTGCTTCTGGCTTCCCGTGTATCATTCCTCATCTCGGGAGTGTCTTCTTCATGATCTGTCTGTGACGTCCCAATATTCCGAGATGTTGGGATGCCATTTTGGCTCGGGTCCACATGGCTCTTTCTGCGTTGCCGTCATGATCCTTGTTTTGTCCCGCGTGATGTCCGACTAATTTCGAATTCTTCTTCCGCGGTACATCTCTTCTCTCATAATCCGGACGTCCTCCTCTCTTTGTAATCGATTCCGTGTTTCCATCTCGTCTATTCTATCCAATACGGAACCAAGGGTAGTTCGTAATAGCTGAATATCGGGGTCGACCACTTCAAGGGTTTTGGTTTGACGGATAGCGACATCTTCAGGGGGTGGAGATTTCGCTATGTCCGACGTCTCCACTTCAGTTTCTACCAACACTTGTTCTTCGTCTGGGTTCATCGGGCCCCCTGTTGTGATGTTTGTCCTTCGTGTTGTTCTGGTTGTTCTTCTGGCACTTGATTTTGCCGAGTTGTTGTACCACGTCCTCTTGTATTCGCCATTTGCTATGATAGGTTCATGGCTTTATGGTATGGGATTCGAAGTTTACTCGTTCCCCACGGACGCGCCAATGTTCCGATATGGAACACAAATGTCTCACCCGGAGGTGGTTAACTTCAATATAGGATCTCGGTAGGCTTATCCGGTGTTATCTATGGCATGAGATAACAATGGACAAGATGATCACCGTACCAAGAGGTGTGGGGTGTGTGCATAGTGGAACGATATCTAAAGAGTAGGGGAGAATACGTGTGTACCGTTCACCGGGGTATGCCCCTATTTATAATCAAGCCGGGTTGGTCCGACTCTCTAGGTAGCACATTCCCATGATGTCGTGCGTGCCCCCACTTCCCGCACTACTAAGGTAGTGGGGATAACCGTGGGGTAGTTGGCCTTCTAGTGGGCTTGACTTGGTCCGCCCATTTCCGAGGTCCATAACACTAGGTTAATTAGTTTGGAGAAAAATTATAGTTATAAATAACATCAAAGATAAAATATAAAGTTTTTAAATTTAATTTAAGACTAAAAGAACTGCAATTTTTGTCTTTTTCCTTTAGAGTAATATTTTGGGAAAAAGTAGATGTCACAACCATTTAGTTGGAGGTTTATAATTTATTGGCCTGCATTAATTTTGGGGTGCCGACGATACGATGTTACTGAATCATGGATAGTGAATAAGAACTGTCATGTGCCGTGTCAAATTTGTGAATGAAATTGTGGCTATAACTTTAGATCAATCTCCAAGTTTCCTCTCCTTCCACAGTGTAAATGTGAAACACGTTTATTGTATGATACTACTTCCGTTTCTAAACATAAAAGTCAGACAAGATATTTATTTTGATATTAAATATAATACGTAAATCGATTTTACTTCCAAATTTATACTTTTCATCTTAAAGTATCCCAACTGATTGTATAGAAAAGGGGATTTTCTTTAAGAGTAGCTGCAATGCATATAATTATACATGGTATACTAGGCAACTCGACACATATTTATTATAAATAATTAGTTTAACTATTTTTCTGCTTATTCACAAATTATTTATATCTACCTCTTATATCAAAGATGATAGTGAATAGTAATACGCAAAATTATGCAGTTGTTAAAACTTAAGGTGCAGATGTTTTAGGGCGTCATAATTCTTTTGATATTTTCACAAGTACTACCTCCGGTCCTAATTATAAGAATTTAGTTGACTTTTTTTTGGAGAGATTAAAAATGTTGAATAAGTTACTTAATCATTTCATTTATGTTAAATATTCTTAGATTATATATTAGTTTATTAGTCAAACTAATAAGTTTGAAAAAAATAAAAATAAAAATAAAAATACTTTAAAGTAATTTAACCCAAGATCTCCTCCTACGTCCGCGTTCAACCCCCCCCTCCCCCTACCATGATCTATAAAAAAAAAAAAGTCTCACTTTCATACGTCATGAGTATGATAACGATTGAAAACGTCAGACCAAAAAGAAAAGTCTCACTTTCATACGTCATGAGCATGATAACGATAGGATTGGACTTAGTCAAATTGGCTCGTGCATGACAATATAAAAGCATTTAATGATATATCTTAAATGTCAGATTGCATAGCAAATGCTAAGAACTGCGATGCCTGCTAGAGGTATGGACCAATACAGCACAAGCAAATTCGTTTATTTATAGTGATTAAAATGACGTATTTATAGCAGTACAATAGTAGTGGTTAGACAAACTGCTACAAAAACACATTGTTGTAAATAATTTTGTAGTGGTTTTATAGAACTACTGCTTATGTCAACATAACCTCTATTATATATAGTTGTTACGGTTTGGACAAACCATTAAAATATATGTCTATAGATTACACATTATAGAAACATCTTCTTGCGGTTTTCTATCATTCGAATTTTAAAGATCATATATATTTTTATTTTAACTTTTTTTTTGTAGTGGTTGGCTAATCGCTACAAATATGGTACCAATTTTTTCTCCAAAATTGGGTGTGGCGAGGAATGAAATATGAAAATTTGGTGTCCCAACATTTGTAGCGGCGGACCAATTGCTACAAATTAATTTTAGAAATTTTAAAATGTGGTGTACTAAATATTTGTAGCACTTGGGGAACCGCTACTAATATTTAATGAAGTTTCAAATTCTTGCCCCATAAATTTGAATTTGAATTTATCTTTGTAGCGATTTACCAACCATTACTAAATATTGCATGAATTAAAAAAATTGCATGAATAATGTTTCAATCAATTGTTCCATTATTATTTTTTAATGGTTTATCATTTAACTAACAATTTAAATGATAGTCATTATTATTTGAGAAGAAAATTAAATTAAGTTAGATAAGTATACATATTATATATGTTTGATATTGAGAATGTGTGGGTAATAATGATTTAAATTCTTTACATTATGAAATATAAGTTGAAGACGGAAATATATATTTGCTTATAGAAGGAATGTTGAAGATGTAGTGGAAGTATGATAAAAGGTGACTTGCCAAACTAGAATTTGTGAAAAAAATAGATAAAGTGAAATTGTTTAGATAAAGAATCACTTTTTACGCAAATTACCAAAGAAACCACATTAATTAATGTATAATTGTATATAAAGGATACGAATTATAAACTCGTAAAGCAAGTTTCTTTCACTATTAAATAGGTATTAATATGATATAATAAATAATTAAATATAAAAAATGACAACAATTTGATTTAAATATATTTTAAATCCAAATAATTAAAATTCAATCCATCAATATTCAAAATTTAACATATTTAACAAAGAAATTTGTATAAAACTCACATATAAAGTATATATAG
The DNA here is from genome assembly GCA_019022655.1 of Acacia acuminata. Lineage (NCBI taxonomy): Eukaryota > Viridiplantae > Streptophyta > Magnoliopsida > Fabales > Fabaceae > Acacia > Acacia acuminata. Next base: position 2,408,342 of record JAFJYI010000013.1, read on the forward strand.
TATGATCAAAGTAAAAAAGTTATTTTTTAGATAGTTTAAATCTGCCTCAAAAACTTTATAAGTTTGAAAGCGTTAAAATGGTAAACTATATATATAAACTCATAAGTTTAATCGTGTGTGTCTGTCTGAGTCTCTATATATATAATCAATTGTCAATTTAATTCCTTGGAACGTCACACTATAATATAATGGAAAGCATAAGATTTTTAGGAGGACTACAGGACAAAAGGAAAACCTTTCTAACATCCCAATTTTTAATATTGAGGTTGAGACATAATTAAGAGTTTATTATCAAAGAGATTGATGAATTAATTAGTCAAATTTGGGTGTTTGAGGCTTAGAAACACTAAAAATGATAATTGGAAGCCATAAAATTACTATAAAAAAATCTATTCAACTCAAAAATGAAATTAAATAAGTAACTTTTCTATCCTTAAATGCCTAATTCCTTAGGTCAAAAATGAAATTTGTACTGAAAGGGGAAAAATTATCAAGTGCATCACGGGAGGGCAAACAATGTAGGTAATAAAAACTACTACTTTGTCGACTTATGTGATTAAGATATGTCGTCGAACCAAACGTTAGACCGAAAAAAAAGGAGGAGAAGAAGAAAATCTCACTTTCATAGATGATGACAAGATGATTGGACATAGACAAAGTGACTCATGAATTCTACATCTAAAAAAGTGGTTCATGAATATAAGCATTTAATAATATATTTTAAAATAAAAATGTTTTATGATATATTACTTGACATTATGAATTTTACAAAATAAATTATACTAAACAAAATTGGTTAAATCAATAATGATGGGTGATATATATAGAAGCTTGTTGAATTTATTCAAATTCCAAATGACGCTGGCATCTGGAATACTGATAAGATCAAATTCAATACCTTTGATTAAATTAATACAACCTTTTTATTCGTTAAACTTTGCGCTAGTTATTTTAGTCTTTTTTTTTTAAAAAAAAAAGGTTAGTGGTTGAAATATTATTTTTAAACATCTTAATTTATATGGAGGTCAATGAATTAATGTACGAATTCATTGGCACATCAACTAAAAAATGATATTGATGGTACTCCCTCAACTCTTAAATATAAGAAAAAATTGAGTTTTTTTTAGAGATTAAACAAACCAAATAACTTAATTAATCATATCATATGTTGTGTATCATTATATTATATATCAGTTTATAAGTTAAATAAAATAGTTGAGAGAAAAAATGATAAATATAATATTTTAAATTAATTTAATTAGTTTTCTACTTTTCTTAATATCACTAAATAAGTTAACCCTATTTTATATTTAAAAGGCTAAAGTATACATTTTGTTCTTTATGTTTGCTTCTGGTATCATTTTAGTCCCTTAAATTTGTAAAGTGCACGCGTTTGGTCCTTAATGTTAACACGCGTTACTCGACTTAACGGAAAATATTGACTCAACAGTTTTAAATGATGACTGTGCAATTAAATGTTGACTAAGTATGTTTATATGTTAGTATTTTAATAAATTAATATTTTAAATCCTATTAATTGAAAAAAATTAATCTTTACCAACTGTTTTGTGGTTTTTCACGATTTGTGAAGATTAAATATATATTTTTTTGTCGAAGAAAATTAAATATTTTTCAATTAATAGGATTTAAAATATCAATTTATTAAAATACTAACATATAAGCATGCTTAGTCAGCATTTAATTGTACAGTCATTGCTTAAAATTGTTGAGTCAATATTTTCTGTTAAGTCAGACTAATGGTGTTAACATTAAGGGACCAAACGTGCACTTTATAAACTTAAGGGACTAAAATGATACCAAAAGCAAACATAAAGGATCAAATATATACTTTAGCCTATTTAAAATGAGAAGGAGTATAATTTTTTCTTTTGGATTTTACCGACACACTCCTTTTTTTTTTTTTTTTTTTTTTTTTTGAACAATCCGACACACTGCTTTAAAGCAGTAGAAAGTTAGTAGGAGGATAATAATAAAGTGTCAACTTCCTTGCAGTATTAAAATACTACCTCCAGTCTTTTTTGATAGCGGTGGTTTTTTTTTTTTTTGTTGCCCACCCGATTTATAGGGGCTTCGCCCTGACTAATCGGATCCGACCCAGGTCACGCACCTAGCGGTGGTCTTTATTATAAGAAACAAATCTTTTTTGTATAAATTTTTAAACTAATATTTCCATTTTTACCTCATTATATATATGTTACTCTTTATTTCTGCAATAAATTTTAACTTATTATCTCTCATGCACCCTTTCTATAAATAAGGGTATCATTGAAAATAATAATACATATTTGACACATTAATTTTAACTAATATTTTCAACTACATGATTTAAGTTTTTGTTTCTTATAAAAAGGACAGATGGAGTGTAATATAATTAAAACACAAAACTATTAGGTGGATCACATGAAACAACGGAAAAATCTGAAACGCGTGTTGATAATAATAAAACTAAGGTACACTAACATTCTATAAATATTAATTCTTCAAAGCGATAAATCATCAGTAGTATCAGCCAAATTCATCTCTCTCTCTCTCTCTCTCACACACACACACACTTTCTCTCAATAGTTTCCAACAATGGCTTCCATTCATCATCCATGTCCACCAGAAGCCTGTGACTATGAAGCTAGGCACAGCTTTCGAGCTGGTGCAAGAGGGCTAGAGATTGAAACGACGACGTTACATGTGGAAGAAACAACAACAAGGAAGAAGATGAAGAAGAGTGATGATATCGATGGAGGAGAAGAGAAGGGAATATGGCTGACATGGAAGGATGTGTGGGTGACAGCTCCTAATACAAATGGGAAGAAGAAGAAGAAAGAGAGTATTAATAATGGAAATGGAAGCGGAAGAAAAACAATACTTGGAGGTCTGAGTGGTTATGCAAAACCAGGCCAGCTTTTGGCCATTATGGGTCCTTCTGGTTGTGGCAAGTCTACTCTTCTGGATACTTTAGCAGGTAATTCATTCATTCCTTCTTTCACTTTTCACATTCTTTTAGGGTTAAGTTGTAAATTTGTTCAGAAAGTTTTTGCTGAAGAACAATATTACTCTAAAAGTTTTTTCAAGTTTGATATCATTCCAAAAGTTTCAAAATATAATAATTTTGCTCTATACTAATAAAAAATAACGTTGACCGTTAAAAAATTGAGATTAATTTTTTGACGGTAAGCGGTAATATTGTTTTGTTTTGGTTCTTCATGTAGTAAGATGAGCCCAATAGGTATTTCATATTTATAAACTTTTTCCCAAGTTAACCATCTTGATCGCATATATTAAATTGAAGTTCTAACAATTGAGGTAATGATTAAAGAGAGGGTATTTTATAAAAACTAACACCCATTTTATATTAATAACCAACTTAATTAATTTTTTTAATATAAGTAAAGTAGTTATCGGGCTCATATTTTTACGACCAAGAGGGAGTTCATTGCAGTAAGTCGCATTTTGTATTTATTTTATTTTTGGTCAAAATGATCTGGTTTATTAAACGAGTGAAATGATGCTTTATTTTCAAATCTTATCAAAATGATCTCTTTTGGATCTGTTTTGATCTGTTGTATCCATTATTTTACTAAGTGTGGAAATGGGGAATGATGTTGTTAGGCCCTATTTGGTATACGGATTCGGTGAGAAGGGAAAGGAACATTAGTAAATTCCTCTGTTTGGTACGCATTTTGGACCAATCTTCACGAGAACCCAACTTCTTGAGTCACCCCGATCCCACTAATCTTCCCTCGTATGTGGGAAGATCAAATCCTACACCAAAATCGTTGGGATCTCAAGTTCCTACGTCACTATTCACATTTTTTAAACAAATTTAAACTTGGTGGGAAAATTTGAACTTGGCGGGAAAGTTTGAATTGAGCTTTTTTTTTTTTTTTTTTACATGAGTTTGAACTTGACAATAGCATATTTTTTAAAAAATATATTTTAGCAAAAAAATTATTTTTATTTTTTATTTTGAATTAATTACTTTTGAGGGTAAAATAAATATTTCTTAATTCTTTATCAACTACTACTCCTTCATTTTCTTCTTACCAAACAACTCATCTTTTATCAAACCATCTTCCCTCATCTTTCAAAATCTTCCTTTCCCTTCTCAAATTTTCCCCATACCAAACGGGGCCTTTTAAAACTT